>CM073124.1:48762250-49962250 GCA_037039145.1 Fundulus diaphanus | reverse complement strand
GCGTCAAAATGCACTTTTTTTTGACCAAGTGTGCATTTTGTGGAAAGGGTTGGTGTGCCGTAGTTGCTGAGCAAAGACGTTTTCAAAAATCCTGCATTAATTTTATCAAGCTCGTTTATCAAAGTAAAAAAAAATTAAAATAAAGCTGTACATAGGTCTAGTGTCTCTTGTTTTTTGTGTGTACTCTAAGCCGGAGTATGCCCTGAAAGGAATTTCACCACAGTAACACACGAGTGAGTTAAGTGCTTAAAGCCCAGAGAGAACAACATTCAATCCAGTGTGTCTGAAAAAGTGACCTTTGACCTTTCTTTGGCTCATTTATCAACTTTAGTCCACTTTTGAATAGAGAGCTGGTAACAGGGGTGACTATAGAGCCCCTTTTCCACTGGCCCTGCTAGATTTCGCCACCCTACTCCACTCTGCACGGCTCGGGTTCAATCAGTTTTATTTAATCTGTGTTTTTCAACCAGCCTAGAAAAGTCTGGAAGAGGGAACTGCCTCCTGAAGGTGTGGCCTTTAACCCCCATCCCACATCTTGTTTGTGGCCTTAACTAAGAATAACATAGTTAATAAATAATTTTAAATAAAAACATAAATGAAACAAAAAATACAAATAATGTTTGTATAATTATATATGTAAGGAGCAATAAGCGAAGGGTTCTTTGGGTTAGATCGAGAGAGCAGCTGCTGCAGACTGTCTCCAGCGGCAGATGCTCTGTGTCTTCTCCCTCCACCCACCTGGTGGTTTGATCAGCGTCTGTGAACAACTTTCTGAACCAAGCATTCTTTAAAGACAAAACTTAACAGCTTTCAATGTAAAATGAGAAAAATCATTGGATCTGAAAGCTGAAGTGTCCCTTTTCTTTTTTTGTCCTTAGCCATGGTTCTATGGAGTTTGTAAATAGTAAAAATATATTTTGGTTTGACCCACTCTGCTCATGGTAGCTTAATATTAATTCCTTTACTATCAGAGGTGTCAAAAGTATTCACATCTATTACTGAAGTAGAAGTATAGATACTAGGGTTTAAAAATGACTCTGTAGAAGTATCAAGTCAAACATTTTACTCAAGTAAAAGTATAAAAGTACCAGCTTCAAAACTACTTAGAGTATTTGTCAGGGTTCTCTGTATTTGCCTGCTCTAACTCTGCTCCTCAGGTGTGTCTAGTTGGTTGTGGGGGCGTGGTCCACACACCTGCAGCTCGTTGGAGGCGGCTTCCTCTGGCTTCTTAAGCAGGGCACTGACAGATGGAAGACGCCAGAGCCTTAAACCAGTCGTGGTACGACATGGCCTCTGACCAAGCCGCGGAAACCTGTTTGTGAGTTTTGTACCCACAACTCTGACTAATTTTGACTCTCCTGTTTTTGTCATAGTTTTTGTGCTGGATGCACTTACCTGCCTTGACGTTCCGTCCCAGAAGGTTCACCAGTATCACAAGGCTCAGATTCTGCTCTGGCGCTCCCCCTCTTACTCACTGGAGGTTACCCAGCTGGGCTCGAGGTCTCCTACCCGGATACTGGTGTTCCCACTTCAACTCTGGTCAATCCATCTGTCACTCGACCCAGCGGAGGCTAGCTCCGGATCCCTCGTCAGCCGCTGCTGCTGCCCTCCAGCCACTAGCCACCTACTCCATCTAGAGCAGGCTCACAGGGTCTCCCCGACACTCACTCCTTCCCGGTTAGGTCCGCCCGGCTAATAGGTAAGCATAGCACGTTCTGACTGGTACTGGATTCTAGCCGTCGATCTAACTACTCTCTTCTCTTGCAGTCTCCTCCGCCTCGACGTTCTGACCTCGCAGCTGCAGTCATAATTTCGTCTTTTGTATTTGCACATTTCCTAATAAACTGTTTAAATCTATCTGCTGTCGCCTGGTCGTATCTGCATGTGGGCAAAACATCTGAAAACCATGACAGTATTAAAGTAATTTAAGTAAAAAAATACCATTAAGGACAAATGCTTAGACCTCCTTCACTACAGGGGCATTTTAATGCACTTGTCCCCCACCCCCACCAAAAGAAGACATATTTCTAAAGGCCATTATTACTATCTTATAGTATGATGTTAATATTGAAAAAGCATTGGGATTGGCAGTTTCACCCACATATATGTCCATTGAAAACGAACCATTTAGTACATTGCAAAAGTATTAAGGGTCCATATAGGTGCAATACTGAACATCAACATGGGTTTCATAGAGCAGAAAATCTGACGTCTAGTTGCCTTTAAGTATTGATGCAAAAAGTCAACCTTCAGAAACATTATCAATAACCTTTTACTTGTTATAACTGGAATGTAAATGAACATGCAAGTGTAGCTACAGGAACAACAGACATAAGATAACAAAACTGGACATGAAAATGAGCGCATTAACCTCTTGTAACAATTACCCTTGTATGTGTGTATAGAGTACAGTAGACAGTGTTGTCAAAATGAATGATTAATCCTAGCGGTCAAAATGAAAAAAAAAAAAAAAAAAAAAGGAAAATAACTAATCTTAAAAATGCAAAGTTCTTCTAAGTTTTGTTCTTGCTTAAATTTTTGTTGGAATGTTTGGCAAACAATTAGGTGCAGTACTGCCTCCAAACACAATCAAAATCACTCTGTTTTGGATAGTACTATTTATCAGAATATTTATTTATTTTTGACAAGCCAGAATGAAAACAAGCTGAAATAAAATAGAAGCATTGAGACTATTTTCAAAACGTAAGGAGTTGAAAGTACAGATAATTGCATGAAAATGTAAGGAGTAGAAGTAAAAAGGTTAAAAAATGCCATAAAGATCTTTGCCAATTGGCACCAGAAAATGCTATTATTGGGCTTTCTTCATCTGGAAACAAATGTTTACAACCCTTTACGGACACAGCCAAGATGAACTGGTAGAACTCGTTCAGCTGACAATACAGCGATCTGATTGGCTGAGCAGCAAAAATCGAATCACGTGACCTCTTGGACCAGAGCGCAACAGTTTAGATTTTTTATCAGCAATAACTTATTAATGTGCAAGTGAAAACGTGGGAACATTGGTGTTTTGAGATCACTGCTATGTGTATCCAAGTGCAAGAAAGTTGCCCCCTGAGAGTTCATATGAAACTTCTTAAGGAGACGTCCTACAGACTCTGGCCCACGGACTATTTATAGCCATCACTGATCCAACAAACTCCATTGGTGTTTACATCCCTGTTGTTATGTGCAGAGTTTATGTGTTTCGCTCTGTAAAGTTTGTGTTTTACAAGCATATATATACATACAGTTTTGCATTTTCTTAAAATCACTTTACTCAGTTGCACAGTTCTTTCTTGAGTAGCTATGCTTGTTTTAATAACTGTACAGTAGTTTTGTCTCGTAAATTAGCAGACTGACTTGCTTTTGAATCACAACTTGAGGAGAAACCAGTAGAGAACTTATTTATGAGCCCAGTGCTGCACCCACCCCCCACTCCACCACCACAGAGCAGAACTCCCCCCATTGTTAACCTCAGATTAACTGAGACGCCACCAGCTCACCTCCATCTGTGGCTCTGACCTACATTGAGGGGAAAACAAGCTGTGCCCCAACCTCTTCACCGCCAGGCTGGGACTCCTCTGCCACCACGGGGCTCCTGGTGGAGGTGATGAGGGAGCAGAGAGAGCGCTGTTTGAACTACTGTAAAACACAGCTCCCAGATCAAAGGCAGAGGATTACCAACAGCCTGCTGTAATGAGACCACGGTGACTGGAAATCGCTGGGATGGCTCGGTGAACACCCCCCACCCCAACCCCAACCACAACATTGTTACGAGAAACCGCAGTAGAACACCCTGAGAAAGACAACAGTATTCTAGCAATGTAGGTTTCTCTGGGAGTAAACTGCTGCTCTGTGTGTGATCTTGTTAGAGAACCAAAGCTGGTGACACAAAGCAGAACCGGAGAAAGCCTTGGAGTAAATGCATTGTTTTTTATGTCTGTTTTCTATTTAGATAATTTTTGTTCTTATGCATACTGCTTTGTTCTAATGGACTGTATCTTTTATAAGATACGAAGATACAATTCAGTAAACACTACTTTTTCTTCTATTCTTTAAAAAAAATGCCCCACTTATAATTGTCAGAGGGAGATGGTCTGTTGACTCGTGTCCTGTTCTTATATAAAAAGATTCAGTTGAAATTGAAAATGGTAATTCAGCAATTTTGATGAATATAGCTTATAGATAATTAAAACCCAAATTCAATGTCACAGAAAATCAGTAAATTATATTGGGTCAATAGAAAAATTATGTTTTAAACACAAACGTCAGGCTTCTGTTAGTTTCTGTGCTCTCAGTTCTTAGTCTGGGCTCCTTCAGCATGAATTACTGCATCAATGCAGCGTGGCCTGGAGGCGATCAGCCTCTGGTTCTGCTGAGTTCTTTAAAACCTTTATAAGCAAAGTTGTAGTGGTAAGTTATTTATCTGTACCTCTGAGAGAAGTATCATGGGCTCCTTAAGTTTCCATAACAACTATTAGACACCATCTACATGCCAACTGGCTGTGTGAAAGTAAGAAAAAGGCTTCTCTTGTCCTCACAAATTTGTTTGCTAAACTGTATGAGGAAAAGGAAGTAGAATCATTTCCTTTGTTGAAAAAAAAAGAATCAGTGGAAAAGTACCTCATGCCCCAAATCAAGTTTGGAGGAGGAGTTGTGATGCTGTGGGCCTGTTTTTCTTTCTGAGAATTTGGAACCCTGTTAGAGTGCATTGTATTATGAGATCTTTGAAATGAAACGATATTTTGAATTAAAACCTGGTGAACAATGGTGTTTTCTTTGGGTGTTAGAAGGACGATCTGGCCAAATGAACACAGAAACTGTACAGCAGACATGAAATCAGCTTACGTCCATGGCCACATCCGTCCACATGACAGACACGGTCCCACTGGCGGATAGCGGTTGCACAAAGTTTTAATAGTAGAGAGCTTTTTTTGGTTAAAAAATTATTGGATTTTTTCCACCAATGAATAAATATACTTAAATTACTGCTGGATTTCTTATTATCATCTATAAATATATTATTATTATTATTATTATTATTATTATTGCCTGAGAGTGATTGTGGTCTTGTAATTAACAATGAATTTATACAAAACCTTTTTACACATTGTTACCAGGGGTGAAAATAAATGATTACATCAAGGCCAGGAAAGACTAGGAATACAAAATACATTTTATTTAAGTAACAGAGTTTTATACTGAAAATATGAACTCAATTTCCGATAAAAATGGATGAACTCGATAGGCATAAAGATTATTGTGTGAAGAAAACAAGACAGGAAATGCAGCTTTGGTGATGAGAAAATCTTTTCCTTGCACCAAACGTTTAGGGATCTTAGGATTTCCTCAGAAATGTTGTCATGATTTGTCTTTGGATGAACCCGGACAGAGCACGCACACACAGAGCTAAAATTGAGAGTTTATTGAAAGGTAGATGGATAATGGCAGGTGAAACCAGAGAGGCAGGATTGGACTGTTGATCACAATATTCTCCTACAAAGACTTGAACATACTGTAGGGATTAAGGGGAAAGCATTAGGCTGGTTTAAATCTTATCTGTCGGACAGATTCCAGTTTGTTCATGTTAATAATAAATCTTCCTCAAACTCTAGAGTCACCTGTGGAGTACCACAGGGTTCAGTCCTTGGACCAATTCTCTTTACTATATATATGCTTCCGATGGGCAAAATTATCAGACAGCATGGGATTAATTTCCACTGTTATGCTGATGACACTCAGCTATATTTATCCATAAATCCTGATGAATCCAATCAATTACTTCGACTGCAGTCATGTCTTGATGACATCAAAAGCTGGATGACTTTAAATTTCCTGCATCTAAATTCTGACAAGACCGAAGTTGTAATTTTTGGGCCAGAGTCCTCAAAAAATAAACTTCTTAACCAATCACTAAATCTGGATGGCATTAACTTGGCCTCTGGTAATAAAGTAAAAAACCTTGGTGTTATTTTTGACCAAGACATGTCATTTAAATCCCATATTAAACAGGTTTCCAGAGTTTCCTTTTTCACCTCAGGAATATCGCCAAAATTAGAAACATTCTGTCCAGGAGTGATGCTGAAAAACTAGTCCATGCATTTGTTACTTCAAGGCTGGACTATTGTAATTCTTTACTATCAGGAAGTCCACAAAATGCAATTCAAAGTCTTCAGCTGATCCAAAATGCTGCAGCAAGAGTTCTGATGAAAATCAACAAGAGGGATCATATTTCTCCAATTTTAACTTCCCTTCATTGGCTTCCTGTTAAATCAAGAATAGAATTTAAAATTCTTCTTCTAACGTATAAAGCCCTTAATAATCAAGCTCCATCATATATCAGAGCTCTGATTTCCCACTGTCGCTGCATGCTTGCCATAGACAATGCAGACGACTCTCCCTGTAGCTCTACGCTTCCCCAGGAGTGAATGCTGCTTGTCGAGACTTTGATGCAATCAACTGGTTTCCTTATATAGGAACATTTTTGACCAATCTGTATAATCTGACCCAATCTATATAATATGATTGAACTTGACTTTGTAAAGTGCCTTGAGATGACATGTTTCATGAATTGGCGCTATATAAATAAAATTGAATTGAAATGAATATAATTGAATTGAATTGAAACCAGAGAGGCAGGACTGGACTGGAGCAGAGGTGTAGATGTGTGCAGGAGCTGGCAAGCAGGACCAGAGTCACGGCAGAGTGAGTACTTGGAGGCCAGAGCAACAGCAAGATCCGCAGCACGGCAGAGTGAAGACTTGCAGGTCAGAGTAACAGCAGAACCAGCAGCTCGGCAGGGTGAATACTCGCAGGCCAGAGTCACAGCAGGATCAGTAGCACGGCAGGGTGAATACTTGCAGGCCAGAACCACAGCAGGGTAGTAGCTCCACCCTGAAGTTCAGAGGTGAGAACAGGTAACATCCAGCAGCAGGCAGAGACTAAACAGGGGTAAACCAAGGCAGGAAACAAACAACTAGCAGGAGCAAACCAGGTAGACAGGCGAGGAGTGAGTGGGGTCTGATGACGGACCGGCAGGGAAGTGAAGACAGAGGGAGACTTAAGTAGGGAGGCTGGCAGGTGAAGTGAGTTCTGACTAATTAGTGACCGACAGGTGTGACTGACTGCAGCGGGAGTGAAGGGAAAGCTGAGTGACAGGGGGAGGAGGAACTGAAAACTAACAATAAATAAAGCCAGATCAAAACTAAACCCTGTCAAAGAGGAAGAACTGAAAAATAGTAAACAAAAGCCAGATCAAAAACCACTTCCAAATAAAACAGTACAAAACATAAATAAAAGAAAAAGTATAAAAAGCATAAATCTAAATATTGTAGTGTTGAAAGGTTAAAATCAGTGTTCTCCAGCTGATCAAACAGAAAAAAGAGACAAATCATGAGGCCTCTGAAAGCGTAGAATTTATATTTTCCTCCTCTTTTTTAGACAAAGACATTTTACAAGCGGAATTCCATCTGGACACATTGAGGTGATAACTGCAGAACAATAAAGGGATCTGTAATAAGCTTCCCTCCATCTAATAACATGTTTGTGACAGAGTTAAACGTTCTTTCATGTTCAGACAGAGGTGGAGGAAAATGACTGAGTTTCACTACTTCAGATCTCCTAACATTGGCTTCCAGCTCCTGATATCAGTGATTAAAGCTCAAGTGTAAACCAGTGGGGATTGGATCTAATTGTGTTTATTTGATAATCCTTGCTCTCTTCCCCTGTTCGCCAACATCCTCCTCACCAGCTCAGTGTCAAACATGTTCATTCATAGCTCCTGTATGAAAGCTAATTAATTACTTTAGATAAGTGCCCTCTGTGTGTGTGCGCTCCTGTGAGCTCTGCAATTACGGCTGGGTTTCCTGACGTTCTCACTTGCGCCTGGCTCCCCGTTGCAGAGATGAGAGGAGCAAGTGACACGCTGCCTCGCTTGTTCTCCTCAGGGAACACTTATCAAAACAATACACCAGCCGTCATTCAAACACGGCCCTGCTCTCTCTGGCACTTTGAAGTCTCCCCGTCCTGTTGTTTTTTTAATCGCCTTCTTCTCTCGTTGTAATCCCACTGTAACTGCGGGGATTCTTCCCCATTTGCACCAATTGTTCCCACAAATACAACAAATAACAATACATCGGGAGCAACTGGTTCAGTTGGAGGATGAATGTAAATGGGCTGGAGAGCTGGCGCTGCCATGCGCTTCTGCCTCCGCGTTGCCAATCCCTGTAAAAAGTTAATGTAAGCAGGATTCACAGGGAGCTGGCGGTGATGAAATTATGGTGTAACTGATGCCAACGTGCCATAGTAGAGGAGTGCATGGCCGCTCATGTCTTTGAAGGAGGCTCTTCCCATCCCCACGATGCACTGCTGGAGAAGGCTGCTGTATGCTTGTACAGTACAAACGGACAGATGGAGGGCAAGCCTGCACAAAGAGCGGCCAATCATTTTACTGAACAGGTTTAAGGAATTTATTCTGGATCCACTATTGCATACAGAGCTGAAATAGTAAGGAATACATGTACATAACATTCAGTGTGTGGGGTAAACACAACAGGGGTTGTTGTTTTTTAGCTTATTTGTTCAACTAATATTAAATATTAAACTCAAAGTTGAACATTACAATTTAAAATGTTTGTTTTCTTTTGGATCAATGACTAGATTTGAAATCTAGTCATAATAATTCAGTGTATATTTGAAAGCTGATTAGCCTGGATGGAGATTTCACATGGAATGCTTTGCTTCTACGTATTATATTACGATTTCATGTGATAAGCCAACAAATGGTACTGAATAACTGATGTGAAAAGAATATTAGGAACATTTGCACGTAAGCTAAAAGGCTTCCATGCAAATGTGCCTTAATGCTTTAATTTCCTCTGACCATCTTCTAGATGTTTGCTGTGTATATGTTTACGGCATACACGTCTTCCTAAAGCTTTCTTTCAACAATGGTCTTTCAGGCGCAGTGGCGGCTCAGGGGTAACACGCGCAACCCATGTATGGTCGTCCAGGTTCTAGTTCTAGCCTGGTGACCTTTGCCACGTCTTCCCTCTCTTTCTCAACCCCATTTTTTGTCAGCTTACTTTCAAATAAAGGCCACTAGTGCCTCAATAAATAATAATAAAGATGATTTAAAAAAAGAAAAACAATGTCTGTCTTTCTAAAACTTCACCATCAAAGTCAGATTTGAACAGCTATATTAGTTTTTCCTTTCAACATATTCTCCCACCTGCAGCTCCTCTGGAGTCACAATGGGCTTTTTGGCTGCTTCTCTAATCACTTCTTCCCTCGTTGTCAGTTTCGGTTGACCGCCATGTCTCGGTGGCTGTTGTCTTTCCATATTCAGACGAAGGACTGAACACATCTCTGAGACAAGTCCAAAATAGTTTTATAGCCATATCTGCTTTAAACTTCTCCTCAATGATCTCCCTGACCTGTCTGCTGTGCTCCTTGGTCTTCTGACACTGCTTGCTCACTAAGGTTCTCTAAAAAAACCTGTGAGGCCTTCACAGGCTCTAGATTTACACAGATCAAATTACACACAGATGGACTCTGTTTACTAACTAGGTGACTTCTGAAGGCCGTTGGTCACATCGGGTTTTATTGAAGGGTATCAGATTGAAAGAAGCTAAATGCACGCCACACTTGGCTGATTTACATTTGGAAAAAAATTGAGATACTGGGAAAAGCATTCCTGTCTTTTCACCATAATGTGCTGCTTTGTGTTAGTGTGTTCGTGTTAGTAATTTTGTATTGTAACTCCAGAACGTTTCCTAATCTTTGTGACCCGTAATGACAACAAATGTCTACACTGCTCTGCTCACAAAAAAAGCTGCTCTGTCTGCAAAATAGCGAGACTGTATAAACAATGTAAGGGGTGTGCAGAAGCTCTGAGGGGGAAGACTGTAAAAGCCCACAGCTCCAGGAATGCCAAAACCATATATTTGGGGGTGGGGGGGCAGGGTGTGATGAGCCACTGTTGCCTATTACTATAGCAACAGGAAGACCTGGTTGCTTCAATCAGCTCCTGGTTTGTCTGGGAGGCAGAGGATAGGCCAGAGAGCCGTGTGGGGGAGACATCTTGGTTTTGCTAATGAGGCCAGCGGGACTCGCTGGGTGTCATCCTGACTGTACGACCTCGGCAGCGTCCTGCCTGTCACGCCACACATGCAACTCGGAGGTCAGGGAGAAGAAAAGCACGCAAACAGACAACCAGAGTAGGGACAGCCATCATTAAAATACATCCAGTCTTCATCACTTTTCACCAGGACCAACAGTCATTCCAGACTGCTGCAGATTACAACCTCCATTTACCAACAAAAACACTAGCCACCCTCAACCTTCATTAACAGATTTATTGTATTAGTGCTTAATTAAAGCTCATATTTTTAGGGAGGTGTGACATCATATGTAACATGAAGGATTGGGTCTTTAGCAGAATCTGAAATGATTTACCCTAAAATGTTCAAAAACACAGCAGATTTAACATAGCCTTTTATTTAAAAAAACTAAATGGAATACTTGCATGTGAAAAACTAAGGACACCTCATTATTCAACAGCTTGTAGAAGCCCTGTTTACAGGAACAACAGGAAATAGTGTTTCTGTCAGATTTTACCGCTCTCTCACATTATTGTTTATGACTTTTGGCCAAAGTTTCTTTGTAACGTTGCTTTGGTTCATTGACGTTTGCAGAAAATGGTTAATAATTGATAATTGCAAAGCTACATTAAGGTCCAGCAAAGCATTTCAATCAGGTTGAGATCTGGGCTTTGACTGGGCCATAGGAACAGCTGGATGCTGTTCTTTTTCAGCCATTCACTCACAGATTTTTAGCAGTTGCACAGATGGCCTCAGGTTTGACTCTACTTTCAAATCCCCTAAAGTGGACCGTATCAGCTCTGACCCTTACAAACTTTAAACTCCCACCAGTAGGTTAAAAAAATGAGCCTCCTGAAGTAAAACTGATCTGAAGTACGTAGACAAAATTAGTTTATCTTCCAACTTTATTGTGTTATGCTATGTTGAGGTTATGCCCTCATTATTTACATGCTATCATGACCTAGGCAGCAGAAATTTAAACCAGACATGGAGTTGCATTTGAAAGGTTTATTCCAAACAGAAAGCAGGGTGCAGGCAAGGAACCTCTGAAGGAGCAAGGAATAATCTGGTAGTGATTAGAGCTGGTTTACTCACTGCAGAGGTGTCAGGAAGGATGACAGAGGCTGATCAGAATCCAAGGGACAGACTTGGGTCATGCTTGGGTGCACAGAGGTAGGCAGACAAATCTAGGGGCTGGGCAAGTTTCTTAGGTCATGGTCAAGATATCAGAAGCTTGGAACAAAGTCTAACAAGGGCATATCAAGGCAGGAAAATCCAGGATAAGCGATAAAGGCCATTGACATGGTAATCATGCTGGACATCTACAAGCAAAAAGCTTTTGATAATCTGGCTCTGTCTTGCTGTCTGTGGAGAGCTAATATATTCTGGAACACAGGTGTGAGGCATCAGATTGATTACAGTGGAGCGAAGTCATGCTGTCATGCAGGCAGGCACAAATCATGACCGAGAGCCTGTAAAAATAAGTATCAGCAGTCCATGTGAGTTGCAATATAGAGTCTTTATATTGGTCAATATTTTATTTTGACAAGCACTTCCTGTAATGCGTCACCGTCTCTGTTTTATCGATGTTTTGCAGGAATCCCAGCAGGTTATATCCTGGTAAAGCACTGGAAGAGGACGGCAGAGGCTCATTGTCAATGGAGACAAAAAATAGCTACAAACTTTGGGAGGTAAAACTCTCTGGCCACCAGAGAGTAATTGGCATAGAGGAGGAAAAAAATGTCCACAGCTGACCCCAATCTTATTGATGATAAAAGCCTCTCATTGTCATGGTCTCCAGGTGGTTGTTTTCTCATGTATGTATTTTAACAGCGTCTTTCAGTTCCCGGATCATCCATTTGTTTTGATTCTGGCCTGGCTGACCACTAGATCCTCTCACATTCCTCCTGCACCCTGCAATCAAGGTGATCTGCTGCACCTGTGAGCCTCCTCTCTCACCTGCTTACCTGCCTTCAAATACAGCAGGTATTCAGTCAGTTGGCAGCAGATTATTTAAAAGCCAGTGTTGGCCGAGTTCCAGTTCTCTTCATCTGCTTTATGAGCTCGACACACGGGAGGTGACATCGCTCCCACCTATGGAACTTGTGTGATGAGGTGACAATCGCCTGCCCTTCTTCAGCTAAGTGACTGGTGAAATTTGTGCAGGTGAAATTTCAAGCTCGTACAGGTAGACACGCACACACGAGCTTGCGGTGCGACACAAGAAAGTTGAACTATGACAATACAGCCAATCCGTGAGGGTTTCATTGACTGACCAATAAGAGAAGAGTGTGCTACACACTTTACTTTTCAGCCGAAGAAAACATAATTTTAGCTTTGGCCGACTTTCCTATATTGTATGACACCTCATGCAGTGATGCATAAAAAGGCAGCCGTTTGGGAATTCGTTGGTGCTGGGTTGATGTTGTCTGGTGGTTTTTTTCCCCATGGTCTTTTAGTGTGCATTTTTGTAAGTTTCTCTATATTACCATCAGCATCACAAACATTGTTGACTTTAAACATACCCTTCATTTAACAATTAATTTTTAAGTCTATAATTAATAGTAATTTAAAAGTGAAATAACATGTATACAAGGTACAAAAGTGTTTATTTCATCTATATCTTTTAAAAGGCTAACATAAAATGAACTCTGTACAGGTGTTCCGTTGGTAAAGTACATTATACAACAATAGCCAATGATGCTTATTAAATTTGTGTGCATATAATAAAGACTCCATGAACTAATAATAATAACTTTTCTGAAGCAATTGTCAGTAAATTCACATTTAACATAGTGATTAAAGTGGCCCCCTCAACACCATACCAGAGAGAAAGGGGTAAAAAAGTGTTTGAAACCCATCTATACTATTTGATATTGCCATGGCACCTCACCAGCTGGTGAGTTGAAGTATTCACAGTGTTTTTCTTTGATTGAAGCCACCAGTTGTTTGAGCCTGTCTGGGCAATGGCTTCCAAACTTGCATCTCTCATGTTGTGAGTGGGTGGTGGCTGTGGAATCCCTCACTCTACTTCTCCATTTTGCAGTATGCAATTCTGAAGAACGCATGTTGCCTTCACAACATAATCGGCTTTTCTTGGGCAAAAACCCAGAACTGGGTAGACAGGATACCAAAAGCATTTTTGACTGTTCTCCTGCCATGAGACAAGCGGTAGTTGAAGCACCTCTCTTTTCTTTGTAGCTTTCTCCCTGGATATGGCGTCATGCGTCGCTGGAGGGGGAAAGCATCATTTGCAACAAGTACATGTATAATGGGCCCCAGGTCCTTTGCACTTAGAAGACTAGGGTCTTCGGGTATCCCCAGTGTACCTGCTCTCAAACGTTTTCGTAGTGGAGACTCTGACCCCATCACTATTCCTTCCATATCCTCCAACGTCAGTGAGCCCAAATCCAACATAGTGCTGAAGATGAGGATGACCTCTACTTACAAAGCCTTTTGCCCATTCTCAGATGACTTATGGGAGTCACTGAAAATCTGAGGCCAAGATAGGAATCATAAGGGTGCTCCATAGATTTGAATTTGGAGAAGGATAATTATCTTAAAGATAGTGATTCATTGTATAAACATAATATTTTTAACAAAGTTCATAAGTATTGTCATAGTGCACATTTCTGCACAGTGTATTTCTAACAGATTTTCCTCACTTAGCGACACACCTGGTTAGATGCCGACTCTGGTAATTGGCAGCTCTATAGTCAGAAACGTGGCATTAAAGACACCAAGGATCATAGTCAAGTGCCTGCCAGGGGCCAGAACGGGAGACATCAAATCTTACCTGAAACTGCTATGGATAAGCGTAAATACAGTAAGATTGTTATTCACGCTGGCGGTAATGACACCCGGTTATGCCAATCGGAGGTCACTAAAGTTAGTGTTGTTTCGCTGTTTAAGTTTGCTAAAACAATGTCGGACTAATTTTCTCTGGTCCCCTGCCTGATCTGACCAGTGATGACATGTTTAGCTGCATGTCATCATTCAATCGCTGGTTGTCTAGGTGGTGTCCTGAAAACAACGTGGGCTACATTGATAACTGGCAAACTTTCTGGGGAAAACCTGGTCTGATCCGGAGAGACGGCATCCATCCCACTTTGGATGCAGCTCTTCTTTCTAGGAATCTGGTCGGATTTATTAGTTCTGCAAAATGCTTACAATCCAGGGTCTAGACCAGGAAGCAGAGCCGTAGTTTAATCTCCCATGACCCAAACTAAACCGATTCAAAACTGATCTAAAAGGAGCAAATCATAAAAATCAAAACGACTCAACTTGAACCAAAAAATAAAACGATTAAATGTGGTTTATTAAAT
The DNA here is from genome assembly GCA_037039145.1 of Fundulus diaphanus. Lineage (NCBI taxonomy): Eukaryota > Metazoa > Chordata > Actinopteri > Cyprinodontiformes > Fundulidae > Fundulus > Fundulus diaphanus. The sequence continues at coordinate 49,947,825 of CM073124.1, read as the reverse complement.
CTAAGGTCTCTCCCTCCAAAGACTTTGATAGTTAATGAATTGATTTTTGATAATCAGATTTATTTATTTTATCACTGAAACCTGGCTACAAGAGGACTTCGTTGGTATAAATGAGTCAACTCCCTCCAATAATTTAAATTTCCACATTCCCAGAACTACAGGACGCGGAGGAGTTTTGAAGATTTAACCCTTAGTTACCCTCATCCAAACTGCAAAGCAATAAAACCTCTTCTGTTTGTTGTTTTGTATCATCCACTAGGCCCGTACTTTGTTTTTAGATCAGTTCTCAGACCTCTTATCAGATTTAGTGTTAAACACTGACAAGGTTATTATAGTGGGGGATTTTAACATTAATGTCGACACTGATTGTGATAACAAAAAACATTTGATCATGATAAAATAAAGCTATATACAACAAGCCTCCATCTTGGTAATGTTTTAATAGTACTTTTTGAGGCTAGATAAGAATCCAGTGCCAGGCACGATGAACAGATATAGACAGATGTGGCACGATCTACCGACAGTATCACAGAACTATCATAATGCTGGTTTGGTTAAATAATAAATCACTTGTAAATAATGCCGGACCGAGTCAGACCCTCTGCAATGTCTCGCAATAAAGCAGCAGCTCGGCGTGATTGAAGACCAACCATTATTAATTAAATACATCAATTTAAAGCAACTTTAAGAGCCTCATATCAGAAAATTTACTCATGTCAATCAACTCTGCGGTCACATCTGAACAATTGGCAGCTTTAGCTTCCGCTTCAGTGCTATATTCCCAGCCACATTAGTCATTTCCCTCTTGGAATCGTATATTTTTTTGTGTTTTGTTTTTGTCACTGGATCTTGGACCATTCTTCATTGTTTCACTGGGAGACGCTAATAGCCATTTGCAGCTTCCTTGTTTTATCCCCTGCTGCGCAGTGTTGTACTTCCTCTGTTATTAAAAATAAACACGGAAGGCTTTCTTTAATGACAAATTGAGCAAAAACAGAGTGTAAAACACCAAAATAATAACTAATATGCCAGCAGGATGTGATAATCTTTTATAAAAACTTTGTATGCAACCAGAGTGGGCTACTGACGTATAAATAAAAAAGTCAAATAACTTGGCTATGCACCTTTAATGTAGCCATTAAAACTATCCTAGATTCAATTGGCTTTGCTCAAAATGTGCATAAACAGACACACTCTTGCCTTCATACTTTGGACCTTGTGCTGACAAGAATTAACAATATTTCCTCACATCCCTGTCCTATCTGACCATTTTTAAATAACCTTTGAGTTCAATTTAACTGAGTTCTCCACTCCCAAAATACCCAGCAGAGGGCAGCATTGCTGCCCTCAACATTGCTGAAATAACAGGGAACGATTACCTAAAAGAAGGTAATCGTTCACAAGAAGATGGCTCCTTGGTTTATTCCAGAGCTGTGTTCTTTGAAGCACAATGTTAGGAAATTGGAGAGACAATGGCACTCTACACATCTAGAGGAATCCTACCTAATCTGGTAAAACAGTCTACTGTTGTATAAAAAGACCCTTCGCAGAGTTAGAGCAGCATATTTTTCATTATTAATAGAGAATAAAAATAAATAAGGTTTGTCTTTAGTACAGTTGCCAAACTTAGAGTCATATCTCTGTTGATCCATCCATTCCCTTAGCTCTCAGCAGTAATGACTTTATGGGATTCTTCATAAAAAAACTGATTCTATTAAAAATAAAATCATTGGCATCCTCCCAAACATGATTACCTCATCCTCAGTAAGTGGGCAGCGTTGAAGGAATCTTTAAAACCTGATCAGTGTTTGAACTGTTTAGAAGCAGTAGAGCTTTCTGAGCTATCTAAAATATTAGCTTCATCTAAACCTTCAGCTTGTATGTTAGACCCAATCCAACCAAGCTATTTAAGGAAATATTCCCTTTGATTAATGCCCCTATTTTAGACATGATTCATCTATCCTTGGTAAATGGATATGTACCACAGGCTTTTAAAGAAGCCATTATTCCTTAAGAAACCCTCTCTTGATCAAGATGACTTAATAAGTTACAGACCTATATCTAATCTTTCTTTCCGATCTAAAATTTTTGAGAAAGTAGGTCATTACTTTGTAAATGTTCACATATTTGTTTAGCACCTATTTGAAGAGTTTCAGTCAGGCTTCAGAGCTCATCATAGCACATAAACAGCTCTGGTGAAGGTCACTAATGATATTCTCACGGCCTCAGATAATGGACTTGTGTCAGTACTTGTTCTGTTAGATCTAATACTGTGGCGTTAATGGTAAAAGCATTAGGCTGGTTTAAATCTTAGCTGTCTGACAGATTTCAATTTGTTAATGTTAACAATAAATATTCTTCAAACTCTAGGATCACTTGTGGAGTACCACAGGGTTTAGTCCTTGGGCCAATTCTCTTTACTATATATATGCTTCAGATTGGTAAAATTATCAGACAGCATGGGATTAATTTCCACTCTTATGACACTCAGCTATAGTTATCCATAAATCCTGATGAATCTAATCAATTCGACTACAGTCATGTCTTGATGACATTGAAATCTGAATGATCTTAAATTTGTTATTTTTTACCAAGACATGTCATTTAAATCCTATATTAAACAGGTTTCCAGGGATTCCTTTTTCCCCTCCGGAATATTGCCAAAAAAAGAAATATTCTGTCCAGGAGTGATGCTGAAACACTAGTCCATGCATTTGTTACTTCAAGGCTGGACCATTATAATTTTTTACTATCTAGAAGTCAACAAAATGTCATTCAAAGCCTTCAGCTGATCCAAAATGCTGCAGCAAGACTTCTGAGGAAAATTAAAAAGAGAGATCAGATTTCTGCTATTTTAACATCCTTTCATTGGCTTCCTGTTAAATCAAGAATTACATTTAAAATTCTCCTCACGTATAAAGCCCTTAATAATCAAGCTCCATCATAATTATATCAGAGATCTGATTACCCCCGTCATCAGCATCGTCACCATCTACACCATATTCGGCACCTCCTGCCGGTGTCCAGGTGGACCCACCTCATGTTCTTGACCCGAGTTCTTCAATGAGATTGTCCAGGTTTAGAGTGTACAGGTAGTATCTGGGGGAAGCAACTCTATGCCTATATGGACTATCCAAAATACACAAAGAAGGATCACCACTTAGACCCATTGTGAGTAGCATAAACTCAGTGACACACGTTCCTCGCTGGAAACACCCTACCTCACAATGAGAACTCATGGACTTTGCTAACAAAGTTCAACATTTTGAGGCTCAAAACTTTGGTATTTTTGGATGTCGTCTGAGTTTTCACCTATATAACCAAATTAGAGGCAACGGAAATAGTCCATAAACAACCTCGACAAGTTGGTATCCTTAACAAAAGGGACAATTTCGGCCCTCATCAGATCTGCACCCTGTTGGAGGAAGTGGAAAAGAGAGCCTTGAACTCCTTCAAGGGTACACCACCAGGGCACTTGTTCAGGCATTGTGAATGATACATGAGTAAAAATCAAATCCAAGGAAATAGAAATGTTCACCTGACATTTTAACTTGCTCGACAACAACATCAAGTAAACCTAGCTGTTTTGGCACCATGATGTAAAAGGCATCATGTCTGATAACAGTATAGAATACAATGTGTTCCAGACACGCTTAAGAGAAAAAGGAATATTACAGGAAACCTCCACCCCTTATTCTTTTTTTAATGGCCAGGTGTCTGTTGTTGGAAAAGGGGTTACAAAATGCTTTGGCCTTTAACTGTGCAGTGTGCTACTCATATTTGCAACAGATGTTAAAGTGAAGGAACCAAAAACCTGCTATATTACACAATGACTAGAAGAAAACCAGATCTCTCAAATACCCACATTTTTACAGGCAGCAATAGAAGCCACAATCCAGATCTGAAAAATGAATATTTGTGGGTTACAGCAAGAACAGCCAACCATATTTGATCTTTGATTCACTGACAAAAACAGCATCAAAACATAGTGGTAAAATTAATTCAAAGGAACAGTAATGAACAACAAACACAACCTGATGAGTGTGACTTAGAAGTGCTAGATTGTAAAAGCACAAAAGAAGGTGACAGAAGCATCACAGACGTGTCACACAGTTAGGAGAACTTTGAAAGTCAGATCACTCATAAGACAGAAAAGAAGAAAAGTACAAATGAATCAGAGGAGTTAAATCCAGAGCAAAATAAAGATGGCATTGATGATATAGACACATAAATGAAACTGAATCAAATCCAATGTTACCAGAAGAGAAACAAAACATCCAGGGTAATTAGGTGATTACCAGTCCGATTTTAAAAATAATGATGTAACTCAAACATCTGTTGATCACAGTTACAGGGCTCTGTGTGGGATCCCCCAAACATACAGTAGCTATGTTTCCATCCAATTGTCATTTGAATTTTAAGCAAACATTTAAAATTTTGCAAAAAAAGAAAAGAAAATGCAAATTAGTTGTGTTTGCAGCGAATTAACCAGGCTAAGCAAAGTCTTATTTCGCTGTAAGCTATATGCTGTATTAACCAGGAAGTAGATGTTGCAAACTAGCATGGACCACACATCTGAGAAAAATGGAGAGGGGTTTTGTCATGATTTAGGGCCTAAATCTCCTAAAACTCCTCTCCAAACCAAGAAAACCCTAAATTTTAGGGTTTTCTTGGTTTGTTTTTGGACTTTCTGGACTGATTTTCCACTCCATGCTCCACTCCTCTCAGCTCAGTCAACTCCCAGCCACCACTCAGCACCATATCAACTCCACCCGCTGCAACTAAAGTGTCAACTCTGCTCACCTGTCCCTCTGCCTACATATACGGGCCTCATCCAACTTCTTCCTGCCAGGATGTCCCGTTGCCAGCAAGTATTGTTCCCCAGTGTTTTCTTGTCACGCTGCCTGTTGTTCCTTGGACCTGCTCTTGCTCAGCCCTCTCTAGTTAACTAGTGCTTGTTAGTGATGGCCAATTGAAGCTTCATGAAGCAAACAAAGCCTTCCATTGCTTCACCCAAAGGTTCACTACTCATTGCTTCATTCAGTGCTCTCTAGTGACATCTGCCGCTGCAGTTATACTCTGACGGCTTAGCCACTTAAGATAAATCACATTAAAAAACAACGGAACATAGCAGTGTGTGTAATGTTGTGAAAAGGTTTTTGTCCAACCCATGTCCAGTAATTGTACGTCTGTTGAGTTTTATGTAACTCTGCCATCTGTTTTCAGTTCCTATAATGATTCGCACCGAAAGTAACCCTGCTCTTATGCTGGCTCTCATTGGTTGTGTTTTATTTAATGGCATAGACTAAATTGTCAATAAACATAGTTGGTGCAATTGTGTCTTGTAAGTACATGCTTGTGGAGGCAGACAGTTATGTCTGTAATATTATTTTTTCCCCCCAAAATTAACATTACCCCTGTAATGGATAAAACATAAATGAACATAGAAATTCACAACATTTTAAATTATGTTAATTATTGTCTTCTCAGGTTTTAATTCAAAACCTGCCCTTTGAGGATAATTCTGATGTCTGGTTTGGAGGCTGGGTATTTCCTTTTTTTTTTTTTTTTTTAAACTGGTAGTATTTTTCATCAGCAGTGGCTGCTGAAGTACAGTCATCAGGCGATACAATCTATATCACCACTGATGCCCTGACCAAACTAGCCACAACAATAACCCACAAAGCAACATGTTTTATCACACTTTTATTTTGAAAACCAACACGCTAAATGAAGCAGTCACATGTCCAGGGGCCCATTCTTCGTACGTTGCTTAAAACATCCAAGATCAAATGAGACATCCAAGATGATTTCATCCGGCTAATCATGATCCGGCTAATTGGGTTCTTCGAACACACCTGTTGTTTACGATTAGTATGGCTGGATTGAGTTATCTGAGATCACTGCGCGTTCATGCGTTTGTTTAAAAGGGGAAATGTATCGATAGTAGAAACATTGATCAGCAACGCTGCTATTGGCTGTTCAGCATGGCCAAAGAACGCCCAAAGTTTTTCTCCCAAGCAGAACAAGAGCTTTTAATGGAAGGTTATGCCGAATTTCAGTCATTAATTAAAACATCTCAAAATCTGTTAAAGCCAGGAGAGAGGGCTGGCAAAAAGCAGCAGACAAATTAATGCGTAAATGCTGTCCATGGTAGATGTTTCTATCACTTTCTACAGTATGAATTTTTTCATTTTAATAATCTCATATTTACTTTGTTCTTTTATGTCAGAGCCTCCACGGGACCCACTAGAACATGGGGACTAGTAAAAGTGAAATACAAGAATATTCTACAAAATGGTAGCCTTTAATTATTATACTTTATTTTAAAAAGGCACTTATGTCAAGAGATCCAAATTTCAGTGTCATTCCTTAGACACGGGAAGTAAAGGACATGTGCAAACTGGGAATTTTAACAAAAAAAAATCTTTATCCATAAAAAATGAAAATTTTCCTTTTCCAAGTCATCCACAGTTTACACGGCAAAACTGTATTGCTCCGTGGCTAGATAATCCATCCATAGTTTTTTCTAATACAATATACGGCTGGACAGGAAGCAAGCCTTTCAAACTAAAACTAAACTTCACAATAAAATGGCCCGAACAAATCTTCTTACTGGCTAGGATAAAAATAAAAAGCAAACCATCATACAAATAACTTAAATATTTTAGATTTATGGCTCCAACACCACTTTTTCCTCTTTAAAAGCCACCGTTAAATGATGTGTTTGTCTGTTTACACTCCTGATCAAAATCTTAAGACCAGTCAAAAAATTGCAAGAATTTGCATTTTGCACTATTGGATCTTAAGAAGGTTCTAAGTAGAGCTTCACAATGTTAAAAGGACAAATCAGTGCAAGAGACAAGAACATTTGAGCAGGGAATTGTCTGAAAACTGCATTTATACTCAAACATAATTTTTTCAGCTGATCAAAAGTTTAAGACCATAGCTCAAAAAAACCCGAAAACCCCCCAAAACAGAAATCAAAATGTCAAAAAAAAGGACTCAGTAATGAGTAGCTCCACCATTCTTGTTGATGACTTCAAACAATCGTTTAGGCATGCTCGATGCCAGTGTTTCCAGGAGGCTAGTGGGAACGTTGCTCCAAGTGTTGAAGATGGCTTCACGAAGGGCATCCATTGTCTGGAACTGATGTCCATTTTTGTAAACTTCCCTTGCCATCCATCCCCAAATGTTCTCAATTGGGTTTAGATCCGGGGAACATGCAGGATTGTCCAAAAGAGTGATGTTATTCTCTTGGAAGAACTCCTTTGTCAGGCGGGCATTGTGAACTGCAGCATTGTCCTGTTGAAAAACCCAATCATTACCACACAGACGAGGGCCCTCAGTCATGAGGGATGCCCGCTGCAACATCTCCACATAGCCAGCTGCTGTTTGACGCCCCTGCACAACCTGAAGCTCCATTGTTCCATTGAAGGAAAACGCACCACAAATCATGATGGCGCCCCCACCACTGTGCCGTGTAGAAAACATCTCAGGTGGGATCTCCCTGTCATGCCAGTAACGTTGGAAGCCATCAGGACCATCAAGGTTAAATTTTTTCTCATCAGAGAAGACAACTTTCTTCCACCTTTCAATGTCCCATGTTTGGTGCATCCTTGCAAAGTCCAAACGGGCAATTCTGTGGCGTTGAAGAAGACGTGGCCTTTGAAGACGTTTTTTGTTTCTGAAGCCCTTCTCTCGCAGATGCCGTCTGATGGTTATTGGGCTGCAGTCAGCACCAGTAATGGCCTTAATTTGGGTAGAGGATCGTCCCGTGTCTTGACGGACAGCCAATCGGATCCTGCGGCTCAGAGCTGGTGAAATTTTTTGGGGTCTACCACTTGACTGTTTTGTTCCATAACCCTCAGGATCATTTAAAAAATGCAAAATGACTGTCTTACTGCGTCCAACCTCAGCAGCGATGGCACGTTGTGAGAGGCCTTGCTTATGCAGCTCAACAATCCTACCACGTTCAAAGTCAGTGAGCTTTTTTGCTTTTGCCATCAGGAGGTCTTGACAGTGTAAAGACTTCACAGAAAATGACATGGAATCCAGATGTTTGCACAGCTTTTGGCTTTTAAAGACTATGGTCTTAAACTTTTGATCAGCTGAAAAAATCATGTTTGAGTGTAAATGCAGTTTTCAGACAATTCCCTGCTCAAATGTTCTTGTCTCTTGCACTGATTTGTACTTTTAACATTGTGAAGCTCTACTTAGAACCTTCTTAAGATCCAATAGTGCAAAATGCAAATTCTTGCAATTTTTTGACTGGTCTTAAGATTTTGATCAGGAGTGTATAACAGCCACAAAGAAAATCTCTCTACAATTACACTGTCGCGCTGCGCTAAAGGATCCTGTCTATTGCGCAATACGCGATTAATTCGAAAAACTCTGCAAATTATTCTTGCACCTTCCGCAACAGGTTGCAGTCGTAAAAATGGACATGGCTACGGCAGACTTCCCTATCTCCTCCGCTTATACAGCCGTGATCTAATCTTGTTTACATGAAATAAGCCTGCTCTCGAGCAGGTTTAAGCTGGCGCACATGTTGCTATGACAACAAGTGCAGGATGTCTTTCGAAGAACCAAACGATCCAAGATCATGCCAAATTGTCAACAATGAAATCCTGCTAACTGAGTTAGCGACGTACGAAGAACGGACCCCAGTGTAATGTGAGGCATCGTTTGTCATCAGTCAAGTGGTTTTCAGCAAGACGACACACCCATTGAAGCGGGGCTTCATCTGACACGCCCCCTTTTTACTGGGTACACGCCTCGAAGCCTGGCTTCAGATTTCCCATCACTAGTGCTTGTGTGCCTGATTAAGGTCTGGCCTGGATTCTTCGTGCTTCGCTCTGCCTCACTGGGAACTCATCTGTGGCGTCTGGTCAAGTCTGCATCAGCATGCAACTTCTGGTCAGTCTGGTTCTGCCTGCTACTCATGGTCAAATCTGATTCTGCCAAACTTCACCTGGTTAAGTCAGGTTCTGTCTGCTACACCCAATCAAGTCAGGAATGTGTTGCTATTAGGTAAGTTGTAATTGTTCTGTCACGCCAAATAGTATTGCCGATGTTACATGCTGTCCGCAGACCTTGAGAAAGAAATGCAATTCTATGTGCGTTACGGAAATATCCGGTAAGACGCTGATCAGTCGTGTGAGGTAAATGTTCACTACGTCAGAACTTTAGTAAATTTGTTTCCATCTCCTGTGTTGCGAATTAACTCTTTTTCGGAACAGCCAAAAATCAACTCAAGCGATCATGAAAAACATTTTTGCGAACTTGAAGTTATTTTGAATATTGCCTTTTCCATTAACATATTCTAATGTGATACATCAAAATGCACATAAAAAACATTGATGGAAAAATGGCTACTGAAACCCACTGAAGCATGCAGGGGGGACCAAACTATGAAGGAGATCAGCTCACTTAAGGAAAATAATCAATTTTAACTGAGTCGGTTAGCTCAAGGTAGAGATGCAGTAGTGGGAAAATGGATGTATACTTTCAAAGAAGACATATGAATGAAACAAATCTTTAAGGCCATATAGGTAGCAAAAAGCTCCAGTCAAACATAATATATTAACTACCCTGAAATATCGTCCCCATAGCAAATATGTATTAATGTCCCAACATGTATTTGGGCATTAATGCAGATTGCAGTTCAAATCAGACACTTGCATGTTAAGACAGCATATTTACATGCTCTAACAGAGGAAGAGATGTTCTTAGATCAACCATAAAGGTTTCCAAGAGACATTAGCAAGGGGACAAAAGTAAGTATATCAGCAAAATCAATCACATGTTCTCAAACAATCTGGGAGAAACGAACAAAAGCTCCTAAATGAAGATCTTGAACAAAATAACTTTGTGAGAAACACGGCCGATCGCTGTGTGTACAAGAAACAGACAGAGAATAACACGATATTTGTGCTCTTTTGGGTTGATGGTTTAATCATTGCTGCCAGTAATTTTGATTTTATTGACAGCTTCAAGGAAAACATGAAAGCCAACTTCAACATGGAAGATTTAGGGAAAATTTCATGCATTTGAACAGAAAACATGGGAGATCAAGATGGGCCAATAAAGGTGCATTCTAAAAATCCAGGAAAGGTTTGGGATGTCAGAGTGCAACCCCAGTTCTACAAAAACTGGAAATGTTCAAAATGAGCATTGTGACATAATAGAGGCAGTAAATTCAGAAGAGTACCGTGACATTACGGGAAGCGTTATCTATGCCATGACCTGCACCAGACTAGCTAGCAGTTGGATTGTGAGAAAGCTATCACAAACTCTGGCAAAGTCAAGAGCAGAAGACTCAGTGGTTGCTCAACACGTTCTGAGGTAATTAAAAGGTCCATGTGATAACTCGCTGAGCTTAAAGATAAGTGCAGATGAGTTCAACTGGACAGCATTCAGTGACTCTGACTGGCTATGTTCAGTGAAAGAGACGCAGCACTATAGGGTATTGCTTTTGTCCGAGTGATCACTGCAATTTCCCAAAAAACAAAACAAACACCAAAAGCTGCTCTGTCGACCTGTGAGGGTGAGTATATTGCTCTAACTAGCACGACCCCAGTGAGCACTTACCTAATGAAAATGCTAAATGGAATGGACAACAAAATTTACACGTTACAAAGATCAGTGGTGATAATCAAGGGGCCATTGCACCAAGAACCCCATGAATAGGCAGAGGTCTAAATATCACTTCATTCCCCGGTGTCTGCATTCAGTGAGGAGAAAATACAATCTATTAGCCAACAAAAAACATGGTTGCTGACATACTTTTTTTGTGGCACAAGTGGCCTTTATTTGAAAGTGGACAGCCAGAAAACATGGTTGAGAGAGAAGGGGAAGCCATGCAGCAAAGGTCCACAGACTGGGAGTTGAACCCAGGATAGCCGCGTTGAGGCCTCCATGGATGAGTCGCGCACATTACCGCCGCCCCACCGTGGTTGCTGACATATTGACAAAGCCAGCAATTAAAGCAAACGGTATTAAATTCAAACTGGTTCTTTGGTGGAGCTGAGTTTATGCTCTCATTAAGCAACCAGCCTTTTAAACCAAGTTTCAGCAGCCTGGGCAGGTTGCAGTTTAGAAGATTTATATCGGCTGACATTTTATTTTGAAGGGACCTCCCTGTAATGCATTATTGTCTCTGTTTTTATGTTGTTTTTCTTTTACAGCTGCTGATGTGATTAACCAGGAAAAAAGAAATGAAAAGCCACAGGAACCAAAGAGTTCTACTGGAGCTGTGATAAAGTAAGAATAAAGAATCAATAAACAAACTGTGTATTTACTCAAGAGATGGGCCAAAAGGCACAAACCCTGACATGTAAAGTGTCTGATAGTGAGTGCTCATCTCTCTAACATTTTTCATAAGTTAGCTAAATAACATTAGCAAGTAGCTCCTGCTGTCCTTAGAAGTTGAAGTTGGGATATGTTTTGCAGCTCTATTTCCTTTGAGATGAGATATTCTAGGGTAAAAATATAAATAAATAATTAATTGTTTTCAAAAGTTTCTAAATATGTGTTGTCCTGATCAGACCCAATATTATATTTATTTTTGGATCTAAGTGTCACACTAACCAAAGATGAGCAGAGAGCTATCCATGTGGGATCGTTACGTATGAACAGCATTAGTGTCTTTTGCTGCAAATAATTTTCCTCATCTTCTTATTTAAATAAAAACAAGCCAGTGATTACGATTCTTAGTTCCAAAAGGAGAATACAAGGAGAATACAAAACACATTTAACTTTCATTGCCTTAAATATCATGTGTATACAGTATTTATTTTAAAAATATGCTTTTATATCATTCTTAATGTTATTTTTAGAGGTTTCTGGCACTAGTGACCTTCGTTCACTTAAAGCTGAACAGGAAGAAAGGCAGCAAGAAAAGGGACAGACGCACAGTAAGTGGCCGTGGGCCTGGAATCGAACCCTACGTGGTGGACCATATCCTTCATACATGGTACACCTGCTCCACCCCTGAGCCTATATCCGAGAAGACGGCGTCAGCGGAAACAACTGATCATGTGAGGTAAATTTTTGTTATGTCAACACTCATTCGCCAAATGTGTTTTCATCTCCCGTTTAGTGCATGAATTATTTTTCGGATAAGTCAAAAATCACCTCAAGTCAGCGTAAAACATTTTGTGAAATTGAGGAAGCTATTTTGAATGATGAAAAGGGTTTCATCAACCTTTTCTAATGCAATATTTCAAAATTCTCATAAAAAAACAAACGTTGATGGAGATACAGGTGGTGATAACTTTGAGGGCCCTGTCATCTGGTGGCATTGGTCCAGTGGGATTCTGAAGTCCAGTGTCAACTCAACCATCTACCAGGAACATTTCGTGCTTCCTTTTACTGACAAGCTTTATGAAGATGCTGATTTCATTTTCCAGCAGGACACGGTACCGGCTCACACTGCCAAAGGTACCAAAACCTGCTTCGTGACCATGGTGTTATTGGACTTTATTGGTCAGCAAACTAAAACCTGAACCCAACAGAGAATCTATGAAGTATTGTCAAGAGCCACATACATTCATGCTAAAAGATCCCCAACCAAGTATTAAGTGCATAGACTTTTCAGAAACCCGCTATTTCTGCTTAAAATATTGTTTTTATTTATCTTGTGTAATATTCAAAAAAAATGTAACACTTAAATTCGTTTTTTTTAATTATCTGTAAGCATCACAATTACAAGAAATAAAGGCTTAAAATATTTCACTCTGTGTAATTAATCTATCATACATGTGAGTTTCACTCTCTGAAATGAGTGATGAAAACTTTTCTGTAAAAATGTTTCTGTAAACTTAGAATGTTTCAAAACATTTTAAGTTTATAAGATGTAGAAACCAGTGCCATTACAGATCAGATGGAGACTTCAGGTAAAGCACTTGCCAGACCAAGAATTATTCGGTTTGAAATACTCATCGGCTTGTGCCGTGTGCAGTTTCCATCAAGCTGATTATCTGGTGTCTTATTTTTGCTGCTGGTGCTCAGCAGGCTCTACTGCATCCAGTCCCTGTTTGGGCCACTCTAGCTCAGGAATGAGCTGCACACAGCTCTAATAAGCAGCTTTCTCTCTGACAGACAATATTGGCAGATGACTCAACTCTTGTCCATGCTCTAGTTTTAATTCACTGACTCAGTGGTGGTTTAGCAGCTCATGCTACAAGGTTTAAAGTGAACAAATTATCATTAAATATTAAACAATCCAATTCCATTTCCTTGAGTGGAAAAAATATACTCCAAAGAGCTGTCTGAATTGCTGTTTAGGAGACGTCAGGTGACTTCTGCAACCTTCTTGGGGTTTAATAAATATATCAAGTTCATTGCCTTTTAATAAAAAGTGTGTTAGTTTCACTTATCTCCAACCAGAGGTGTGTAGGAACTTACACTTGAGTGACTTTTTGAACAAAATGTACTTTTGGGAGTAGTTTTACTGCACTGTAGTTTTACTTTTACTTGAGTAATATTATTAAAACATATTGCCATTCTTACTTGAGTAAAATCTCTGGCTACTCTACCCATTGGGAGTAACTTTACTGAATGAAGAACATACTTATTTTAACCAAAAATGCAGCAGAAAGACACACACCTACAGTTAAAACGTGATTTCTTCATGTACACAAGCTTTGTTGTTTTAATGTTGGTTTCTGTCTGCTGAGCTTATTGAGCCATTTGGAGGTCAGGTGAACATGCAGTAAACAGCAGATATTGTCGTTGGAAGTACTTTGCACTGTTATAACTTACTGTATAGACATCAACTGCTGTAAATATCGGTTTCATGAGTTCTATGTTAAACATTTTTCTTTAGAAATGTGTTTCTTCTGCCTGAATTTGATTCTTTGTAATTGTTATTTTTGTATACTTTTTGTTTCAATCTTTAAATACCAGAATTTGTACATAACATTTTTGCCTGACTGATTACATCATATTTTTAATATTAAAGCAGTTGTTATAATTAGTCACTCAGTACTTGAGTAGTCTTCTTACCAAACACTTTTTATTACTCTTACTTGAGTAATTTCTTGGTTGGCAAGTTTTTACTCTTTAAAATATGTTGAAGTTGTGCTACTCCTACTTGAGTACAATTATTGGCTACTCCACCCACCTCTAACATTCAGTCTAACAAGGTTTAGACAGGCACTTTTTCCCTTATACAAAGCAAAAAAATCTTACTTTGTTGTTTTAATTGTACTTTCCACAAAAATGTGTCTTGTGTATTGAACTCATCCCTTATGGAGCAGTGGGCAGCTTTTACAGCACCTGGGCAGTAATCTAACTCATAGTGGCAGTGTGCGGGGATCAAACCGGGGCCCTCTCAGAACGCTGCTGTACCCACTGACTAGGCACCACTCTCAGGTAGTTTATGGCTCTTCATAAACATTTGGTCCTTAGAAACTCCGTCACCCAATCAAACTATTAAATGTCTTCAGGTCCTTTGGTTCAGAAAATTTTCACAAATAATAATATATTACAAATCACAGCTGATAGTGTTTTCATTAATGAAACATATCTGAGTGTTTGTATTTTACAACTAACACATTATCATTTTTAACAAACTAATACACCTCTGGATCTTAAGCCTCCTATATTTCTTATAAATTAAAGCTCATTATCTCTAATATACAGGAACTGAATAAATGGGAAAAAGGATTTTGCCACTGGGTTAAAATTGTTTCTCTATAGATGTTTAGATATCTAACGACGATTGAAATAATTTGTCTAATGGCTGTGCTCTACCTGTTTTAAGAGTCTTGTTTGGATTTCTCAGTTTTATTGCGATTTAAACACAAATGTGCTAAACTGTACGCTTTTACTGTTCCTGATTACTTTATTCTAAATCTTGGTAATTTTTGTCATATTATTTGGTTGGAGGCTTTAGAAGCCCCTTTGAGCGTTCTCATCTCTTTGTTGTTTCCTGTTGCTTTTTCGTTCTGGTTTCCTTGCAGGGTTTCTCTGCATCTCTGCTTAGCCGTTAACGCACACACACTGTACGAAGATTAATGGGAAAAAGCATACGAACAATGACAAAAACAGATAAAATTCTGTTATAAATTAAAACAAAATAATTTCTTAGAATTAATAATAATAATTTTGTGTAGTAACTGTTATTCCTTAGTACACATATGCCAACAGTTGCAAGAAGAATGGAGATTTTAATTACAGCACATAAAAATAAAAACTGAAATATAATCCAGCATTTAAAGCAACAATTTTCACGTGCACTTTCTCTCTTGAAAAAATAAAAACAACAACAACAAAGAACAAATCTAATCTAAAACTAAAGCATGAGAAACGACTATGATGGAACATCTGCAGAGATCTGAAAATCCTTCTAAAAATGCATAGTGATCCATTTTGATTGTCTATTTAGCACTCATAATATTTTTCATAATATTAAGAGCTCATACGTTTTACTCCAAAACATATTCATATGTGACCCTCTCAATACTATAATGTAATAGAGAAAAAAAGAGCATGTGCTGATCATGTCTGATTCCAGCTGCAGGTGAATCTCTGGCTCCCCACACATCTGACCCACAGTCAGCCAGGCTCCGGTCTCAGGTCCCCGTCCGGGTTGGCGTTAATGCCTAATGATCACCAATCAGAGAATAACTGATGGCAGGGCCAATAGGAAAAGAAAAGTTCCCCCTGATAAACCAATGGTGGGGCCACAGTGTTACAGCGTTCAGCGAATCCCCCGCGGGTCTGATGCAACAGGACTGCAACTAAAGTTACTCCTACGAAGTGCAACATGATGTCCTTCCGCTACAGCACACCCGAAACTAGTGCCGGGTGTTCCGTCTGCTCGACCTGTTCGTTATTCATCCACGCTGGCTTTAATTAAATGTTTAACGAACAGCTTGAGTCTTTCGTGATGAGAACGTCAATTAAACAGGCAACTGAGGGACTTTATAGACTCTTAGTAGTTTTCTATCAAATTGTGAGAACTACAAACAAGTCTTTTAGGTTTGTTTGACTACTTTTACAGCGTTATGAAATATAAAACTACTTTTTGAAAACGCGACAGTGGTTGTTCTTGTGGAAAAGACTCACTCTAGCAGAAAGGAAAGCAAAAGTAAGCCGAGGTATTGACAGAAAGTGGAGCAGCACCTGTCGACCAGGCTTTCGCCGCTGACGCAAACAGCCCCGGGTCTCTGGATAATGGGAAAGTCCCCGGCTTCATGACGTAACGAACGCGAGAAGTCTGGAAACCGCGGAGTGATCTTCAGCAAGGCGATCAGGTCCGGGCATTAGGAGTTGGAGAAGTAGCGGATTTAAAAACTTTCTGCCTGCAAGTCCGTCCGTGGTTCTGGCGCTCCACGAAGACTCCCTGAGTTCTAAAAGCGAAATAATGGCTCTTTAGACGGTGTCCTCCTCCTTCTGCGACATTACGCTCCGACTGCTGCTCTCCTAGAAAACAACCGAGGAAGTATGGGGTGAGTACACGGCTTAGCTGCTTAGGAGGAGCGGAGGAAAGTTAGTCAGGGAGACAACAGCTTCCAGTTAACAGCTACTTTCAGAGCAACCTGTTTCACTGACTGCTTAGTTTGTGGGATCTTAACCTGTTGTATTTCCCAGCTTTCCTTTAGTTCAGATTTCTATTTGAAGACACATTATCAGAATATTTGTTTATTTAACATAAAGACAAATATTTTCTGTTCATAGGTAAACTACAATAATAAGATTATTATAGGCTTTATTATTTATGTATTATTTAAAACAAACAAACAAAAAACTATGAATGTTTTTGATTATTGAACTTTATTGTTCTGCAACAAAAAAAGAAGAAAACCTATTTTTTGTTTTACTTTTCTGATACATTTGTTAGTTAATAAAATAAAATATGTATTCTCAATAGAGTTTTTGAACATTTACTGATTTATTATTAAATAGTGTGGTGGAGCCATTACCGCTTCTCACACTGTAAAACTACAGGTCAACAAAACACTAAATTTAACTAAATTTAAAGTTATTAAAACTTTAAAAAAAGACGTGTTTAGCCATTTTTAAACGAGATTTTTTGTCTTGAATTATCGTTAATCATTAGTTGATTTACTATTAGAAACTGGAGTTTAAGAGTGATTTAATTATTGTTTGTTTTTTTTTTCTTAAAATTTTTCCACAGGTCTACAGTTGCTTCCACAACTCTCGCCTCCAGCCAACGCATGGTTTGTGCTTTCGGACAACACGATCGAAGCAGTCGACACAATGGCGGCATCGATCCTTCGCGAGAAAATTCCACCCAGTTCCACGGGCGAGCTCGGCGCTCCCCCTCTCCCACGGGCTAGCCATAGCCAATCACGGCTCAGGTCGGGGGCGGAGCCAGCGGAGAAGCAGCGCTTAATTGGTGAGTTTTGCCAAGACGCTTTTTTATTTTTCCACATCCCGAGGTCGGAGCCGCAGTGCAGCACGGGGGCTAATGTCGTACAGTGAGTACTGTGGATTTTTATCGAATGCAGACGATGCTGTTCAATCATTTTCAGATGATCGGTTAGTTGTTCACTTGGATCTTTTCGGATGTTTTGCTTGCCTTTGGTTTAAGCCTTTTCAAATTGCTGCTCGCTTCTTCTGATTTTTGTCTGTTTTTGTCATTTTTTCATTTCTTATCATAATTTAACAATTGAAAGGCAATGGATTGCTTTCTTCATTTTCTAACACCTTGTTTTGATTTTATACCGTGTTTTCTCTAGGTGATGGTCACTCTGATTGGATGACAGAAAAAGTTGATTTGTCTTCATTTGTGTCAACGACCGAGTCTTCTCCGAGCTCGTCTCTTCCACCCTCGCCGTTAGAACAGGATGTCAAGGTGCCCTCAGATCTGGAGGTTATGACCTCCCTACTGCAGGAGGAGCTGGCTCAGCTGGAGGACTACTTCCGCTCTGAGTCCACATCCACCACAAATAAGTTGGAGAAATCCTCAAAATGTGACAAGGTTTCCCAAGCCATGGGCTCCCAGTCTTATTATCAGTTACCCTATGGCTCATACGGGACCAGCCAATCAGAAACCAGCCCTGTGGTTGTTACCTTGGCAACAGGGGAACTGGACCTGGCCAGCTTCTGTGGCGGTCCCATCAGCAGAACCAAAATTGCGCGACCCGCTCCGTACAGCTACCACCACCGCTACCACCACAACAACGGGCGCAGAATCCTCGGCGAGTCCGTGAAAGTCGGCGACGAAGTCGGTCTTGAGACGTGGGGCTCCAGGGGATGCTACTCAGGAAGCACGGAGTTTTCTGTCAACCACTACTCGACACTGAAGACGGTGAGCAAGAACAGCATCGGCAGCGTGAAGAAGGTGAGAGAATGTGCTTTATCGTTGAAGGAGGAGGAGAGTTATTGCTTTTCCGAAGGAATGTTTTGCAGCGAAGAGATTGCCAGAGGCTTCTGTTTGGGGGGCTCGTACGATGGCCACCACAAGCGAGAAGGACAGTTGATGCACAACGTGAAGGTCAACGTAAGTTACGACAGCGCGGGGCTCGAGGTCTTGCACTGCAGCAAGGACGGGGGACTCTCTGGAAGTCTCCCCCAAGAGACAATGGTGGCTGGTGACGGCTATTTCCATCAGTCCATGGCCGCGGAGCCGTACCATAGCTTTATAGGAGACCTAGATCAGCCGGCACAGGCGCAGGCTGTGGAGCCCCAACACGGCCACTACCTCTATCCAGAATGCCTTGCAGACCAAAGCTATGAATGTCTGTCCAGAGGGGAGGGCGAGGGGCCGCTGCTGGGCGCCCCCATCCACCGTCCCACCCAGAGGTTAAAGGACGAGCCCTGCTCCGTCAAGCCAGCCCTGGTCATGAGCGCAGCTTCCCTGGATTCCAGCAGTGGAGAGAGGAAGCAGAAGAAGAGAGACCAGAACAAAACTGCTGCTCATAGGTAAACTACTCCCCCTTCTTGTCTGTTTCTTTAGAAAGCATGATCTAACCTGGGAAAACAGTTGACTTAAGAGGAATACATAAATCAGGTTTAACAGATAAGACGTGACAAATAAGAGCTAAAGCATGATTGATGATTGATCATCCATCCATCCATTCCCTCCAACCTGTCAGTGGGTGAGAGAGGTGGGAACACCCAGGACTGGTCTCCTGTCCTGACCGTCAGACGTCATCCTGTTCCTCTCTATCATCCCAGCGTCACTATATGATCTTTGCCAAAATGGCTTGACTGTTACGTAAACCCTAGTCCACAGTGCTTCAGTTGTTAATGTGGTGTGTACGAGGGGATTGGAAAGCCCCCGCTGTCTGCCAAACTCTGCCCCACCTATCTAATTCTGTCAGTCTGCTTGGGCTGAGCTCAGAGCTGTAGGGGAAACTGTAAGAAAGCGACGGTACCTTTACTCATGAGTAAAAATTGCAAGGCAGCAGAAATCAGTACATACAACCTAACCCCCACCCACCCACCGTTCTGTCCCCGTTACAGGTACAGGCTGCGTAAGAGGGCGGAGCTGGACTCTCTGGAGGAGGAGCTGCACGGCCTGGAGGGACAGAACCGGGAGCTACGCGACAAGGCGGAGTCGGTGGAGCGAGAAATCCAGTACGTCAAAGATCTACTGATTGAGGTGTACAAGGCCCGCAGTCAGCGGCTCAAACAGGATGGCAGTGCCTGAAGAACACCCCCCTGGCTCCCCTCAACCACCGTTCCTCCCAGCCAGCACAGAGAGAACAATCACGTCAAGAGCACTAGCCGGTTTCTGTCTCAGCACGAACGAAAGGGTAGTTGCATGATTCTGGTAGTTTCTTATCGAGAGAGAGAGAGAGAGAGAAAAAAAAGAGGCGACCGAACAGAGAGAAACTTTTTCCTAAACAAAGAGAGGCGTGGAAGTGGGCGACTGAACTGTGAAAAGCCATAGTGAGGTGGCTTCATGAGGAGATGCTGAACTTGTCCGTGACCACTGTGACCCGAACTGTCCTCCCAGCCTTGTGACGATGAGCGAGCCTGGGCTCGCGCCGATGGATCGTTATCTAAACGCTCTCTGGATTAGTGGTAGTGATTGAAATTTGCTTGTTGTTTTTCGTGCCACACATCAGCAGCATCAAGGCAGACTCATACTAAATATATATATATATATATATATATTTTATTTTGTTATTTTATTTTTATCTGACAACTCATCGTTTGCTTAAAACAATCAACCAATCAAAGGGATTGCTGGGGAAGTGTGTAACACGCTTTACAGATATTCATTACGGCAGACATGTAGAGATTTGTATCGCTAAACTCTTGCGTATTTCCACCTGTTTTACCCCCACTGAGATACCCAATGCATGTTTGATTTTGGAAAAGCATGTGCGAGTGCTATTTGAAGGCAATATTATGTTAACTGCATGGCTTCCAGATGTTCACTTTGCATCAGTTTCACTGAGTTCTCCGTCCCATCGGCCTCCCACTGTTCTCTCACCTCATCCCAATCAGTGTGATTCTGCCCCAGCTTTTGATTTACTGTTCGGAGAAACGAACGTTGGCCTGCTTATTTTTCTTTACCCCTCCTTATATGTCTCTTGGCTGTATTTTGCGGACAAACAATCACCTAGTGAGGCGACGACAATAATCACTGTTGACCTGCGGTACGACTTCCTGGGAATTTAGCTGTCAGTCAACCAATTAGGTGCGTCGGAGATTCAGGTCCTTTTTTTCTGAGTTGATGTCAGTGTCAGGAAATCTGTGATTCATCAGGTAAATTCCAGCCAAATAAAGCAGCCATGTGGTTTTCACTCATCTCTGCCTTTTGTCTTTGTTTTCGCTGCATGCTGATTATTGTGCATATTGTTTTACAGCCATCAGGGTGCTTACGTCAGCCGGCTACAACGACAGGTTAGGGGTCGGGTTAGGGTTGCACGCGTCAACGATAACAAAGAAGCTGGGATTAAAAGGATACACAGATGCAGAATGAGGCTGCTCCTTCCCCCTTCGGTTTCAGCTCTGTGAGCCGCGGCGCAGCGGGTTTCTGCACCATTCCTCTTATTTCAACATCACAGTAAAAGCAGGCTTTGATTGACAGCTAAGCTTTGTCATAAAGCTGTTTTCCTTTGGAATTACGGGATGAAATGAAATCAGTTTGTCTAAACAGCCGCAATGGGGGGAACATGTTAACGAGCACGGCTGAGGCCCCCCTCCCAAAAAAAACATTTAACCGCTTTCTTCATTCATCATGATCAGTTGCCTCTTGGGCCTGAGAGTCATATCAAATTCCACCAGTCAACAGACAACAGAAGTTGCCTATCTTATCTCCTTACAGCTTGAAGATGCTGTGTATGTGTGTGTATGTGTGTGTTGTGTGTGTGTGTGTGTGCGTGTGTGTGTGAGTGAAGGCGGGTGTGTGTGAAATCTCTTGGTATCTCCCCTAGCAGTTGTAGGCCTTTCAAGTGAATGAGGCAACATCGCACAATACTTGCTGGAGACGGAGAGAGGCGCAAGTGAAGTGTGAGAATGAGAGAGAGAGCTCGGCTGACAGAGAATGTCATTAAGCCCATTGGTTCCGCGTTGTTTGCTTGGATGGCACCAGTGTAAAAAAAAAAAGAAAAAGAAAAAAAAGCTGACAAAGATTCATAAGGTCTCATAACTCAACATTGATTTTTTTCCGTTTGTGTAAGATATGACATGGAAACCAATACAAAATGGATTCTCGTTTGAAATTTTAGAATCTCATTATCACTGGCAAACATCTTAATGATGTGTGTAAATAAATAAAAATAAAATTGAACATATAAAATATGAATTTTGTGATCATTTCTGTGTGTTAGCGATGAGCAGAAAATGTGGACACAGGGCCTAATTAAATGGTTTATACTGGCTTTGCAGGCAGAGACAGACCCCCTTTTGTCTCAAAATATTTTTATTAACGTTTGTTTTTTTAACTGAGAAATAAAAAGCCAATTCTTAACTTAGAAGACATTTTACAGACTCTTAGTCTGGAATTTTCTTTGATCATTTTTCAGGTCTGTATAAGAATAAAAAAACAGTATGTGAAAATGTTTGGGTTTGCAGACTTTATTTCTTTTTCCTGTTGTTTAAGACAGAATCTGAATTTTTAAAGAGAAAACCCTTCTTCTTTTTTTGTTATATTTCTCTCCTTGTTCTTTGAAGGGGAGCGTTTCAACTTGAATTTTTACCCAACTAGTTCATCATTGGTCATACTTTTGATACATTTCTGTCTAAATTAATTTTTTCTCCACTATTGCTCAATTTCAGGTTTCAGGATGTAACCACATTTCACTTTTAAAAATTAGCTGAAAAAATTAGGTAAAAAAAGAATGAAAGGTATTTTACTGGGTCCCCCACCCAGTAAAATCCCTTTCATTCTTTTTTTTTTACCTAATTGTTTAGGTATCCCATTGCACCCAACTACCTAACTTTTACAAACCAATTAAATGTAACATAGACAAACACACTGCACTGAATAATCTGGATTTTAAATCCAGATTTAATTTGGTATTAAACATTTTAAAGTGGAGGTGATTTAACATGCCCTAAAATAATATAATGATAAAGAGTACACTTTACCACAGATAAAACCTCAGCATTATGTTGTTTCATGATTTATTGAACATCCAGATGACACCCAGCAGGGTTGGTTTTCCTTGCCCTTGAATGTCCAGAAGAGGAAAAAAAACGCCTAAATTTGATTCTGGAGAAGCATAGAAACTTTCAGAGAGGACTGTAGGAACCCTGAAGAAAAACAGAATATATTTCCATCCATTGTCTAACATGTCTATCCCTTGTGGGGTCGCAAGGGGTGCTGGTTCCTATCTCCAGCTGTCAATGGGTGAGAGGCGGGGTACACTCTGGACAGGTTGCCAGTCTGTTGCAGGGCAACACAGAGACAAACAACCATCCACTCACACTTAAGGAGAATTTAGAGAGGCCAATTAACCTAACAGTCATGTTTTTGGACTGTGGGAGGAAGCAGAAGTACCTGGAGAGAACCCACACATGCACAGGGAGAACATGCAAACTCCATGCAGAAAGACCCAGGGTGGACTTGAACCCAGGACCTTCTTGCTGCATGGCAACAGCGCTGCCCACTGCCCCACTGTGCAGCCCCTATAAATAGTGGAGGACGCTGTGCGTCTATATATATGTATATATATATTAGATAAGGATAAGATTTAAAATCAAAAGCAGAATGCCTTGTGTTGGGTCTGCAACCTGTGGTTCTGGAGTGTCTTTGGACCTTCCACAGTGGCCCTTAATAACTTTTGCTACAAATTATATTTTTTATTATGGTATTTAAATGTAATAATGATAATAAATACAGGTTTTAGCAGTTTTTTCTTGGAATAATTGCTTTTAATTTTCACAACAGAATGATGCTAAAAGTGCCAGTAATATTTAATTTTAAATCAATATTTTTTCATAATGTTGGAAGCTACAATTGTTTTTACATCGTTATCCACAAATATCAGCATCCCGTCCATCCTCTTTTTTTAAACATCAAAATAATAGGGTGTTTCTTTAACGATGACAACATATTTCCTACAGTAGATCTTTATCAAAAATTATAACTTGTCTTTTTTCAAAAAGCCAGGGAACATTTGCGGCTCTGAACGAGTTTATTTCAAGTGGACTGTAGGCAAAACGGCTCTTTGCTGTAAAGGTTGCAGGCCCCTGGTATCATGTGACCACACCTCACCACCAGGTGTCACTCTAAGCTTTAAAAGAACCTTGCATATTAAGGGAGTCTAACCAGGCTCAAGACTACAGTGGACAGCTGTGTCACAGCAAAAAGAAAAACGTGTAAAAATAACAAATCAGTTTATATAAAGAATGAAGATAAAACCAACAGAAAAGTGCATTTTTGTGAGGCAAAAGAAAAATATATCAGAGAAAGGACTTTATTAAATTTGTAAGTCAAAGGGTAAAGTTGTTAACATTAAAATAAATTGTTAAAAGAACAAAACTTATTACTGTTCAAAAGGTTGCATAACATTTCAACACATGCTCCTTGCTGAGATTCCTCTTGTCTTGGAGGACGCTGTGCTTCTGGTTGGTCGAGTAGGACGGAGGCCCGGAGGGATGACAGTTATAGATCAAACACCACCAGCTGCATTTAAAGGCTGGTTTACGCTTGACGTAAGCCTAATGCACACTCCACAGGTGAGCACACAAGGATGAAAACACTTTCCCTCCCAATTCTCCCACGTACAAGGACTTCCAGCAGTGACATCGCACAGTATTACAGACAAGTGTCACAACAGTATTTAAATGTTTACTGCAGCGAGATTAGCTTACATCTAGTTGTTACACTGGTGATCATTGGAGAGAGGAATTCTGATGAAATGTTGTGAGGCCTTTTTTACGCTCCAGCCTGGAACGTGAGAAGTGCTCTGTGCAGCAATCGAAAGCCAGAGAGGAGATGGCATAACACAAGCAAACCTCATATGACCATTTAGGCTACTCACATCATCATGTACAATACCGAAAATACTTTCTCAACTCTTTTATCTTGTCTAGAGTATGCGTTTTTATGTATATATTTTTCTGGAAATTTTTCCTATTCTAAAATGTTTATTGAGAGCATATTACAGTGTGTAAATAATACAAAAAATTCTCTTTGTTACATTGTTTGTACATTTCTCCACTTTTTATTTATAATCATTCAATATTTTTCCTGTCATTTATTTATCCTCAATAAATTACATTAGTAAAGCCGCACCCTTAACCCGCCCTAATGCTGAAACAAATTAATCTCCCCCTATGGGGATGATAAAGTTAATCTTATCTACACATTAATAATAGTATGATTGTTAAAGAAGTTTATGCGCTCATTTCCTCCACTGTTTAGGTGGTGGATCAGCCAATCAGTTCTCTCCGTTTCCATAATCTTTCCTGCTTATGACACTCTTAGGCCTCGCTATAAGTCCTCACTGCTCCTAACCTTTTACCAAACTTTTTTTTTTCTTTTTACCTTAGGAGCTATCTAAAGGTATAGAGTGCTTTGTGAATAGCTTTTATTTTACCAAGGTAAAATCTAATAAATATCATAGCATTAGGGAAATTCTTTGAAGTTTCCTAAATTGACATCACGTTTAAGGCCCCCACAACAATGAGTCCGCAGATGTTGTGGGGGCCTTAAACGCCCCCGTGGAGCTCAAAATATGTGAACAGTACGCCCGAGTACGTGGGAACCTTTAGGATTCTTTTTTTAAATTGGCACTGGTCTGTACCAAATAAATATAAGAAAAGAAAAAAAACTAACAAAAAATACCTTTTTTAATGTTTTTATAAAATAAAAAGCGCATCATACCAAATTGAAGAACCCCGCACCTTATGATTCAATAGCATGTAGAGCCACCTTTAACAGAAATGGCTACTAGTGGCCCTATTCTTTCAGACTTAATCTGTTTCTCACATTGTTGTGAAGGGATTTTGCAACACTTTTCTTCCCATCCATCTGTCCATCTACCTCTTCGCCAGATTTATTTGACCGCATTTGCCAGTAGAGATCCAGCGTTTCCTTCCTAACTTCCTGATATTGACCATTGTTCTTTGCCCACGTATTTTGCCCATTTGCCTGGCCATTGCCGGATCTTCTCAGCAAATCTGATTACTGGACAACGACCCTTGCTCAGCTTTAGGACCCATAATCTTTGCCTGCCCCTTCTGGATGAGTATTGCCTTTTTGCCCCTTTGTGTACTATGACCTTTGCCTCTTTACTGGTTCTGTCTTTGGAATCTGGAAATAACTTTAAAGTAGAGTTTCTTTTTTTTGTCTGTGTCAATTTATGTTTTAAAGTTCCACAGACTGAAGAGGAGCGCCTGTTTGATTCTTCATTCAATGCCCCTACCCCATCTGGTACAAGCCCAGTACTCTCCTTTTTCCCTGCCCTCTCTGAGAGCATTGATGTGACTACTGTTTGGAGAACTTTAAAGCAGCCCAGTGCCTCCAAGGAGGCTCCTTGAAGATTCAAAAAACCTTTTTAGTTTATCCATCCCTGTGTTTTGTCTGAATTACTGGGTCCCCATTGTGAGTCCTTACATAAGTAACTAAAGTGTACATCTTTACCAGCTATTAAAATCATTCAAAAGGTCTGATGAAGTGAAACATTCACATTTCTGAAAAAACAAAATGTGAAAGTGATGACTTTAGCTAACAATGTATAATGTAACAAAATGCCTCAATATACATTTAACCATACAAATAGCTTAAACATGTGAATAAGAAGATTATTCTATTCTTTATCTGTCACCACTTATCTTATTGTCCATGTAACCACAGACAACAAAGTAGGTTTACAAGCCTGGAGGTTGAGGGGCGGGGTGGGTTTCACCGGGGTCCGGTGGGCTGGGGCCAAGACTAAATCTTGCGACCCCCTGGCTGTACCTCCGTGACCCCTAAGGGTGTCAAAACCCCCACATTAAAGACCTCTGCTTTAAACTATATTCTAACAAAATCTAAAGTTTTAGCTGCCAAACTCTGGCTGAGTTGACACAATAACCCTCGGACATCTACAGGGTAAGTAGCCAGATCATTAAGTGCCAAATGATAACACTGAACATGAAGTATCTCCTCCCTGACTCAGCTCTTTCTATTTTACCATGCAATACCACCTTTATAAAACACATTATAATAATGAAGGTCAAAGTGCTGTACATATACAACTGAAAATAACAGTAAAAATAAACTAGACTAGTAAAACACAGACAAGCTAAAGTAGACAAATAGGATAACTAAAATTATTTAAAATAGAGTCAACCTCTCAGGATGTCCAAAAGGCTTCAGCACACAGGTGTGTTTTAACAAAAGTCTTAAACTCTGAATGAGTAGAGGCCTGCCCGACATGCAAGGGCAGATCATTCAACAACTTTGGAGCCGCTACAGTGAAGGCATGGTCTCTTCCCAGAATTCTTGATTGTCGCAGTAAAGATTTCTTTTAAATATGGGGAAATACACAGTGAACACAAGTTCTACTCGGAAATGAAAGAGGATTGGGTTTATCCTTGCACAAACTAACTAGCAAGGGATGTAACTTATGGCGCATTCCTTTTGCCTCTGAGGTCGGAACTAACGAGTTGCATATTACGCCATCTCCGCCTTTTTGCATTCCAGTTACAGTAGGAAAAAACATGGACGGTAGTACTTAACAATGACAATAACGATGACAATAATGCTGTTCTAGGCGGTATTTTGTGCAGATAAAGAGCTGAAACATCCCATCTGATGAACACTGAAAGGTAGCACCTGTACCTGTGAGAGTCCCTCTAAGGACCACTGGACTTGTGAGATTGAGTATTCACACGAGAGTATGTCCCGAAAATTCCACCAGGATAAACAAGCCGGGCAGTAAACGTAAAGCTTCAGTTGCCGCTCAAATAAGCTCAAGGGAGATCACTGATTCACCTTGTTATCTGTTTGCTGTGGGTAAGTACACAGTTAATTGAAATGTTTTATTGATTATTTATGGAGCTGTGTGTTTCCTGACGGACCTGACGGACAAACCAGCCGGAAATTGCACACAGTTTACCTTGCGATTCTGAGAATCGCATGTATTTTACTTTTCTGTGTCTCTCTTCCTGTCCAACTCACACCTTTCCTATCAAATTGCTCAGTACAGTTCTGATCAACATAGACCAGGGGTCTAACTTTGTTGGAGCAATGCTGGCACGGTTGCAGGGACTCGCAAGTGGCCTGCCCGGGACCATTCATTTCAAGCAGATGCAATTGCTACAATTTCATTTTCTGTCGGATCGGATACCAAATTGGATGTGTCTTCGGCTTTAACGTGTGTGCGCTCAGGGAGCGTTTAAAGATGGCTTTCAAAACAAATTACCTTGCGTTAACAACGGATTCAATGGTTGTAATGGCTGAAAAAAGTTTGGGGGACAGAGGTTACAGATAAGGGAAGTGCAAGAGATCTCCCACATCTACTCCGCATCAGTTATGCCCATGCTGTATGCCATGTGCTACTTTGTGTTTGTCTACTCCATAAAATCTAGACATGATATAATGTAATTTGTAAAAAAAATTAATAAAGTTGAATGAGTAATACTACTTTAGCAAGGGACTGTACATTCCAGTATTCTTGCACATTTGGTTCAGTATATAGATTTATAGCACCTTCAGCAGAACTTCAGTTCCAAGTCACTTTAGGCTCAATACAAGAAGAAGCTGCACCTGTTACTGACCAATAACAACCGCAGGTCCTCAGTGGAGAATGATGAACATAGGCATCATGCCATTATTGCATCAGAAATTCCATATGGGAATTTCCTTGCTTAGCAAGGTGGGGATCATATGGAGATGTGTGTATTGGAGAAAGAAGATGAAGGCAACACAGGAACATATTGGAGCTAGTGGGGGAGAAGTATGTGGGAGAGGAGGGATATGATGCAAGAGGGAAGCTGAAAAGAAGGAGGATGGGTAGGAGGTGGGGTAGAAGGAGCACATCCAGGCTGGAATAGTGTAAGGAGATGTAGCTCACTTTTGAAAATGGCCTGCAGCTCTGTTCAAGGCGTGTGTGTAAAGCAAGAGGGCTTTAAATTTTAAATGAGGGTCTGGATACAGCTGCAGAAGAGTGCAGAGGGAGGGCAGAGGGGGAGAAGAATGGCAAAAGTGGGCAAATCACTGGTTTTGACTTTTGTCTTACATGTACAGCTGGTTGATCAGCTGCACATGCTGTACATTCTCTCCATGAACTAATTCACATTTTATACTGTTATAATAGTCATAAGAAAAAGAATAATTCAATAGTCAATCTGAAATGCTTTAAACTTACCCTTTAAACGGTTCAAGCAACAATTAACAAACAGTGCCAGATACCAAAGTTGCCTTGAAAAAAGGAACACAAGCACTCAGTCATTGCACATCTGTTTTAATAATTCTACAACCATCAAATAAAAACATAAGCCCAGGTGACCTGTGTATATTCTTGGTCATAAGTGGGTAAATTAATAATTTGGCATTGCAGGTGTTATCTTGTCCCACAGTCTTTCCACACATGTGCCAAAAAACAATATGCTGGTGAAGAGTCTCTGTCATCCAGGTCATGGTCATTCCAAAAAAAGTTAAAAAACAAAACAACTGGACTTTTTTCCGGTTTGAAGACGTTTCGCTTCCTATCCAGAAAGCTTTCTCAATTCAAAATGTCTGGAGTAGTGTGGAGTAGCAAGCTTTATACTACTGCCCAACAAAGGCTTGGTAATGGCTTAGATAATATGCAAATTGAACCAAAACAGGTCCAGCCCCTTAGTAATGGGGAGTCATTAGGGTCGTTGTTGGCCTGGTTTACAGAAGTGATGTTTTGATCACCAGTATGGGGGTGAGAATTGAGGTGATGATTGGCTGGAATCAATCCTATAGCTGTATTGTAAGTTTTTGAGGGTTGGAAACTAACTCCTCCTCCTCTGTTTAAGGTTGTTTTTTCTCTCTTAACGTAGATGGCTTCCTTCACACCCCTTTCAAACCATCTGTCTTCTTTGTCCAAAATGTGAACATTTTGGTCCTCAAAAGAGTGTCCTTTGTCCTTAAGGTGTAGGTGGACAGCAGAGTCTTGTCCTGAGGAGGTAGCTCCCCTGTTTTGAGCCATGTGTCTGTGGAGAGGTTGTTTGGTTTCTCCAATATAAAGATCAGAACATTCCTCACTGCACTGAACTGCATACGCCACTTCGCTCATCTTAGGTTTTATTACGGAGTCCCATGCTGTACCTCTTTCATATGGAGTGCTTTAACTGCCTCCCCTTCTCTCTTTACCCCCTCCAATTGGGGTCAGTTCTAAGAAAATACTATTTCCATATTTATGCAGACGAAAGTCTGATTTTTATGTCACTAAAAAAGAAAAGTAGTTACTCTGCAAAAACTACTTGAATGCATTGCAGAAATCAAGTCATGGATATCGTCAAATTTATTACACCTGAACAATAAAAAGACTGAGGTTATTTTGTTTGGGCCCAGTGATGTCTCTAACATGAGTGTTGACCTTGGACCTTTAAGTCAGTATCTAACATGGACAGCTACAGACCTGGGTGCAAGACTTAAAAACAATCTTAACTTTGATGCTCAGTTTAAATTTGTGGTTCAGTCCAGGTTTTTCCAACTGAAACGGCTGACCAAAAGAAAACTACTCCTGTAGAGGCATCATTTTGAGATTGAATCCTTGCTTTTGTTACAACTTGCTTAGATTATGGCAATGCACTTTACACTGTGCTTAACAAAGCAGCAGCTGCTGGTCTTTAAACTGGTACCAGAAAATAAGAACCACATTTCACCAGTTTTAGCTGCAATTCATTGGCAACTAGTTTCACCTTTGGAATGATTTTAAAATAATTTTATTTGTTTATAAATGTCTTCATGGTCTTGCTCTCCAGCATCTGTCAGACCTGCGTCATCTGCATGCTGTCATGCTTTGTTATTGAACCCGAACACAACCACAACAGAGTTTAGTTTAACAGTTTATTGTAGATTGAGGGTAGTGTCATGATTTGGGGTTTTTATTATTTGCTTATGTTCTGTTTGGTCTTTATGGTGATTTTGGTTCTGGATTAGTTTAAGTTCTGTTTTGGTTTAGTGATTCTTTTATGTAATCAATTCTGTACTAGTTTTGGTTAATGGAATAGTTTGGGTTTTAATGTGGTTTGATTTTGTACTTTTCTTCTGGCCTGCTCTGATCACTTCTGTCACCAGCCTTTATTCAGTTCACCTGCCAGCATTCTTTTGTCTTGCTCTCACTCCCCTTCACCAGTTACCATCCAATCAGCTTCAGTTTAGTTGCAGCCATTTTGTCTCCCCTGATCAGCTCCACCCATTCTTGTAATTAGTTTCACTCTTTTCACCTGCTCACTCCCCTACTTATATCTGTCTCTGCCCCCTGCAATCTGCCACATCATTGTTTGTTTCTGCCATGTCCATGGGTGAGTTTTGCCAGCATTCCCTGTACTGTGTTTTTCCTCCCTTATCTGATTGTCTGCTTTTTTGCCTTGGACTGTTTTTTACCACAAGCTTTGTTTTTGTCCTGCCCTTCATTTTTGCCTGCCTGTCTTGGTTTCTGCTAGTGATGGTGAGATGAAGCCTCATGAGGCATTGAACCACTTGAGCCAATTGGTTCGAGAAAGGGTTCATTTCTTGATGCTTCATGTGCACACGACACCACCTACTGGCCAGGTGTATAATCACAGCCAGCTGTATCTTAACACGTGTGATGCATTGAATTTTTGTCTATTATGACTCTTGGGAATGACTTCACAAAAGGTGTAGGACGAAATCATTTGTCTACATAAATTTTGTATACACGTGTATAATAAAACATTGTTTGAATGTATTGTCTGTGTGTAATTATTCCCAAAATAGTAGTGACATGATATGGCATGTTGTGTAATAATGTTTTTCTGTGACTCTAGAAAAATGGCATGGGCTTAATCAGGCAGAGGACAATGAAAGTGCTTGTGGAACTAGGCAGGGGGTAGTGAATAGGCTAATGCTTGTGTAACTTGGATGATTTCATGCATTTTTATTAAGAAACAACAATTTCTCCACAGTTTTTGGTTTCAAATGATTTCTCTTTTTTGATACTACTTCTCCAACCTTTGAAAAGACACGCTCACATGGCACAGATGATGCGGGATGCATAAATAAATAAGTGCAAGTATGTAATGATTGAGGTACTGTGACCAATGATTAGCCCAGTACTATACGGTCCCACATTTTCCCCTCAGCAGCAACACTGAAGCACACAGAGGTTCCCGCTGCGTCTTTACGCACGATCCAGCTGCTGATGTCTCCTCTCTTTTCAGCTCAATGCAATTCTAGACAGTAACAGTTTATAACCTATATCACCTTTCACAGCAACAGGTTTCTCATCTCAGTCGACCAGACAAATCTCTATTGCTCTCCTCAGTGCGCTCTGGGCGGTGAGGTGGGAGGATTTTACCCGATGGTGCGCTGCGTGCGAGGGATAAACAGGGGGGAAATGCATAAATAAAAACTGTAAATGGCTCCTATACAGTGATCATAGGAGCTGACCGGTCTGAGATCAGCATCCTGATGTTACAAGTTCTTTAAAATGAAAGCGCGCCCCCAAATCACAAGTAACGTAATTTTGCGCACCTGAAAAAAGCGCAAGGCAGAAGCGCATCGAAGCGCTGAGGCACAGAAATACGGTGCATGTAGTTAAAAAATGCAGAATTAATAAAAACAACTTATAAACAGACGTAGCGTTTTAAACTGCATCTGGTGAGCAGAACTGTTTTATGATCCAGAGTGCAGCCATCACTGGTTCTGAATGAAGGCAATATCTGGCAGCAGCTCTGCTCCCCCACCCCTCCCCTCCTGCGTACGCAGTACAGGACCTTACCGGCTCACTTTCACCGCTGGTTAAGACTAAAATTATTCATAACTCTGATTGCTCTTCCTGCTGCTCTGTTAACATGAACTGCAGCAGGAATTACTGATGGCCACAAGCTGTGAAAGAAGCTGAAACATCTCAGCAGAAGGCGGAGTTTTTATCGTCCGCTGCCCAGATGGGCGTTGGGATTTTTACGCGTGAAAAATGCCATGTTTGCGTGTGACCGTGTGAAGTCAGTGACGGTCAATGCGTGATAGTTGAGAGCACTGATCTATCTATCTCTCTCCTAAACTCTCCAAACACCAAACTAACTGTCTCAAACTAAATAACCACTATCCAAACTCTGCTATCCAAACTATCAAAACTCTATCCACTCTCTCAACTGACCGCAACTCGCCTACAACAACCCACATTTTGAATGGAGCCTGTGGGGTTTCTAAAGCTGTCGAAGCCGCGCCAACATCTGAACCACTTCCCGAAGCAGTCACGTGGTACAGCCGGCCAGCGAGGCTTCGGACGTCATCGTTTTCGGCTCCTCCCCTAAATGAAGCAAGCCTCGATACGCGCTTCACGGAAACGCCCCCTCCATTACTCGACACACGCCTCGAAGCCTC
Source organism: Fundulus diaphanus (assembly GCA_037039145.1). NCBI lineage: Eukaryota > Metazoa > Chordata > Actinopteri > Cyprinodontiformes > Fundulidae > Fundulus > Fundulus diaphanus. The sequence continues at coordinate 49,914,914 of CM073124.1, read as the reverse complement.
GGCACATAACGTAACATCACTAGTTTCTGCTCACATCTGTTTTTGAAAAATAAACCTTTAACCTAACCTCTGCTTGTCTGGTTGAATACTGGGTCCCTCTGTCTCTGGTTCGTGACAGGTAGTGGAGGAAGGAACCAAGAGTCTGTCCTGAGCTGAAGCAGGAGGATGGTGAAGGCAGGAACGGGCAAGCAGGATGGAACCAGAGCACGGAGGCAGCAGGACCAGCAGCACGGCAGAATGGAGACTTGGGAACCAGAACTTGACCAGCAGCACGGCAGAGTGGAGACTTGGAAACAGAACTTGACCAGCAGCACAGCAGGGTGGAGACTTGGAAACAGAACTTGACCAGCAGCACGGCAGAGTGGAGACTTGGAACCAGAACTTCAGCAGGCAGGCGGAGATGAAGTGACTTTGGGCTGGACGAGAACTGGATGAGGTAAGCAGAAGTTAACAGAACGATCCGACGAGGAAGGACTGAATGCCGGGAGCTTAAATAGGGAGGATGACAGGTGTGATGAGTTCTGGCTTGATTAGTGGCTGACAGGTGTAGATGATTACTGAGGTGGAGAGGAGACTGGGGTGTATGGAGGGTGAAAAGTGCCCTGAAATGTCCATGGTGCAGCACGCAAAGCTGCACCATGACAGACGCTCCCTCTGGCTCGTTTGGTAAACATCAAATGGGTCATACTGGGTCATACTGACCTGGCTCCCAGCAAGGGGAGTACAAGCTAGAAGAAAGGAAACATCTGGATGAAGAGCGATAACATTGTTTAACTGTAATGTTCCAAAGATATGTCAAGTAGCAGAATTAATCGGTCTGTTTTTGTACTCTGAGCTAAACATTTACCAGAAGTAAGTCCAGCCTGCCAAGAAGTTGGACGTAACTAGCTTGCAATACACACCAATGGAGACACACGGGTTCTTGTTGTAGCACACACACATCTGTGACTTATAAAAAGGCCTGTTTATTGTATTGTTTTTTAGAACTTGTTGCTTGCACCCGTTGTACGTGTAAGGTGTAATAAAGGAAGTTCTCGTTGGCAGGACAGAGAAGCGATTTCTCCCCGAGTCTTCTTTCTTTTTAAGGTTCAATAATTAAATAACCTCCCACATAATTTGGTGAACCACGACGTGATAATAAAAAGGGAGATCCTTTTCCCAAGAGGCGGTGTAGGGCCCATCGGCGCGAGCTGGCCAATTTGCGCCGGGGCACGCAGACGGAGAAGGAGAGACGGGGTAAGTGTAAATGTTTTTTTTTATACTGCTCTCTCTGCTTGTTAATGACAAAACTGCCACCTGTGAGGTTTGATTTGGGAAGAGTGCTTTTTGATTGTTTGACATGTGAGGAAAACAGTTGTCTTAAACATACGAAAAGATTCAGAATGGTATGGAATTCCTACACAATTGACTACACGCGACAACTTAAAAGGAAGTGATTTATTACTCCCAGCCGCTTTAATAGCGTACCGCGAGCGAGCTATTTTTAGAAACGTAACGTCACGATGACGTCACATCACGTGGTACGCGGTAGGACAAGCTTACATAGTCCGCCGCTGTTTCGCTGTAAAAGAGACGTGCGTTACCCTTGGTTTTACTCGTTTAAACGACTGCTTTTTCCAAAATCTAAGACCATGGTTATTAAACATTGTTGCTATGGAACGTGCAACAGCGACTCGAGGTACGCTGGTCGGCCACATATGAAGGATGTTTTCTTCATTACTTTCCCGAAATTCAAGAGTGCCAAGGAGAAATCTGTGCGCTGGGTACACTGGTGCGGTCGGCCTACATATGTAGCAAGCATTTTGTCGGAGGAAAGGGCCCAACCGAAGAACATCCTGACCCAATTCCAGCGACATCAAGTAGTGAACAGGTAAGAGTATTTTGGTGGCCGACATGTCAATAATGAAGCGCCTGCTACCATGATAGCATATAGGCTAACAAAAACAAAGCTTACCGTTCGATCGACTCGGCCCGTTTTCTGGTCTTTTTAAGCCCTCGACACTCAAGCCATCGTTTGAGCTGAAGGTTGGTGTGTTCTTCGACAGTGCGACCAGTAAACCGTGCGCCTGGGACATCGTTTTGGGAAAGTTTAATGGCTGCAAAGTCGGTCATATCGCTGGTTCTGTTGCTGGTTGCTACGTGCGTTCTCTATCGGTTTGTCCTACCTAAGCGGCAAAAGGGGCGTTGCTCTTGAGACGGTGACGTCAGGTGCGCGGTACGCTATTGGACGCCTAGTGTGACGCCGAATAGTGAATGGATCTGACTTTTGCAGTCGTGCTGAAATTTGTCTAATATATATAACTTTTTAGAATCAAAAAATCATCGTGAGAGGTTGATTTTAGAAACGTCTGGCTGGTCGGAGTCTTTTAGGGCGTGGCCCTGTTAATGTAAGCGCTTTGAAGAAGAGAAAATAAGGGATTTCTTGGATCATCTGTGTGAGTCCAATGAAAATATGTGGCCTTAAAGAGTTAACTGCAGTCTGGTTTGTTGAGTACTCCGGTTTAGGTAAACGAGGTGAAAGAGCCTCCTATCAAATTTGAAACAATAAGGCCTTGCTTGGGAGCACGTGAAGTATAAATGTTTATTTATTTATTTATTTTTTTTTGCTACGGGTCCGATAAGTGATTTAAATTTGTCTGTGCGCACAGTAAAAATCCAGGAATATTGGGCATCTGGACCATTAGAAAAAAAACACTAAGTTCCCGGGAGAGTGAGTGGGGAGCGAGAAGTGAATGGAGTGAGTGCTTGAGATGTATTGTGTGACAGACGTCTGCGTGTGAGTTTAAATGATGAGAGCTCTGTTGTTTGACTAAAACGCATGTATGAAACTGAGTGTTGTTTGCTGTTGCTCTGTTTTTCTCTTCAAAGTCCCGTTGTCAGAAGTAAAGGTAAAGTTTGTCTAAGTTGATGAAGCAAAAGTGCTTGGAAACTTTTATTTTTTGTAAGGAAATCTTGGTGGACCAAAGTGTGTATACTTATTGAAGCTGCTGTGTTGAAAAGATGTGGGTGCAGATACGTAAACTTTGTGTTTGAAGGTTGGATAATAACTGCAGTGGCCTTGTCTGCGTTTTCCCTGTCAGTGGGAGAGAAAAATCAGCACGTTGAGTTATTTTTAGACCGGTCAGTGAGCTCTGCCAAGAAGCTCTCCCCCGCCCAAAGGAAAATCTTACAACCAAAGGAAGAATTTTACACACATACACACGGCTCTCTCCAGCACAAGGAGGAACCACACACGCACAGCTCCCTCCCTCCTTTCGAAGAGTTCAGTCTGTAGGGATTTCTTTGTTTCTGCGAGAGAAGTTAACCCTGTGGTACCTCTTAATTTTGGTTTTCTTAACTTGGTTTAACTAAACTACTACAGAGTAAAATGGCAAACATTCCTATTGTTATTATTGGGTTAAAATACCCCGAATATGCTTCAAAAATTCAGAAAATCTCTAAGAAGTGGAACAAAAGAACACAGAAGTTAAACTCGCCCTGGCCTGAAACAGGCAGTTTTGACACGTCTCTTTGTGAGCAAATGGAAGTCAGAGTTATGGATTACAAAGCAAACAATAATACTAAAAAAAGAAAAGAGAAACGTGACCTCGAGCTGAAGATTTTAAATCTCTTTAAAACAGAAGGTGAGGCTTATAGAAGTGCTTTAAAGCAGAACTATATGGAAATGAAACAGCAGTCTCTAAATGATAAGGCAGAAAATTCAAAAGCTGTGGAAATCTATCCATCCCTATCTGGGACAGTCAATATTATGGGATATTTCCAGTACAAGAACAAGGATTCTCTGATCTTAGATGCGATAAGTGAAGGAGATAGAACTGAAAGCGATAACGGTTCGACAGCACATAAAGAGATTATGACATGCATATCAGTGTTGCAAACGCAGGACGGTCGCCTTACCAAGAAGATCCCGCCCTAGTAAACATATATTCGTCTGTGCATAAGTCAGGATCTCCAGCTGCTTCAGTTGCAAAACATCAGAATAATGAAGGCCCAATAAACTCAGATTCCCCTGTAAATGCGGATAATCTGGCACCTAAACATTGCAGTACCACAAAGAAAACATCTGGGGATCCCAGAAGGTCGTTGACTCTGAAGCCTATGGGTGGAGTTGATTGTTATGCTGACTATGCTGGGAAGCAAAAGGTAGATTCATTTTGGGTAAACCTAGATCATGAATGTCATGTTTTTCAAATGTTTAGCCCACATGCAGATACGAACGGAAGACAAGCACACTTTTAAGATGTTTATTGAGGATACAGACTACAGGTGATCAACAAGCGGGTGGATCGGTCAAGGTCTGAACGTCAGAGCTGGAGTTTACTGCAGAAGAAAGAGGGAATTATTTCAAGAGATCGAACCAGGGAAAATACACCAGAAGCTGTTCCACTTACCATTTAATCGGGCTAACCTGACCGGGAAAGTAGTGGCAGGGAAACTGCCCAGGGTCCAGACCAGGAAGCAGAGCCGTAGTTTAACACACCTCTCTGCAGCTTCTGTACTGTTACCCACCCATTATCCTATTGAGACGGTGTCTTTCCCACGGCCAAAACTTAACAGATCAAAAACTGATCTAAAGGGAACAAATCATAAAAATCTAATAAAAAAAGTTATTAAAATTTCCACATTCCCAGATCTGGGGGAAGAGGAGGAGGAGTGGCAACTATCTTTCAGTCTGATTTAGTAATTAGTCCCAGGCCAATTAATAATTACAGTTCTTTTGAACATTTAACCCTCAGTTTCCCTCATCCAAACTGCACAGCAATAAAACCTCTTCTCTTTGTTGTTTTGTATCGTCCACCAGGCCCTTACACTCAGTTTTTGGATCAGTTGTCAGATTTCTTATCTGATTTGGTGTTAAATACTGACAAGGTTATTATAGTGGGTGATTTTAACATCCATGTTGACACTGAATGTGATAACCTTAGTGTAGCCTTTAAAACTATCCTAGATTCAATTGGTTTTGCTCAAAATGTGCATAAGACAACGCACTCTCGGCTCCATACTTTGGACCTTGTGCTGACATATGGCATTGAGTGTGAAGAATTAACAGTATTTCCTCACAACCCTGTTCTGTCTGATCATTTTTTAATAACATTTAATCTGAGTTCTCCACCCCCAAAAGAGGGTTCCATTATAGTAGATCTTTATCGGATAATGCTGTATCAAAACTTAAAGAGTCTGTCCCCCTTTTAATATCCTCAGTATTGCAGAAATGCCCTGTAGATGGCAGCAATGCTGTTTCTTCCCATTCACAAATCGATACCTTTGCTAACAGTGTGTGATAGGGTTATTAAAGATAACCCCTTTTATCCTAGAATGAAAACCACACAACACAAGTTTTAGACATTTTCTATAGAAAAGGACAGATGAACCCAAACGGAGAACTGCACTCCCTGGAAAGTTTAGGATCGTCTGACGCCGGGTCATCTCTGTCCTTCTGTCTTTATTATCACACATCAAGGAGGGGGTCAGGAGGGTTGGGTCAGGAAGTTTCAGGAATTTACAGCATGGGGGTTAAAAACAGTCAGGAGGTTATAAAAGCAAAGAAGGAACCATTTGTTATTCCTGCCTAGGGGTAAATACAACAAAACCCTTCCTGAAAGCAAATTCTTAAACAAACCAAAAGGCTGTAACTTGATAAAAAATAAAATGATTACATTCACATTTTCCTAACATTTCCCCCCTTTTAATCATTTTTATTGAAAGCTTAACTTAACCTACTTCAAGTATTCTTTTCTTGCATTCTGCATTTTCAATGAGACTGTCATTTTGTTAAGCATTTAACAAGGGAAAAGTTAAACTACGGGGTGTACTTCTTCAAGAGGGATTTGTGAAAGCATTTGATATTGAAACATTACATTTCCTATAGTCTTAGCAATCATAGACTTTAGGCATGGAATTACACAAGCAGTAAAAACACAAAAAATAATAAGAACAATAATAATGGGTGTCATTATTTTCAGTAAAAGGTGCCACCACGGTCCTGAAAAGAACCAGGAGAGGAAGTCCATACTTAGAGGAACAGCATCCTGGGACATTGCTCGTTGCAGATTCTTTAAGGCAGACATAGCTTCAGTAATATGAGTTTCATTTGCATCAGAAATGTACGTACAGCAGGAAATTCCAATCATTACACATACACCACCTTGGCTAGCAGTTAACATGTCCAAAACCATTCTGTTTTGCAGTACCATTAAACGCATTTCACTTAATTGTTTGTTTTGTCCTTTGTTGATGTCCATCGTCATGTTCACTACAGTCTTCATTCTATAGTCCAGTGTCTCAATCATCAGCATAGATTTACCAACTCCAAACCACGGGAAAAGTGAAAGTCCTATTTTATTCGCTGTGCTCCAGTGCTTATGTTCAGAGGGAACGTTGGAACCCCACATAGGATCATGGGGTTGGAACACTGAGCTGGAGCTGAGTTCTCGTCTCCTCCTATCAGAGGAATGATTTTCCTTCACAGCTTGAGCTGAGATGATGATAGTGTGGTCAGAAACAAACACAGGTCCAAGGGCTGTCCTCAGGAAACACGTTCCGTCTCCTGCCGGCATGCTCTTAGCATACAGGGTGGGTTGTCTGGTGGATTTGGGCATCACTGAGTATATGTAGCAGTTACTCATGTTCTTCTCTTCAGCCAACATCGTCACATACATCTGCCACAAGTTCTCTGGGTGATGGTCTGGGATATCACCCAGCCAACTCTTCATGGCAGCCATTTTTGCTAGGTTAACAGAGATGTTAATGTTACCCAGGACTCTAAAGAACAGGGATCAGTTGGTTTCTTCACCGACGTTGAGACGAGTGGCCCTAAAAAACCAAACCCCTTTGAAGTCGGACTTCCTCACTGTTCCAACCTTCAGGTACTTAACACTCTCTGTAACTTACAGTGGCTGAGGTGAATCCAGGATGGTCTCTCAGCTATCATTACAGCTGTTGGCGTGGTCAGGAGCACTTGGAATGGTCCTTCCCACCTTGGGCTCGCCCAGTCCTTCCTCCTGATAACTTTGACGAACACCCAGTCTCCTGGTCTCACTGCTTGTGGATCCTGTGGAGACAAAGGTTCTCCTGGCAGTAAATTTGCATTGGACACTTCTTTAGACTGCAACATTTCTCTCATATAGTCTGCTAGAGTTTTTCCTTCCTCTTTAGGTGGCGTCTGTATTGTGAACAGTGGTAATTTATATGGTCTGCCATATATTATTTCAAATGGAGTCAAACCACTGCTCGTTGGAGTTATTCTCATGTACAGTTTTACTAAGTCCAGACACTCTGGCCATGGCCTCTTTGTTTCTTCCATGCACTTTTTAAGTCTGGATTTAACTGTCCCATTTGTCCTTTTCACAAGTCGTGCACTTTGTGGACGATAAGCAAAGTAATTTTTTAAGGTTATCTGTAACTTGCTTGCCATTTGCTGAATCACCTGATTCACAAAATGAGGACCATTGTCGCTGTACATTTTCTGTGGGATGCCAAAATTTGGAACAACAACTTTGCATATAGCTTTAGCTACTGTCAGTGCATCTGTGTGTTTTGCTGGGATTATTTCAACCCATTTTGAAAATGCATCAATCATTACCAGACAGTATTTGTAAGGGCCACTTTTTCAGTTCATTAAAATCCATATGCATCACTTCAAAAGGTTCCTTTAGTTCTGGAAACCTTCACTGTTCTGATCTAAAATTAAAATGAGGGTAATTTTTAACACAGATCGTACATGCTTTACAAAAAAATATTTTTTCGTATGAATTAAATCCTATGAAATAAATCCATATGTTGCTGTATTATAGTTATCCCTCCCTTTTTGAGACATGGATATTGCCCATGGCTCAAAACAGCTGCTACTTGGACTAAGCTGTTAGGGAGAACTGCTCTGTCACAAACTATAGAATCTTTCTAGATTCATTGTTGCTCAATTTTTTATCCACATGTGTTTTTCTGCAGTTGGCGCTGTTTCTCTAATTAACAACACTTCTAGAACAATGATTTCCTCTGTTTTTTGCTCTAGGCAAATATCAGAAAGACCAAATTGTAGTACATCTACTACATGGGGGTCTAAGAATGTGGTTGAATGAAACCAGACCACTTCAGCTGAACCTTCTACAGCCATGGTAGTTGCACAAACTGCCTGCAGACACGGGGGTAGGGCTGCTGCTACAGGTTTGAGCTTATCACCACGAGGCTGTAACAAAACACAAGTCCTAAAACTAGCTTTAAAGTCGACTGTTTGGATGAATAGCTTTTGATAGTTTGGTAGAGCTAAGACAGTTGCTGAGATAACATGGCATGTAACAGACTCATTTCTGCACCCACTACATTTTATCTTTGCTAACTTTGTTTCCTGTTTTAGCCAAATGATGTAGCAGCTTTTTTAAATGCAATTAGAAGGCCACCTATGTACATTAATACTTTATTTCCATGCTTTGGATTAAAGCTCTCCAAGCATGTTAAAATAGCCTGGATGAAAATTGTAGGACTGTCCACAAATCCCTACGGCAGGCGTGTGTACGTATATTTTTTCTCTTCCTTGAAAGTAAAATCAAACCAAAACTGAGAATCTAGACATGGTCTAATTATTCCTGCATCCAATGAAATTTTTATATCTGCCATTATACCCTCCTGTTCTTCATATTTTAACCCGTACTGTTTTATCCGCGGCCTGTACTTTAATTTAGGAACTATTTTTACTGGTTCTATTGTTGTCAATAATCCTACATCAGTTGGTCCTGTAGACCACAAAGCATCTGGAACACCTTTTAAATCATTTTCCTCGGATTCTGATAGCAAAGAATGTTGGATTATTTTGTCTCATGCTAAATCTTGAACACGAGGTTCTGCATCGAACAGAACTTTGTAAGGCTGTTTCCATAGTTCTGTACTAGGGCTGTAGAGCCAGCCTGTTTTGTGTGGACACGGCTGAAAATCAGACGGTCTTTCTGCAGCTTTTAAACGTGGGCCTGTTTCTCTCCACTGCTCTTTACTGGTCTTAAACAATGACAAAAAAGGTTCCCATGGTAAGCCATACAATTTTTTCATCTGTGTAGAAAACAGAACAGTAACTGCTTCAAATGATCTCCCATCTGTGTACATATTTTGTGTAGCCACACTTGTAGTTTCCTGTTTCAGAAACTGTTTTTCAAACTTTTCATCTGGGGTTAAGCACACATTCATAGTGGTTTGTAGATCAGCTAACGGAGTTTCATCCTCTGGATTTGACAATGTGCTTCTAGCATTATGCATAAGTTTGCTTTTCTCTTTTATTTGGAGCAGAGACGGTAAGCATAGTGCATAAAACACAGGAGGATTTTGTTGCAACGACATTACATGTTCCACAGCTTTCATTCCATCCTGTGTTGGAAAAACTGCAATGCCTAATTTTTCCATTAAATCCCGTCCTAGCAGATTAATGGGGCAAGTTGGTGACATTACTACCGGAGCATACAACCTCTTTTCCTGTTTGAGGGTCTTTTATTTCTATTGCTTTTGACATCCATTCTTGGGATGTTTGACCGTTTGCTGACTTAACAAAAATGGGCATTTTAGATGCTTTTAGTCCAAGATTATCATTTATACAAGTTTTGCAGGCTCCTGAATCGCATAAAAAGGTAACTGGCTGTCCATTAATTGTAAGCACTATGTATGGTTTTTCTTTTAATGTGCTTAAAAGCTCCCATGCTCCATACACATCTACTGTTTTAAAGGCTCTGGATACCCATTTGCTCTAGGCCCCTAGTCACAACTCACATGAAGAACCGCCCCTGCGGCCTCTTCCTTGTCCCCGCAGATGAGGTGCTTGTATCTGATTGGGACATTCCCTGGACCAAATGGTCGGGTGACCCGCAATTCCAGCACCCCCCATCTGTTTTTACTGATTTGGGCTGAAAGCCCCCTCGGTCGCTAGGACCGCCCCTGCCTCCTCGGAAACCTCCTCGACGCCCTCGAGGGGTCCGGTGGCTTGGAAAGCAAATATTTCTTCTGGGTCACACGTAGGATCTGCCCAGAAAATTTGTGTCCCCCCTCCAGACGCACCACCTCCCTTTTTAACGTTTTTTTCGGCGTGACGCGCATATTCCATAACTGTGGTTACCTTAGACGTTGCCAGTGTAACTAAGTGTTTTTTAACCCACGCGGAGATATGCGGCTGGAAACCTCCCATTAACATATTTTTTAGCTGTTGCTGATATGGTGTGTCATCTCCGTCAGCGTGCGGGATGCCACTGTGAAACCTATATTCTTTTTCAAAACGTATTTTGAACTCGTCTACGTCTTCCCCTATTTTTTGTTTTATGGACCCCAAATGTCCATAATCTGCTCTCCTGCGGAAAACTGCACGCGCGGCATCTGCTACAGCTGTCCACTGCTGTCTCTGCTCGTTCCCCATTTGTGCTTGATGATCAAATATTCCGCCTTGTAAATTTCTGCCTGTATAATTCGCTCTTATTTTACCCCAATGTTTTCCCACTGACGACTGTAAGGCTTGTCCGAACTCATGTCCATTTAAACCATATGAGTTATAAATTCCCTCCTTGGATCCATAATTCTGGATCTTCTTGCGGAGAAATTATACCTTCAGTCTTTCTAGCTTCCTCTAACGACCAGGGACGGAAAACTGGGATTGTTTAAGGCTGCTGAGTTCCTATATTAGGATTTGCGACCTGCACCATAGGATACAATCCTTTGGACGGTCTGTAGATAACAAATTATCTGATTTACTCAGTCCATCCAGGTCTGCATACAGATCTGAAATATCCCTGGGGGGTTTAAGGGATTATACGGTGGTGGTCTGCCTTCTTCAGTTGCTACCATAGTTTGCGTGACTGAATTATTGCTCTGGCGGGTTCTTTAAAGCCTAATATTGTGAGACCAAACAGGAGCTGAAGGACGGCTGACCAATGGACCAGCGCTGCAGTCGCTGTCCCATTGGCAACCCCACCCCCTCCTGCTGGTTGAGGCTGTCTCCCTCTGTTTTTCATTATCTTTTGAACGGATACATAAACATAACATTAATTCTATTTATTCTATTTTTCGTAATAACCTCCTCTCTACCTCGCGCCTGTATTAACCAACACCGCGCTATTTCGAGCTCTTATATATATATATATATATATATATATATATATATATATATATATGTATAAACTTACACACATAGACATACACAGACATACACACACATACCCTAGCGCTTATTTTAGCCGGCACACAACATTTTCCCATTGATTTACCTTCAGCACACCATCTATTTTATACTTTTCCTTCCACTTCTCCAAGTATTTTTAATATTAAGAAATATATATGATAATATTTATTGTAATAATATTTAAAATTTACTTGGATACACAAACTTTTCATCCCCTCTGGGATTTCTCTTTCTACTTTGTCCTGAACCCATCCTAATTACTTTTGCGTTGTGTTTATCTACCTTCCAGGACCTTAATCCTGTTTTCTTTTTCTTTTTTTTTCTCTCTTTTAAGGTACCGTTCAGGACTTTAACCTGAGTTTTTTAGCTACCTTTAATTCTACGACGGACTGAAAACCGGTCGTATTGCTTCGAGGGACTCAAACCTCTCGATTTTAACTTTTCGGGGATTTTTTTTTAATCACCCGTTACAAGGGATTAAATCCGCTTGCACACCTGTTCGGGGAACTTTTAATCACCCGAAACCCTGAACGACGGACTTTAACCGGTCGTTTAAAACTTACTTGCTGTGGTGTGATCTTCTCCCGGTCGGATCCCGTCAATCCCTCGTTGGCGAAAGGAGTTAACCTATGACGCTGGCCCAGCGAGGAAGTTACCTCCCGGGACTTTAGACAGGTCCTTGACTCAGACCACCGGTGGATTTCAGCGTGTCCGCTCCTCCCGTCAACGAGCCGATATTTTGGGATCCGCGTCACGGCACCAGGCTGATAGGGTTATTAAAGATAACCCCTTTTATCCTAGAATGAAAACCACACAACACAAGTTTTAGACATTTTCTATAGAAAAGGACAGATGAACCCAAACGGAGAACTGCACTCCCTGGAAAGTTTAGGATCGTCTGACGCCGGGTCATCTCTGTCCTTCTGTCTTTATTATCACACATCAAGGAGGGGGTCAGGAGGGTTGGGTCAGGAAGTTTCAGGAATTTACAGCATGGGGGTTAAAAACAGTCAGGAGGTTATAAAAGCAAAGAAGGAACCATTTGTTATTCCTGCCTAGGGGTAAATACAACAAAACCCTTCCTGAAAGCAAATTCTTAAACAAACCAAATGGCTGTAACTTGATAAAAAATAAAATGATTACATTCACATTTTCCTAACAGTGTGACTTCTTCATTGCGTTCTGCATTAGACAATGTAGCTCCCTTGAAAAAGAAGGTGATAATTCACAGGAAGCTGGCTCCCTGGTTTAATTCAGAGCTGCGTTCCTTGAAGCACAATGTTAGGAAATTGGAGAGAAAATGGCGCTCTACACACCAAGAGGAATCCTACTTAATCTGGAGGGACAGTCTATTGTTGTATAACAAGACCCTTCGCAGAGTTAGAGCAGCATATTTTTCATCATTAATTGAAGAGAATAAAAATAATCCTAGATTTCTCTTCAGTACAGTTGCCAAACTTACCCAGAGCCATAGCTCTGTTGATCCATCCATTCCCTTAGCTCTTAGTAGTAATGATTTTATGGGATTCTTCATAAATAAAATTGATGCCATTAAAAATAAAATAATTGGCATCCTCCCAAACATGATTACCAGGCAGCATTGGAGGAATCTTTAGAACCTGCACAGTGTTTGAACTGTTTAGAAGCAGTAGAGCTTTCTGAGCTATCTAAAATCTTAGCTTCATCTAAACCTTCTACCTGTATGTTAGACCCAATCCCAACCAAGTTGTTTAAGGAGGTATTCCCTTTGATCAGTGGTCCTATTTTAGACATGATTAATCTATCCTTAGTAAATGGATATGTACCACAGGTTTTTAAAGTATCTGTTATTAAACCTTTACTTAAGAAACCTTCTCTTGATCAAGATGAGCTAGTAAACTACAGACCTATATCTAATCTTCTTTTCCTATCTAAAATTCTTGAGAAAGTAGTTGCTAATCAACTTTGTGAACATTTACAAAGCAATGACCTACTTGAGGAGTTTCAGTCAGGCTTCAGAGCTCATCATAGCACTGAAACAGCTCTGGTGAAGGTCACTAATGATATTCTCATGGCCTCAGATAATGGACTTGTGTCTGTACTTGTCCTGTTAGATCTCAGTGCTGCATTTGATACAGTTGATCACAATATTCTCCTACATAGACTTGAACATACTGTAGGGATTAAGGGGAAAGCATTAGGCTGGTTTAAATCTTATCTGTCGGACAGATTCCAGTTTGTTCATGTTAATAATAAATCTTCCTCAAACTCTAGGGTCACCTGTGGAGTACCACAGGGTTCAGTCCTTGGACCAATTCTCTTTACTATATATATGCTTCCGACTGGCAAAATTATCAGACAGCATGGGATTAATTTCCACTGTTATGCTGATGACACTCAGCTATATTTATCCATAAATCCTGATGAATCCAATCAATTACTTCGACTGCAGTCATGTCTTGATGACATCAAAAGCTGGATGACTTTAAATTTCCTGCATCTAAATTCTGACAAGACCGAAGTTGTAATCTTTGGGCCAGAGTCCTCAAAAAATAAACTTCTTAACCAATCACTAAATCTGGATGGCATTAACTTGGCCTCTGGTAATAAAGTAAAAAACCTTGGTGTTATTTTTGACCAAGACATGTCATTTAAATCCCATATTAAACAGGTTTCCAGAGTTTCCTTTTTTCACCTCCGGAATATCGCCAAAATTAGAAACATTCTGTCCAGGAGTGATGCTGAAAAACTAGTCCATGCATTTGTTACTTCAAGGCTGGACTATTGTAATTCTTTACTATCAGGAAGTCCACAAAATGCAGTTCAAAGTCTTCAGCTGATCCAAAATGCTGCAGCAAGAGTTCTGATGAAAATCAACATAAGGGATCATATTTCTCCAATTTTAGCTTCCCTTCATTGGCTTCCTGTTAAATCAAGAATAGAATTTAAAATTCTTCTTCTAACGTATAGGGCCCTTAATAATCAAGCTCCATCATATATCAGAGCTCTGATTACCCCGTATGTTCCTAACAGAGCACTTCGCTCTCAGACTGCAGGTCTGCTGGTGGTTCCTAGAGTCTCTAAAAGTAGAATGGGAGGCAGATCCTTTAGCTATCAGGCTCCTCTCCTGTGGAACCAACTCCCAGTTTTGGTCCGTGAGGCAGACACCCTGTCTACTTTTAAGACTAATCTTAAAACCTTCCTTTTTGACAAAGCTTATAACTAGAGTGGCTCATGTTACTCTGAACTACCTTTATAGTTTTACTGCTATAGGCTTAGGCTACTGGAGGACATCAGGATCTAATTTTCTCACTCTATAGAGTTCTACTGTTCTTCAATTATGCATTACGTGTTGTCTTTTCTGCTTTAACTTTATGTTCTCTCTCTTTTATCTTCATAGTAGGTACACCTGGTCTGACGTTCTGTTGACTGTGAATTCATCCAGGGAGGACAGATCACCGAATATTACCATCTAATGTAGAACAGATTACTAGATCAATGTGTGCTTCTGTTCTTTTTTTGTCTCTCTTGTTGTGTCTCTGCTCTGTCTTCTGTAACCTCCAGTCGGTCGAGGCAGATGACCGTTCATACATGCCGGAGGTTTTCCTTCCCGTTAATGGGGAGTTTTTCTTTCCACTGTCGCTTCATGCTTGCTCAGTATGAGGGATTGCAGCAAAGCCATGGACAATGCAGACGACTCTCCCTGTGGCTCTGCGCTTCTCCAGGAGTGAATGCTGCTTGTCGGGACTTTGATGCAATCAACTGGTTTCCTTATATAGGAACATTTTTGACCAATCTGTATAATCTGACCCAATCTGTATAATATAATTGAACTAAACTTTGTAAAGTGCCTTGAGATGACATGTTTCATGAATTGGCGCTATATAAATAAAATTGAATTGAATTGAATTGAAAACTCTGTGGCCGAAGCTCTCAGAGATGAACGATGGCTAGTAGCTGGAGGGCGGACAGATGGTGAGCTGGCGAGGGATCCGGAGCGCGCCCCAGCAGACAGGAGGAAACAGATGGATGACCAGAGAGAGTGAACCAGAAGAATCCGGGGAAGGGATCTCAGGCCTGGCTTGGTAATACCAAGAGGGTATGAGTGGAGAGCGAGAGCAAAATCTGAATGACAGGATTCTTGAGGTGCTGGTTCTCCAAGCGAGACGTCGAGGCAGGTGAGTAATCCAAAAGCACAAACTAGGAAAAACAGGAGACTCAACGTTAGTCAATGTTGGGAGTACAAAAAAGGGCTCACAGGTTCAGGTACAGGATCTTGGTCAGCGGCCACATCGTACCACGACTGAGTTAAGGCTCTGGCGTCTTCCATCTGTCTGAGCTCTCCTTAAGAAGCCAGAGGAAGCTGCTCCAAACGCGCCGCAGGTGTGGGTCACGCCCCCCAGCCAACTAGAACCACCCGTGAAGCAGAATTAGAGCACGGAAAACAGAGCACCCTGACACTACCCCCCCTCAACGGTCGCCTCCTGGCGGCCCAGATTAAGATGTGGAAGGGTGTGAAGACCAAAAGTCATTAATCAAGTCCTTGTTCACAATGAAAGAGCCAGAAACCCATGACCGCTCCTCAGGACCGTGACCCTCCCAATCGACGAGATACTGGAAACCCTTACCTCGTCGATGGGCGTCCATGATCCCGAGGACGCGGGGGTCCCGACTGTCCTGGGTGGGTGGAGGGGGTTTGGTCGGAGGGCAAAGTTCACAGTCCAAAACAGGCTTGATCTGGGACACGTGGAAGGTAGGGTGTACTCGGGAGTGAGGAGGAGGACGCAGACGGACGGAGGTTGGACTGATGGCAGACTCGACTTCATAGGGTCCAGTGAATCGAGGATTCGGAGGTGAGGCAGTGAAGGGTTGTTTCCAACTGCTGATTCATTCTTTCTGTTCGGCCGTTGGTTTGGGTGTAATATCCAGAGGTGAGAGTGTAGCGGGCACCGAGAGCAGAACAGAAGTGTCGCCAGACCTGTGACACAAACTGGGGGCCCCGGTCAGAAAGGATGTCAACAGGGATGCCATGGAGTCTGAACACATGTTTAATCAGGAGTTGGGCAGTCTGAAGGGCGTTGGGCAGTTTACGAATGGAGATGAGATGACAGGACTTAGAAAAACCATCAACGACAGTCAGGATTGTAGTCATACCTTGGGACATGGGGAGTCCGGTAACAAAGTCTAGGGTGATAAGAGACCATGGACGCTTGGGAATAGGAAGAGGACGGAGAAGACCTGAGGGTGGTTGATTAGAGGGCTTATTTTGGGCACAAATAGGGCAGGCTTGAACATAACTTCTGACATCAGTAGTCCAAGACGCCCACCAAAATCGTCGGGACACTTGAGACTGGGTACGATAGATTCCAGGATGGGCGGAGAATTTGGAGTCGTGGCTCCAACGAAGCACATCGGGATGTACAGACTTGGGTACGTATCTTAGTCCAGGGGGGCCAGTTCCAGGATCCGGGTCCAGCTTCAGCGCCTGATTAATGCGATCCTCTAGTTCCCAATGCAGCGCTCCTATAGTGCATGAGGGAGGAAAAATAGGAGCGGGTTCTCTCTCCTGTTCCAGGTGTGTGAATTGACGTGACAGGGCATCTGGTTTTACGTTTCTCGAGCCTGGGCGATAGGTTATCGTGAGGTTGAACCGAGAGAAAAACAACAATTAAACCCTCCTGCTTGACGAGGGTTTAATCCTCGGGCTGACTGCAAATAGGCGAGGTTCTTATGATCAGTCCAGATGGTTATGGGTTGCTCGGATTCCTCTAACCAGTGTCGCCACTCCTCCAACGCTGATTTAATAGCCAGTAGTTCTCTGTCTCACACGTCATAATTTCGTTCGGTCGGAGACAACCGATGAGAGAAAAGGCACATGGGTGTAGTTTGCCGTCGGACTCAGACTGCTGGGACAAAACCGCCCCAACCCCGGTATCAGACGCGTCGATCTCAAGGGTAAACTGTTTAGCTGGGTCAGGATGAATAAGTATAGGAGCCTGAGAAAACTTGGTCTTAAGTTTATTAAAGGAAGCCTTGGCTTCAGGACTCCAGATGTACGGGACCTTAACGGAGGTGAGGGCGTGCAGAGGGGTAGCTATCCGACTATAGTCTCTAATAAAACGTCGGTAGAAGTTCGCAAACCCTAAAAACCTCTGGAGCTGTTTTCTAGTATCAGGGGTAGGCCACTCAACTACTGCCTTTATCTTCTCTGGGTCGGACCTAACTCGTCCACCCTCCAAAATAAGACCGAGAAAAGAGATGGAACGCTGATGAAATTCACATTTCTCAGCCTTCTCTAAGAGGCGTTGAAGGACCAGACGGACATGTTGTTGATGCTGTTCAGGACTGCTTGAGTAAATCAGGATATCATCTAAATAGACGAATACGAAGACGTTCAAAAAATCTTGGAGAACGTCATTTACCAAAGCTTGGAAAACAGCTTGGGCGTTACACAACCCAAAAGGCATAACCAAATATTCAAAATGGCCTAACGGAGTCTTGAAAGCAGTCTTCCATTCATCTCCTTTTCTGACCCGGACTAAATGATAAGCATTACGCAAGTCAAGCTTGGTGAATATAACAGCATTCTAGACTAGTTCTAAGGCTGAAGACAACAAGGGAAGCGGGTACTTATTCTTAACTGTTATCTGATTTAGCCCTCGGAAGTCAATACACGGCCAGAGGGATCCGTCTTTCTTCCCTACAAAAAGAAACCCGTACCTAAGGGAGAAGAGGAAGGGCGGATTAATCCAGCCGACAGTGACTCACCTATATACTTCTCGAGCGCCTGACGTTCAGACCTCAAGATGTTGTAGAGGCGACTGGAGGGTAGCGGAGCCCCAGGTAGCAGATCGATGGCGCAGTCATAGGGGCAATGCGGAGGGAGTGAACACGCCTGACTCTTACTAAACACTAAACGCAGGTCGTGATACTGCTCGGGGACGCGCGTAAGCTCGATGGAATCCTCCTGTTCGGGAGAAGAATTCAGGGAATGAGTAACTGGTCGAGCCGATTGTAGGCACCGAGAATGGCAGGCAGGAGACCACGACTCAAGCCGCGACTTGAGTCGTGAGCCAGGCTAAACCCAGGACCACAGATGAACGTTTTAACGGAAAAACAAAAAACGAATGTTGCTACCGGTGATTTCCTGACAAAATGACTTCAAGGGGTTTAGTCTGATGAGTGATGAGAGTGAGTTTCTGTCCATCTATAGCTGAGACTTGGAGGGGTTTAGATAATTGGGTTGTCTGAATACAAAGTTGTTCAACCAGTTCCTGATCGATTAAATTAAAGTCAGACCCAGAATCAATTAAGGCTGTGACAGTAAAACTGTCCCGGTCAAAAACTAATGTAGCCGGCAGGCAGAAAGGATTAACGTCTCGGTCCGCCGCCCTCCCCCACTGTAGACGATGGACCCAAACCAAAATCCAAACCACCGCCTGAAACACCCGCTGTCATCATAGTCCGCTGTCTCGTCAACGTAAGTAATCGCACGGCTTCGTTGTTGTGTGTGCGTGTTTGCGCCAGAGCGCTTTCTGGCTCGGAGGCGGAGCCAATGATGCGTTCACAGAATGTGGGAGAAACTCCCACAGGTGCTGGGTCCCAGGTATTAAGTGTTCACTTATATACAGTAATCTTATAATTTATTTATTTATTTATTTATTTATTTTATTTCACTTTCTTTTTTCAAGTATCACATTACACATGTCAGCTTACATAATAATATATATGATTTAGCAATGGCATCCAGGTGTTATTCGATTGTATTTGTTGCTTTATGTCTGTTGGTTGTGCTGTTCTTTTTGCATCTCTCTTTCCAGGTGACGGAGCAGACAGAGAAGGTTTTATCATTCTCTCCCTTTTATCTCCTCTTTCTTTCACCTCTACTCTTTTTTTTTTCTTTCTCTTTCACTTCTTGTTCTTCCTTTACTCTCCCATTGTCATGTCCATATAATTTGAAATTCTCCTTGCAGGAATCACAATAAAGCTATTTACAAGCATAAATCAAGTGGAGTACTATGGCGAAAGCTGTTCGCTCCACTTGTAAAAGCAAAATCTGTCGAGCTCTATCTGGCATTGCGACATCAATTCCTATTGCCACATTGCTAGACAGGACACTGGAAAAAAAAAAAAAAAAAAAAAAAAAAAAGAATGTGGGAGAAACTAAACTCACAGTGAATTAAATACAACGGCTCAATCTTGCCGTGAAAATTTGCACGCGATGGTCGCGATAAAGCCATTTTCAATATTGCACCGAGGAAAACTCGAGATAATTTTGGTTACTAGGGGGGCCCAGAGAACCTTACAGGGGAGAACCAGTGCCCGATTGTAAGCGACGGTGCTGAAAATGAACCTATGTTAAAAATTGTAATTGAAGAAAAAGAAACACTGATGCTGGTCGATACAGGAGCAGCTTACACGTGTGTAAGTCCAAATTATGCAAAGCACCTCCCCATGTCTGATAAATTCATTTCAACAGTAGGGTTCTCGGGAATAAGACAGCTAATACAAATGACAGCTCCTGTACGACTGGCAACTGATGAGGATGAAATAAAAATACCAATCCTTGTCTCTGACCAAACGCCAATTAACCTGTTGGGAAGAGATGCATTGTGCAAGATGAAATTAAAAATTTGGTGTTCTCCTCAGGGTTTGTATGTTGACAAAACAGGTCTGGATTTTTAAATGTACATGCAAACACATGAAGCTAATGTTTATTGGCTAGGAGACATTTCAGGCCCAGTTGAAGATGTAGTCACTAACTGGGGCCGGTACATTAAAGCTCAAATTCCAGAAGCCAGAAAACCTTTTCTAGATTACCACTGCACCATGTTCTATGACATTTCAAAGAGCACAGAGTTTAAAGAAAAATGGGACAATTCTACAAAAAACAGAACTGTTACTCTTGAAACACAATGCATTGTTATTGGAAACCAAGGCGCGGCTTTAAATGTGAAACAAAATGATTTCATTTCAGAGTGGTACAATGTTCCAGAATCAGTACCACACATTACATTGTTTGTAAATAAAGGATTTCATGTAAAAGATCTGGGACCAATGATGAAACTTGCAACTGAAACAACATGAGAAGAAACAGATAACCCATTAATTTCACAATCAAGTGATGGAACAATAAGCAAGATCCTATGCGAAGCAACAATGACAGCAATACCACAAGTTGTGAGAGTGCCTGTTGATCTTAAAGATCAGTCTGAGGAAGATGGTTCTTCTGAAGATCAACCATGAATGCAGGACATGCTAAAAATGTCTCTGAGCACTTATGGTCTAAACATGACACAGATGGGGGCTTAGTAAAATCTGCAGAGCCAGTCTCAGTTCGAATAAAACCAAATGCACGGTTTCCTTTTCGCCAGCAATACCCATTAAAACCAGAAGCAGAACAAAGCATTCAGAAAACCATTGACGGATTGATGCAAGCAGGTGTGCTGGTGGAAGTAGAAAGTCAATGTAATACTCCAATTTTTCCAGTCCTGAAAGCAGACAAAAACAAATACTGTCTTCATGACTTAAGAGAAATAAACAAGATAATAGTGAACGCAGAATCGGACGTGCCAAATCCAAACACTCTTTTAAATTCAATACCATCTGGAGCACGTTTTTTCAGCGTGATTGATCTCTGTTCAGCATTTTTCAGCATTCCGCTAGCGGAAGAGTCACAACATTTATTCGCATTTACCTACAGAGGTAAAAAGCTCAGTTATACCCGATTGCCTCAAGGGTTTAAACTCAGCCCGCACATATTTAATCAGGTGCTAAAAAATTATTTGGAAGGACTCAATTTAACCGGAACTGTGTTACAGTATGTGGATGATTTGTTAATCTGTGGAAACACACTAGATGTCATCAAGACTCCATCAAAGTTCTACAAAGATTAGCGGAGGGAGGACACAAGGTCTCCAAACAAAAACTACAGTATTGTCAACCACAGGTAGATTACCTAGGAAGACAAATATCACAAGGAACAATTGGCATTTCACCTTCTCAACTGGAAGGTGTCAGCAAAGCTCTAAGTCCACGGACAGTCGGCGAAATGATGACATTCTTGGGAATGACAGGTTTCAATGTAGACTGGATTGAAAACTATGCGGAAAAAACAGCACCACTTAGAGAACTCATAAAAGAAACAGGAAACCAGTCGTTGAAAGCAGTGTTAAAATGGACAACTGAAGCTAAAATAGCTTTTGAAACACTAAAACAGGAAATGCAAGTGCCACCAACTTTGGCATTGCCAAACTACGACATACAATTTTACCTGTATGTAGCCAACAGGAGAAACATGTACGCTTCAGCTGTACTAATGCAAGGAACTGTAATGTTCTGTTCTGGTTTATGTTTATTATTTGGTTAAGTAGCTCATTTCTGCCTCTTGGTTTATTTCTGTTTTGGATTCTGGTTTAGTCTCTTTATTGGGTTAGTTATCTGGTCCCTGGATTAGTTATGATTTTAGTCATGTGCTTTATTTTGTTCTGTTTCATCTAAGGTTTATTTTCTAGCCCTTTTCTGCGCCCTTAATCACTTCCACCTGGTTTTAGTTAATTAGTCCCTCCCTACTTACCTGTCCGCCCGCTTATTTAAACCTCCTCCAGTTTTCTGTTTGTTGTCGGGACTTCGCTTATGCTTCGTCATCTGTTCTTCCCTATTTGCATCTCCTGTTTTCGGTCCCGCTTTTGGTAAGAGCTCCCAGCACCTTGATCCTGCCTGTTAGTAAACCTGATCTGTTTGTTTTCCCAGTTCTGTTCGCCTGTTTCCCATCAAGAGTGTCTGGATGTCTGCTTTACCCCTTTTTTGGACCCTGTTCAGTTTGTCTGCCTTGTCCCCTCTCCTCGCCTGTCTTTCAATAAACACCTTAAAAGCATGAAGATTGTCTTTGGCTGAAAACCGGGTTAATCTCCTCACCAATTCATTACAGGAACCTGTGTAGGACGACGAAAGCAAGCAATTGCTTACTACAGCACTAAACTAGACAATGTGGCCCAAGGCTGGCCACTGTTAAGAAAAATATCCCAGGCTTAAGGTATGTCTCCCCCCTTGTTGCTGGCTAGGATAACACATAAAGGTTTATTGCCGGAAGGGGTGGGTCAGAAAAAGAGTTCTTTTGTTCGAAACAGATTCCCCCTCCTCCTAAAAAACATGGGAGGGTCTAACCCTTTAAAAGATGTGTTCAGAGTTGTGAAAGTTAGACAGAATCCTGCATCACCAATGGCTGTGATGGCATCTTATAATGGTAATGTAATACTCTGTCTCCATATTTAATTTCTAATAAACTAAATATGCATATTGCAATGTTTTACCTCTGATCAACGTATTCCTCATTTACTGCCAAATCTGGAACCGGGGTAAGATGGGCCTTCAGAGATATGCAGCAACAGGCCAGCTTTTAATAATAACACCACCATGTTATCAAGGTCTAGCAGCAGTCTACTACGCTTATGAAAAAGCATCAACCATAACAATGGGTTATCCGGTACCAATACGGACCCACCACAAAATCACCGAACTGATGAATCAAGGAAAGTTTGTGATGACTCAGGCAAGATGTTTACAGTACATGCCACTTTTAACATATCCAGACATAACTGTGCAAAGGTGTACAACAAACAACCCTGCTGACATGGTACCTCTGGACTGTGAAGGAGAACCACATGAGTGTCTTGCAGAACCAATGAAATACACAAGACCAAGACCCGATTTAGAGTCAACTCCGATAATGAATGTGGAAGTCACTTATTTTGTTGACGGGTCATGTTTCAGAGATCATCTTGGAAACCACGCAGGTTATGCTGAGGTAGAACAAGTAGGAGACAATTTTGTAACAGTCAAAGCAGAAAAATGTGAGCAACCGTGCTCCGCTCAAAAGGCAGAACTAAAAGCATTGACAGAAGCGTGCAAACTAGCAAAAGGAAAAGTAGCAAACATATTCACAGACTCAGCTTATGCCCATGGGGTGTGTTATCTGTTTGCTGCTGTTTGGAAACAAAGAGGTTTCAAAAGAGCAGACGACAGTCCAGTACTACATCAAGAACAGTTAACAGTTGCAGCAGGAGGCAGGTGCGAGTGAGCACGCTCTCTGGGCGCAGAGAGGCGCGACGATGAGTGAAAATAGTTTGTGGAGATCACAAAGTGGACATTTAGTTGCACCAGTAGCATTGCTGACAATGTTGATCTCAGAAGCCCATGGTTTGGATCACTGTGGAAGAGGGAAAGTGATGGAAAAGTTGTAAAGGCAAGGTTTTTGGTCACCTTACATGCAAGCAATGGTGGATGAAATCTTGAGCCAATGTGAAATATGTGCAGAAAACAATGTTTGAAAAGGCATAAAATCACCGATTGGACACATTCCGGTCCCTGAGGGACCCTTTAAACATCTTGTGATAGATTATGTTGACATGATAAAGCCAGTACAAGGGAAAGGTACATGTTGGTGGTGATCGATCGGTTCAGCCAATGGGTTGAAGCAGTCCCATCAAAGACATTTGGAGCTGATACAGTGATTAAGTTTCTGACAAGAGAGGTGATTCCGAGATTTGGCATCCCATTAGAAATCAGTTCAGATAATGGTTCAGCATTTATCCAAAAGGTGTTGAAAAGTGTTTTGTCAAAGCTAGGAAAAGAAACAACGTGTGGAGAGAGCAACGAGTAGTGTGGGTCGAGATGATCGGCATCCAACCATGAAATGTGGGACTTCAGTCTATAAAGGGAAATCCACCCTTGTAGAACAAGATAAGTACAACACAACGTTAGTGGGTTTGAACAAGTACACACCAGTGTTTTTGCCAGGTGAACTAATGTTAATGACTCATCTAGGTCTTAAAGAACAATTAGGAGCAAAAACAAAAAGGATGCGTAAGAAAAGAGAGGCCCATGCTGAATTCAAATGGAAAGCAACGGTAACCGATACAGAATTTCGTACAAAATTAGATACAGAGTTCGAGGTGAACATTTATTACAATGATCGAAAATTGTGTGGAAAAAGTGTCAAACAAGAATATAAAGAGTATGGGATAAACCAGTGCTCACTTAATCTGTACATAAAGGATGATGGTTTTGAGGTAGAAATAAAATTAGAATCCCACAGGGATCCCGAGGACAATTACAAATATGACTTGGAGAATTTAGAAAACCCCAATGTAGTATCAGGAAATGGTGATTTAGAACGAATAGGAAACAAGGAGTTAACTGCTAAAGTTCAAATGTTTAATGATCGAATTAGGATACAAGTTGAGCCAGACAGTGACAAATATTATTTGGTTGAAAGAAACGTGATAATCTCTAGATTACTGAGAAAAGGTGACAGACGAAGGATGTGTAATTCGCATGCTAATGTAAGCCATCAATTAGCAAGTCAAAATCAAGAAAACATTAATTATAAAATGACTGTTTGGAATGCAGATTGCGGTTGGATTATTGAAGCAGATGTAATAGCCTTCCGGATTGACAAAACATATGAGTTGAAATTTGACGATATCACCTCGAGTGGAAAAGTAGATTTAACAATGTTATGGAACTTACCGAAAAAAGAGGCATTACCAGAAGAAGTAAATTGTTTTCCCCCAACAACTATGGCTACTAGAACTACAGTAGAAGTGAAGAAAATGACCGTCCCTGGTGGACAGGTAACTTTGCCTACTTCTGTCACCAAATCAGGACTAAATAAACCAATAACTAACGGTTAAGACATTAACAGTCACATCAGCATCTAAAATCTTAAATAGCACAATACAAATTTCAACCAATAATGGTAAAAATGCAAAGGTAAATACAAGTAAAGAGGAAGTGCAAGCTACAGAGGTTGCTAACAATTTAGAAAATGCAAAACCTACGGTGATTCGACCTGAAAATAGCATAACTGAACCTCCAACAACCGTCACAACTAAAACAAATCCGCGAACAGTAGTTATAAATACAATTAAATCCACGAAGGAAGTTTTAAGTACTACTAAACCCTCAATAATAAGATTAATTACAACAGTAATGCCTAACATGAGTAAACACCAGATTTCAAACCGTATTACAACGGCACCTTCTACGATTGAGGTAATATCAAAACAGGACAACAACCTAATATTAGAGTTCACAAAACCAGATCCAAAACAGTATGGATGCTCTGAAAAGGAAGGATGTGAAGATTTCTCTGAAGGTTTACATCAGTTCTATGATAAACGCCATCCAAAAGCTACACCAAGGGCAATAAATAAATTACAGGATATTAAATGGCATGGAACCAGACCAAGGGGTGATCCTTTATGGCAAAGAGCCATACGTAATACATGGTATAGCTGGTCATGGTATACCGCGAGAGAGTTAACTAAAAATGATTGCTTAATCTGTATTGTTGCTCCGGGAGCAGTTGCTATGGTCATTCCAGAAAAATACACATCAAAAGAATGTGCATTTGTACAACGTGAAAAATGTAGGAATGGTGAGTTCACTTCAAGAGAAGACGCAGTGTCATTTTTTAAATTACCTATGTGTGGTTTGAGATGCAGACTCTTATATGGCTCAAGAAACTCTCATCAATACTTAGAAAAAATTTAAAGGGTATACATTAGAATCATTGTGTGCAGAATTTAACATTAGTACTACAGATAATGTTCCACCCACTGATTATGAAATAGATTATGACGCAGACTACGAATGTTTCGTCAGTGGAGGTTTTGAGGACAATGAGGGAATTAATGTAGGAAACAACACTGTAAAGTGTAATGTAACCTGGGTGTTATCTTGGTTTAAGCATGCAAATGTAACACCAAAGTTTGCTACAAAGCCCATTTGGTTTGAAAACCCAGATTTTATAGAAGAGGGCTGTAAAAATATAACTATGACTACTCCCAAACTTTTCTTTGTAGGAGATCAAACGTATCCAGTGGCAGACAGTTACTGGATGTGTGGTGACGACATGCTAATGAACACCTTACCACTTAAGTGGGTAGGGCTCTGTGCATCAAGGCCCGTTTACACTACACTTTTTTAACCGAGCCGAGACCAGTCCGAGCTCGGTAACCGAGATAACTCTTGTGTGTAAATGGTCAGCAGACTGAACTGGACCGCGCCAAACATAACCGGACCGCGCTAACTGCAGACCAGTTCCTGAGCAGGTCTCGGACTGTTTTTTTTTATCCCGGTTATCTGATAACGAAGAGCGCGTCATCCCCTTACAGTCAGCTGACTGTCCGCGTTTTTTCCGCCGTGTCTGGCTGCACATCCCGATTCACACTCCATTCAGACAAATTTCAGACATTCATAATAATACTAGCTTCCTTACCATGCAACACGATTTCCAGAGATGATTCTGCTTAGCAGTGTGATGAACCTCAGCGTCTGTTGTTGTTTCCTGCGTCTGTAAATCCTTATTAGACGTTCGTTTGTCTTATCCACGTCCCAAAAGCCGACTCTGTCTAACCATAACATCCTGAATATTACGGGCGCTGCCATTTTGATTTGCTCGGTCCCGCCTTCAATTCCAGAGAGCAGCAGTACCGCAGATCGTCACTAGGAGGCGAGGAGCAACCAAGGAACCGGGATAGTGTGGTGTGTAAACAGTCGTCTCGGCTTGGTTAACTGATCCAAGCTCAGACTAGTCTCGGCTCGGCTCAGTTTAACAAGGGTAGTGTAAATGGGGCTTTAGTACGAATGAAAGTACCGATAACTTTAGTGTATGAAGGGGTAAAAGAATTAGCTCAAATTGAAATAGGTAAAACTAGTTCTCGTCGGAGTCTAGGTGATTACGGACTAAATGAAGGAGTTTATTTAAATCTTATTGGTCAACCAAGAGGAATTCCAGAAGAATTTAAAGCACAACATGAAATTAAGGCAGGTTTTGAGTCTATTTTACCTTGGGTTACTATCAATAAAAGTGTTGAATGGATAAATTACGTTTACTATAATCAGCAAAGGATGATAAATTTCACAGTTGAAGCATTTATGGCACTGGGAGATCAATTGCATGAAACAAGTAAAATGGTAATGCAGAACAGACAAGCTTTAGATTGGCTTTTAGCAAGTAAGGGAAGTGTTTGTCACATGTTTGGTAATCAGTGCTGTACATATATTCCCATGAACACAGCTCCTAAAGGTTTGTTTAGGGCAGTAATGGTTAAACTTATGAAACTTAAAGAGGAAGTAAAAGAGAATGCTGGTAGAAACAACTGGTCGTGGAAAAGCCTGGAAGAAATTTTAGGAGAATGGGGGGCATTGGCCACCAAAACAGGACTAATTTTGGTGATAACGCTGATTGTAATCTTTTTGTTTGTGTGTTGTGTTTGTGCCTATTTTGAAAAGGTGGATTGTGGGAATGATGTATAGATGGATGACATCAGACAGCAGCCATCCGAAGGGTTGACCCCCGGCCACCTGGACACGTCTATGGACTCACACGTATGCTACAGACTCATGTCACATGGAAAGGAGCCCCTTGATCGGGACGGACTCTTTTTTGTTTTGCTACGTGTCCATGGCATCATTCGAACCAAGCACACGAACAGAAGATGACTAACCCTATTAACCTTGTTTAAGTTACTCAGTCTAAGAATAAATAAATGAAATATAATACAATGAAGCTTTAATAGATAAGGTAGCACAGGCGGCCGGTTAGTTTAGATTGTCATAACATTATATTCTAACATCCGTTTTTTTAATACTCCGTATCAGTATTATTAGCAAGATAATTTACATATACATAATCCATGTATTTGATATATTGTTTGTTTGTTGTTTGTATATTTTATATTGTATTATGATATGTTTTTGTATTATGTTTATGTACTTTTTTGAATGACAAGTGCTGGATTTCATTGCGAGTAGCATGGCTAATTTCCAATTAATGCCGTCGGTCAGCTGACCGTGCTGGCGGATGCTTGATGGGAACAGAGGTGCATGGAAGAATTTTTCCCTGTGAACAACACATAAATAAGTGCCGACAACTGGGTTTTTCCGCTTCCATATATAATTGGTTTGATGCCAATGTGAAAGCAATGACTGTTTTGCATACTTATACTCTCTCTCTGTCTTTCTCAGGCTTTTCCTCTCTCTCTCTCTCTCTCTCTCTCTCTCTCTCTCTCTCTCAGTCTCTCTCACTCTCTCTCTCTCTCTATTATTGGAAATATGTTACTGATTGTAATCTACTTATTATATGTCATTTTGATCAGCACTTATGTTGACACCTTGATTACATTAGTATATTATCCATTGGTTTTGTAAGCAATTGCATTTTGTACGTGTATGTTATTCTTATAGCTAAGCTTGATTAGTGTGGAGTCAGATTTTCTCTTTATACCAACATTTAGTCAATGTAGAGGTCTCTTTAGATGTGTCACGTTGATAAACGTGAAAGGGAGGATTATGCGGAGGTTTGGTAAACATCAAATGGGTCATACTGGGTCATACTGACCTGGCTGCCAGCAAGGGGAGTACAAGCTAGAAGAAAGGAAACATCTGGATGAAGAGCGATAACATTGTTTAACTGTAATGTTCCAAAGAGATGTCAAGTAGCGGAATTAATGGGTCTGTTTTTGTACTCTGAGCTAAACATTTACCAGAAGTAAGTCCAGCCTGCCAAGAAGTTGGACGTCACTAGCTTGCAATACACACCAATGGAGACACACAGATTCTTGTTGTAGCGCACACACATCTGTGACTTATAAAAAGGCCTGTTCATTGTATTGTTTTTTTAGAACTTGTTGCTTGCACCCGTTGTACGTGCAAGGTGTAATTTCTCCCCGAGTCTTCTTTCTTTTTAAGGTTCAATAGTTAAATAATCTCCCACATCACCTCGTCAGATTAGGTTTAATTAGTCATTCTAAAAACAAAGACAGCGCAGAGAGATGATAGCGTTTTCTTCGTCGGCCCACCAAAACCCTTTAATGAACTACCTTTACATATCAGGCAGGCCAACTCACTTTCCATTTTTAAATTTCCTCTTAAAACATTTTGTTTTCTCTTGTAGCCCTGTTTGGCTTTTGAAGTTTTTATTGTCTATTTTTGTTTTCTCTGCTTTTTGTATTTTTCTTCTTTTGTACATTTAATTGTATTTGCTGTCTTTAACTTTTTATTTTGTTTTGAATTTAGTGTGTGTAAAACACTGGCAAACTGAGTTGTATTTTAATGTGCTATATATATTATATAAAGTTGAGCTGAGTTAAGAATATTCAACTCAATAAAATTTTATTTATATAGCGCCAATTCATGAAACATGTCATCTCAAGGCACTTTACAAAATCAAAATCAATCAGATTATACAGATTGGGTCAGATTATACAGATTGGTCAAAAAAAATTCCTATATAAGGGAGCCAGTTGATTGCATCAAAGTCCCGACAAGCAGCATTCACTCCTGGAGAAGCGTAGGGCCACAGGGAGCGTCGTCTGCATTGTCCATGGCTTTGCTGCAATCCCTCATACTGAGCATGCATGAAGCGACAGTGGGAAGAAAAACTCCCCATTAACGGGAAGGAAAAACCTCCAGCAGAACCGGGCTCAGTATGAACGGTCATCTGCCTCGACCGACTGGGGGTTACAGAAGACAGAGCAGAGACACAACAAGACAGACAAAAAAGCACAGAAGCACACATTGATCCAGTAATCTATTCTACATTAGATGGTAATAGCGGGTGATCTGTCTTCCCTGGATGATGTCACAGTTAACAGAATGCCAGACCAGGTGTACCTACTATGAAGCAAAAAGTTAAAAGCTGGAATGACAACAGTCCTTTCAATGCAATGCAATGCAAAACTGGAGAACCGTAGAAATCAGTAGAGTGAGAAAAATAGGCCCTGATGTCCTCCAGTAGCCTAAGCCTATAGCAGCATAACTATAGAGGTAGCGCAGGGTAACATAAGCCACTCTAACTATAAGCTTTGTCAAAAAGGAAAGTTTAAAGATTAGTCTTAAAAGTAGACAGGGTGTCTGCCTCACGGACCAAAACTGGGAGTTGGTTCCACAGGAGAGGAGCCTGATAGCTAAAGGATCTGCCTCCCATTCTACTTTTAGAGACTCTAGGAAGCACCAGCAGACCTGCAGCCTGAGAGCGAAGTGCTCTGTTAGGAACATACGGGGTAATCAGAGCTCTGATATATGATGGAGCTTGATTATTAAGGGCTTTATACATTAGAAGAAGAATTTTAAATTCTAGTCTTGATTTAACAGGAAGCCAATGAAGGGAAGCTAAAATTGGAGAAATATGATCCCGCTTGTTGATTTTCATCAGAACTCTTGCTGCAGCATTTTGGATCAGCTGAAGACTTTGAACTGCATTTTGTGGACTTCCTGATAGTAAAGAATTACAATAGTGCAGCCTTGAAGTAACACATGCATGGACTAGTTTTTCAGCATCGCTCCTGGACAGAATGTTTCTAATTTTGGCGATATTCCGGAGGTGAAAAAAGGAAACCCTGGAAAACTGTTTAATATGGGATTTAAATGACACGTCTTGGTCAAAAATAACACCAAGATTTTTTTACTTTTTTACCAGAGGCCAAGTTAATGCCATCCAGATTAAGTGGTTGATTAAGAAGTTTATTTTTTGAGGACTCTGGTCCTCAGAAAATAGGTATTTAAGGAGGTATTCCCTTTGATTAATGGCCCTATTTTAGACATGATAAATCTCTCCCTAGTAAATGGATATGTACCACAGGCTTTTAAAGTAGCTGTTGTCAAACCTTTACTTAAGAAACCATCTCTTGATCAAGATGACTTAATAAATTACAGACCTATATCTAATCTTCTTTTCCTATCTAAAATTCTTGAGAAAGTAGTTGCTAATCATCTATGTGAACATTTACAAAGTAATAACCTATTTGAAGACTTTGATTGCTAAAATCAAACCCTATCTATCCCACAGTGCGCTCAAAAGTTTGACTATTTTGTTATGTCTAGAGTGGACTACTCAACTCCTCTTGGTTTTTATATGTTTAAACATTCACACATCTCCTTACTAGCATGTTTCCTGCAGAACTCTGAGGTCAGGTAACCTGCTGCTTTTAGATGTTCCTAGGACTTCTGAGCCGAGGAGACATAGCTTTCTCTACTGCAGCCCCCAAACTTGGAATGATCCACTCACTGTAAGGATGGCCAATAACACGAACGATTTTAAATCTCCTATAAAAACGTATCTGTTTAACTTGGCTGCTAATTTCAGTTCAACAGGAGGATCAGGCTAGTTTAATTATAGGTTATTGCTTTAACTGCTCTTGCTCTATTAGTTTTACTGTATATATTGTATTTTATTGCTTACTTTACACATTTGGGGGGGGGGGTTTCAGATCTGAACAACACTTTTGTCACTTTGGTGTGTAAAGTGCATTATAAATAAAGTTTGATTGATTAATCACTGCTCCCTCCTTGGACCATTTTGAATACATACTGACTCATGCAGACTGGGCATACTGAACAGGAGCAACAGTTTTAGAGATAGTCTGACCCAGTCGTCCAGCCATCACAAGTTGGTCCGTTTAGCTACTACTAACACATCAAGTTTAGGACTGTTCACTTGCTGCCTAATATATCCCACCCACTGAGTGGGTGGAAAGAATCTGTGTTAATCACCTGTCAGAGGTCATAATGATACGCCTGACTGGTGCAAATACAAAGTGCAGCAGATATATTCCTCAGGTGTCATAAGTGTTTAATTAATAAAAACAGACTGGAAACAAATAAAATCAACCTATTTTATTTAATTTGAGCAAATAAATGACAATGTTTGCAGAAGCATGAGCAAAAAGTGGACATTAACATTGTAAACAAGCAAGTATTACAAAACATAATCTGATTTCCAAGTTTTTTGCCCAACAACAACAACAACAATAACAACAACAACAAAAAACTTGTTTTCTGGTATCCAACTGGCAGGAGCTGCTTCAAACAGGTTGTTTCATATGGTGGTTGTATTCCTTATACGGCATCAGACTAGGATCATTATGGAGAGCAAAGCCTCCATAGCAGCTGCACATTGGTTTTTGGACCAGAGTCAAACAGGTTAAAAATATGATGTGTGGTTTTGAAAAACCTGCGGCATTAGTTAATAACTTCTCAGTGATTAATGAAAGATTCTTAAATGTTGCAATAGAAATTCCAAAATACATTTGAAACAAAAAAGATTGTCATGTTCACAATATAAACCAGAATAAGAGAAACTCAAAGGTGCATCTGTCCCTTGTCAAAATATGATTTAAAGAAAGTACCCATAACCCATAATACCCTTCCTGATAAACAATGAAATAAAAATAAGAGTTTCCAAACACGATATTTATTTTCCTTTACATTTATAAGGTATGATTTAAAACTACAACATAACACCCCAGCAGTGCGGTAAGAATAGCACGTAAGCTAATCTGTTTAATAGTATAAACAGTAACAGATACAATGTTTAAATATAGGAAACTAGTTTGTAGAACTGAAACAACTAAAGTTTTCTTTTGTTTGTTTTTCCTTTTTATGGGGTGGGGGTGGGTTAAAAGGTCCATTTTAATAAAAAACAGAATAGAAAAACAAATGACAAGAACTTATAGCTGAGAAACTGTCTCCCTGTCTTGTCAGGTTTTATTTAATTCAGGTTTCTCTAAGACATTTTAAAAATCAAATGATAAGGATTTCTAAAACAATAAATGTTTCAAAGAGGCATCACATAACATTAAATTACAGAGAAATAGTCTTTATGCAACACCAGGGAACAGATTGGCAACCTGAAAACTCCACACACATAAAATGTTTTCTTTTTCTTTTTTTTTCATTGAGCGGCTGCATGGGGAATCAGTAGTGTAACTGGATTACTTTCCCAAGACAACTTACTACTTAATGTGCTCTAAACAACAATACTTAAAAGATCCAACAAGTAAACTCCATCTATTAGCATTTTTCTTTGATTTCATTGGCTTTCAATAGTGTGCTTTCCAAGTGAGAAAAGGTACATTTTGTACTTTTCCTATAATAAGTCATTTGATGATACAGAGCCCCAATGTGATCCAAGTTGTTAAAATCAATGACCTGTTTCTGTTTGAAAACATTTTGATGGTTTACATCTGTATTGTGATTGTGCCCCTCTAAACTCATTCGCCAGTAATATTCAGGATGCTGCAGTCTCTATTGGTTTTCCCTGGAGGCCACGGATACCTTGCTCCAAATGGAGCCTGAATATTCTGCTCCAAAGAGGTCTTAACAGAGTCAAAAAGCGTAATTTCCAAATTTTTATCTGCCTCAACCTCTAGAGTCTTCAGTAAGCTCACAATTGCTCCTGCTGACAATGCTTTTTGCCCAAATGTTGGACTAATAGTTTAATTTTTTTGGAAAAGATTCTTTATTTAACGGTGAAACTAGATTTATATAAATAGCTACATAGCAAAGTTTCTTCAAAGTTAGAAAATGCTGAAAAAAGTATTGTTTTCTTCTAAATTGAGAATCCATTGCTTTCTTTATATTTGACCAGTTTAGGAACAAGCTGCTGAATATTAGATAAAAGAAAGAAAACAAACGTGGCCATGGAGCAGTAAATTACCACCGAAAAACTCTGATATGTTTAGATTAGGGCTGTCAATTTTAAAACGTTATTAACGCGTTAACTTTGTTAGACTATAATGCCGACATTTTTGTAACGCGCTTTAATCGCGCGTCAAAACACACACCGTTCCCTAATGTTTTTTCCCCGCAACGCTCTCTGGATGTGTGAAGTTGCTTATTTGGGCTCTAAGATAAGTGCCATTGCCGCACTACAGACACAGTGAGTATAGCCAGCTGAAATATCCCTCCGCCTCATTACACGCTGGAGCGCATCCTGACATGAGAGCTGACGGGAGTAAAGGCAGAGGGAGCTTTTCTGTAGTTTACGATTGCAATAACTGATGATAACTGCTGAAAGTAGATTACGTGGTGCAGATCACCATTTCGAGCAGAGATTGGTTCTGAAGATGAGTTTTTACATGCTGATAACATTGCAGAAACTCAACCCATAAACCATACTTTAATGCTCATTAATTTGTTGTCTTTGTATTTGACAAACTAAGGCTGAATCACTTGCCAAATGAAGTACCCTGGAGTTACAGTGTCAGCACAGATGACGTGTGTGTGTGAGAGAGTGAAAAAATGAATAAAATTTGTGACTTTATTAAAATGTAAAATTAGTATTACTTTATATGTAAAAACTTAAAACCATGTCTATCTTTGTTTAAGATGCAAAAAAAAAATATTTCGGCATGAAATATTTATTTATTTACACATTTGTTTACACATTGTGTAAACATCAGGGCGTTATGATTAGCGATTCAGCCATTATTGGCCAGAGTTTAACATTTTATGGCACCAGGATGTTTTCATTCCAATTCTGAAAAGTGCTTGAAAATAAAAATATATATATATCTTTTTGTATGTTTTTTACTAGTGTCATTTATTGGAAAATTGCATATTAAAATGCCCAAATAGGCTTTTACATTTTCAGAAATAAAATGATAAAATATGTGATTAATTTGCTATTAATCTCGAGTTAAATATTGAAGTTATGCGATTAATCGCGATTAAAACTTTTGATCGTTTGACAGCACTAGTTTAGATGAATTTTACATATTTATAAGAAAAAAAACTTGGACCTTCTCTGATGTTGAAAAGCTGTAAATTTGCAAGAAATAAAGGGACCATTTTCCTTGAATAAAGGCTTACATTTGCAATATTAAAACAAGGATATTCTCTGACGGTGTAAAATCAGAAACTTGTAAGAACAAACTTTGAAGTTTACCAAGATGGTAAAGTCAGACGTTTGCAAAAAGATTAGTGAGATATCCAAATGAACATGACTGAAGCTCTCTGGAAAAACTGCTGTTATTGTTTAATGCGAGTTCTGCCTTATCTGTCACTCAGGCAAAACATTTTCTGCACAGCAGTTAGGAAACCTAAGATGCACTGTGCTGCCTTCAGCCTTAAGGAAGTGGCTGTTTGAGATATGTAACAGCATATATACCATACATATAGCAGCTCATACTCTAATCATACTCTATTTGTAGATCAGTTGAAGTCAATGATGACTTCAACTGATCTACAAATATTGTGTTACTGCACTTCCTTCTAATTCTGAACACATATATTAGAAAAGGCACAATCACACAACAGTATTTCAAATAATGGCACAGGATTTTACCATGGAGTTTTTAGGGACACAGTTATTTAGAGACAACTTGTTACGTAACTGTAACAAACAATGGAAGTTTCACAGAAACCAGAGAACGTGCATCTAACTTTCTTGTGTAGGCATTAAATAAATAACTGACTACAGGCCAGTTATCTTTAATGCCACACAGCATAACAGATGCTTAACATACATAACATGCCTGAACTCATACTTGGATAGAGAGGATCAAAATAATTATAGTATCTCTAGCCAAATTCAAAGCATGAACAAACTCAGAACATTACTGTTGGGTTTACGAAATGCCCTTCAGGGCAAATCTGCTGGCTGTTCAGCCAGCCCTGAACGGTATACTCCGGCTCCCCTGAAAAAAACAGAAACAAAACGTAAAAGCTTAACATCTGCTGCGTGACACATGTAGATAACTATAACGAGTTAATGAGCCCTTTTAGTACCCCTGTAGGGTTCCTCCGCTGATGTAACTCTGCATGTGTGGCCAGCAACTAAATGTATGAATTTGCCTAAAAGGGCAGAAGTTCTCTAAAAAATTTCTCAAGGTTTGTTACGAGAAGCTAACCTTGCTACATTGGAAAGTACCAAGTATCGGGAGCCAAACGTATGCTTTGCGAATTAATAGTGTGTGAATGTGTGTGTGTGTGTGAATGTATTTTCCTGAAAAAACGGTTCTAATGCTAAAGCAGTACTTGCTTTGCATACTTTTTTCCTGTTTCCACTACTGAGACACTGACTATAGCACACAAAACTGGCCTTTTCTGGAGAACAACAGTCATTCTTAAAAGCGTTAGTTTTGCTTAGATAAATAAGCAAATCAATAAATGTACTTATTTGCACCACTTATTTCTTTTTTGCTTATATAAATAAGGAAATAAACACATGGATGAAATAACTAAGTTTCAACATAAATAAAAAGTTAGATCATCACTAAAGGAACATGGGTTCCCAGGGTCATCAGTCTGCTGTTTGTCTCCACATTACTGCTGTGGGGCAGGGCCCCAAGCTTCAGCTGGTTCTGACTGCACAAGGTGACCGTTCTAAAACTGATATAAGAAGTGACTGTTTCAGCAAGCTCTTTCAGATCTGTGGCTGAAGTCTCAAAAATACGACAGTCCGTGCAGTCAAAGAGGTTACAGGTCTTTAGTTTTTGCGCATAAGTTGGAATGAGACGAAGCAGACAGTGATCAGAAAATCCTAAAGCAGTCCTGGTGACAGCATTATATGCGTCTGTTGAAGCTGTGTAACGGTGGTCTAGTGTGTTGAACTGATGAGAGAGTCTGGGTGTTTCTCTCCAAGTTTGTTTTCAGCTCAGCAAGCTGTTTTTCAGCTTCCGGTGTGCAGGCTTGTGGTGGGATGTAAACACGTGTGACAACATCTTATAAGAAATGACTCCAGGTGAAAACTACATGTCTTCTGTAATACATTAGGGCGCAGCAGATATGTGGAAGTCCAAGTTTTTAGAGAAGCAGTAGATTGTCTATTTTCTTAACCATGGAGCTGACATTAGCCTGGTGGAGTTTGGGCAAAGGTTCGCAGAGTCCCAGTTACTGGAGCTTTGCGAGCATGCCTGTCCGTTTATCTCATCTGTGGTAAATCCTATAGAGAGCAGATGCACCTCCATTCAAGATCTCAAAGAAGTTGGGGTGGTTAAAATGGGGATAAATCCTACGAAAGAACTGTCTGATGTTTAGAATTAATCTTTAGTGAAAGTCACAACAAAATGGTGGCAGATAGCACAGTAAACACACAAAGACCTGCAAAGTCAAAGTGAGCAAAGTAACAAGGCTGCCATCTGGTCGCCATCTTGAACACCATTAGTTTACTAAGCTGTTGGTCACACAGCTGTCTGGAGATTGATTGCCAACCTTGGAACCTTTGTTGCACGTTTTACCCTCCTTCTAAATCGTTAAAAACTGGTGTTACATCATGTAGCATTGCCAGTCAACTTTATAAACCCCAATTGAAGATGTGTTTGTTCCTATTAGCAGAACATTTGAATACCAACTACATGTTGGAAAAACTGGTTGGGATTGTAAAGAATGTTCACAAACATTCTTTAAGACAGCCTTTATACATCATACTAATGATACTATGACAACTATTTCTAGGAATAATTTGACAAATAAAGAGATTCGTGAGGAGAATCTGTTTACCTGCAATATGATCCTGTATATAAATTTTCTATACAGTAAAAGGAAGCTCAAATAGGAAGATGCATTTTATGCAGATACAAACCACCAGGGCCTTAAAGGTATCTAGAGAATGCCTTGAGGAGATACAAAAAGGGTAGAAAATACTAATTAATTATTTATTTTAATCCTGTTTTTTATCAAAGAGAAGTTATTCATGTAGTGCCTTTCTGTAATTATGCAAAACAAGCATTATTCCATGTTTGCGGTCTGAACAATGTCTCCCTACCTTTGACTTTTTGTATCTAGGAAAAAAAGACCAAATCAAAAATCCTTGTGACCAAATTTGTCTATGTTCTACATCCCCTTGATAATGCCTTCCCAATTAATTTCTGCTACAAATAAGTGTAAGTTTAAATGAACATATTTATTTACAAATCATTTGTAAAATTTGTTGGCATGATAACAATATTCAATGAAACCAGCGGGCATCAGTCAGTCTCTCAGCAACTTCAATATTTCAGCGATAGCTCCCACAGATTTTTATCCTTTTTAAGATGACCGTTATTGAAGGACACACACACTATGCAAAATTTGCCACTATTAAAAAAGACTTGGCAAATAAATGGAGCTCTTTCAACCCTAGAGATGTTTGCTTTCATGTTAACAACTGGAAAGTATTTTAACGAAGGAGGCTGATTTGGACCTATGGGGAAGTCATTGTATGGACCGAGCAGAACTGAAAGATTTCAGACTTGATCAGCTAGACAAGGAACTCCAGGTTCCAGATGACTCAATAGAGCCAATATGTTAGTGTACAATATGTCTAATTGTGAAGAAAAAATTGTAGCGTTACCAGTTTTAAGGCACTACACTCATTGCTGTCATGCTTTAAAACAGTGTGTTTAAAGAATGTACCACCTGTATGACTTACATACAGGTGGTACATTCTTTAAACACACACATAAATACAGGTTGACTAACCTGAAACACCTTGTGTGATACAGCAACCTCACAAAAATCTGAACGTATAGGACTGGCACACATAAATCACCTGTTTTTATATACAACCACCCTGAGTAGCAGTTGCAGCCCATGACTAACATGCTCCTGTAAGTGCATTATGAACCTGGGATAAACATACTACACAAGGCCTTATTGAGTAATTTCAGAGTCTCTTTCAAATAGACTAAATATCTGAGTTAGAACTACAGTCACACTAGTTAGCATCACACTTTCATCTAAACTAAATTTTAATGTGGACACTGAGATTTAACCGACAGCCTTGTAAAAAGAACCATTCTCTATCAAGTGTTACAAGTTGCAAATAGTAAGCCTCATTTGGATCTATACCTGAAACCGACCGGCGAGCAGCAGTATGCAAGTAGCTGTCCATCTGCAGGACACACTTAAGTGTCTCCATCAGGTGCTCCTGCCGCAGCGCGTAAAGTCTGCTGTGATGAGACATGCTGCAGGCCACCTCACTCATGCTGCTCTTCAGAGCCACAGAAGCACACTGGAGGACAGTCATTCCTGGGAGCAAATGAAAGATCTGATGACTGTTGACAACTTTCATTGGTGCCTAAATCTGTTTATACTACCGAACCTAGGCAAATAAAAACATAGGCCCAATGGGAAAATGTAAAAGCTATTTTTCTGGAGTTGTTAAGGACTTCTCTCATCATTTAGTCTGTCAGTAAAGCGATTATTGAAGGGTTTGATGCATTTATATTAACAATGATGAAGGTGATATCAGACACAGTTTTAGATTATGCTCTGCTATACTTAGCCATCAGACCAGATTGTTTTACCTATCATTAAAAATGGACCAGAACTTACCAGAGTTGTCTGTGGCTTCTATATCAATATACATGCCATCCATCATTCCTTGTTTTAAAACCTGGTAAAGGAAACAAGTTGAATACATAAAGTACAAGCAATGATCATATTAGTAATCCTATGAGGTAATGTAAAGAAGAACATAAATACAGGTTAGGTGAGCTAGAGACTGTTTTTCTCTAAAGAATTGGAGGATTCTGAAGTTAGAGAAAGCCTTTACTACTCTGAAAGAATGTTAGCTCAAATCAGTTTGCTCTGAGACTGCCGTGTGCTTTGACAAAGTTTCCTGAGAGAAGCGAAGGCGTATTACTGTCATTTGTTGCTCCCCGTCTGTTGAGCCCATAAGCCCATATGACTGAGCTTACAGTATTTCTACACATCTGACATTTAGAAATTCCAGACTTTTTTATGGATCCAGATTTCCAGCATTGTTCACATCTATATTTACACTGTTGTTTCATTTAAGTACAAACCTTTCATTGGAAGGTTTCAGGACAGTAGAGATCTGAAGGGACAAACCCTCATTTCAATGGTGTATATGCATACAAACAAAAAATGTCACAGCTTGGCCCCTTTATATATAGGATACTCAAGCAAATGTAGCACGATCTACAGAGTCGCCAGGCTGGCACCGATTTCTTAGTCATATTGAAATATATATATATATATATATACAATTCTTAAAAACAGTTTTAATCAGGTTGAAATACCAAGTGAGTTAAACTTCCGAAATATTGATCTGGACACTTAAGTAGTAGAGGGGAGTTTTAGATGGTGCCAGCTGTTCTGGTGTTGATGAAATTTACAACAGGGCCACTAAAGGGGCAATAATGAGACAACCCCAAAAACAGGAATGATTCTGCAGGTGGAGGCCACAGACATTTTTCACTCTTTTTTTTTTAACTTATCATTAAATCCTTGCTTTCATCATGCTGTTAATAATTAAATGGGCAGGAGACCTGAAATTCAAGCTGGATATGGTGTTGAGTTGTAAAAAGGTTTATTAATAAAACCAAAAGCCTGTTGCAGACAGGAAACTTGTGCAGGATGCCTGAGGCTTGGTCTGAGTCTGGGAGGCAGGTTTGGGTAATCCATGAAAGTCTGAAACACGGTAGATAAATCAAGGGGCATGGCAAGGCTTGTAGTTCAGGTACAAATCCAAGTGGGGGTCCAGAAATAAGAAGTTTAGGTCGGTGTCCATCAAGGGCAAGGCAGGAAAATCCAGAGATGCAATAGTGGCCAAGACAAGGTAAACAGGCATGACTGACGCATGGTATCTACTGGTAAAAGTTTTCAATAATCTGGCACTGTCTGGCTATCTGAGAAAAGCTTAAAAATAGAAGGAAAAAGGTATATGTATGAGTTGACTGAAGCACGAGAGAGAGGCAGGCTAGCAAGTACAGTCCATAAGGCTTAATTAATACAGAGATAGGAAGTAATAGCAGGATGAAGACAGGCCAGATTCTGACACATCTGGCTTCCATACTGTGGCCTGCACTTTGGTCCTGTTAAAGCCTCACAAAACAAAACATGCAGAGGTTCCAAAGGCAATCCATCTCCACCAGAATGGCGCATAAATATGAGTCAACAGCTTGGTAGGAACTTCTGTGATGAACGAAAACAAATAGGAAATGGCTCTTCTCTAAATGCAATGCCCATCACTGTTTCTACCCTTTATAATACTGCAACAATACCTGGTACTGTGGTGGAGATAAAAATGGAAAAGAAATAAAGTAAAATAACAAATCGTCTGACCTCTAATACTCTGATATAGCCGTTCTCGGCACTCAGGTGGAGGTAGGACTTTCCCAGGTTGTTTTTCTCATTCACATTTGCTCCCAGTCGGATCAAATCTGCCACAATGAGGTGCTGGTTGCGCTTTGCCGCATAGAGGGCAGTCTGTGAGTGGGACCAGATTTGACATCATTTTGTTAGCACTGTGTGCAGGCTCAAGGCTAAACATCTGCACAAAGTGCAGTGCTGTAAAACACCTGTTAGCCCCCAACATTTTTCATATGTTTGTTCTTTTTGTCTGACTTAAATGTTTCAAATCATCAAACAAATTTTAATATCAGACAAAGGGAACCTGAGTAAATACAAAATGTAAATTGTGATTTTATATTTACATTATTTATTTTAATAGACATTCAGATTTTTTGATTTCAAAATCATCCTTATCATCATCATCAATTTGTTTTAACTATGAGCAAAGAGCTATGTGAACAAAAGGGTAAAAATTGTATTGCTCAACATCCTAACTGGCTGTTAGGCAATTACAACAAGTTGTTCCATCCTTGGCACTAAAAACTGCAATGAGTTTCTAACATTCTTCATCGCAGAAGTGTTTTAATCCATCTACATTGGAGGTTTTTAAAGCACGGATAACCCGTTTAAAGTCATGCTACAATATCTCAGATTTGACACAGGGCTCACATTGAATGCGGTGCAGGTTGCGGTCCTGATCCCGTTTTGGTTTTCCGCAAGCCCCGACTCACATTGCTCCTAGGCCAACTGCGGCTCCGGTTGCACAATCGGCACTGGCGAGAACAGAAATTCATGTGGTCCTTTCTGTTGCTATTCCTCATAAATGATTAAAAACAGCCCAGGTTTTCATTTTTTAGGACAACACATGTTATCTGTGCGCTTAAATATCCTATTTCGTCCTCCAAAAACTCCTCTGTTTCCTCGTGTTTCTCTGTTGCCATTCTGTTTACACTAGTCAAGCTAGTTAAGTTGGTGCGATGATTTTATTATGAAATTCACCAGAATGGTATCCTATCTAGCGCCCAACGTTTCCTGCTTTGCTGATGAAATTCAGGAGCTTTATCCGGGGACCGCTACGGCGTCTGGTCAAACTTCCTTCTTGCGGAATTTTTTGCTGCCCCGCATGGCCTTGTGTAACTGGACCTGCAATCACATGCAACTGATGTCAACACATTGATTTTTAATTATGTGGGTTCCTTGCGGCGCCGCAGCCGCATTCAATGTGAGTCTGGTGTAAATCCAGACTTTGATTAGACCACTCCAGGTTCCTCTTGTCAGGCCACAGAATATTTTCCCAAAAGTCTCAGGGACCATCAAGATGTTTTTTCTTACTTTTTTTTGCCAAATGTGAGACAGGTCTTTGTGTTCTTTTTCATCAGCAGTTTTGCCCTTTGCTATTTTACCCGTCTCTTACTTATTGCTGAATCATGAACTCCGACCTCAACTAAAGCAGAGACCTGCAGAGCCTTAGATTATATTTTTTGGGTTCTTTGATGACCTTGTGGTGGACTTCTTTATGTGCTCTTGGAATAATTTTGCCTGGTGAGCCAGTCCTGGAAAGGCTTAGAATTTCTCTGTGTTTCTCCATCTGGGTATAATAGCCGAAACCAGCCTTGTGATTTTTCTCAGCTGTTGCAGGAAAGGTGACTTGAGACGGCGCAGAGCAGTCTTCTTCTGCGGCCAAGCCAACCTAAGAGGATAGCTGATCTGAAGTTACCTACTGCAACCGGCTCAAAGAATCACGAGAGCAGCTACGCCAGGGAAGCCAAGCGGAGGCACCACTTCCCATGCTGCGATCCCCTTTCACGGGCCTGAGAACCGCATGAAGGACCCCGGAGTCGCCTCCTCATGGCCACGCTTCGAGCTAGCCGCCTGTAGCTGGTCAGACAACCTGCCTTCACCGTGCCTGCTTGAACTGCTTCCAACTAGATGCCCAAAGTGAACCGAACTGACATGGAGGCCCAGACAGGTTTGGCAGAGTAATAAACAGGGAAAGTTAAATGGTTTATTTAAAATGGTTTCACTGTTTTTAAAGCTTGACTGAGCTTACAGGATAGCTCCCGCTAGCTTCTTTGAAACCAAGCGTTACAGATGAGTGTGTTTTTATGGTTATGACAAACTTTATTTCCATAAGGGTTTTATACATTGATGGGATAATGATGTTTGTGTTTTCTGGTCCGCTCATTACGACTAAATGCAGTTTAAGGCCTTTTAAAATTAGCGCTGAATGTCCGCTAGCATAATGCTATTAGCTTCCCAAATAACATTCGTTCGACAACGCAACTACCAGTGGCGGCTGGCCCATAGGGGGCGCTCGGGCGCTGCCCTCCCTAGATGTGGAGGGGAAAAGTCATAATATATATAGATTTTAAAAGTATTATCAATGTCAATTTTACTTAATAGTATGTGGCTACATGTAATATGAATTATTAAAACAACACTTCTACCAATTGACTCTCATTCAACACTGCATTTCCACCGACAGAACGTATCATTGAAAGCGCCCCTGAAGTGTAGCCAAATAACCAATTGTATAATGTTGCAGGGGAAAATTAATAAATATTTTGCCAATCAGCATCGCCAAAATTAATGGGTTTGGGGCTCCTAGAACTTCCGCCCCTGCTGCAGTGA
Source organism: Fundulus diaphanus (assembly GCA_037039145.1). Lineage (NCBI taxonomy): Eukaryota > Metazoa > Chordata > Actinopteri > Cyprinodontiformes > Fundulidae > Fundulus > Fundulus diaphanus. Next base: position 49,871,293 of record CM073124.1, on the reverse strand, counting down.
TATAGGTGATGTAGCTAGTAGTCAGTCAGGCAGTGAGGTAGAGATTATGGCGACGACGACAGGTGAACTTGAAGAGTAGCTTTCACACAATTCAGTGAGACCTTTACTGAGTTACCCTTTCGCGAGAAGGACGATGGTGGAAAAACTCCATGTATAGGAACTGGGACCTGACAAGCCCGAAATAAATTTAACACAGCGAACCGAGGAAAAAGCTAAATCCTTTTCCGACTTTTAATTTAAATGCATGTACTGGGTTTGGCAGGGAAATCTATTGGCCAGCCCCACCAAGATTTTTTTTCACCAGCCGCCACTGGCAACTACGGTACGTTTTAAACATAAGGTTTATTTAATTTCACTCTACCATTATTCAATAGTGCTATGAGCATTATTACCACATTAATATGGAACATTAATGTCAATTGAATGTTTTTTTGTGTAACTTTAACATTAACCCATTTAGCGACCAAACACTACAACGACCCCTAGCTTCCCCTTTGCATTAATAAAATCAAGCGTGCTAAAGTTAAGGATTGGAGTAAATCATTCTTTAAAATGTTTATTTTATTTCTTTTGTGTGTACATAGTTCCTTAGTTTCTTTTTATCTTCATTTTGCTTAGTAGTTTTAGTTAAGTTTCAGTAGCCTCGTAGAGAGAATTTGTTGATTGAAATATAAGCTTAGTGTTAATTCAGATAAACAGCATTCTATAGTAGTGTTCTCTGGATGTTCGTTTTATTTCTGTTAATAAATTCTTGAACTTGAAGAGAAGTTGCCACTCATTTATTCTATATGTGTGCAGAGCTTCCTGTTAAAAGAACACCAGTGCTCGAATCATTCCTTTCAACTATTGTCCTAAGATCAGTTGTTTGGCCACCACCACTGTTTAATGATGGGTGTTATCCACAAAATGCAGTTCAAAGTCTTCAGCTGATCCAAAATGCTGCAGCAAGAGTTCTGATGAAAATCAACAAGAGGGATCATATTTCTCCAATTTTAGCTTCCCTTCATTGGCTTCCTGTTAAATCAAGAATAGAATTTAAAATTCTTCTTCTAACGTATAAAGCCCTTAATAATCAAGCTCCATCATATATCAGAGCTCTGATTACCCCGTATGTTCCTAACAGAGCACTTCGCTCTCAGACTGCAGGTCTGCTGGTGGTTCCTAGAGTCTCTAAAAGTAGAATGGGAGGCAGATCCTTTAGCTATCAGGCTCCTCTCCTGTGGAACCAACTCCCAGTTTTGGTCCGTGAAGCAGACACCCTGTCTACTTTTAAGACTAATCTTAAAACCTTCCTTTTTGACAAAGCTTATAACTAGAGTGGCTCATGTTACTCTGAGCTACCTCTATAGTTATGCTGCTATAGGCTTAGGCTACTGGAGGACATCAGGGCCTATTTTTCTCACTCTACTGATTTCTACTGTTCTCCAGATTTGCATTGCATTACATTGAAATGACTGTTGTCATTTCAGCTTTTAACTTTTTGTTCTCTCTTTTTTCTTCATAGTAGGTACACCTGGGCTGGCGTCCTGTTAACTGTGACATCATCCAGAGAAGACAGATCACCCGCTATTACCATCTAATGTAGAACAGATTACTAGATCAATGTGTGCTTCTGTGCTTTTTGTCTGTCTTGTTGTGTCTCTGCTCTGTCTTCTGTAACCCCCAGTCGGTCGAGGAAGATGACCGTTCATACTGAGCCCGGTTCTGCTAGAGGTTTTTCCTTCCCGCTAACGGGTGTTTTTTCTTTCCACTGTCGCTTCATGCTTGCTCAGTATGAGGGATTGCAGCAAAGCCATGTATAATGCAGACGACTCTCCCTGTGGCTCTACGCTTCTCCAGGAGTGAATGCTGCTTGTCGGGACTTTGATGCAATCAACTGGTTTTCTTATATAGGAACATTTTTGACCAATCTGTATAATCTGACCCAATCTGTATAATATGATTGAACTTAACTTTGTAAAGTGCCTTGAGATGACATGTTTCATGAATTGGCGCTATATAAATAAAATTGAATTGAATTGAATCTTTTCACAAAAATGGCTTCTATTACTCCTCCCTCAAACCAGCGGTCACTCTTCCCTGAAAGAGTGGCCGTTGGCCTGCAGATGTGCGTAAACCGCAGAATCTTTTGCTGTTCTGTGTTGAGCTGTCCTTTTGGCCACCACTATGCAAAGGTACTGCTTTAAAGCTCAGACTGAAGAAGTCTCTTGGAGAAGAGAAGAAACGTTCCATTAAAAACCCGTCCAGAGGACCTACTCAACTTTTTCTTTCTACCTGGATTATTGAGACATATCAGGATACTTTTCACTTTAGGTTTTAGGTAATAGCCCATGTTTAAGTTTGGTGGCAAAGCCACAACAAAATAATATCAAAGTTTACAAAAATGCTAAATAAATAAATACATAATGCATGTGTAATATGTGTGGGTGGTGTACCATTCCATCAGAATCTTTTAGGTCCAGACTCTTGATCAAAGCCATTCTTTGGGCAATGGCATACACCTTCGCTCTCTTTCCCACACACACAGCTCTATGTAGAAGTCTGGTGGAAGAAGCACAGACAGATTGAATAAAAATAAATGCATTTAAATATTTAATGAAATGAAAAGGTTCACCAATTGAAATCTGGGTTAGAATACACTTTATGCTAGCATGACGAAAAAGGCTGCCGTCAGGATGATTCAAGTGCTGCCTGGGGTTGAATGATTTCATTTTCACCTCCCTGTCAACAGGATTTGATGTTGTTCTGATGACAGAAATAAAACTAAAAGTGAGTCTGACTTGTCTGCGGTCTTTTTTCACTTTTACATCTCTGTAACCTCTAGTGGTACTCAGTTATCACAGAGTGACGAAAGTGCCCTCAAATATATCTATTCATAGAGGAAGAAGTTCAAGTCACAAGGCAGTAAATACGGATAAAGGCTTTGAGTGCAGAAATCCTGGGAAAACATCTGATAATATCAGAATATCAGATCTAAGTGCTTAAAGGAAATAAAAAAAAAAATAAGTCTCAGCACCCACTGTGTTATTTTCTAGAGAAGGGTGTTTAGAAGAGTTGTTTGGATCACAACTGTGGCACAGTACGTATGGGGAGAAACAAGATTCTACCCACTGAAGTGTCAGCAGTCCATCTTTAAACCAAGCAGTGATTTGATGCACGTGTTTGATCTGTGAAAACTTGACACCATGGTGACACTGTTAGCGCTGCTTTTCATAAGCCATGTTGGGACCAAAGTTTGGCAAAGGTTTTTATCCATGAACATTTTACAAAGTTTTTTCATTACCACCACAAACTTTCATGTATTTTATTGGAATTTTATGTGATGCACCAACACAAAGTAATGATAACACAGCATTCAACACTGTTGACCATGGTATATTACTGGAGCCACAGGAGAACTGGGCCTTTGACTGTTTTGACTCCATGAACAACAAGAGGCCTGTTTAACAAAAGGAGAATTTAGAAATCCAGGATAAGTGCCAAAGCCAGGCTGTCACGAACCAGAGACAGATGGACCCAGTATTCAGCCAGACAAGAGAGGTTTTAAGCAAAAAACGGGATTTAATAATAAAACAGGGACAGGCAGACTCAATGATCAAAAGGGCAGTCCAAAATCCGGTACACTAAAGGCAGTCCAAAATAGGCAGAAGTACAGACAAGGATAAGGCAAACTCAGAATATCACAAGGCAGGTCCAGGTCAGAAAAACAGGTAAGCAATCATACAGGGCAAGAAAATCAGGTTTAGGGATCAGGCTGGCTCAGAGTCAAAAAGGCAATCGGGTCGGTATCAACAGGGCTATCAGAAATACAACGCTGGATAAGACTCACCAAGTGGTTTGAATTGATCTGGCAGATTGCAGAGGTTTGTGACAGGACTATATAGGGGAGTGAGCAGGTGAACAGGAGTGAAGACTAATTACTGACATGGGTGGAGCTTATCAGGAACAAGGAAGTGACTGGAAGAAAACTGACACTGATTGGATGGTGACTGGAGAAGAGGAGTGACTGGGTGTTGTCTACGAGGTGAGCTGGCAGATAGCTGGCAGGTGAACTGAGTGACTGATTAAAGGCTGGATACAGAGAAGTAAACAGAGCAGGCCAAGTGAAGTGATAATAAACAAAATCAAACCACAATAAAATCCAAACTAGACCTTAACCCAAAACCTAACACTAAACAGAACACAAGCTATAACAGAAACCAAACAAGAAAGAACCCGAAACCAAAACTGAGCTTTAAAGCTGGAGAGTTTAACTAATAGATCAAAATAAACAAACAGTCAAAACAAAAACCCAGATCCTGACACAGGCTTGATATAACGTGAACAACGCTTTATCCATTTCACAAAGCCAATCCAGGTTCTGGAGGTCCGACAATATCAAGCAAGGTGTAATTAAACCAGCTAAATGTGCGTCCCCAGCTGTCTACAAAAGACCATGAGGTCGATCACAGATCAATTGATGCTATAATATGAGTTGTGTGTGCCAATCTTCAAACCAAACAAGAAACATCTTTTGATGGAGCCTTATGAGGAACCGAAGCACATTACACTCACAAAAGGAGATACTGTCGCTCATATATAGGAAAACACATTAGCTTGGAACTACCAATGGCAATAAATAAATAAATACATTAATAAATAAAAAATGTCTCTGATCTATTCGATTTGGTAACTCTGGAGGACTCTGTTTCTCTGACCCTTCCATAACTCCTGAACGGAAAGCAGTAGAAGGATGAGATGTACAGGCTTTGCAAAACAATACCAGATTTTAATAGTAGCATTAATAATTAATACAAATATTGCTTGCTATTAAAACATTAAGCATATACTCTAAAACAGATTGAAAGAACTTGATGTAGGATACCTGATATGCAATTCAATTGCCTATTTATTATGAAATATCTCAAATAACATAACGTTCTTTCCCTTAACAGTTGTTAGGTCACTGAACCTTATGGTTTGTAAAGTTTTATTTTCCTTTTGGGGCTGTGAGATTACATATTTCTTGCACTTGAGGTGAAATATCATGTTTGTTCTGGAGGAGGCAGAAATTTTCCATTTCATGGAAAATGGTGCTGACTCTATTGGCAACACCTTTAGTTCTTCATCAGCCATTTATCTAATTCCCCCAACATTACTACTTCAATTGTATTTTTGAAGACTGATTGACAGAAAGGCCTTCAAAATTCTACTTTATACATGGATTATAGTTGCAACATTCTACTATAACAGTAACCATGGGGAGCGGGTCTTAGCGATGAATTACCATCAAGACATTTCACCTGGGACATTGCCTACTTAAACCTGCCACCCACAATCATTCTCTGCCAGATCGTCTCACTCTTTGCTCGTGTTTCCCAATGTATGTGGTGCACCGCCTGCTGATCCTGTGGTCCTGAGCTTGCCCTGCCCTCACTAGAAGGTATTTCTGGTGCCTGTGTGCACGGCCGGCTTTATTGTGTCTCTCCCCTCACTGGGAATTCATCAGCTGCTACTTTGGTCTAACCTGCTTCAGTCACCATATTCTGGTCAAACTCCTGCCATCAGCCATCATCAGCTGGTCCTGCTATCACCTAACCCGTCTTGCCTATTACCACCTACAAACCTTTCAATAAACTTTTAAGAAAACACATCTTGTACGGCTTCAATATTGGGTTTTCGGGTCCAGCTTTAATAATAGGTTGCCTTAACAACACATACAACACACAGCTCTACATTTATGATGTCGAGGTCAGAGAGCCTGGTGGTGTCGATTATCTGTCAGTCTGCCCCAGGTCAGCTGTGGCTAGATTTGAGCTTACCAGCATCAGTGTGTGTATGATTGGGTGAATGGCTGACTATAGTGTCCAGTGATTTAGGGTTGTCGGACTTGTAAATAGCCTGCACTATACAAGTACAGGCTTTTCACCATTTAGTAAGTCACCAGGATGAACCCAGTCGAGCATTGAGTTGATGTATAGAACAAATCAATGCATGGTTGTGCCAAGATTTTCTTCAGTAAACTGCAGGCTGCAGGCTTTTATCATTTCTTTATGTTTGTTTTTCTTTGTGTTTCACAAACAAAACTGGAGTAATTATGTTTGGACCAATGGAGGAGAATGCAACCTGTAGCAAACAGTTTCAGTTACTTCAGCTCGAAACCACTGATCAGGCCCAAAAATCTGGGTTTACTGATGGACTCAGACCAGATCGGCTGCAGCTGATCCAGAATGCTGCTGCCTGACAGGCGGTTTTTCTTTGGCATCCTTGAAAAGAAATTTCCACCTTTTACTGTGCCTGAGCATTTTTGAACATGAATCAGCAAACAATTAGTTCTCTTAATACACAAAGACAGGAGATACATGCTCCCAAAAACCTGCAGCTGTAATCAGAGCCGTCGCATTGACTGTGCGAACTGTGCAACTGCACGAACTGTGCAACTGCAAAGAGCCACGCCATACTAGGGGGCCTTATGCCTGCAACATTTTATTTATTTATTTTCTTTAAGCTTTTCAAATAAATGCATTTGTTATATATGCATCTGTCAAGGACACTTAAAAATGTAAAAGGAAATCCGACAAGCTTAGCTGTTTGTTATTGCTGCTGTCATACATACATACATACATACATACATACATACATACATACATACATACATACATACACACACACATACATACACACACACATGTATATATGTATGTATGTATATGTATATATAAGAGTTTGCATGTTCTCCCTGTGCATGCGTGGGTTCTCTCCGGGTACTCCGGCTTCCTGCCACTATATATATATATATATATATATATATATATATATATATATATATATATATATATATATATATATATATATACATATATATATATATATATAGTTGCTATGTCATTACACCTTCCGAGGAAGGAAGAGGGGGTAAGCTAACTTGTCAGCTGCAAGAGAACCAGACCGATTTCGCAACCACAAATCGGTTTCTGGGAAATAAAAAAGAAAAATGCGGAATTCAATAGATCACTAGGGGGATCACTCGATACATCTATCAACACTTCTAGAGATGTTGGCTGAGCTGATGCCCATAGCACGTCTGAATATGTTAATTTGGTGGAATCTTACCATCACCCTCACTGAAGCATAGCCTAGCAGGCTTCAACAAGAGAAGGACTGGAATGTAGGCACTGAGGATCACAATGAGATCCTCAGTGAGGAAAAAATAAGTAGCTGTACTTGACAAATATTTTATGATGAGGCTGGAGTGAGCAGAAGTCCTAATTTGTGCTGGACTGTGCCACATTTTTCACTCTAGTTCCAGTGTCCCACAAACTGAAAGAATGTCCTTAATTTGACTGGATCAGCTTCTGAAAAGTCAAAAACTCATTGGACATGCACTTTTCTGAGATAAAGAAGGCAGAGCTGTCTGGTGACGTCCTTGACCCCAATTTTATTATACATCTTAGACACTTTCATTTATAACATTCTCACAACACACATATATTTAGGGCATTGGGGGGGGGGGGGGGTGCAGGCCCAATGTCTTTTTCACACCACTGTTCTCCTGGAACTGGGGCCTGGAGGAGCGGGCCGTCTGGTCAGGGGTCTTAGCTGGCAGTGGACGTTGGGTCCGGGTGAGCTGGGACTGGGGCTGGTGCTTCTGCTCTCCCCTGGAATATGGGGGGGGCGGGGGGCTAAGGTATGGAGAGCAGGCTGTGAGGGAGGTAGCACCTTAGGGTTTGTGTGTATGTGTGTGTGTGTGTGTGTGGGGGGGGGGGGGGGGGGTCTGGTTGGTTAGCCCGTTCAGTTCAGTGGGACCGGGATGGGGGGTTAGGACCGGAGCGTGGACCGGGTAGGTCGGGTTCACCTCCCAGGTCCGGGGGCTGGATACCTGTCTGGAGTGCCGGTGCCTGGATCTGGGAATATAGGATGTGTGTGTATGTAGCAGCGTCTCACCAGCTGCTCATGAGGTGCAAACCAGGACAATTGTAAAATAAAACGAAAATCATTTTGATGCATACAGAATATTAAGGAAACTACATCAAAGTAAAGAAAATGCTGCTACAAAGACTGGGGAACGGTTTCTAACTGGAGGAGGCTAGAGAAAGGGGATTCTCTAAGAGCTTTTTGTGAAGTTTACCAAAGTTATTTTTCAGTGTCACACGGAGAAGAGTCGCACAAGAAAAATCCAGCTGAAAACGCCTCCTGCCGAACTATGGACTCGTTTTACCCACAGCCAAAAATACCTTTTAGACAAACAAGGTTCACAAGCCCTTAAATAATATTTAAAAAAGTTTGAAAGTATGAAAAAGTTTAATAATGTGTTTCTATTAAGTTTTTAAAAAGTGTTGATCTTAAAAAGCTAGCAACATTTTTTCCTGATATAATTAGAACAGTTTTGAATTTTTTTTAAAGCTTAATATCAATTCATCCATTCATGTTGAATGGATGAATTGATATCTCTAGATAGATCTGGATGGATCGTCTATTGATCTATCTAGAGATAGATTAAGGTAATGTGCAATCTGACATGTAATTGCATATCCATATCAAAGAGCAGGCCCTCACATTTCAAGTTCACACAAGGCCTCGCACCCTACCTGTACGGTCCTGGCTGTAGTTCATGTGACACCAACTGTAAGATTGCTCTGCCCAAAGAGATGGTAGATATAATCTCCAACAACAAAGACGTTGTTGATAGCGGTGATAGTGAAGCTCACAGCGTTACCATCGGCATTTTTCCTTTTCTATTAACATTAAGGCAAAGAAGACGGGAACTATTTTTTCAAAAGAGTTGTACATCAAGTGAGTAACATTATTTCAAGGTAACCACGGATTAATTGATGTAAATATATACCCGACTTAAATATGTTAGTAACTCAAGATAGTTACTGCAGGCTGCAGTAGATGTTTTCATGCTGCCATCAAGCTTTCCATGCAAATAATTTCGTGTGAAATTCCTTAATTAAGACTGCAAAGCTTAGATTACACTAAATTCACAGCTCCTGTGGGTAAGGGGCGTTTCACCTTGGGACAAATTGTGATTGCTGATTGGTCAGTTACTGACGAGCCTCCAAAACTGATTGGCAGGCAGCGACATGTAAACTGCAGTAAGAGGTGGTTCTACAAAGCCCTGACTCAGATGGACTGAATACATATGCACGATACACTTTTCAGAGTTTTGTCTTATAACAAAATAAAGGATTATTTTGTTTTGGGTTAAAATTATGCAGTCCATTGCATTGGTCGACTACAGAAAATCCTGAGAAAATAACTTGAAGTCAGTAGCAGACACAATGTGAAACAAGACAGGGGATATCATCAGTTTTTAAATGTGCTGGGAGTGGGATTTTTTAAAACACTGTGACTGCAGGCTTTTATCATTTCTTTATGTTTGTTTTTCTTTGTGTTTCACGTGTGATGCACAACAAAGTACTCAAAAAACAGTTCATGATGTTACTTACTCCAGGAAAGAAGAGGAACATGAATGAACCTTGTTTAAAGGAGCAATAAGCAAAATTTCATTATTTCAGATAGAACTAAAAATTTGGTTTGTGAAGAACTAAAGGTATCTTTTTAGAGGGAATATGGTATGACATCACACACCGTCTCTTTGTGTTGCTTGCCACACATCTTGTTTTGGTCGACAGACAATGCTCAACAGCCCACCTAGTAGTGAAATTTTGCTTATTGCTCCTTTAAAGAAGTAAAAAAACATGAATAGGTGAAGTGAACTGATGGTAAACCTACAAAACAATTTTCCCATAGCTAAATCAATGAGAAATAGCAAGGTTTGAAGATAAACTAGTTGATACATACAAATGCAGTTTACTTCGATGACTGTGATTGGATGACATAGGTGCCATCTCTACAACTTGAACAAGAGTCAGTAAATTTTACTATCAGGTTATTTAGGTATTTTGCTAAATATTTGAAGCCTGTATATTTGATTTACAGAGCCAGTATTACCCCTGTAAAAAGTGAGGATAAGACTTTTCTCCTTCCAGACAGTAACAGTGTGCATCATACTTACGTTCTGCCATGCTCGTCAGTGCTCAGCAGTTCAGCATCTGAGACTGCCTTCCACCACTCCTCCTCTTTCTGCAGCTGTGTCCAGAAGAAAGCAGAGCAGTTTGGATCCCAGTTGTTCTTTAGTTTGAACCAGTCGTCCTCTTTGTCTCCATAAAGTTGCCTATCACTGGCCCCAGAGGGTTGGAGGTCGAAGAACATGCAGTCAGAACGGGCCCAAGCTGCATCGTATTCTGAGGTGTTCGGAGAGTAGATCATGTAGGATTCTGGGCTGGGAATGATTTCCTCATATTTATCACCATGACCTACATCTACAGGGGAAAACACATGGGAATATAAAGTGGCAGTTTAACTTCCAGGAATGATTTCAGAAAGTCAGAATATGTATGTGATATGTTTAAGAAGTGTTACCGGTTGGAGACTGATTAGGATAGGCTGTGAAATCTGAAGGGGATGGATTTTGGGAGAGCGAAGTGCAGCCAGTTCTAAGATCCTCCTCCAGCACCTCTAGGAGGGTTGCCAGTTCCTCCAGGCTTTTAACAGGGCATTGTCCCTAAAAAGTAAAAAAGAAATCCCAGCACTAATTAACTAAAAGTCATCCTCATCATGACATGTGAAGCTCAGTATTCCATCAATGTCTCATCCACGGAGAAACCCTCAGAGCAGCTAGATTTTATTTTTCTACGCACCCTGGTAGGTTTGTTTCTTGAGCGAGCCCTGGCACGTTTCATGTTTCCTGTAGATGAGAGAAGTAAACCTCAGTGAGAGATTAAATAACAAAACATTCAAAATGTGGAACAACAAATTTATCCTGCACATGACATATCATTGCTTTCTTGAATTATTTTTGCTTTTGTTTGGGTACATTTGGTTTCAAGCATTGTGCAGCACCTTGCAAAACTATTCATTCTCTTTCAGCTTTTGCCCCTTCTGTTATTCTACAAAAACAAACCTCAATGTACAAAGTATCAAACAGCAGTGAAATGAAAAGAAAATGTCATGTTCTTTTGAAAAATGTTAACTAACAAGTGCAACCAATGCCTTGACAAAACTTTAAAGTGAGTCAAGCTGTGTGTGACATGATCTCAGTTTAAATGCAGCTGTTCAGTGTCCGGCCTTAGTGGATTTTTAGAGAACATCAGTGAACAAACGGCATCATGAAAACTAACACTGGATATCATGTCCATGGTGAAAATGTATATAGCTAAATCTAGGACAGTCCTGGAAGAAACCCTGATAGAGGCTGCAGAAGACTTAAAGCCACAGTTGGAGGTTTTCCTTCCAGCAGGACAACCACCCTAAACAGTTCTTCCTAACTGTCTGAACCTGAACTATTTTTCTAAGAAAATAGTATTTTTGTAAAGAAATATTCTAAAGGAACTGCAGCTGTAACTGCACAGAAAGATACCCCTAGAAAACATTCACAAAGGGGAGCTGAAAACAAATACTTAAAGCTTTTTTAGATTTACATTTGTAAAAAAAAACAAAAAAAAAAACGTTCTTTTTGTTCATAATAATGAATCCCTTACTTTGTGTAGATTAATCACATAAAATCTCCCCCAAGTTCAATGAAGTTAGTGGATGGGCCATGGCAGAAAGTGTAACATAGCTCAAGAGCAAGGACCGCGGAACCGGTAGGGCCGGTAGGGCCGCGGCCCTACCTACTTTTGATGATCAAGTCCTCCCCAGCCCTTGTCTCTCCCCCCCCCCCCCCCGCTCGGCCGCGTTTGTCTCCACCCCCCCCCCCCTCCCCCCCCCCCCCCCCCCCCGCTCGGCCGCGTTTGTCTCCACCCCCCCCCCCCCCGCTCGGCCGCGTTTGTCTCCATGCGCCCGACCAATTTTAAATGCGTTCCGCGGTCCATGCTCAAGAGGTAGCAATACTTTAAGACGCTGCATTTGTTCAATTGTTGCCCACATGACTGTTTTTATGCTGACTGGGCTAATTGGGAACACCTCAGCTAGAAAAATGTGGTCATCTGACAAAAAGAATGCCTCTTTACATATTTCTCTTTTTACATATTAAATTTTACTCGTGTTTCGACACAGAGCTTTCTTATTTAAGAACAGCTATCGGAGTAGCTTTGGTCTTTGGGATAGAATACAAAGTACTGATACCACTTCACTTACCAGAGCCTTTCTTCGAGCCCCTCTCCTACATTCATGCAAGGGTTTTGTGGAGAGAAAAAAAAAAAAAAAGACGTTTTGTCAATGAAAATATATTTAAAATCCTGCTTGGACGTAGACAATTGCAAATAGCAATATGATTGAACTTCAACAACCACCGTTTTGAATTATATGGGTTTGATCCCTGGAAATTAACTGCACAACAATAATGACCTGAAGGTAGAGGAAGACAGGATTAAGATGTCAACTTCTGAGGAGCTGTTGCTCATATGTCAAGTGATTCATTTGTTTCATGAAAACACTTGGAGAAGAGTTTCATAATAACTTCTGCAATTGCTGCCAAAAAAACTCTGAGTCAGATCTACTGTAAACATTTTCTTTTTCTACTGAAAAAGATTATTATCTCATTACATTCAAAACATTCTATTTACACTCTGAATAAAAAGGACCAAAAAGGATTTTAGGAGATCAATAAGATGTTGACAGACCCTATACTCCATAATTTAACCACATTCAAAAAGATGAAGAAAAAAAAGGATTTACATTAAAGTCGTCAGGCTCCACGCCTTTGGGAACTCGAATGTTCTTTAGCAGATCCCTTACTGGCATTCTGACGCGGACTCCGACGTAAACCTTCTCACCACCATACATGGAACATCTTGTGCCTGGAGGAAAAACAGAAAGCAATAAGTTTGTCTGACAGGATGAAAATGTTCTCAGTGTAAGGACATCGGGTGTTCAATATTTCTTTTTTGGCCCAGAGGAGATCTCCTCCAGCTCCACACACCTGGGAAGGACCCACTGACTGAAAATGCACAGCTAACTTTTATACCTCTTAATGGAAAAGAAATATGAATATCAGCTGGATCCTGTTTTATTTGTCAGTTCTTGTTTTTCATCTAATTCCATGCGAAAGACTTCTCTTAGATCCATCTTCTTTAGTAATATATACATTTAAAACAGCTTAAAATGGTTACATGTCCCTTACACATATAATATTACTTATTTGTATTTGGATTCAGCTTCAGTCAGAGCACTACTTTGCAGCCACAAATTCCACCTCAGTAAATACAAAGCTTTTCCTAGTACAAACACCTTGTCAGTTGGAGGTTTTATATTTCGAACGTACAGCAGGATTGGTCAAAGGACATGTTGTACTTAAGCATTCTGTTTTTGTTCAAAAGTTCAATTGTCCAGGTTCGAGGTCGGGAAAATGAACAGAACAGGTCCCTAGAAGTTGGAAAACCGAAGTGCAATGAAGTTGTAAAATACAGTATGTTCAGATTTTAAACCTTTGTCTTTCTTCCCTTTAAATTATACCTTTTTCTTTATAATTAACAGACTAACAGCTATACCCGTTTGCCTTGCTGGCAGAATTTTGGAGCCCACAAAACATACCTGGCTGCCAAGTCTGAGCGCTAGACATCTTAGAAAATTCAGTTTATTTCATGTGTTTGACTTGACTGTTGGTTCGTTTTACAATGACTTTTTTTTTGTCAAAATCACACAGTCTTGGGCAAAGAAGGTAATGATCCACGTTTTCGTCATGTCATTCCTGGATTTACTTTTGTTTCTGATTATTCCGTCCTTGCCCCTGATGGATCTCTACTGCCAATCTGGACACCAACCCCCTTTGATCTCCGACTACTGCTCTCGCCTAAACACCCTGCTAAATATACCTCCACCTGCCTCCTTGTCAGTAACTGTGGCCTATTTATTGGCTACGTCCTTGGATTTTGGATGCGAATGTGGAGTTGCTCTGTGGGACACCTCTGACATAATAGCACACAGACTGAGGAGGAGTGCTAAAAGGTTTGTCAGTCTTTATACGCCCTGTCCCCAATATCAGGTTGTTTCCCTGGGTCTCTAGCTTTTTACCCACTTTGATGCCATCGTAGCTACTGCTTCCACATCCGATTCTCTGCCCAGCAGGTTAGTAAAGCTGATCATTTCATGCTCACACTTTCACCAACCTGTTCTTTCTCCCCACAGAGCTATGAGTGGTGATACAAGCCTTAAAGCTGTTCTCTGATCAATAATTCGCCTTTACCTATGACATCACTGGTTCAAAACAATTTATTTAAATAATGCAGTAGCTGGTATCCACCTTTACGTTTGATATATATGCATGAATTAAGAGTTTTGAATTAAAGGCACAGTGGACGACCTTTGTCGCCTTCGAGTTCTGGGGGGATCATCTTATCTATTGGTTGTCCCACATGCCAATCGTTGTAACATGCTCACATGTGCCAGGGTGCGTGCGTTTTCCTTCCTTGTTATTTTCCGCTTGCTGGCTGCGTATGAGCACTTCTAGTGTTTATGCATCATGTTAGCTTTGGTGTTTTCACTGTAGCTGCGCTGCTCTCACCGTAGACTTTGAACATGGCTGAGAGTCACAAAAAGCAAACCGTGTTCATGTTTATCAGAAGAAGAGGAAGGCCTCAGTAGAAAGAAATAAGACCAGAGTGGATTTGGGAGATTTTTTCACGTGATCCCCAGAGGAGCGGAAGAGAAGGTAAGGCAGTCCTGCGCACGAGCAGTTATTCAGAAAGGGACTCGGGCGTTTCTTACCAACATTTCTGGAAAAACCATCAAGCAAATAAATTCTCTTGATCTACTGAAACCCCAGGACAGAGTTAGCTGTCACAAAGTGTCAGATGGTTTTTGAAGCGTAATTCCTCTTGGCTACAATTAATTGTGGAATGAGAAGGTAATCAATTATTTTTTGCCAACACCTGAAGCTTTGAAAAGAAGAATAGGTTGTTTCAATGACTCATAATCAGTGTGACAACCAAAACCAGTCCACACACTAGTTACCCTGATCACACATCCATTGATCCCACTAGTTTTCCAACTGTTAACAAGGACATGGTTGTGTTGGGTTTGTCATTTCTAGATCCAATTTCTGACCTCAGGGGTAAATGGAACCATGGCTTAATCAGTCAGCAGCACTCATTGCTGTTACTGTTGTCTACTACTTACAGAAACAGTTCATTAACTTTTATTTAATCTGCGAGTGAGTAGAACCTCAGTTTCCTGAGTGCAAGTAAAGGCAGCCAAGGTACTGCCTGTCATACTTTTAAAAACAGTTTGAGAACCATTGAAGTATGACCAGTAGATCAACCTGCTGTTCACTCATTTAAGAAGATTAGGGCCATATTTATACTGTACTGTTGAACACTCCAATTCTAAGAAATTCAACTACAATTGACTGAATTTAATTAATTGCATTGTTTACCCTAAACCAGACATAGTTCCTACATAAAAGCAATTTTAACCAACATATCATCCCTACCTTTGTTCCTGCCGGTCTTTTTGCAGGGAGTCACATTTGGGATAGGTACACCTTGCTCAGCTGAGGGCTCCTCTAGTGGAGGGCACAGCCCAGCTTCTGGAGGCTCCTTCCTTTTGTAGACTCCTCTCATCTCCTGGAGCTAGTGGGGAACAGATGTATCGCATAAGCAAAGACCAACTGGAAGTTTTTATTGTCGTCCACAGCTGAAGATATGAGCAGAAACAAAGGTTTACTAAAAGCAGTTTCTGTCCCCAGGCTTCACTGCGACCTGCTACTGCGTCCCCAGCAGGAGCCGACAGCCGGAGCTGAGTTGCTGCCTGTAATGATCTGCGCTATGACTATGACAGGAATGCTGCTGAGACAAAAGCCTCCATGTGATTTTTAACGGCAGAGAAGAGGTGCTGAGAGAAAAGGGCGGATCCACATTCCGAGCACTTTAGCTAGCAGGTAAATGCTGACAGAAAGGTGATGTACGGGATGACGCTTCTTACTGGTCGGAGGTGTTTACAAACCATTTTCACCAAGTTGGGGTCAGTCACAAGTCTCAAATGAAGGAAATACTTATTTTTTTCATGTGATCAACATAAAGTGTTCTTGGAGGTCAGGGATTAAAAATGAAGATATGCACAGTTAACAGTTGTATTTTAGGCTTTTAACATTTAATTAACCATGCAAACAACTGTTATGAGCTGCTTTGACTTTATACATTGGAGAAAAGGGTAATATTTACCCCATCAGAAAAAGAGTTTGGTTTTATTTTAAAAGACATTGAAAAGCAATAAATGCTTATGTTACTAAAGAGGAAACTCTTCTGATTAGTGCTCTTTGGCCCAGTTTTAGAAAAACAGGCTCAGAGGGTACAGAGGTGAACACAACCTCTTCCTGATGGACAGCTGCTTATAAACTGGTGCTCTAATCTAGCACTCCACCAGTTCAAAGGCTCATTTGTATGGGCTACAAGCTGCTTTGCCAAAACCTTTTCATATACCAGCATTGAACAGCTTCCTTTTTGGCAGCAAAAGTGGGACCAATACACAATTAGCCATGGGGTCTTAATGTTTTGCATGAACAGTGTACATATACAGTGATATAAATCTTTTAAGATGTTCCTCTGGCCTGGTTACCTTCTCAGTAGTGATCCTGTTTTGTTGCAGCTGAGAGTTTCTTGTTGCAACATGCAGAAAGGGTTCGTTTGACAGCTCATAAATCAGGAAAGTCTGTGAAAAACATTTTTACAAATGCAGATTCCAAGGCTGTAGGAAAGAGTAATGGCCGGCAAACAGTACACTATGGTGTTATGTATTTAAAATCAAATGAAGAAGTAAATTCCTTTGCTTTACTACTGTTTACTTTAGTAATGTGTGTGTATGTGTGTGTGTGTGCATGCGTGCGTATGCACGCAGGAACAATATCTTTTTAGTTATTTGATTTTTTTAGATTATATTTTTAATATCGGCCATAGATGTGATTTGGGATAGACAATACAGTGATTTATGTAATAGATTTTTTTACGTAATCTTGGATCAAAAATCTATCACTTCTGAAGAAGATATAATTGCAAATTTGTTTTCAGAGACGTCTTTTTCCAACAAGCAATGCATCATAGAATGCATAAAATGTCCGAAACCTCCTGTGTGGACTTGAAATATGGCAGTGCCCTGTGACTGGCTGCAGATGGGTCCCCTCTCTTGTGGGGAAGTACTGTCCTGCAAAGCAGGCAGTGATGTTTTTTTTAATCCAAAAGTTGTATTTAGAGACATATTTTTTCCTTTTTCCATCTGAGCTCACTGACTTTGAAGTTGCAAGAACTTCAAAATAAGGTACATGACATATCAGCATAACCCAACTCATGGATATTAATGAAAATGTTCAGAGAGAAGAAAGAGCACACTTTGTAGTTAATTTTCAGATGGCTGTAGGTCATATTTGACTAGACTCATCCATATGCATTTCCGTCGCGTAATGACATCAGAGTTAAAGGCTGTCCGAAATGGGCACAGCTCCTTTCCTACCCATGATAAATTTCTTACTGTTGACCCCATGGAAGGTCAAGAAACAGGAGCTTGGATGTCTTCGGATGGAGCCTCCGTGTCATCTTTATTACTTGTTTGAATGGCAAAGAAACAAAATAGGCAGTGATAAGATGGCCTCTAGTTCTTCCTGTATCAGTCACTACGGTCCGCCACACCCAGTTCGTAGATTTGGCAGCAAAGGAAGAAAACAATTATCAGAGACAAAACACTTGAAATATACATATATTTATTATAATTAGAATTCCAAGGGGAGAGAAACACAACATTATCATAAAGTTCATGTAATGTAACCTGACATCCACCCGTCCATGCTGATTGTAAGCAAGTGTCTGCCTGCAGCCCAGGGGCGTATCTTTTGATAGCCTGGCCGGTACCTCACGGAGTGAGGGGGAGGGGGTTCCACGCACACGCTCAGCCACTATGGCACTTATCTTCTCCCAAGCAAAACAGATCTGCATTCCAGTGTCAACTCAGGAACTATCTTTTAATTCATTGACCAGATGTTTTTAGGATTCTACCAAGAAAAACATTAAGAAAAATAAAAAAGGTTTCAAACCTAAACCACCTTGAAGGGTACCCCATAAAACCTCATGTGACACCCACATTGCCTATCCCACAAGACGGTTGAATGAATTTATTGCCTGTTAGTGAGTCTGGAGGCTTTATTTAACCATAATTTTTAAAACTTGCGTAACTCTTTACTGCTTTAAGAAAAATACATGATAAACAAAAAACCTGATTAGATATTTCCATAACAGCAGTTAAAGTTCTATAAATAGCACACTTAGTGTAACTAAAGCCATGTGTATTGCCTATTTAAAATGTAATGGTACAGATAATTCGGTTAAAGTTCTATGAAAAGCACATTGAATGTGACCTAAGCCATGTTTATTGCCCAATATGATAGTATTGAAATGGAAATATAGTTACACAAACTTAATGATTCAAGTGAACAAAATATTTGAACAAATCATTTTAATGTACTGATTCTAGTGATTCAGTACACTCAAAAGAACCGTGGTGCCCATCACTAGTCTCTAACAGACCTATATTTTTCTTACTAGTAATATTATAAATACTGTATATTAACATAAAACAAAACTAAATACTAAAATAAAAATAAATAGCAAGCAAATATGAAATCCAATAAAAGGTGAATTCTGAAGAAAATAAAAATGAATTTTCAGAATCTTGTTAGCAGATTAATAATTTAATTTCTCCAAATGTTTTACCATTGTCTCCCTTGCAAAACGGTGAGTTTCTAAATAAGAAACAGACTCATCAGTCTACAGAACATTCTTCCAAAAGTCTTGGGGATCATCGAGATGTTTTTGGCAAATGTGAGATGGGTCTCTATGTTCTTTTCGGTCAGCAGTGATCTTTTTATTTGAATCATGAATACTGACCTTAACGGAGACAAATTAGGATTGCATTGATTTAGATTTTCTGCTGTGCCTCTTTTTTGACTTTCAATGCTTCAGTCTAGTGGCACAAAAACCTAGTTTTTGGTAAAAAAAAACTAATTTTTGGGTCTTTTCAGTCATTGCTCCAAAATTATGGAATAAGTTGTGATTACGCATTAGACATGCTTCTTTTTGCTATTTTTTAGTCTCTCTTAGAAATACATTCATTTTCAGTCTTTTAAAACCATATGAGTTTATTGGTTTCTGTTTTTGTCACAGTCATTTCAATCTTTGTTCTGTTTTTTGCTTTTATTGTTTTTTTGATGAAGACCATGGAGCGCCTCATCCTTGCCCACCTGCGCACCGTGGTGAGCCCCACTCTGGACCCGCTGCAGTTTGCCTACCAGCCCAACATCGGAGTAGAGGATGCCATCATCTACCTGCTGCAGCGGGCGCTCACCCACCTGGAGGACTATGAGAGTCATGTTCTTTGACTTCTCCAGCGCTTTTAACACCATCAGACCGGTGCTGCTGAGGGGGAAGCTGGAGGACGCTGGAGTGGACAAACATCTGGCTGACTGGACCATGGACTACCTCACTGACCGCCCTCAGTACGTGCGGCTGCACGGCTGTCAGTCAGAGGTGGCACTCTGCAGCACCGGGGCCCCCCAGGGAACCGTTTTGGCTCCGTTTCTCTTCTCCCTCTACACCTCAGACTTCACTTACAACACGGACAGCTGCCATCTTCAGAAGTTCTCCGATGACTCGGCCATTGTGGGCTGTGTGTCTGAGGGGAACGAGCTGGAGTACCGGTCGGTCATCATGAACTTTGTGGACTGGTGTGAGAAGAACCATCTGTGTTTAAACACCAGCAAGACCAAGGAGATGGTGATCGACTTCAGGAGAAGACCCCCACCTCACTCCCCCGTGAACATCCAGGGGCAGGACATAGAAACTGTGGAGAGTTTCAAATACCTGGGTTTTCACGTCAACAATAAACTGGACTGGACTCATAACACAGGCTCTGTATAAGAAGGGCCAGAGCCGCCTCCACCTCCTCAGGAGGCTGAGGTCCTTTGGAGTGAGCCGGCCTCTGCTTAAAACTTTCTATGACTCTGTGGTGGCCTCAGCCCTCCTCTACGCTGTCGCCTGCTGGGCCCCTGGCAGTGCAGAGCGGGACAGAAAGAGGCTGAATAAGCTGGTGAGGAAGGCCACTTCTGTCCTGGGCTGCACTCTGGACTCGGTGGAGGAAGTAGCTGAGAGGAGGGTGTTGTCCAAGTTCACATCCATCATGGACAACACCTTCCACCCCCTGCACCAGACTGTAGAGGAGCTGAGCAGCTCCTTCAGTGCCAGACTTAGACATCCTGTCTGTAAAAAGGAGCGCTACCGCAGGTCATTCATTCCTGCTGCTACAAGATTATATAACGCTGCAATATAATAGTAACCACAACCGTAATAAGTCACGTGCAATAGCTAACGTACAATAATATGCAACTCATGTGAATTCAATCTCTGGATTATACGTATAACTGTATAACTGATACAATTACTGTAATAAGTGTTTTACAGTAACTACGTGCAATAATGAGCTATTGTCAACATAAAGGTCATTCATTCCTGCTGCTTCCTGATCATACTTCGCTGCTTTATAACTGGAACCATTATAGCAATTACTGCAACCATGCACCATAGCTGCAACAATAACTGTAATAATTTATGTGCAATAAGCTATTTATACAAGTTGCTATAACCTGTGCAATACGCCTGTGCAATAACCATGTATAAAGTATATAATAACATATGTGCAATAACCTATTTATACATAGGATTGTATAGAATTGTAAATAGCTGTATAACTGTGTTTAACTCCTTCTGACTTTTGATTATTGAGCCGATGGGACAAGTGAATTTCTCCATTGTGAGATCAATAAAGATTATCTTATCTTATTCTATTTTATTAATTAAGTCTATATTGACCTGTTGCAGTACTCTGCCACACTTACACATGATTTATGAACTAAATGGATTTAAATAAAATTATTATTATATAAGTGACACTCTCCAGCTTATTTGGGGGGGATAACAATATGTCCCAGGCCAGAAGTCCCACCAGTAACTTCTGGGTCTGCAAGCTGTGAGCTGACGTGAACTTGGTTTATGAAGTAAATAAAAGGCAATTTTATTTATATAGCATTTTTCAGTAACAAAATTATTCAAAGTGCTGTACATGAACAGAAAAACATTACAGTAACAAAGGAATATGCTAAGTAAGAAGGGCAATTGTAGCCCATTTCGTCCTGACTCGTCTGCTTTTTTATACTCTGCGTTGTGTGTGTGTGTTCATCCAAGAACCAGCAGACCAAGACCACTGATAAGGCAGGTTTATTCTGTTTAAAACAAAAACAATATTCAGCACAGCATCGGTATCAACCAGGCTTCCACATGTTCTCCTCTCCCCAGCGCAGCTCGGCGCGAACTGACAAAGAGTAAATAAAGCCAACCAAAGTTTTTCTCAATGTTTACGAATAAAATACCATTAAAATAAAACCCAAAACAAAAATGACCTACCCAACAGTTACAATTTTATGTATTTAAAATCAGATTAACAAGGGAACTTAGTACATGAACATCCACTGATGTCAGTACATTTGTTTAATAATTAAAAATAAAAAAGAAACTCACGTACCTGTTTAAAACAAAAACAATATTCAGCATCGGTATCAACCAGGCTTCCACATGTACTCCTTCAATGAAAATAATAGGAAACCTCAGAACCACATTTTACACGACAAAGCCTATTAAATACCACCAAACTGGGAATTAGCGCTGAACAGTGCCCAATAAAATGCTGTGCCTAATATAAAAATCAGCTTACAACCTTCAATTAAGTAAATAGCGATCCAAAAAAACAATGTGAATCTACCAAACTTAAGTTTTAAGGCACAACAAGCATCTTAAGTAAATTGAAGACCCCGCTCTACAGACTCACCTCTCCCCTGCGCAGCTCGCGCGAACTGAGGTGAGTACGGGAAGACACAGGAAATGACGCAAACAGGAAGTAAGAAAATAAAAGCTTCTCCACCAAAATAAAATACAACATGTAAACCAAGAAAACAAACAATGAAAATGGATTTGGGGTGAAATATAATTTAGCCTTCTTTTCACACTTGTTACACAATGATCAAAAGTACATCAGCAAGTCCATGTTGGATTGGTTCAAAAATAACAAAATGAGGGCTTGGTGTGGCCTTGTCAAAGCCTGGACTTAGATTTAATTGAGATTCTGTTGGATGAATTTATACAGGCTGTATACATGCTCAGTAGGCCAAAAATCCTCAACAGTGATGGAAATTATTTAAGGCAGTTGTTGTCCTCAAGAGTGGCATATTTTTTTCATTAAGCCAGGTGTGCTTGGATAGCTCTTTTCACTTAATAAATGAAATCATGATTTGAAAAATGCATTTTGTATTTCACTCTCAGCCTCCCATACAGCTCCAGATTCCATGCTCCAATAATCACCTACACCTGTCAGCCACTAATCAAGCCAGGACTCTTTCCACCTGTCATCACTATTTAAACCTTCCTCAGTTAGCTCTTCCCTGTCGGACCGTACTGTTACCTCTGTGTTCCTCTGCTCATCGCTGCTTACCTTGTCCTGTTCTTGTCCAGCCTGAGTTTACCGTCTGCCTGCTGTTATCCTGGTCCTGCTCTCACTCCAGCCCTGCAAGTATTCATCCAGTCGTGCTGTTTATCCTGCTGCTGTTCTGGTTTCCTATCCCCTTTCTGCTGTGCTGCTGGTCTTGCCACCTCCATGCTCCGATTCCATCATGTTTGCCAGCTCTAGCCATTAACTGCCTCCTGCTCCAGCCTGGATTGGACTCTGGTCATCATCATCCACTATTCATCCTCTTCAATAAACTCACTTAAAATTTGACTCTGAGTGTGGTGTGTTCGGGTTCAGGTTACAAAACATGACAGAACGGTCCGACCACAAGAACCCGACACCCACACAGAGCTTCTGTGCAGGAGCTGGCAGGATGGATCTTAAACTGCTTCCGGACGGCAGCGCAGTGGAGCAGGTTCTACAGAGAAACGCGGAGCATCTAATTGAGCAACTCCGGGAACTTTTGGCTCAGGTTGCCACACTCAGTCCACCTTGGAGGCAGGTGGACGCGTTGGTTCAGACTCGCAACCTGCTGAAGGGCAAGACGGAGCTCCTCCCTCTCCTCAAGGCAACGGGGCTGATGGAGGAGTTAGAATGGAGCGAGAAGGCTGCATTTGCCCGGCTCTATGGCAGGTCGCTTCCACCCAGACCTCCGCCCGTCAGCCTGTCCACCTCTGCTGCTGCTCCCTGCGCTAGTGCCTCCTCCACGTCACCTGTCGATCCTGCCGTTGTTGCTGCTGAGCCCACCATGCTCCCGGTCGCAGATCCTGTCTCAGCTCCTCTCGCTGACACCGCTGCTGCTCCCTCCATTTTTGCCGTTTCTACCTCTGCTGCACCGGTCAATCCTGCTGCTGCTGCTGTTGAAGCCGTCACTGCAGCTCCTGCCGAGGCCGAGCCCACCAGATCCTCCGTTGTCTTGTCACCAGCAGCAGCCAACCCCTCGGTACCAAGCTCCTCCCGACGTAGACGCAGGGATCGCCGGCACCGGATCTCTACCACAGCGCTCCCTGAGGCTCAGCCTGACGTTGCCATTGCAACAGCACCAACGGGGTCCGACGTCACCTCTTTCTCCCTGGTGAGTTGGTCAGGTGTGGTCGCTGTGGCTGCCCAGGAGAATCTGGCCAGAGCGCCCCAAATCCTCGAGACCCAGCTATGGGACTTCTTTTATGAAGACAGAGATGACCTACTCCCAAATCACCTCACCCATGCCTCTGATGCCAAGAACCCTGTTTCTCCGCCGCCGGTTTCAGCCAAAGACTCTGTACCTGCTCAGTTTGCGGCCAAAAACTCAGTTCCTGCTCAGACCACAGCAAAAGACTCAGTATCCATTCCGCAGTCCGGCGTGGGTCCAGAGCACGCCAGCCCGGCGTCCGACGTGGGTCCAGAGCACGCCAGCCCGGCGTCCGACGTGGGTCCAGAGCACGCCAGCCCGGCGTCCGACGTGGGTCCAGAGCATGCCAGCCCGGCGTCCGACGTGGGTCCAGAGCACGCCAGCCCGGTGTCCGACGTGGGTCCAGAGCACGCCACTACGGCGTCCGACGTGGGTCTCGAGCACGCTAGTCCGGCCTACGACGCAGTGACCCAGGAGGGCTCACTGTCTGCCTGTGAAACGGGAACCCAAGAGGGTCCACCGCCTACAATCGAGGCAGGGACCCAGGAGGGTCCGGCGCCTGCCAGAGACGTGGGGACCCAGGAGGGTCCACCGTCCGCCAGACACGCAGGGACCCAGGTGGGTCCGCTGCCCGCTGTTGATGCGGGGACCCAGGAGGGTCCACCGCCTGCCAGAGACGCGGGGACCCAGGGGGGCCCGCCGCCCGTCATCGACGCGGGGATCCAGAAGGGTCCACCGCCTGCTATTGACGCGGGGACCCAGGAGGGTCCACCGCCTGCCATTGACGCTGGGACCCAGGCGGGTCCACCGTCTGCCTGTGATGCAGAGACCCAGGAGGGTCCGCTACCTGCCAGTGACATGGGGACCAAGGGGGGTCCGCTGTTTCTTGTAGCCTGTAGCCAGGCGTTTCCTGTAGGCTGTAGCCAGGCGTTTCCTGTAGGCTGTAGCCAGGCGTTTCCTGTAGCCTGTAGCCAGGCGTTTCCTGTAGCCTGTAGCCAGGCGTTTCCTGTAGCCTGTAGCCAGGCGTTTCCTGTAGCTTGTAGCCAGGCATTTCTTGTAGCTTGTAGCCAGGCATTTCTTGTAGCTTGTAGCCAGGCATTTCTTGTAGCTTGTAGCCAGGCGTTTCTTGTAGCTTGTAGCCAGGCGTCCCCTGAAGCCCGTAGCCAAGCGTTTCCAGTTTCCTGTGGCCCGGCGCCGCCAGTTTCCTGTGGCCCGGCGCCGCCAGTTTCCTGTGGCCCGGCGCCGCCAGTTTCCTGTGGCCCGGCGCCGCCAGTTTCCTGTGGCCCGGCGGCCTCTGTAGCCTGTAGCCCGGCGGCCTCTGTAGCCTGTAGCCCGGCGGCCTCTGTAGCCTGTAGCCCTGTGACCTCCGTAGCCTGTAGCCCTGTGACCTCTGAAGCCTGTAGTCCTATGTCCTGTGGCGTGGCGCCGCCCTTAGTCGGTAGCCCCGTGTCTTCCAGGGTCTTCTTCCAACGCTGGCCACACCTGACTTTGCGGTCTCGTCGGGGTCGCCCACCGCGACGCCCGCGTCTTGCTCTGCCTCGTCGGGGTCGCCCACCGCGATGCCCGCGTCTTGCTCTGCCTCGTCGGGGTCGCCCACCGCAATGCCCGCGTCTTGCTCTGCCTCGTCGGGGTCGCCCACCACGACGCCCGTGTCTTGCTCTGTCTCGTCGGGGCCACCCTCCTCGAGGTTTCGATCGGGCGATGTTGCTCCGCCGCCTGCCTCGGCCTGGTCGACCTCCTCGAGGACTCTTTGTGGCTTAGTAGCCGTTTTGCCTGCGCCCTTAAGGCCTGTGCTTGTTTATTTCTTGTTCGAGCTCTGCCTTAGTTTTGAGTTATGTAGAATTCCTCAGTTTTAGAGTTATTTAGGGGGTTCTTTGTTTTCCTTAGAGTACTTGAGTTTCTATTTTGTTTTTGTTTTTCCAGCTCTGTTCTAGTGTTCTAGGTTTGCCTTTAGTCTTCCGGGGTTTGCTTTAGAATTCTAGTTTTTTACCTTAGTCTTCCAGTTTTTGCTTTTGTGTCCCTATTCTATCTTTAGTTATCTAGTTTTACATTAGTGTACCTGTCCTAGTCTCCTTGTTTTGCTTAAATTTTATAGTTTTACTTTAATGTTTTGTTCCCTTCCTAGTTTTGATTTTCTAGTTTTTGCTTTAGTCTTTCCTTGTGTTACCCCAGCCCTAGTTTTCCAGTTTTGCTCTACTTAATTATTTTTTAGTTTCTGTTTTGGATTTTCTAGTTTTGCCTTTGTTTTCCAGTTCTTGGTTGGATTCCTTTGCCCAGCGCTTTTTAATCTCAGCGCTCCTTGGTCCTCGCATTCATTTAGGCTTCGGATCCCTGGTTCTGAGCTGTTTCATGCTCTTTTGCTTTTGTTGGTTTGAGTTTCCCTAGTTTTTGGTTTTGCCTCCTAGTTCCCCTGTTATTCCTTGTCCCTGTAGTTCACCTATGTTTTTTAGCCCTGTAGTTCCAGTCCTAGCCCTGTAGCTCCCGTCTTGGCCCCGTAGTTCTTGTATTAGCACTGTAGTCCCTGTCAAGTTTTGTAGTTC
This sequence comes from Fundulus diaphanus, assembly GCA_037039145.1. NCBI lineage: Eukaryota > Metazoa > Chordata > Actinopteri > Cyprinodontiformes > Fundulidae > Fundulus > Fundulus diaphanus. The sequence continues at coordinate 49,845,124 of CM073124.1, read as the reverse complement.
CGGTCTTAGTTCTGTATTTGTTTTTCTAAGTTTTTGTTTTTATCCCGTTAGTGTCTATGTGTCTGGGTTCCTGCGTTAGGACGGATTCTGGCGCCCTTTAGGTCCCTACGCTTTACTTCCCCTAGTTTCCCTGTTTTGCTAGTTCTCCTGAATCCTCCTAGTTTCTCTGTTTCCCTGGTGTTTAGATTTTTCTGTTTTTCTGGCGTGTTAGTACGTCCTCTAGTTCCCCCGGCGTCTCCTAGGGTTTTGCCTGCCAGCGTAGTGTAGAGGTTTTCTTGTTTGCCTACGTTTTCTCTTTATTTTTGGTTCGCCCTGGTTGGGTAGTTTTGGTTTTGACTCTGGCCCTCCTTCCTAGCCTCCCACCACCCACCCTGAGTGGGTCGTTTTTTGTTGTGTTTCTTTTGGCCGTCTGGAACCGGCCTTAAGGGGGGGGGGTGATGTCATGGTGCAGCCTTGCCTGCTGCACCATGGACATTTCAGGGCACTCTCAGCCTCCCATACAGCTCCAGATTCCATGCTCCAATAATCACCTACACCTGTCAGCCACTAATCAAGCCAGGACTCTTTCCACCTGTCATCACTATTTAAACCTTCCTCAGTTAGCTCTTCCCTGTCGGACCGTACTGTTACCTCTGTGTTCCTCTGTTCATCGCTGCTTACCTTGTCCTGTTCTTGTCCAGCCTGAGTTTACCGTCTGCCTGCTGTTATCCTGGTCCTGCTCTCACTCCAGCCCTGCAAGTATTCATCCAGTCGTGCTGTTTATCCTGCTGCTGTTCTGGTTTCCTATCCCCTTTCTGCTGTGCTGCTGGTCTTGCCACCTCCATGCTCCGGTTCCATCATGTTTGCCAGCTCTAGCCATTAACTGCCTCCTGCTCCAGCCTGGATTGGACTCTGGTCATCATCATCCACTATTCATCCTCTTCAATAAACTCACTTAAAATTTGACTCTGAGTGTGGTGTGTTCGGGTTCAGGTTACAAAACATGACAGAAAGAGCTTCTTTGTTGGCAAAGGCAGAGAAGTTAAAAGAGAAGCAAGCTCTGGACTTGGAAGAGCTGAAGTTAAAGGCAAGAAAGGAGTAGCTGGAAATTGAAACCCAAATTGCTGCTTCTACTGCAAAGATAAAGGTTCTGGAAGAGTATGAGGACAGTGAAACAAAAGGTATGAACTTTCAACATGCAAGTTCTTTTGGTGGTTTGAACCCAGTTGTTAAAGATGAAGGGTCAAATATGCATGTATCTAGACCGCAGAACCAAGTTAAACAGGAGAATACATCTCAAACTGTTGAAATGGACACAAATGTTAATTTGTGTGAAGTAATGTTGAAACAGAATGACATTACAGAAATGTTGGTTAAGCAACAAAGACTCACAAATCTGCCTCAGAGAGATGTTCCCATTTTCAGTGGTGATCCTTTAGAGTTCAAATCCTTTCTCAGAGCGTTTGATCATACAATCGGTAGTAAAACAGATAATGATAGTGACAAGTTCTATTATCTTGAGCAGTTCACACGAGGTGAACCAAGAGACTTAGTAAGAAGTTGTCAACATATGAGCCCACAGAAAGGTTTTCACGAGGCAATGAAACTTTTACACTATCATTATGGGAATGAGATTAAGATTGCAACAGCGTACCTAAGGAAGGTTGTAAACTGGCCTCAGGTGAAGGAAGACTATGCCAAGTCTCTTCATAGTCATTCACTTTTTCTGACTGGATGTAACAATGCCATGCAAGACGTTAACCAGCTTGAGGAACTTGACAACCCAGTAAATCTCAGAGTGATAGTTTCCAATTTACCATATAAAATGAGAGAAATGAGGAGAGTCTCAGCATTTGATATTCAAGAAAAATCTGGAACAAGAGCTAAGTTTTCAGATTTTGTGAAGTTTCTGAACAGGCAAGCTAAAATAGCTTCAGATCCTTTATTTGGTGACATTAAAGATGTTGATGACAAAGTCAAGCAGTACACAAAATCAAATAGGATGTTCAGACCGAAAGGCAGTGCATTTGCCACCAGCGTTGCACTTGCATTTAAGGAAAAGTCGCAGGATGCAAATAAAGGCACTTGGTGTCAGAAAGTTGATGCTTTTCAAAGACCATGTGTATATTGTGAGAAAGGCCATTCACTTGCCGAATGTCAGAAAATAAGAAAACTGCCTCAGAAGGAGAAAATAGAGTTCCTTAAAGGAAAAGGTCTCTGTTTTTTATGTTTGACTCAAGGACATTTGAGTAGAGATTTTAAGAAACGAATTCAGTGTGATTACTGTTCTAAAAGACACCTTAGTATGCTTCACTATGCTGAGTCAGAGGATGTAGCAGTAGATAAGCCAAATGATGACACTGAAAGCTCAGATTCAGAAGCCCCTAGCTCTATCCCTATTGTCGGTGGTACATGTGGTGCTACCGGGGCCGGCAGTAGCAGTCGAGTATTGGCTATTGTGCCAGTTCATGTTAAGCTCAAGAAAGGTAGCAAGACCATTGATACTTATGCGTTTTTGGACAATGGCAGTGAAGCTACTTTTTGCTCAGAGAAGCTTATGAGACAACTTGGCATAGAAGGAAAGAAAACTCTTCTCCGCACTATGGGTCAGAACAAACTGGAATCATGTTACATTGTGTCAGGCTTAGAAGTAAGTGGTATAAAAGAAAATGTGTACATTGACTTACCTGATACATACACACACAAAGACATTCCAGTTTCAAAAGAGAGCATTCCAATGCAAAGAGATTTAGAAAAGTGGCCTCATTTGCACATAGATGCTGAGGTTGGACTTTTGATAGGAGCAAACGCTCACAAGGCAATGGAACCTTGGGAAATCATTCATAGCATAGATGAAGGTCCCTATGCAGTCTGTACGATCTTAGGATGGGTTATCAATGGCCCTTTGAAGAAAAATGACCCTGAAAGGCTACAAGATGTATCTGTGAATCGCATATCAATGTCAGAAATTGAAACATTGTGTGTGAAAGAGTTTAATCATGACTTTCCAGAAAAGGCTTCTGAAGAGCGTCATGAAATGTCGCGAGAAGATGTTCAGTTCATGGACTCTGTTAAGAACACAGTTAAGAAGGTTGACGGTCATTATTGTATAGGTCTTCCTCTTAAAGATCAGAATGTGAAGTTACCTAACAACCGTGAGCTAGTTGTGCAGAGAGCAGAAAGCCTCAAAAGAAAAATGTTGAAAAGGAAAGAGTTTCATGAGGAGTACACAGCTTTCATGTCTGATCTTATAGATAAAAAATATGCTGTTCCTGTGTTAAACGAAGAACTTGAACGTGATGATGGAAGATTATGGTACATACCTCATCACAGGGTGTACCACCCACAGAAAAGAAAGCTCCGAGTCGTTTTTGATTGTGCAGCCTCATTTCAGGGAAAGTCTTTAAATGAAGGGCTTTTACAAGGACCAGATTTAACAAACACATTGATTGGTGTTTTAACCCGTTTCAGATGTGAATACATTGCTCTAACGTCAGACATAGAAGCAATGTATCATCAAGTAAAGGTTCCACCAGCAGATACAGATATGCTTCGATTCCTCTGGTAGCCTGAGGGAAGTGTTGAAGCCGCTTGCTTCCCTGGGTCCGTTGAGTCATGTGCAGGACTTAAGAGTGTAACAAAAACTTAGCCAAGGAAACAGAATTGAAGTTTTACCTTTGCAAAAGGAGAGAAGTTGCACCAGCCAACCCCTGCGAGCAACAACTCTGTCTTCTTCCTTGTGCAGGCTCTTTTTATTAACTTCAAAGGGGAGGGTCTCACAGAGTTACATGAGCGAATGACACACCGTTACATGAGCAAATGACACACCTTAACAATACTTCTACCCTATATGGGGTTGCTTCTTTGGCTGCCTTGTTCTGGTTCTTCCGGTCATCGCCTGCAAGCCGCTGACCACAACCCCGAACCTTGAGCTAAACAAAAGGTTGAGCAAGACAGAAACCCGTCTTGCAAATTCCAAGAATTCCAAATTCTTTTACCAACAGGCCCGGTTTTGAAGCTTTCTACCAGCTATCTTAAAAGCATATTAAAGCATATAAACACATGTTAAACCTTCATAAAAGTGTAAGAAACGGATCAAAGTTAATACATTCCACAGAAGCTTGAGTAAACCATTGCAGGAGTTTAAAATGACTGTGCATTTGTTTGGTGAACCATCTTCTCCAAGTTGTGCCAACGTTGCCTTAAAGAAAACAGCACAGGATGCCACACACGAGGTTTCACCTATGGCAGTTAGTGCAGTGTAGAACAACTTTTATGTAGATGACTGTCTTTTGTCTGTGTCTAATGAAAGGGAGGCATGTGCTATGGTAAGGGAGTTAACAGGATTGTGTGAAAATGGTGGTTTTCATCTTACGAAATGGAATAGCAGCAGCAGAGTTGTTCTTGCTTCTATTCCTGAAACAGAAAGAGCATCAGAGGTTAAGGCATTAGATCTCTCACATGATAACCTTCCCGATGAGAGAGTTTTAGGAGTAAACTGGTGCATTGAAACAGACTCATTCAAAGTCAAAATCAATGAGAAACTCATGACTCAAACTAGACGAGGAGTTTTGTCATTTGTGAGTTTGATTTATGACCCACTAGGGTTCCTTTCCCCAGTTGTTCTCTCAGCAAAAATGGTTTTGCAGGAACTGTGTGGAAAGAAATTATCATGGGATGAGGACATTCCTACGGACATGGCTAAGAAGTTGCAACAGTGGGTGTTGGACTTTGCAGAACTACAAGGATTTACAGTGAACAGATGTTTTAAACCAATTGGTTTTGGAAAGATAACATCTGCACAACTGCATCATTTCTCAGATGCAAGTGAAAGAGGATATGGTGTGGTTACATATCTTCGTATAACAAATGAGAGAAATTAAGCTCATTGTGATTGGCAAGTCACGAGTACCACCTTTGAAGCAAATGACTATTCCTAGATTAGAGCTGACAGCGGCTGCTGTAGCTGTGAAAATGGACAAAATGATGAGAGAATCTGAAAGATTCAACATTCTGGTCTGATAGTACCACAGTGTTGCGTAACAAAAGCTTTTAATGACAGAATAAGTTAATGCAGCAAGTCAATATTTGCAGTGTTGACCTCTTCTTCAGGACCTCTGCAATTCTCCCTGGCATGCACTCAATCAACTTCTGGACCAAATCCTGACTGATAGCAGTCCATTCTTGCACAATCAATGCTTGCATTTTGTCAGAATTCCTAAGTTTTCGTTTTTCCACCCGTCTCTTGATGATTGACCACAAATTTTCAATGGGATAAAGATCAGGGGAGTTTCCAGGCCATGGACCCAAAATCTCTATGTTTTGTTCCCTGAGCCAGTTAGATATCACCTTTGCTTTATGGCAAGGTGCTCCATCATGCTGGAAAAAGGCATTGTTCATCACCAAACTGCTCTTGGACGGTTGGGAGAAGTTGCGCTCGGAGGACATTCTGGTACCATTCTTTATTCATGGCTGTGTTTTTAGGTAAGACTGTGAGAGAGCCGACTCCCTTGGCTGAGAAGCAACCCCACACATGAATGGTTTCAGGATGCTTTACAGTTGGCATGATACAAGACTGGTGGTAGCGTTCACCTCGTCTTCTCCGAACAAGCTGTTTTCCAGATGTCCCAAACAATCGGAAAGGGGATTCATCAGAGAAAATGACTTTACCCCAGTCCTCAGCAGTCCACTCCCTGTACCTTTTGCAGAATATCAGTCTGTCCCTGATGTTTTTCCTGGAGAGAAGTGGCTTCTTTGCTGCCCTCCTTGAGACCAGGCCTTGCTCCAAAAGTCTCCGCCTCACAGTGCGTGCAGATGCACTCACACCTGCCTGCTGCCATTCCTGAGCAAGCCCTGCACTGCTGGTAGCCCGATCCCGCAGCTGAAACACTTTTAAGAGACAGTCCTGGCGCTTGCTGGTCTTTCTTGGGCGACCTGGAGCCTTTTTGGCAACAATGAAACCTCTCTCCTTGAAGTTCTTGATGATGCGATAGATTGTTGACTGAGGTGCAATCTTTCTAGCTGCGATTCTCTTTCCTGTTAGGCCATTTTTGTGCAGTGCAATGATGACTGCACGTGTTTCTTTAGAGATAACCATGGTTCACAGAAGAGAAACAATGATGCCAAGCACCAGCCTCTTTTTAAAGTGTCCAGTGGTGTCATTCTTACTTAATTATGACAGATTGATCTCCAGCCCTGTCCTCATCACCACCCACACCTGTGTTAATGGAGCAATCACTGAAACGATGTTAGCTGGTCCTTTTAAGGCAGGGCTGCAATGACGTCGAAATGTGTTTTGGGGGATAAAGTTCATTTTCTAGGCAAATATTGACTTTGCAATTAATTGCTGTTACGCTGATCACTCTTTATAACATTCTGGAGTATATGCAAATTGCCGTTATAAAAACTGAAGCAGTAGACTTTGTAAATATTAACATTTGAATCATTCTCAATACTTTTGGCCATGACTGTAGAACTAACCGAACTAAAACTAAGATAGAACCCAAACCAAAACAGAACCTAAACTAAAACATGAACTCAAACTATGACACTTTTGGCAACACACAACAGAACTGGGTGGGGAGTTTTACATTCCCTGCAGATCAGGTTAGACAGGAAAAGTGAGATGAAAATGATGTCGTGATTTACTAGGATGCCTTCTTCTCAACCACCAAAAAGGGCATCTCTCTGCTACAAGAATATAAAACAGTTGATATGGAGTTTTCTGACTTCAAGGAAAGGAATAACCCAAAGCTGAGGGTATTATAACATAGGTATGATTGATATCATAACAGAGTCGACACTGGGATAATTTGTGCAGAAGTATGATGATTATCTGCTAGGAATATTTGTTATTTCATATTGTTTTACTTTTATGTGCTAGTTTGAGTACAAAATGTCTCACAGCTGCATTAAAGTAGTTCAGTTCAGCAATAGTTGAACTGAAAGTAAAACTTTTCAGGCACTTTCACTACAAAACACAAAATTCTGAAACACAGTTGTCATGAGCAGGACAATACAAAGCACGGTCAAGACCTAAACTGTGTGCAGTACCAGTGAGCCGAAGAGGAGAGAGCAGAAGATCCCTCTCTATATATACTCCAACAACATTGTGAAATGTACAGTGCTGTGGAAAAGTATTCACACTCTTGCAGTTTTTTAATCTATTGTTAGATTCCAAGCTGTAATTTAAATGTTTTTTTTAATTTGGACCTGCACAAACAAGACTATGTTGGTGAAGGGAAATTAGAAAAATACATGATGAAAACACAGAAAACTGGCATGTGCATATCCACGCCACATAGAGAGATGACCCACATGGATTCTGCATTCCCTTCTTTCTTTAGAAGTCAATGGGACCGTGTCCACTCTCTCTCAGGTATATCACTCTGGTGCATTTGTGTCCACACGCTTTCCTATGAAGCCCTTAAAATGTTCTGGTGCAAAAAAAAAAAAATCAGCATAAATGAAAAATCATTTATGCTGATTTTTTCCACTGTTTATCCCTCACTCGCAGCACACCAGTGGGGGAAAATATCCGCCCTCACCGCCTCAATCAGGTATCATTAAGTATAAAGTATGCTGGTACTAGACATTACCAAAAAATAGTTTTTTTTCTACAGTCACTTAGGAACCAGTGAGGATCAGAGCTTGAAAAGCTGCACCTATACACATACAATCTGGGGTTGCAGTGCATAAAAAGTGCTATATTGTCAATAGGATTCCACCTTTAAGACTATTAGTGGGCAAAGCAGAAAGCAATTATTCTATCTGCAACTTCAAATTCAGCCTTCAGCTTGGTAATTAACCGCTAGAGCGCCCTGCACGATAGAGGAGATTTGTCGGGTCAGGGCAAAGACTCAGATGACAAACCTGTTGCTGTGAAAGGTAATGACAATGGTTATAAACTGTAACAGGCTAGAAGTGCATGGAGCTGAAAAGAGGGAAACAGCAGCAGCTGGATTATGCGTAAAGACACAGCTTGTATGTACACAGTGTTGCAGCTGAGAGGAAAATGTTGGACCGTATAGGCTTGATGAAATTCAGCCTCATTCACCAATGAGATTATAGATTTACATTGATAAACAAACCGGTAGATTAATAATAATCTGTAGTGTTTTCTCTGTCTGGATGTAAAACTGATCATTCGGATTGTGCCTTTTGTAATCAACTACAATATTTTCTTGTTAAAGTCAGAAAAAAAAGATTGTGTTATGTTTTTTTTGAAGAACTTCTGTTTGCAAAACAACCATATTCCCCCTTTTTAAAAACTAACACTATTCTCAGCTCAACATTATTTATACAATCTAAAAACTAGTAATTCAAAACAGAATAAGGTCTTTAACCCAGCAAAATGTAAAATAAAATGCAGATCCACAAAAACAAACAACAACTTGAAAAGCTAACATCTCAAACCGAGTTAAAGGCCAAAAAAGTATCTGTTTTAAGAGAACATTAAGCACAGAAAGTGAGTCACCCTGCCTGATAACTACTACTTGTTTCCAGAGTTTGTATGGTTACCTCTTTGCATTCTTTGTTTTTTGGATTACTAATAAAAACTTATCTGCAGATCTGAGCAAACAAGACGGAGCATGCATATGAAGCAGGTCTGACAGATCTTGGAAAGCAAGGCCATGATGATATTAAAAACATATAAAATAATTTTAAAATCTATCTGAATATGAACCAGTAGCCAATTGCTGCCAAAACTGGAGAAATGTGCTCTCATTTTATGGGAGCAGTTAAAAGAAGAGCAGCAGCATTTTGGACCAGCTGCAGTCAATCCACAAGAGAAGGGGTCACCAACCTTTTTGAAACAGAGCTGCTTCATTGGTGTTGTGTCATACAAAGGGTACTAACCAGTACTAACCTTTGAACTAGAAGAGTCAGAGTTCACCTTAACTTTATGTAAAATATAAATATTTTACATGCTTTGTTATAGATATTGCCATTTATAAATCTATATAAAGGCTAGTGTGAATAAACTGGAAGAGTAATGTAATAAAATAAAGTTTTAGATGCAGCTCAGTGGTGGATTGTGCTTTTTTTGGAACAGGCTCGTGGACACCACATGTGGTCCTCAGGGGCATGGTGCATGTTGGGGACCCCTGCACTAGAGTTTTGTAAAGCCCAGAGTAAAGTGGAGTGCAGTAATCTAAGCAAGTTGTAATTAAAGTATAGATTAAAATCTTTAGTCAGCTGTCTCAGTTTGAAAAAGCTGTACTGGACCACAGATTTTAACAGTGCAAAGTTATTCTCAAGTCTTACATTCAGGTCTGTTGCACTCAGTGTCAGATACTGACTTTAAGTTTCCAGGTAATCACTGATGTTAGAGACATCAATGCGCCCAAACAACATAGGCTTTGTTGACATCCATGATTTCTGCATTGCCTTTGAGAAGTTTCTTTTTAGAGCAACTATTTTCCTGGGAGAAACGACCTGCGGAAACATTCCTTAGAGTGTCTGTGATGACAGGAGTCTGTCACTGAAAGAGCTCTCCAGTTCCATTAGCCACTTTTCCATTACAAGCCCCAGGATTTAAAGCCCCAGGCTTTGGTTTCCTGTGGTAAACCAAAGTCTGGGGCTTTAGGTTAGACGTGTATCCATTTGCTACTGGACCATTTATGTAAAAATGCCAAATGACGAAAACTGCAGTGTCACTCCAGTCCATTGGGTGGCAGCAAGAAGACAGCAGTCAAACAGACAAAGGCAGAGAAGTTGAATCCATATCCTGCCACTCATAGTGCCACTCATCCGGACTCTGTAGAAACAGGACGGAGAATGCAAAACTATAGGTTACATGTGTAACTCCAGTTCTCAGAGTAGCAAGAGTGAGATGTCTCACTATGGGATACGCCCATTGCCGTATTCCTCAGAAGCATTTAACTCATTACGCCAATCATGATTGGCTGGTGATCGCGACGCCTGCGTCACCAGTCCTATAAATAGTGTTATGCCAGAAACCTGTTTGATTATGATTATTAGTATTAATTATAATTTGCTATTATAATTTTAATAATAGGTCATTCAAACTCAAATGGTAGCTATAACGCATATAGTTCAAATGGTTGTGATCCCAGGGCTATAAGCTTGTAATGATTAATACCAATAATGCATTTATTAATTAGCTGTTATGAACTCATTTATGCTGGAACAGGGTAGTCTGATCGGTTTCTGACCGATGAGATTTATCCATCAAGCGTTGATATCTCAAATTATAACTGCAATTAGAGTTTAATCCTTACTCCTTTACCACAAACCAATGAAAATGTCTCTGTTAATTTCAGATGTTAACTCAAAAAGAAGTAATTCTGTGTTGTGCAATTATACACTGTTTAAAGTTATTTAATGTTTCATAAATAACTCTCTGTCTGTTAAGTATTGTCTGGTGATGATCACCTCTTAAGCTGATATCAAGACAATGGTTGAAAGGGATGAATTCGAGCACTAGCGATCTTTTAACAGCAAAACCTGCACACACATAGAATAAAGGAGTGACAACTTCTTTTCAAGTCCAAGAATTTAATAACAGAAATAAGATGAACATCCAGAGAACATCACCATGTAATGCTGTTTACCTGAATTAACACAATATTTCGATTAATAAATCCTCTCTACTAGGCTAGTGAAACTTAACTAAACTACTAAGCAAAATGAAGATAAAAAGAAGCTAAGGTAAGGAACTATTTACATGCAAAAACAAACAAAAGACAAACAAAAGTGGTTGATCATAATCAGATTAATTCAGTGAATCCCTGTTCACTACAGATCTGATTTCAAAAGCATGGAGTGGAGTTAAAACATCTGCCATGTATTTCAATCCATTCACAATGCAAAGCCCAAGTTAAACAAAATATTATTTGTTGAAATAATATTCTGAGGACTGTTTGTCCTGTAAGATTATTTAAACCCTTACGACCGAGTTTGTTAATGCGATTCTCCCTCCGGGCGCATGGGGTCGCTGCAGCAACTCGGTGGCTAAGAGGTTACAACATAAAGTTCCCAAAATTGCCTTGAAAACCAGCATTAATATACCATATTGATGCGGGAATAAGGTAGATAACACCATCGGAGGATGGCGGAGCAGAACAGTTACGCTTTATGCTTTAAAACGAACTCATTTTCAAATGTCCGAAACCGGATGTTAGCAAGGCTAATAGCATATTTGGCTAGCGCGACCTACCGGTTAGCCCTTTGTTCTAAACACCACGGTTTACAAACATTTCCCAATAAACCTTTCTTCACCATCAGACCGCTGCCCAACCTGTTGATGCCTCGTGTGTGAGTTCTGTCCACTTTGGCCGTTCCAGGAAGAAGCGTTGAAGGAGGAAATGGTTGGCTAGCGCTAGCGGGCTAGCGCTCGGTTCTTGGCAGGCTAGCGTTAGCCTTGCGGCAGCATGTGGCTAACGGCGTGGTCTGGGTTGGAGGCCTGGTCCTCCAGGCAGACTCTGACCCCGGTTGCAGTCACAATTTAAGCAGATCTCTCCTTGGCATGGGGACGTTGCTTCTGTGCCGGCTTTTCAGCTCTGCGTTGCCTGGAACCAGCTCCGTCTGTGGTGCGCTGAGAAAGCAGAACAAAGCTGGCATAGACGGATTCCTTCACTTCGGCATCTGTTTTAAGCAGAAGTGAGACTTATCTTTGAATCGGCTGGCAGTTTCTCCCTATGCCGGGGAGGAACTGAGTTTCAGAAGGGTTCATTCCCACTCAGCTCGGGGCCTGCTCCAGGCCCCATGCATGGCTCCTGAGGGAGGAGGGACCACCCCCCAGAGGAGTGCTGGTCGTCCACGGGTGGAGGAGTGTGTCCCAGCAGCTTGGAGTCAGGAGAAGAGTTGAAGAGAAGAGAGTCTTTGTCTGTGGGAGAAAGGTTTTATCTCAGCAGGAGTGGTCACAGCTGATCTCCTGCTGGGAAAAAGGCCGTCCAAACATGGGGGTCTCCTGTTACGGGCAGAATGGAATTCCTTTGTGACCCTCTTCCACTGTTCAGAATAGGCTATGTGCACAAGATGGCGCCCGCTAACTTCCGGCCAAGCGTGGTGATGGCATCCACTTCCTGTTGTAATAGAACTATTTTTGTCAGTGAGACAAAACTTGCTAAAATGTCTAGTTAGACAGAAGTTTGACCTGGTTTAGTTCTGTTTTAGACCATTTTCATCCTTTTTAGGTTATCTTAAGTGATTTTCCACAAACTAATTTAGTTGTGAAATTATTAAAATGTGAACATAATAAACGATCCCGTCTCTGCCCCCTAGTGACTGAATTGAGAATTGTGCTTATTTCTTTTTTCCCCTTGTGAAGTTTGTTACTTGTTTGTAAAGGCCACAAATAAAATACTTTATAAAACCAATACTTCTTAATTACTGATTACATTAAAACACTGTTTTGGGGAAATCTACATTAATAAACAAACTGGAATACTCAAACAACAAACTTTTATTGTGCTGTTTAAATTCTTAGCATCGTTTTTCTTACATTTGCAAGATACCTTAGCAAAACATGGGTTTTTAAAACAACTCTTAAAAGCTACTAAATCCACAACATGGCATATAGTGGTAAGATGTTAGAACAGAATTAACTAAATAGGACAATAGAAAATTAGTGTACTAAACCATTACTAAGCCATACATAAAATAACAAAATACATAGTAACAAGCTCAGACAGTAAGTAATAGCAGTAATAGTAATAGCATTTTTATTGTCATTGAAACATACATTGAAACATACATTACAATGAAATTTGTTCTCTGCTTTTAACCCATCCCCTTGGGGAGCAGTGGGCTGCCATGTGCGGCGCCCGGGGAGCAATCTGGGGGTTAAGGGTCTTGCTCAGGGACCCAGAGTGCAGGCGCTGGGGATCAAACCGGGTACTTGCATCCTTCTCTGAGTGCAAGCGCACTGCTCTAACCACTAGGCCAACACTCTCCCGTTTGACAACCAAAAAAACCAAAATTAGTTTGACCTGCAACCTTGACATTTTGGAATCTACACTTTTTTAAATAGCGACAATCCATATAACTCTTAGTATTGGGACATTTTATCTCCAACAAACCAAATTTTGGCCTCTCAGTCGGGTCAAAAACAACACCATCTGGAGAAGAGCCCAACCATGGAGCATCAGGGTGAATGATGAACCCACAGGGCCAAAAGTTGGTGTTTTTGATCCTGCAGTTTTCCTGGATAGCTGATGGTTCAAGTGCTAGGCCCCTTTTCATGGCGGCTGTGGCTGCTGTTGCCTTCTTGATGCGCTGCGCTAAGCACAAAGCAGAAGTGGTTCATCTCACATGACATACTTCCCAGAATCGAGAAGAAGTAATACAGGGCCTCCTGACATCATGCCATTGAACTGTTGCGCTCTGCTCCCTGGTGGCATCTTCAATTTGACGGGACTGTTCCAGCGTTGTCACAAGACACTCCAGTTCAAGTTGTTGCTGTTGGCTGCAGACAAACTGGACACAGGTGGGCTCGAGATGGTGGTGGTGGTCAAGAGGCAGTGACGGCGGTGGAGGGGCATCCACATGACGAATTATTACCCGGCTGACTGGTAGTGGGTGCTGAAAAGCGAACGGACTGCCTTCCTGGGGTCCGTTCTTCGTACGTTGCTTAAAACATCCGAGATCAAATGAGACATCCAAGATGATTTCATCCGGCTAATCATGATCCGGCTAATTGGGTTCTTCGAACGCACCTGTTGTTTATGATTAGTATCACTGGATTGAGTTATCTGAGACAACTGCGCGTTCATGCGTTTGTTTAAAAGGGGAAATGTATCGATAGTAGAAACAATGATCAGCAACGCTGCTATTGGCTGTTCAGCATGGCCAAGGAACGCCCACAGTTTTTCTCCCAGCAGAACACGAGCTTTTAATGGAAGGTTATGCCGAATTTGAGTCATTAATTAAAACACCTCAAAATCTGTTAAAGCCAGGAGAGAGGGCTGGCAAAAAGCAGCAGACAAATTAATGCGTAAATACTGTCCATGGTAGATGTTTCTATCACTTTCTACAGTATGTATTTTTGCATTTTAATAATTTCATATTTACTTTGTTCTTTTATGTCAGAGCCTCCACGGGACCCACTAGAACACGGAAAAAGTGAAGTACAAGAATATTCTACAAAATGGTAGCCTTTAATTATTATACTTTATTTTAAGAAGCCACTTTCTATGGCAAAAGATCCAATATCGGTGTCATTCCTTAGACACTGGAAGTAAAGGACGTGCAAACTGGGAATTTTAACAATCCATCCATAGTTTTTTTCTAATGCAACATACGGCTCGACAGGAAGCAAGCCTTTCAAAGTAAAACTAAACTTCACAATAAAATGGCCTGAACAAATCTTACTGAATATGATAAAAAATAAAAAGCAAACCATCATACAAATAACTTACATATTTTAGATTTATGGCTCCAACACCACCTTTTCCTCTTTAAAAGCCACTGTTAAATGATGTGTTTGTCTGTTTATAACAGCCACCAAGAAAAATCTCTCTACAATGAAACTGTCGCGCTGCACTAAAGGATCCTGCCTATTGCACAATACACCATTAATTCGAAAAGCTCTGAAATTATTCTTGCACCTTCCACAAATAGTTGCCGTCATAAAAATGGACAAGACATGGCTACGACAGACTTCCCTATCTCCTCCGCTTATAAAGCTGCGATCTAATCTTGTTTACATGAAATAAGCCTGCTCGCTAGCAGGTTTAAGCTTGCGCACATGTTGCTATGACAGCAAGTCCAGGATGAGTTTTGAAGAACCAAACGATCCAAGATCATGCCAAATCAATAATAATCAAATCCAGCTGAGTTAGCGACGTACGAAGAAGGGACCCCTAGACTTTACCAAAGGCCGATTCAACTAAAGGGACATCAGCACTGATTGCCGTGGTAGTAATGAGAGGTGCAAGGTCTGCTGAAAGTCCTGATACACCTCTGCTACTCTGAGAACATCAGGGTCTGGTGTGTCTCCTCGCACGGCCTTGTAACGTTTGCTCCTTCAAAAAAAACAAAACAAAAAAAAGACATCCAATTAATACATGTTAACCAAAATAAGTATTCAAAGAACATATTCAGTTACTTCAACCTTACATTTACAATAATTACCTTACACCATTTCCAACTGTGCGCTGCTGTTTTGGTGTTGCAGATATAAAAACCATGTCACGCACGCGGCCTGGTTTAACACCCTGTAAAACAATTAAATGAAATGCTTAAAAATAATAACATTGATGATAAAAACCAGAAAAGGTACAAACCCAGGAAAGCTCCATCAACCTTCACAGAGTTCAGAGAGCACATGTTCTTTTTTTAACACTTACGGTTTTTGTAAAAAGTTGGTTCAATAATGGGTTGTGTTTGAATCCATTTATCTAAAAATAGGTCATTAAGCAACAACATAAAATGGCCAGGGCTGCACTTAAAATGTATATTTTGATTGTCATAATTTTTTAGCAAGCCGAAAAAAGACTGGAAGAAAGTGCAGGACAAAAATTTGCTTGTTTTTTTAAACCTTAGCCGATTTATGCTCACGTCTGTTCTGAAAGATGAATGAATGCACTTTGGGTTGACATCCCAATTCTTTTTTATAACTATTTGCAAAGATACAAATGAAAGTTTGCAGTTGTCTACAGAGTAAGAACTATCTCTGCAGCACAATGCTTTTAATCAATTTCAAGCTTTTTTATGCATCACAAAGCGTCTAAAACTACAACTTTGAGCAGGCTTACGAACGAATGTGAAATAATCACGTCAGTGACTTTGGTAGGCACCATGCATATTTTAATAAGTAATAGTACAATGAAGAAACTTTGTTTACAAAAAATAATGCTTCCCTGGCGTCATAACTTAAATAAGAAGCACATTTCTGAACATATTTGCCAACCAAACGCACGCAACGTAAACAACAGACGTCGCTCACATAGAAACTGCACACCGCGGTGAAGTTGGTTTGATATTGAACATTCAAACTCTAGCTCACGGTTGATCCGGTTGAAGCACTCCGATTTCGGCCAGCGTCTCAACAAATCTTTGAACCAAGCACTCTTGAGAAACAAAAATCAATAAATTCCTTATCTTGTGACCAGCTAATATGAAACTAATATAAATTGATCCCACTGAGTCCGCGGAGCTTGAATGTCCAATATCAAACCAACTTCACCGCGGTAAACTGCACTGTGTTCCAGTCTTTAAATTAAGTAAAAAGAAGCAAAAGAGCAGAATGAACAGGCCTAGGAATTGGCCTTAGCATTAACAGAGTCATATATATTTGAACTTACAATATAACAAAAATCTGCAGTCATAACAGACTAGCTTCTGGGGCTCTCGTGTAGCTAAGCTAATGCTAAAGTTAGCAACTTATATGTGCGCTACTACTCCAACACACAACAGCTATAAATACTTACGCTGCACAGGAGCTACATCAGACCCCCAAAATATAGTCCTCTTTGCATAGAACTGATCATTTTATGTGATTTCAGCCTACTCTGAGTTCATGAGGCTTATCATTTTTGCGCATCGATCTGTAACAGACCGCCCTGACGCTCACTATCCCTGACGAGTCTTTATTGGACACTGTGGTTAAAACATTAAAACAGAATCTGAAACAATGGCTTTGAAGTTATGTTAAAACAAATATATTATAAGTCAAAACGAGACAGTATATGTATGTACAGAATAAAAAACCACTACCTAGGTAGTCAACATTGGCTCAGCAGTGACCGACTGGTACATTACTTACCTTCAAAGTTTTCAATGTAGTTCGACACGTAAAACTTGAAGTCTTTCTCTTTTTTACTCCGTGGACCAGATGATAAGGTTCGTATAACCCGGAGGACGTCGTTAATTGTTATTTTTGGAATGTCCTGCAGGCAGCGTGTAGAACGCCATTGCTTGCCGTGGGTGAACAGCCTAGCCGGAAGTATGCTCCCTTACCCCTTTCAGTTAGCGGAAGTTGCGTAGCAACATCGTGCACATAGCCTATCCAATCCGAGATCAAACATTTATCATGGCATGTTATGGCACAACATCTGTATTCTGACAGACCATGCAACTCTGGATCAAAATAAACACAAACAATTACTATTCCACACGTTATTTATTAAACCAAAACAATTCCCTGTTACAGTAATTATTCTAATTCAATAACCTAGGAAACTCAACTCACTACTAAAATAAACATGCAGAAGAAAAATGAAAATAAACAAGTCAAAAATGGATTAAAATGAGAGGTAGCAATTCTTAGTTCAACTCACAGTTGTTTAAACATCACATTCAAGACGTCGGCACTTGACGTAGCAGCATTGAAAGACAAAATAGCTTTGAGAAACTAGATGGACGCTTCAGTGTTTCACTACAAGCTAGCTAGCCGCTTAGCTACTCTGCACCTACCCAAGATGGCAACTATGACGTCACATAACCTACGGCCTTGCGTGATCCGTGAGGGGAAGGTCTTAATGACATATTTAGCGCACACGCTAGTGTGGGGCGGGCTTTGACCGGAGAGGCGGTCTACTCCTGAATCAGGAATTCAAAGAAAGTGCGCGAACTGAAAGTTACAGACAACGAGATTGAACTCAAGATAAGGATGAAAAGGGGGGAAAGGAAGATCGACCCTCGGCGGGATCATCTTATAAGAACCACAAACCAAACACAGCAGGTGGCCATTTTGAGCATATTGCATCATGGGAAATGTGGTCTGTCACGTCATAAAATGGCATAACATACCCCCCCTTTAGCTTTGAAGAGGGGGATGCTGGTCACAGCTACAACCAAGTCCATTTTGGTGTGACGAAAATCCGTTGTACATGAATGGAACAACCTAATAGTCCTTCTAGTAGTCCTTTGGGATTCATGCAGTTCAGTTCATCATCCAAGAGGAAGAAAACAAAGCATTTATTGTGCCTGGGTCAGTAACCTAGCCTGGGCAGAACTAAGCTATAGCTAATAAGTTTTGTTGGCTAATAAGGCAAACAATAAAGTAATAAAAATGAAATGCAAACTTCATATTTGTCAACGTCAAGGTGATGCAGAACAATGTTTACAATGTGGACTACTGCACCTTGAGGCGGGGAACAGAAAATGGTTTGGTTGGGCAGTTTTAGTCTAGTAACTTTGGTAAGTAAGTTTTGGGTCAGCGCCGTGATAGGCTAACATTGAGGGGGTTTGTAGGTGTACGTGGGTCTCACCTTGCCAAAAACCGACATTCAATACTGATTTAAGCCTATACATGTTAGGTCTTTCAATTATGGGAAGGTTTAGCATAAATCCTATCTCCAAGTTGTCAGGATTCACAAATATTGGAATTGCACTACCTAGGCTGTAAGCCAGGTTTGTTTGTGGTGGTTGCAGGGTTTCACTAGAGGCAGATTTGAGAATCTTTTCAGCCAAATCTACTGGTACCAGGTACGCAGGAAACCATCCTTCAGCAAGGCTATTCATGGATGAACTAGCCTCTCGAGTGAGGTCATGCATTAAGTCTCTAACAACCTGAGTATACATCATGTCATTCTTTACCACCTCTGTGAGCGTCTCCAAAGCATACATGGTGTTATCGATGAGTGCAAAATTACAGACGTGAAATTATGTATGGACATTTGTTTTATTAGTGCATGTTTACATGTCCTGGTTGAACATGCACTTGTCCTATTTAATGCTATGCATTGTTCTCTTCGGCGGGGTTGGAGTTAGGCTCCTTTCCCAGTGAGGAGAGTTTAGTGGACGGTTTGATTTGGTTCGCATGAACCCATTTGTATTCTGGATTCTGCCGGGGCTTCGGGATTCTTATCCGGTAAGCTACCGGTGAGAGTTTTCCAATGATTTCGAAAGGCCCTGCCCAGCTTGGAACAAACTTCCTGGACTGACCGGATGGCTGGGTAAAACGGAAATAGAAAACTTTGTCTCCTATCTCATATTCCCTATGGGACGTTTTCCGATCGTAGTAGGCTTTGGCACCTTGCACGCTGGCTTCTATGTTCTTTTGAGCCTACGCGAAAGTTGTTCGGAGATGGTCTTTTAAATCGGTGACGTACTGATGTGCCGTGTAGGCGGTTGTCACACTGACGTCTTCGGGCTGGTAGATGAGATGCAGGGGAAGGGTCATTTGTCTCCCTGTCGTCATCTCAAAAGGTGTCATCCCTGTGGAACATTGTAGTGTAGAGCGGATGGCCATTAGGACCAGGGGAAGTTTTATGTCCCAGTCCCTGCCATGGCAGTTGACATATTTCTTTAACATGCTGACCACGGTGAGGTTCATTCTCTCTACCTGTCCCGATGACTGTGGATGGTAGGGGATGTGGAATTTAACTTCCACCCCAACATGTCGAAAAGCGCGGTCATGACGTTTGACGTAAAATGCGTTCCTCTGTCCGACAGAGGTGAAGGCCCCACCAGCTGAAAACGTGATTTAGCAGCAGGACTGCCGTGGTGAGAGCGTTGTCATTCGGTGCCGGCAAACATTCGACCCATTTCGTGAAGCCGCATGTTATTGTCAAAAGATATTTGTTACCTCTTGACGATTTGGGAACTGGACCGATCCAGTCAATCTGCAAATGTGACCACGGAAATGTAACCCCCCTTCGCTGAAGCGGAGCTCGGTTGAGTGGTCGTGTTGGTTGAAATTGGCAGCAGGTCAAACAGCCCTGTATGCACTCCTGGGTGTCCTGGGCCATTGAAGGCCGGTATGCCACCTGTTGGAGAGTTTTCAGATTAGCTTTATAGCCTCTGTGTCCTCCTACTGGTGAGTCATGGACGTGTGTCAATATGATCCCACAATCGTTGGGTTCTTTGGACCGAATTGGCTGAAACTCATAAAACAGCTCTTTAAGTGCTGTTCTCTCCGTTTCAGGGGTCAGTGCATCAGCTTTTTCCAGCTGCTGCATGATTTCTGTTTCGAAACCAGGGCAGGGCTCAGTGGATGAGTCCCGGTTCTCTGGTTGATTTGGTGCTGGTCCTGTTGGGTTGGTTGCTATCACGTACACCAACAGGTTTCCTTCAGCTTCAAGCGTAGCACCACAAAGGGGTCCAGCAGGCAGAGCTTCATGTCGCCTGATCAGGATCATGTTGGAAGGAAAAGTAAACACGGTGTCTGGGGAGTCCTGTCTGCTGGTCAAGGATAAGGGCAGGTCTCCAATGACGGAAATGCTCAGCTCAAAGTCATGGAAGGAGCTTTCGATGCGCACCCCAAGAGGTTTCTTCGCCAAAACTTGGATCGGCATATGGGTTGGATTCTCCACCAAAAGGTAAGTTGAGCGGTTGTTCAACTCAAGCAGGGGTGTGCCCCGGATTACCAGGTTCGATTCCTGGAAGTAAGAAAGTGGTTGAAAGAAAACCTGTGTGCTCTGTATTTGTTGGCCCTTCAGGATGACTAATCTGATAGGTATACCTGCAGTCTGTGGTGGTATTAGCACGTTTGTTTCGTTAGCCACCTGGCAGTAAGGTGACCAGATTTCTGAAATCAAATCTGGGGACATTTCTTGCTCGTGGATAAAAATCAATACATCTCATCAAGATGAAATTAGGAAACGGGGACAGTAATGGTTTCATTTATTTTTACATATTTATTAATATTTAAACAACAAAAATCAAGTGTAAAAGCAGGAATGTGCCTCTCCACACTTTTAGTATATCATAAGTTTAATAAAATGAATACATCAATAGTGCTATTAATAGAAAAATGGAACTGTGTCTCTGGGTTGGGGCAAAGTGGTGGGGGTGGGAGTGGAGGGGTCAAGAGTGGTTAGCAGGGCTTTCCAATTTTGTGGGGCCCAAAGAGCTCTGCCGCCTCCTAAGGAGAGAGTGACATGAGGAAAAGAAAAACCAGTAAATACAAACATTTAGCCTGTAGTTGTCTGTGGAGACAGAGTTCCCCCAACTTTTTAAAATAGTGCAACAAATACTTATTCTGTTCACATCTACATACCTATGAGAAATAGTTTTTTTCTGCGTTAACAGCAAAAAGAAGTAGAGGTCAAGAACTGCAGGTAAAGGATGATATATGTTTCTTACTGTCAACTGGCCACATCAGGGGCCTGTGCATCTCAAAGAAGCAGATTAATTTCTCCCACTAATGGGCTATAAGCACAGCTCCACTACTTCCTGACCTTCAGCAGCTCCTTTGTTTCCTGATTAATCCAGGTGTGTCTGACCTCAGTAACCAGCCAGACACACCTGGATTAATCAGCTTGTCCAGTAATGAAAGACAGGAAACAAAGGAGCTGCTGAGGTTCAGGAAGAAGTGGAGCTGTGCTTAGAGCCTGTTTGGGATAAGAAAATGGGTTTTGGTGATGTGAGGTGAAAAATAGGCACAGACTTGGAATCCCCTTGGCAAGAATGCAAGTGATTGTGTGTGTAGTGCAGCATGAGCATGTATAAATTTACATAAAGTGTGTATAACTACATTATGTGTATGTGTATAGTAGCAATTGATGTGCTAGTATATTGTTTGCTCCTATAAGGTGAGTTAACTCTGGTCAGTGAATATGCTAACATGAGATCATCTCTAGTTTCTTCAAGGCCTTCTGTGTCTGAAGAGCCATCAGCCACGGTATCCAGAGGTCTGGATAAAATAAGAGGAGAAGAGGATAGATTATGTGCAGAACTGAAATTTTTAAAACACAAGAAAAAAAATACAACTAAACTGCCTCTTCATGTCAGGATCTGGGTTTTTGTTTTGACTGTTTGTTTATTTTGATCTATTAGTTAAACTCTCCAGCTTTAAAGCTCAGTTTTGGTTTCGGGTTCTTTCTTGTTTGATTTCTGTTATAGTTTGTGTTCTGTTTAGTGTTAGGTTTAGGTTCTGTTTTGGGTTATGGTCTAGTTTGGATTTTATTGTGGTTTGATTTTGTTTATTATCGCTTCACTTGGCCTGCTCTGTTTTCTTCTCTGTATCCAGCCTTTAATCAGTCACTCAGTTCACCTGCCAGCTATCTGCCAGCTCACCTCGTAGTCAACACCCTGTCACTCCTCTTCTCCAGTCACCATCCAATCAGTTTCAGTTACTTCCAGTCACTTCCCTGTTCCTGTTAAGCTCCACCCATGCCAGTAATTAGTTTTCACTCCATTCACCTGCTCACTCCCCTACTTATACCTGCCTTTTCCTCCTGCAATCTGCCAGATCAATTCAAGCCACTTGGTGAGTCTTATCCAGCGTTGTATTTCTGATAGCCCTGTTGATACCGACCCTATTGCCCTTTTGATTCTGAGCCAGCCTGATCCCTGAACCTGATTTTCTCGCCCTGTATGATTACTCACCTGTTTCTCTGACCTGGACCTGCCTTGGGATATTTTGAGTTTTGCCTTAGCTTTGTCTGTACTTCTGCCTTTTTGGATTGCCTTTCGTGTACCGGATTTTGGACTGCCTTTTTGACCATTGAGCCTTGCCTGTCCCTGTTTATTAATAAATCCTGTTTTTTTGCTTAAACCTCTCTTGTCTGGCTGAATACTGGGTCCTCTGTCTCTGGTTCATGACAGATTGATCTGGCCACAGCTAGGGAAGTGCAGTGAAACTCATGTTCAGTGCAGAGACTCAGAGAGAGGTTATATCCTCAGACAATTGGGCTTCTCAACTCAAACCTAAGTATATAGCCACTCTGTTTTACATAGCATACTTCACAAACTACATTACTCAATACGTTAGTCTATCACTTAAATCATGTCTTTATCACTTGAACTTTATTAATACTTTTTCTCCCTTCTTGTCAACCGTTCTTTCCATCAGTGTTCCTATTTTCCTCCACTCTTATTTAATCTCCTTTCTGTCTTCCTATCTTCTTCCTCTCTCCTCTTGTATCAATCTTACATTATTCTAAAACAGACATTATATAATTAAAATCACTTCCAAAAAAATTAGAATGTACAACATGAAAACTTCCAATTATTATTATTTTTATTATTATGTCATCTGATTAAATACGAAAAATGCTAATTACCACAATATTAGGAGCTACAAGCATAAACAACATAATAAATGAACATAAAACAGGTGGTTATCTCTTCCTCCATCATTCTCAGATCATGCAGATCTTGTCTCATTCAGTTCTCCTGTTTCTGACTATTTTTTCATGAGGAACTTTCATATATCCAAACTGAGTAGTAGAAAAGCACACCTAAGCCTGTCAGGGTTCTCTGTGTCTTGCTGCTCTAACTCTACTCCTCAGGTGTGTCTAGTTGGCTGAGGAGGCGTGGCCCACACCTGCAGCTCGTTGCAGGCGGCTTCCTCTGGCTTCTTAAGCAGAGCGCTGACAGATGGAAGACGCCAGAGCCTTAACCAGTCGTAATTTTGGTGCTTGGATGCACTCACCTGTCTTAACGTCTCGTCCGAAGAAACAGACCAGCAGAACCTGTCTGCTCAGATTTTGCTCTGGCGCTCCCCTCATACTTCCTGGATGTTACCCAGCGAGGCCTGAGATCCCCCTTTCCCGGGTTCTGTTGGTTCTGTGTTCACTCTGGTCAATCCATCTGTCAACCGTTGCCGATGAGGCTCGCTCAGGATCCCTCGCCAGTTACATCTGCCGTCCTCAGCCACTAGCCGCCTATCTCCAGCAGCGTAAAGTCATAGAGTCCTCCCGACGCTACTTCTTCCCGGTTAGGTCCGCCCAGCCCAATGGTAAGCAGCGCCACTTCTAGCAATTCTCCGGGTTCTCCTTTCAGAGTTACTCACTCCCTCTCTCTTGCAGACTCTCCAGCCGTGACGTTCTGACCCAGCCGAATCGCCTGTAGTTCCGTCCGTAGATCTGCCTGTTTCCAAAATAAACATCTTAAGACTGTGCATTGCCTCCCGTTCGTATCTGCATGTGGACTCGTCACCTGAAAACCATGACAGAAGAAGGCTCTGGCCACCAAAGTCCAGCGGATACGTTCGGGCGGCAGATAGCCGCACAGCAGGAACAGATGCAGTCGCTAGGTTTTGCCGTCAATTCAACACAGGAACAGCTTCAGAGATTAGCCGCTCAGTTTAGCCAGCTTATGGACACAGTCACTTCCGCGATGACGTCGCCTGTCACTCAAGACCTCAGCACCCCGCCTCCCGTCGCTCAGAGTACTGAGAATCAGATTTGGACTCCGCCGCTTGAGGGCGTGTCACCTTGTCCGGATAAGTTCTCTGGTGACAGTGGGAGTTGCGGTGGTTTCCTTTTCCAGTGTAAACTGGTGTTTAACCGTTCCCCTCAGACATTCGCCTCAGATGAGGTTAAGATATCTTATGTCTTACGTCTACTAACGGGTAAGGCTCTTAGGTGGGCCGAGGCTCGATTCCCTGATTGTCAGTCATTCGGGGTTACTTTTCAGGACTTCGTTACCGAATTTAAGACAATTTTTTCACCCGAGTTAGATTCGGCTCAACAATCTCGTCATCTCCTCTCTTTGAAACAGCGCGGTCGACGCGTATCTGACTTTTCTGTGGAGTTTCGCACGTTTGCCGCTGCTGCGGGCTGGCAGTCGAGGCCGTTAAAGGCAGTATTTTTTCAGGCTCTTGATGAGACGCTAAAGGATGAGTTAGCCCGGGTTGAGGAGCCTGAGGATTTTGAGGAGTTTGTAGCGTTAGCAATCCGTTTGGATTCCCGATTACGCAGCCGGAACCGGTTTAGATCCAACCAGGCCTTGCGATCATCCACCTCATCTACACTTACCCATAGGGAACCCCGGTCCTGTACACCGCCTCCTGAACCCATGCAGTTGGGGCAGGTTGGTCTTACCAACAAGGAGCGTCAGCAGCGCTTCTCGGGAGATTTATGCCTTTATTGTGGAGGTGAAGGTCATTTCCTCAGAGACTGTCCTGTTCGGCCAAAAGACAGAGTCCGCCGTTCGTAACGGGGAGAACGGTGGACGGTTTTGGATCTATTCCCCGGGTAGCCGTTAAGGCGTCTGCACTTTCTCGCTTTTGTTTGCCAGTCACTTTAATGTTCGATCAGGATAGTTTTGATGTTTCGGCTCTAGTAGACTCTGGTTCTGATTTTAATCTCATAGACCAAGCCATAGTGCACCAACTCCGTGTACCTGTCGATCCATTACCCGAGCCTCTCCAGGTCTCGTCTTTAGATGGGCAGAAGTTGACTTTGATCACCCATCGCACCCGACCACTAGTAGTGATAGTTTCCGGTAACCATCGAGAGCAACTATCATTTTTTGTTTTCCCGGTTAAGCGTTCACCCGTGGTTTTGGGGTTAGCCTGGTTAAAGGTCCACAGCCCGCAGTTTAACTGGGCTGAGTCCTGACTGGAATCATGGTCTCCAGCTTGTCATTCCCGTTGTTTACAGTCCGCTCGCCCCGTATCTGTTTCCCATACCACCTTGACAGATTCCGGAGACGTTATTGATCTCTCTCGCGTTCCGGAAGAATACCACGACTTACGGCGGGTATTCAGTAAGACTCAGGCTTGTTCACTACCTCCACATCGCCCTTACGATTGCGCCATTGACTTGTTGCCTGGGGCTCCACTACCGGTGAGTCGGCTTTATAACATCTCCAGGTCAGAACGTCAATCGCTCGAGAAGTACATAGGGGAGTCTCTGGCTACAGGGTTAATTCGTCCTTCTTCCTCCCCATTAGGCGCCGGCTTCTTTTTTGTCGGCAAGAAGGACGGGACCCTCCGACCCTGTATTTATTATCGAGGGCTTAACCAAATAACCGTGAAGAATAAGTACCCGCTTCCTGTATTATCTTCAGCCCTCGAGCCAGTCCAGAATGCCAAGATCTTTACTAAGCTTGATCTGCGCAACGCTTATCATTTGCTTCGGGTGAGACAGGGGGATGAGTGGAAGACGGCCTTTAAGACTCCGTTAGGTCACTTCGAGTACCTAGTCATGCCTTTTGGTTTGTGCAATGCTCCGGCAGTTTTTCAGGCACTGGTAAATGATGTCCTGCGGGACTTTTTGAATGTTTTTGTTTTCGTCTATCTAGACGACATCCTGATTTACTCTCGTGACCTAGAACAACACAAGCAACATGTTCGTCTTGTTCTCCAGCGATTATTAGAGAATCGCTTATTTGTTAAAGCCGAGAAGTGTGACTTCCACCAGACTTCTATTTCTTTTCTTGGTCTTGTTTTAGAAGGCGGACAAGTGAGGTCAGACCCGGAGAAGATAAAGGCAGTAACGGAGTGGCCGGTTCCTGAGTTGCGCAAACAGCTCCAACGATTCCTAGGTTTCGCTAATTTCTATAGGCGCTTTATCAGGAACTACAGCCAGATAGCCTCCCCATTACATGCTCTCACCTCCACCAAGGTCCCATTCGTCTGGAGTCCTGAGGCAGAAGAGGCATTTAATAGACTTAAGTCCCGTTTTTCCCAGGCTCCCATACTCGTTCACCCTGATCCAGCCAAGCAGTTCATTCTTGAGATCGACGCTTCTAATACAGGTGTGGGAGCGGTTTTGTCTCAACAGTCTGAGGTTGATAGTAAACTACACCCTTGTGCATTCTTCTCCCGTCGTTTGTCCCCCGCTGAGCAGAACTATGATGTAGGCGATCGTGAGCTACTAGCCATTAAATTAGCTTTGGAAGAGTGGCGGCACTGGCTAGAGGGATCCGAGCAGCCCATCATAATATGGACAGATCACAAGAACCTCTCCTATCTGCAGTCAGCCCGTCGACTCAACTCCAGACAAGCCCGTTGGTCTTTGTTTTTCTCTCGATTCAACCTCACCATTACCTACAGACCTGGCTCCAGGAACGTCAAACCGGATGCTCTTTCTCGTCGATTTGCCCCGTTCGAACAGGAGAGAGAGCCGGAACCTATTCTTCCCCCCACATGTACTGTTGGAGGCCTGCATTGGGATCTGGAGGACAGGATCAACCAGGCCCAACTATTAGACCCGGACCCTGGTACGGGTCCGCCTGGACTTAAGTATGTTCCCCAGTCTGTTCGCCCTGAGGTTTTACGCTGGTGTCATGATGCTAAGTTTTCCGCCCATCCGGGTATTTATAGAACCCAGTCTCAGGTGTCCCGGCGATTCTGGTGGCCGTCATGGACCAAAGATGTCAGAGACTATGTTCTAGCCTGTCCTGTCTGCGCCCAGAATAAGTCTTCGACCCAGCCACCTTCTGGGTTGCTAAATCCTCTTCCTATCCCCAAACGTCCATGGTCCCACATTGCCATCGACTTCGTTACAGGTCTCCCTGTATCCCAAGGTATGTCAACAATTTTGACAGTTGTTGACCGGTTTTCGAAGTCATGTCATCTTATCCCCATCCGTAAGTTACCTAACGCTCTCCAGACTGCCCAGCTCCTCATAAAACATGTTTTCAAACTCCACGGTATCCCAGTTGACATTCTTTCTGACCGGGGTCCTCAGTATATCTCTCAGGTCTGGCGGCACTTTTGCTCTGCTCTGGGTGCTCGTTACACACTCACCTCCGGATACCATCCTCAAACCAATGGCCAAACGGAACGAATGAACCAACAACTAGAGACCACCCTCCGCTGCCTCACGTCATCTTCACCTACTGACTGGAACAAGTTTTTGCCCTGGGTAGAGTATGCCTTGAACTCACACATCACCTCAGCCACGGGACGTTCACCTTTTGAAGTAGCTTTAGGATATCAACCTCCACTCCTACCCACAGACGAACTCAGGATTCCCTTCGCCTCCGTCAATGACTACATTGCTCGCTGCCAGGACATATGGAGAACAACGGTTACAGCACTTACTCGCACCGCAGAGTGGAGCCAGAGGTTCGCACCGCAGACCAGCTCCCCATTATTGCCCCGGTCAGAGGGTTTGGTTATCTTCCAGAGATGTTTTGTCCAACCCGTCCGCAAAGAAGCTTGCTCCCCGGTTCACTGGTCCCTATGAGATAGAGACAGTTATTAACCCGACCACCGTCCGCCTACGTTTACCCCCTCACTCTCGAGTACACCCTACCTTTCATGTTTCCCAGATCAAGCCCGTGTTGGATGTGTTCACTCTGGTCAATCCATCTGTCAACCGTTGCCGATGAGGCTCGCTCAGGATCCCTCGCCAGTTACATCTGCCGTCCTCAGCCACTAGCCGCCTATCTCCAGCAGCGTAAAGTCATAGAGTCCTCCCGACGCTACTTCTGCCCGGTTAGGTCCGCCCAGCCCAATGGTAAGCACCGCCACTTCTAGCAATTCTCCGGGTTCTCCTTTCAGAGTTACTCACTCCCTCTCTCTTGCAGACTCTCCAGCCGTGACGTTCTGACCCAGCCGAATCGCCTGTAGTTCCGTCCGTAGATCTGCCTGTTTCCAAAATAAACATCTTAAGACTGTGCATTGCCTCCCGTTCGTATCTGCATGTGGACTCGTCACCTGAAAACCATGACAAAGCCTGGAAGTCTATGCTCATAAATCACAACCATAAATCAGCAAAACAACATGTAATAACTCTACTTATAATAACTATCTGACTTATAAACTAAAGGTCACCAATCAATTCTAAAACATCTTTAGACGAACCCTTGTTGATCCCCGGAGAACCACCATACCAGATTAGACAAAGAGTTTTCAATCATTCTGTTACATTTTATCCGAGTGTCTTTTACTCATGTGAGCAGCAACTCGTGGTCTTGTCTTACTTTTTATTGATTATTTTTTAACCTGGACACAAACCAAACATTTATCACAGGATCAGCCCGATCCAAATAAAATGAATCGTTTAACACACTTACCATAACTCAGGGAAGCTCCCCATCAGTTTCCACCGTTTATGACAACGAACTTCCACTTCTTCTTCTTCTGTTTTAAAAGTGGTGCGCTCTTCTTCTTCGTGTTTTAATGGGTGCTGACCACATCAAAAAGGATCATTACCGCCATCTAGTGGTGCGCTCTGTTACTCATCTTTATATTATCAGCAGCGCAACCAGCTACCGTAACACCTGTTTCTGCGCGCAACAGCTCTACCGTAATAACAGTCTACACGCAACTTTTTTCCCCCTCGGTAAAATCGGGGACATTTCCGGGAACGGCTTTAGCCGGGGACAGGTGGTCCAAAACGGGGACAGTCCCTGGAAATCGGGGACGTCTGGTCACCCTACCTGGCAGGCCTGTGGGATGGTCTGCCCTGATCGCATGACTTCAGGGGTGCCCAGGAAGGAACTTGGGGTCACATGAGCTTGAGCCCACAGGACCTGGTTACAAGTGTCCAGCTGTGCACCTAGTCGTACCAGAAGATCAGCACCAACAAACACTGGAGGATGTAAATTCTCCACAATGCTGAAAGGATGAGCGAGTTGTCTTGTGCCAATCTGTGCATCAAGTATGCACCCCCCCGTTGCTTTCAGAAGCCTGCGAGGTGTTAATAAAATATCTTAGTCAAGCAGAGTGGTGTCTGTCTCTCCCTGCTCCAGCGTAAGATAAACATGGAGTTTTATTGCTGAGGGGGTGGGTCAGAAAGAGAGTTCCTTTGTTCAAAACAGAATTTCCCCTCCTCCTAAAAAACATGGGATAGTCTCACCTTTAAAAAGATTTGTTCAGACTTTTGAAAGTTAGACAGACTTCTCGACAGCGCGGGGAAACCATCTTGATTGGTAATGTAATACTCTGTCTCCATATTTAATTTTTATGGATTTGTTTTATGAAATGTTTATTTCAGGATCGGGAGAGATCGGCAAACACAAATAATGACTCAAACACTGTTTCTGTTAGAATATAAGGCACACATTTATTATTATTCCCCACAGAATACAGCACATCAAAACAACTAGCTCTTCACACCCGCAAACTAGCAAGCAATAAACACTAGTTTAGCTCAGCGCTAAACAACAACTGCTAACCTGTTAAATAGTTTAACTTAACTGTTAACAGCAACACGCACTATGACTGACACTTTACTGCAGTAAGTGTTTAAATATGTGCCTTTTAATTCGGCTGCGCAGGGGAAAATCTACCCTGTGACTTACAACTCCTATGTTTAGGAACGTTTAATATGCTTGTTTAACTTTCAGAATATTAACCGTGAGTGACATGAACCACTAACCTTTCGGCCAGTAAATAAAGTGATAATGTTGTGGCTTTGTTTGTGATGTAAGTTATGTAAGAACAGGTGCTTTACACATGTGTGGAAAAATAGCAAAGTGTTTTGGAAATTCAGAGGTGGCAAAGAATGACAGTTAAAACTGCTAAATTGCAACCTTAGTTTCAAACCGCAGCTCAATTTTAACCACTTGTGATAAGCAGAAAGGGAAAGAGAAGAAAATAGAAATTCAACAAATTTTTTTATTTTTTTTAAGCAATTCTTAGTTCAACTCACAGTTGTTTAAACATCACATTCAAGACGTCGGCACTTGACGTAGAAGCTTTTTTAAGACAAAATAGCTTTGAGAAACTAGATGGACGCTTCAGTGTTTCACTACAAGCTAGCTAGCCGCTTAGCTACTCTCCACCTTCCCAAGATGGCAACTATGACGACACATAACCTACAACCTTGCGTGATCCGTGAGGGGAAGGTCTTAATGACGTATTTACCGCACACGCTAGTGTGGGCCGGGCTTTGACCGGAGAGGCGGTCTACTCCTGAATCAGGAATTCAAAGAAAGTGCGCGAACTGAAAGTTACAGACAATGAGATTGAACTGAAGATAAGGATGAAAAGGGGGGAAAGTGAAGATCTACCCTCGGCGGGATCAGCTTAACCAAACCACAATCCAAACACAGCAGAATCACTTACAAAAATGCATGCACATACATCAGAAATATCCAGCAGTTAAAACAAACTCCGTCTTGGAGTAATTAAGCATTAAACTAAAATCCTAATAGGTTTTGCCCAGGCACAAAATATCACCTTATGGATGAAAAAGAGAAATAAAAGGGGGAAATCCCGTTTTACTTGTATTGTTTCCGTGGGACTGTCCCAGCTCCGAATCCGCGGGGGTCCTGGAGCGCTTCGGCGGGCGCAGGTCCATCAGACGGCAAGGGAAAGGGGAACCCCGAAGTCTCTGGGCTCTTCGACGTTTTGTTTGGCCAAAACAAAAACGTGGTTCTGACGATCACTGGGAGATAAGCGTCTCTCAGTCTCTGATCGAAGTGGATTCAAAGTAACTTTTACAGTAGACCTCCTGCATAAGGAAAAGCAGGGATGAGTTTGCTTCGGAAGTTCTCGGTCCAGCGAGAAATCGAGCACGTGCCACGTGGGGGGGGAATCCCAACGGGATGAACAGCTGTGGGTGTCTTCCCAGTTGGGGTCGTGCCAGTGAAGGAGGCAGGATGGAGCGCGCGGACGCGTTATATATCCTTCTCATAGCAATGTTATCTCGTTGCTATGGCCGGTGGCCATTTTGACCATGTTGCATGATGGGAGTTGGTGGCCATTTTGACCATATTGCATCATGTGAAATGTGGTCTGTCACATCATGAAATGGCATAACAATAGCTTGTGCTACGACACAGCGTCATTTGAAATAAGCACCTCTTCTCGCTTCGCCCCAACATGGAGGGTTTTCTGGTGAGACATCTCACTCATGCTACTCTGAGAGTCGGGGTTACGCAAGTAACCTATAGTTCTCATTCATAGCATTCGTTTCGATGTCTCACTATGGGATATGGAGACTCCTGTATTGCCAGACATCTGATCTCTAGCGACCCCCAGGACTTGGCTGTGCACGTGCAGTAGGCCTCAGAGTTCAAAACAGTTGAGGCCACACTTGGAACCGAGACGTCCAACTTATAGAACCGAATAAATGCGAGTGGTGAAGACCAACTCGCCGCTGCCCATATGTCGTGAATGGACACTCCTTCAAAGAGGGCCCAGGATGCAGCCAACCCACCGGAGCCTGAAGACCTTGGTTTGTATAAGTCAGCGCAATTGCTCCCACAATCCAGTGGGAGAGCCGCTGCTTTGTGATGGGCTTACCCCTATAAGGCTTCGCCCAGGACACAAAGAGCTAATCACTTCTCCGGAAGTTGCTAGTCCTGTCCACATAGGCCCACAGAGCCCGGACCACACAAAGCTTGTTCAGCTGCTGTTCCTCCGGGGAGGAAAAACGCAGTGGAGAAAAGGCTGTAAGAGTAATATGAGAGAATGAGCCCACCACTTTAGGCACAAAAGCTGGGTTGGGCTGCAGTGAGACCTTGGCATCTCCAGGACCAAACTTGGTACAGGAGGGGTTCACTGATAGAGCATGGAGATCACCTACACGTTTAGTAGATACCAATGCCAGCAATAGCACTGTCTTGACGGACAGATGCTTCATATCAGCCTCCTCCAAAAGGTTGAATGGGGGGTCGGCAAGGCCCTCCAATACCACTGCCAAGTCCCATGGAGGTGCCAGGGACCTGGCAACCGACAGAAGCCTATGTGCCCCTTTCATAAACCGCCCACCAAAGGCTGTTGGCTGGCTGCTTTACCCTCAAAGCCCACATGGCATGCCGAGATAGCAGCCAGGTAAACTTTAATTGTGGAGAATGACATATTTTTTTCAATCAGCTCTTGCAAGATCGGTAAAATCCCCCCAACGGGACATTGAAAAGAGGGGAGATCTCTGTCAGAGCACCATCCTTCAAAAATGTTCCATTTGCAGTCATATAAAGACCTAGTAGAGGAAGCTCTAGCACTCTGAATGGTATTTATAACATTCTGAGGGAGCCCTGCTGTGCTCAAATTATACCACTCATGGGCCAGGCCCATAGTTTTAGGTGTTCTGGGTGTGGGTGAATAGGGATGGGAATCGAAAACCGGTTCCTGTTCAGAACCGGTTCCGTGTTTTCCAATTCCGTGGCACCGTTTGGCAGCTCGCTTAACGATTCTCTTTTCGATTCCATCGTGCCGCGGCTCTGAGCAGCACAACGGTAGCTCGACGTTTTTTTACGCAAGTTACGCCACGTTTTATACGCAAGTTACGCACACGGCGTTCAGTAAGCACGTGTGCGTAAGTTGCGCAGGACGTGACCAGGCTTAAGGCAAAACAAAAAAAAGTGCCGCCCCCTCGGGGGAAGCGGTCGAAAGTTTGGCTTCATTTTAAGGAAGAGAAAGATGGCAACAAGGCGCTTTGGAATCATTGCAAAATGGCAATTATATCCGCAGGAGGAAATACATCCAACAGGCAGAAACACCTGCGCACACAACATGGCATACAATTTAACGAATGCCGTGTTTTTGATTCTTACCGGACAGAAGCTAAAGTTACGACCATTTAAGATGATTTAAGATGAAAAAATAAAAAGGTATTGTGTATAGAGACATACCAAGTGCAGCTGCTCCGGTGGCTTCCCCCTCACTACTGATTGGGGAAACTCACCTCAGCTTATAAAATGTGCCTGAACTTTATGATTGGTTAGACTACAGGGGTGTGTCTTGTGGTGTGTTCAGGTACTGAAAAAAAAGGACCAAGGGATTTTAACCTGGGTTACACCAGCATGGAAGGCAACTCTGGTGGTAAGTAGCTAGTTTTACATCACTGGCTGGTTCCTAGTAAATCATATACCATTTCTGGAAATAAACCAATTTCCTACCTCTCTTTGGGGTTATTAAGGGAGTGTGCCTTTCTCGTTAATCCAACCCTTCATTGGTAGCATGTTTAATTAGAACTACTGGTAGCTGGAATTCTTACATGATTCTAGCTATTGCAATGCATGTAACGAAACATGCTACGAAGTTGCTCCGCAATTCAGGGAGCGAGAGAACGGTGACGCTCGTTTAATTTAAATTAGGGGGAGATGAGTTTATTTCCCAAAATTGTACAGTAATGCTTTTTCATTAAACGGATGGCTTCTCCATTAGATTTAGATGACTGAGGTTATCTAAAGAGAGATTAATAAGCAACTGTCACAACATACATTTTCTTGTATTCTAAACAACTCATCTACTGTATTTAAGTTTGTTCTTATATTCCTTTTTTTATTTAACCAAATATAAATGTTACTCCAGTTGCACATTTGCTGTGGACATCTTGACCTTGTTAGTTTGTAAGGTCGTGTGATAGTTAAGTAAACAAAGTTGATGCTCATCATCAAACTGTTTGTTATCCTTTTTTCCCCAAATTGGAATCGAAAAGAGAATTGAAAAGGAATCGAATCGTTTCACAGAATCGATAAGGGAATCTGAATCGTGAAAATCTTTTCAATTCCCAACCCTATGGGCGAAACACTGTCCCCTCTACCTGAGAAAACATGTACACCCATAGCGGGAGTTGCCAAGGCTGTCCTGTCAGGAGCTGTTATATCTCCGCCAACCAGGGCATTGCTGGGCAATGTGGAGTTATCAGGATCAGTGTGTGGCGTTGCTCCTTCACTCTGACGAGGGTGGGTGAAATCAGAGCCAGAGGGGGGAAGCGTACAATAGAACATGAGGCCAGTTGTGTGCCAGCCCTCCCAAAACGGAACCACAGCTGTTCCACTATGGCTAGATCCTGAGTCCAATCTCCGCATAATGCGGTTGATATAAGCGAGAGAAACACCGCTAAGAGCTCCGAATAATTTATGTGGGACTGTTGGAGGTTCTGGCTCCAAAGACCGCTTACGTATCGGCCCTCGGGAATTCCTCCCCACCCTGACAGGCTTGCATCCGTTGTGATCACCTTTCGTGATACAACCGGACCCAGCGGCACACCCTACCCTAGAAAGTTTGGACGGCGCCAGGGGCGCAGGGCCCTGATGCACTCAGTGGTGACAACCACCCTCCATGCGCCATGATGCGTGGAGTGAAGCTTGTGCGCGGCTACCCAGCACTGAAATCCTCTCATATGCAGACGGCCGAGAAAAACGACTAGGATGATGGAAGCCATCAATCCTAGCAGCCGAAGGCATAATCTGAAAGGGACTGATCTGAGCAGGCGGAATTATGTGAGGCAGGACCCCAGCTTGTTCAACCTGTCTAAAGACAGATGAGCCATGAACGAGACCGAATCCAGCTCTAGACCCAGAAAGATGATATTCTGTGTCAGGACTAACACACTCTTTTCGTGGTTCAGCACAAAACCCAGATTGAGTAGGTACCGAACGAGTATCTGTGTGTGCGTCATAGCCTCCCTCCACGATCGAGCCAGAAGGAGGCCAGTCATCCAGATATGTGGCCAAGCGTATGCCCTGCTTTCTCAGTAGAGCAATCGCCACTTCGGTACAGCGCACAAACTCTCTCGGGCTTAGGGAGAGCCCGAACGGGAGCACTGTGTATTCATAACAGACATCCTGAAAAGAAAATCTCAGATATTTCCTGTGTGTGAGCAGATTCTCCCCGTGCCTGAGCGGAAACTATGGCCAAAAGGCGAGGGGGGAATACGGCAAACTGAAGCCGGTATCCCTGCGTTACGATTTGCTGAACCCAGGCTGATGTTGTGAGGGAAGCCCATATGTACCTTTGAGCGGAGTGTGAAGACACTATAGGATCTCCCTCCAATCTCAAAAGCGGGCTTATGGGGCCTCTTAGCAGTAGAGCAGAGTCGTCATGGACGGACGGCACTGCGCATATGCAGGGAGTTAACTGCATCACGGAATCGGCCCCAACTTACTGCCTGTGGGGATGAGGTACCCCCTGCAGGAGCAGTGATGTGACTGACCCGTTTTCTTTTTCATGTTTTCATCTGCGCCCTTGACCCTGGGTCTGGATGCGACAGAACAACATGCTTTATTTTTGGTTTTGAACATGTGTGTGTGCTTGCGTACACACACATGGATGCTAAAGTGGATCTGAAGATGCCTTCTGGCATGATTGGCATGTCCACAATCTTGTCCCTTTCGCGGTCTGACAGATTGCTAAGGTTAAGCCACCTAGCTCTTTCCTGCAACAC
This sequence comes from Fundulus diaphanus, assembly GCA_037039145.1. Classification (NCBI taxonomy): domain Eukaryota; kingdom Metazoa; phylum Chordata; class Actinopteri; order Cyprinodontiformes; family Fundulidae; genus Fundulus; species Fundulus diaphanus. Next base: position 49,809,485 of record CM073124.1, on the reverse strand, counting down.
CATCATCCCCATTGATTTTACCGTGGCCTGGACTGCGCAGCACTGCACGTGGAGGCAGAGGTCCGTTATCACCGTGATCTCATCCCACACGTCAGGGTCCAGCTTGGAGGCCATGTCCTCGTACAATTCTGCTTGGTACGCGGAGAGCATGGAGGATACATTTAGCGCTTACCGCAACCGCTGCCGCTTTATAAGTCACTGACTGAAATGTTACTTGAGTAAAAGTCTTAAAGTATCAGAAATGTCTTGTACTTAAGTATGAAAATTACTGTAAAAATAGATGTACTGAAGTAATGTAATAAAAAGTATAAGTAAAAAGTAAAACAAAGCAAATGCAGTTTGAATTACATTTTTTAGATGATGGTTAACCTTGAAAGTCAAATTCCCTTAAAATAATATAAACAACCAAATGCAGGAGAAATTTACCACCAAGTTTAGACAAACAAATTGCTAATAAGTTAGTAAATCCCTACAGATATCCTTTATGAATTTACATACTGAACTTTGTTTTTTTTTTAACTCAGATTAAGAGAAACAGTTCAGATTTAACTTTTCAGACAGGCATTCTGAATCCACGACTGCATCTGCTGAGCTCATGTTTATAAACAATTCATTAGAACAGCTGAAGCGCTTCGGACACAGATGCCACATGTGCAGAAAAGAATATAGCTGCGGAAGTAAAATGCTTCGAATAGAAATAGATCAAAATGGTAAGAATAGCTGAGTTTGTTTTAGCAACTAAAAATATCTGTGGTCCCATCATGGTCTGATTGTGAAACAAAGATGCAAGGGCGTAGGTTTGAGTTGAACTTTGGTAGGGACACCTACAAACAAACCTTCCATGGTCTGTCGTCATCGGTCCTACGCAATATGCATGCTCCTATCTTTTGATGCTTGACTTGAGCGTCAGGGAGCGTTTCATCTGTCTAAAGAGAAAATCAGCATTTCTCCTGTATTTTCTTTAGAATATATAGAAATGCACAGAGATAAACCCCACCCTCATTTTTTTATCTAAGATACTCTGTCTGAATTATAAAACAGCAAAATTATACATTCAATTATACATTTGACAGATGAATTTATTGTATTTACTCTGCACTGGAAGTAGAAGTGTAACTGATACTAACAGCATTTCAAATATTAAATTCAAATTTCAACAAATGTACAACTGGTCTGTAGTTACTCTCTTTAGCCCATTTAATTAAATTTATCTTAACATTCCAAACACGTTTCTTATATCATATATCTGAAATGTAGACAACAGCTTCTCCTTACCAACATCTTCTCAGAGAACTAATTATTTCCCTAACAATAGTGAGTTATCAATGTTTAAATGTGCAGTAAATCTTAATACATAAGGAGCATGGAGGACCCAATACTGTACTTTGAGGAAGATTGGTGACACTAAGACTGAATTGTTACATGAGTGGTTGTCCATTTCATCAGTGAAATGAGAACATATTAATATACTATTGGAATATACTAGTACGACTATTAAAGAGCAGCAGATTAAACTTTAAGATATGTAAAGGCCTATATTAAATTAATTTTGCGACCACATCAATAAATTAAATAATTGCTTACTTTTTTGGTGTACCAAATTAATGATGTAATATTTTATGGGCTAAGCCCCTGACAATGAGAATGTCTAGCTCCGCCTCTGGTTTGTACTAATTTACTAATGGACAGTGTGGAAATCTATGTAAAATAAAACCAATGTAAATAGTGTTCCTCTGTTTTATTTGTCTTTATCCTAGTTCTAGAAGTAGAAATAGTCAAATAAATAGCACTATTATTTTGTGGAACCGTAATCATAATATTATAACTACACAAAGGTCTAAACAAGAATAGCAGTTTAGGTGGCATCTAGTGTTCTTATACTGTATATTATGCAAAAGAAATTACACCTGCTATTTATGACTGAACTGCCTCAAATGGTCGACAATAAATGAAAGCAATAATAACAATGAAATATTGGTAAAAGGGAAACCCTCACCTTTTCTTTTTCAGATGGCTGTGGCTAAGAATCTGAATTTTTAATAACCTGCAGTCTTTGCTTTTCCATCTTTCCAGCAGTCTTCAGAACTCCTGCCTGGCACAGAATATTTAGTTTTATAAAAGAGATTAGGTTTTTGTTGATAAAATGTGTTATACTTCAGAATTAAATGCTATTTTGAGATATTAACGTTGGTTACTTACATTTCTCAAGTTCAACAAATCAAAACTCTGTCTCCTGCTTCTGTTCAGAACTGCACTTAGCAGCCTTGCAGATAATATTTAGTTTCTTAACTGGGACCAGTTTCGTAGTCTAGTTTTAATTGTGGTAACAGCAGTGTCCCAGTATGATTCAAAACTGAAATCTCTCGCGCTCCAAGCACGCACGCACATGCACGCACACACACAATAGAAAACAGCCAATCAGGAAGAGGGAAGGCGGAATTTAAGGCAGCACAACCAATGAGAGTGGAGTTAAAGGGGGGTGTCTACCTTGTGGGGCGACTGTGGCTTGATGGGTTGAGTAGTTGTCTTGCAATCAGAAGGTTGTGGGTTCGATTCCAGCTTCCCCTTGCCACATGTCGGTGTGCCCCTGGGCAAGGCACTTAACCCCAAATTGCCTACTAAGCTGCGTCTCGGTGTATAAATGTGTGCGCGTTAGTGAGAGCGACTGGGTGAATGTGGCTATAGTGTACAGCGCTTTGGGTGGTCAGCATGACTGGAAAAGCGCTATATAAGTTCAGTCCATTTACCATTTGTCAATCAAAGGCCAGGCGTGTTAGTGATTGGCTGCATGGAGCACCAGGCCCCGCTCCCGCTGGCCCACAGCAGAGCTTCGGGCGAACCTGTGCATGTACGCACGTCTCTCTCTCTCTCTTTTTTTTGTAACGAGTAACTAAACCAAACATTGAAAATGTAGCTGAGTAAAAGTATGCAATTAAGTTCGGAAATATAGTCAAGTAAAAGTAAAAGTTATCAAAAAATGTAATACTCGATAAAAGTATAAAGTACTCCAAAATATACTTAATTACAGTAGTGAAGTATTTTTACTTCGTTACTATACAACACTGGCAATTTCTTCCCTTCGTAGCAGGATCTGGTGGTCTCCGTTACAACTTCATGCCATGGGATGTTGAGCCTGGATGCAGCGTGTTTGCACACTGTCTGCATGTCCATGTGTGGTAGCGTGGCCTCGTTTTTTCTTTAAGTTAATCACATGTCTCTTATTTTGCTGATTTGCTTGTTATGTCAATTATTTTCTTTTTGTGTTGCAGGTTTTTCTGATTTTGTTTTGAAGTGATGTTACCATCCATACCTGGTGACGCCCACCGCAGATCACAGGTGTCAGTGATGTATCAAGGCATTGGTTGTTTGTACATGTAATACTTGATCGGTTTGTTTAGCTGTTCTTTTTATATCTCTCTTTGCAGATGTAGAAGCAGACTCTGAAGATAGTTTCTTGCTCTTTCCTTTTCACCTTTCTCCCTTTTAACATGTTGTCTCATCTTTTTCTCCTTTTTTTCTTCTACTGTCCCGTTTTTGTGTCCATTGAACATGAAATAGTCCCAGAATAAAATCTGATAAAGATTTTTGCATAAAAAAACATTGCAGAAGACACAAAGATCTGAATATTAGGATTAATCAAGAGATTAGTCAGGCAGGAAGGAGCTGGAACCTTTAAGCTTTATTATGTACAACAGGAGGGGGTAAAGGAAACAAAGAAAGCTGTTGTACACTATAAATGATATTTAGGGATATTATATTTTAGGTTATTTTAGGAAAATGTTGATGTTCCCTCTGAGCATCTGACCAGATCCATCATTTTAAAATAGAAAGCACATGGTACCACAACAAACCAGTAAAGAGAGGGCCCCCCATCAAAACTCACAGAGCGGGCTAGGAAGGCATTAATCAGAGAGGGACCACAGTGTTGTGCATTCAGCCAAGTGGAATAAAATCAGATTGTTTCTGGTGCTGTAAACTACAGGCACCCAGGGACTGCCCCTCACAGCAGAGTGGCACCGTAACAAGGTTAAGCTCTCTCTCTCTCATCTTCCTGTTGTTCATGGGCCATCATGAGGAGCAGGTATATACTAGGGAGACAAGCCGTTGGGGTCCAAATCGAGTCTAATCTAAAAGCTGCAGGACCAGAATTGAAGATCCCTGGTATAGAGGAAGGTGCTTTGGTCAGAGGAGACTAAAATGTAACTTTTCGGCCATCAAGGAAAATACCATGACTGCCACAAAGCCAACACATCCCTTCAGGGAAACAACACTTTCCCCACAGTGAAACATGGTGGGGCCAGCATCATGCTGTGGGAATATTTTTCTGCAGCAGGGAGTGGGAAACTGGTGCGAGTCAAGGAAAAGATGGATGGTGCTAAATACAGGGATATTTTTGAGCAGAACCTGTGTGAGTCTGCTTGTGATGTGAGACAGAGTTGAGACACCTTCCAGCAGGACAAAGCAACACCTGAGTGGTTTAAAGTGTTGGTATGGCCTAGTCAAAATCCAGACCTCAATCAAATTAAGAAGCTAGACGAGAGAGAGAAAGAGAGAGAGAGAGAGAGAGAGAGAGAGAGACTGACTCTCTCCTCACTTACGTCCATGGAGGGAAAATTGAATTTGAGCTTAAAGTTTTATTTACAACGGCCTCTATATCTGTATCGATTGTGCAGCACCTACACACAAACAGCTCTGCCCACGGTGCTTTGAGTCTGAACCGGCTACAAGCACTGATGCGCATGTCATGCCCACACTGCTGCCACCACCACTGCTTCTGGTGGGAATATTGGTGGAAGACGCGATTTCTTGGTTATGCTCAGGTACAGAACTGTAGCACTTTTAATTGAATAATGTGATTCAGACAGGTGCAGTTAATTTTACAGATGCAGTTTTAGAGCGTATTCAGACAGAAACAGGGAAACCGGTAACCGGTGAGTGCGGTGGTGGAGGGTGAGGGGAGCTGAGGTGTGTTGCCATGGGAGTGTTTGCCTGCTGGATGCAACCACTGTGAAACAATCAGGAAATAACTTTATTTCTCTGATTAATAACAGCTTTATCGAGGCCACACTGTTATTCCCTCTCTCTTTCTCTCTGTTATTATGCATGTTCTGGTCATTTGAACATTATTAAACATGTCGCCTTTAATATATCTATAAAAAAAAGTGAGTTGCAATTGTTCTTTTTGAAGGTGGGGGAGATTGGGGGCACGTCAACCCGGTTGGGACACGGAGGGGGTGCGCAGCTAAAAAAGTTTGGGAACCGCTGATGCAGGTTATTATCATAGTCATTACATCCTCCCAACCAATCAAATTCAGACCCAGGAACACAATTTAAAGAGTGAAGAGAGTTTTTTTTTTTTTTTTTTTTTTTTTTAACACTTGCAGTTTTGGTAGCTAGTTGGTTTAATAAAGGGTTGAGTTTGACTCCAGTGTTCTTTATCCAAAAACAGGTCATTAAGCAACAGCATACACTTGCCAGTATTGCACTTAAAATTTATTTGTAACAGTGAAAGCTGAACAGGAACAAGGAAATAGAGTCCAGTTGGCAGAGCACACAAGAACTGATAGAAACACGGTGGAAGTGCACATGAGGCAAGACAAGACCTTCTGGCAGAGCGTGGATGAAAGAGGTAGGTATATTTAGACAGGTGACCAGGTGAACAGAGTTGACTGTAATTAGTGGCAACAGGTGGAGCACATCAAGAGCAGAGTGGGGGCTGGAAGGAGACTGAGCTGATTGGATGATAACTGGTGGATGAGAAGTGGACAGAGCTGATAGGATGGTGGCTGGAAGGTGACAGGGCTGATTCTAGAAAAGTCTGAAAAAGTCCAAAACAAACAAAACTCTAAATCATAAGAGTTTTGAATTTTTTGATAATTATCAATATCGATAAATATGATTTCTATCTTATTGGTATGTTTATTTTCTATATCGTCCAGCCCTAATCCAAAACCACTTACTAATGGAAATGCTGTAAAAAGCGTTATGTGTTGTTTAGTTGTTGCTGTACTGAAGTGCAGGCAAGAGCTCTACATGATGAAATGATAAATAATAATTTATTGAAAGGAGGTAGGCAAAACTTACAGGCAAGCAGGAAAAACAAGGATCAGGAAGACAACAAGGGGCTGCCAAGAACAGGGTTAGCATACCAGCGGATCCGACAAGGAGGGAGAGGATACCAGCAGGTTAATGGCTTAGGAAACAAAGGGGAAGCACAGGTGAATGACATGACGGTAATGAGCTGAGGGAAACGGAGTCCATTGAAATGGCAGAGGACACGGAGGAAAAACACCACAACAAATAAACAGACTCTAGAAATATATGAACCCACTAAACTAAGGAGAGATGACAGGCAGGTAAGAAGCAAGATTTAATAGAAGCAAGAATAAACTATTTTCTAAATTAAATGGTAAAAGATTCAAACAATTCGGTCTTTGATGCAGCAACACATGAAAGAGGGAAGGGGGGAATATTGTTGCAAGGCACTGTATGTGTGGACATTACATCCAGCTATTTGTACTTTTTTCAGGATAAAAGGTTCCTGCACTGCTTTCTCTGTGATCAAGGTAATGAATTATTCTGTCTTCTGTCTTGTGCTCTTGTTCTGTAAAAGTTTCAGTGGTTGGAGAGGTCTTTGCTGTCCCCTGGTGTGGAGATCTGATGCAGCACTTTGATTTCTTTAACATGCATGCCAGCATTGGAATCGGTTGCTTCTGATTTCCCTTAAGTAAAAGGCACATTTTTGCAGATTCCACTGAAGTTAGTCAGTTTTTGAATATATTTACTGACAGAAAAAAACATACTAACATAAACACAATCACACTTTGTATTCTGTTTTTCACCAAAAACAAAGCCTAGCAAACATGTGAAAAGAGAATGAAAATCAGCTCCTAACTTTGTTGTAGACCTCTCCGGTGTAATTTTACAAAGAGATCCAGTTTAACCAATTGCACAACTTTATGATTAAGACATCAGAAAGTTTTTTTTCTTTACTGTTAGGTAAACTGTGAAACACTGAGGTCTGCTGCAGCAGTCTTTGGGCACACCTTCGTAATGATGATTGGTTATTTGCTCTATGAGAACCAGTGCGCAGCATTTTTCACATCAATAAATATAAAGGCTTGATATCCAGAGAGACTGACCCAACAGCTATGATCTATAATGCATTGATCAGCATTAAGACCAAGGAATCAAGATGCCTGTGGAATTTTACCTGTCAAACATACAGCAGACTTATACTTTGGATTCTTTACTCAATAAAAAGAAACCTTTATAAAAGTAGCTACACCTCATACCGAGTTAACAAAGCAACAGCCTACATTGCACCATAATTGCAGCTACATCTAAAAAATGTGAATATTGGGAAAACGTTGAATAATTTTTCACAAAGTGAAGCTTATATTAAATACGTCTAGATTTATTCATTCAGAGAGTTTCAATATTTCTTGTCATTTTGTTGATGGCTTATTTATAATGAAAGAAGAAAATTCAGTTTCTTAGAAAATCTGAATATTACACTAGATCAGTAAAGGAAGCATATTATAAACAGGAATGTCTGGCTTCTGAAAAATATGTTCATTTCAATTTAGTTGGGGCTCCTTTAGCATGAATTACTGCATCAATGGGACGTGGTATGGGGTTGATCAGTCTGTGGTTCCGTTGAGGTGTTCTGGAAGCACAGGCAGCTATGATAGCAACCTTCGGGTCATCGGGATCATCTAGATCTGGTGTCTCTCATCTTCCTCTTGACAATACTCTATAACAGAGGTCACCCGTGTCCTCGCTAAGACTAAGAAAGTAGAGCACATCACCCCAGTTCTAAAGTCCTTACACTGGCTCCCTGTATCTCAGAGAATAGACTTTAAAATACTTCTGTTAGTCTATAAATCACTAATTGGCTTAGCACCAAAATACATCACAGACTTGTTATCAGTGTATCAACCATCCAGACCACTCAGGTCGTCGGGCTCCAGCCTACGCCGCATACCTAGAAAAAGAACCAAACACGGAGAAACAGCATTTAGTTCCTATGCTCCACTTATCTGGAACAAACTTCCAGAAAACTGTAAAAGTGTGGAAAGCCCGAGTTCCTTTAAATCAAGATTAAAAACACATTTGTTTAGGATTGCCTTCGACTGTTCTAGTTAAACTGTTTACTGAAACATCATTAGTTCAACTTTTTAGTCCAACTGTTTTTAATGTTTGTTTTTAGTTTCTATTTTTCCATGTTCTATTTTGTATTTCTACACTTTATTCCTACTTGCTTTTATTCTGTTTTCTTTTCCTGTATTTTAATCATGTAAAGCACTTTGCATTGTCTCTGTACTGAAATGTGCTATACAAATAAATTTGCCTTGCCTTGCCTTACCAACCTTTTTGAAACTGAGGGCTACTTCATTGGTGTTGTGTTATACGAAGGGATACCATTACTGACCTTTGAACTAGATAGAAGATTCAGAGCTCACCTTAAATTAATGTATTGAAAAAATGCATGAAAATGCTTTGTTATAGATATTGTCATTTTTAAAGCAATATAAATGCAAATGTGAATAAACAGGAAGACTAATGGAATAAAATAAAGTTTTAAATGCAGCTCACTGGCAGATTGTGCTTTGTTTTGAACAGGCTTGTAGGCAACACATTTGGTCCTCTGGGGCTACTTGGTGCCTGCGGGCACCATGTTGGTGACCCCTGCTCTATAGGTTTCTCTGGGGTTCAGGTCAGGGGAGTTTACTGGCCAATCAGCCTTGAGTACCTTTGGCAGTGTGGGCTGCTGGAAAATGAAACCTAACCTGGAAAGCCAGATTGATAATGTGTAGCCCTCTCTGTTCTGCACATAATAAATCTGGACCTGCTCCCATTAAATCCATTTGAGGAAAGCAGGGACATTCAGGAGAACATTCATAGCTGACTATGACATAGGCTGCCCACCAAAGGTTGGTTTTAGCCAATAACGGTATCAAATGAAAATGTCGTATGCAGCAGGCACCACGAGAAACCACAACAAGTTAAGCTAGACAAGGTGCAATTATTTGGATACTGACACTCGTGAAAATTGTGGATTCTTGCATAACAGATATGATTGCAGTAGCTAGGTGTGCCCAGCTACTGCACTGCCTCTTGCTTTCGTCACAGCCGTATATCTCGCCTTAAACCATAATACTGCAACGTGATTGGCCGACCCATTTTGAAGATAGAACTTTATTGATCTCACAATGGAGAGATTTACTTGTGACATCGGCTCTTATAAGCAACAGAAGGTGCACAAAGGAAGGAAAGGTGCATGAAGTATATACAGTGCATTAAGATATAAATAGTGGATGGGAAAAAAATAAAATAATGAAGAACAGATTTAAGGTGACATATACATTCAAGTGGTGGCAGGTAAAGGAAAAAACAGTGCGGTTTATGCTTTGTTAAATAAGTAAATAAAATAAGTGAGATAACTGAAATAGGTGAAGGCTCTCATAGTACAGGATTATTGCACAGGGTATCAAATAGTTCTTGCACAATTCTTGCAGTGTACAGGATAATTGGACACCTCTCCTACGGTGCAGTGCAGTACTAGCTAGCATAGCTAATATGCTAGAAGACCACAGAGCTAGCATCGCAGATGACTTCAAAACAACATTCGCTGCTCTTGAACAGAGACTTGACAAAATGCAGGCATCGATGATGGAGCATGGTCAGCAAATGAACCTATTGGAGTTCCTCGCCGAGCTGCAGGTCCAAGCGCTGAAGGAGAGGTGTCTGGCATTAGCAAATAGCAATGCTAAGCTGACAGCGAAAACTAAGAGTGAGCCACACTTGCAGAAATAACATTAGGATAATCGGCCTCCCAGAGTCAATCGAGGGATCCAGGCCCACGTGCTTTTTTGCCGAACTCCTGACTGAGGTACTCAGTGACCAGACTCTTCAGTCTCCTCCTGAGCTGGACCGGGTAAATAGAGCATTCACCGCCAAACCACAACCTGGCTCAAGGCCTAGACCGGTAATAATTCACTTTCATTACTACCAGACCAAGGACCTGATCAGTGTTGTATAAAGTATTGAAATCTGGGAGTCAAGTAAAAGTATAGTTACTTCTCCAAAATATGACTTTGGTAAAAGTCCAAGTCACTGACTGAATTGTTACTTGAGTAAAAGTCTTAAAGTATCTGAAATGTCTTGTACTTAAGTATGAAAATTACTTTAAAAATAGATGTACTCAAGTAATGTAATAAAAAGTAAAACAAAGCAAATGCAGTTTGAATGACATTTTTTAGATTTTGGTAAACTTTGAAAGTCAAATTCACTTAAAATAATATAAACAACCAAGTGCAGGAGAAATTTAGACCAAGTTTAGACAGAAAATACAACCTTTTTGTAAGCTTTCAGTTTTCCTTCTCCAAGTAAGGTCAGTGCTATACACTTTAAAAATTATGTTGGGGTGGGGGGAGTTCATTTTACTGATCAATTTATTTTTTAAATAAGTCGAATCTGTCGAATCTGACATCATTAATGAATAATAGTTATAATGAATAATATGGATTGTTATAATAAAACAAGAAAAGAATAATGGTTAATCAAGTGTTTGGTCAATGTAAACGCCCAAGAGGGGTTGAGTTCTACTTAAAAATATTTCATGGCTGTGAAAGAGAAATGTTTGATTGAGCTATATTCTGCAAGAGAAATTAAGTTTATATTAAGGTAGATTTACAACTCATGTTGGGAAGCTATTGATAAAAGTTTTCTTTTTTCCAGTTGATATATCATGATTGTTAAAGTGATCTTGTGTGTTATTTGGTTGTCCGATTGTAAATTTTGTGCGGAGCACGTAAGCGCGAAGTTTTTTTTTTTTTTTTGCTTCAGCACAGTAGTGTGCTAACAGCATGTTCTTATGTTTGGCCAGGTCCCTGCTCTCTGTGACATACATACAAAGGCCAAACAAATTGTGGAAATATTTTCACTCAAGAACCACAGGTAAAGAAAGGGTAGAAGTGATCAAGAGCGCACTGATGGGAAGAAGATCACAAATGCTTGTCACTGATGTGGTCACATGCTAGAATAGCACTTATCTCATGTTGGAACATCTGTTTCAACTAAAAGTACCCATGGAAACATCAGCCATCACAACTCTTTAAAGTGATACAACCTCACTATCTTGTCAGGAGTATCAAATAATTGAGGAGTGCTTGCTTGTTTTATTCCCTTTTTACTAGTAAGAGCTCTCAAAAGAGATTAGGGTCTTAAACTCAAAAGTGATACCCTTGATGAACTTGGAGCACCATTCAGTACTTGCAAAGTCAGCAAATATTACCAATTTTGTTGCCAATCTTCTGTAGGACACCCTTTTAAGGTGTATCAGACAACATGTGGCAAGTATAGATCGCTTAGGAGTAATGAAAATGGCCACATTACTTCACCCCAGGTTTAAAATTAATTTTTTTCTCTCTGCCAAAACAAGGCACAAGTGGCTCTAGTGAGATTTTATTTATACTGCAAATTCCTTGTCCTTGAAGTGTTAGTACTGTTATATTTCATATGCTGGTGTTGTATGATTGTACCACTTGTATCACATGGCATAGAGGTTCCCATGTTCACCAGCATCCTCAGTGCCTTGTGAGGAAGTGTTTTCCAAGGCTGGGGAGGTCATCAGCTAATGAAGAAACTTCACATTTTGTTGTTTGAGCAGCAAAGAGAGCCCAATGTCACACAGGAGAAACAGGTTGAATGCTGTTGGAACAGTGAAATTCTGTGCGCAGCTAACAATAAAGGATCTCAAGTAGAAGTCCCAGAAAAAGAGAATTTAGAATTCAACTTTTCCAGGAAACAAGTCCCAAACATAAAGCATACACAGCATCTTCATTGCTAAATCCGTCCATGACATAAAATAAATTAATTACCTCAGCCAGTCAAAAATATTAGCATGATTATTTTGGGTATAAATCATTTTAAGAACTGAAAATAAATACATATGGGTCTGACAATAAAAAACTTTACTGTGACTGTTATTTTCTGGTGTTTGAAATATGAAGGCTGCCACAGTGTCTGTGCAGCAGCAAATGTCACCAGTGAGGAAGGAATGAAGCATCAGTAATGAACCTTTAGGTAAAGCAGTGGGCTGTAAAGCGTCATTGCTTCATGTGGCTTTGTTTGGCCATCACTAGTATTTACATCTTTTGAGACCTGCAGAAAGCGATAAGTTCCGAAACACAGACTTACACAGTAATCAACCAGCTAAACACACTAGGTCAACAGCGAGAAAATCAGAGACCGAATGTAGCTCCCCAGTTGTTATTTACAGAACCAACGCTCAGATGGGCCATGTCACGTACGTTAAACCTCGACCTGCATAGAGCCAAAAGTGACATATCCACTTTGTTCACTGCCGATGGCAGTCACGAAGGAATTAAACAAAGTTAGTTTCAAACACAGTGACCAGGTATAAACACCATCAATATAGCAGCAGGTTTTTCCACTTTTTTCTGACACATAATCAGAGGACCCATCAGTCTTTGGAATGAAAAATTTTTCTAAACACTACACCCTTTTTCAGAAAAAGTATACTTTGTCACCTTATCAAACACTCATTGTTCAAAATATTGCCGTGAATAACCTAAACCATGTTTAGCTCTCCAGCTGTCTTAATTTAATCAGTGGTTTTTCAAACATTTTCTTGTACGCAGCAATCGTAAAAATAGCTTGAAAGTAGTTGTGGGCTAGACCCTTTCTGTTCAATTTCTAACGTTAAAAATCTATAAACTTGCATCGAGCGCCTGTGCTGGTGGGCCAGAGTGGTCCCTTTCTGGAGATGTGGTTCTGGGATGCAGAAAATCATTCAGAAGATCGCAAATGGCAACATCAAAGTCAGAACAAAATATCTTCCAGTTTTATTATCAATAAATATTTTTACAGATGAATAAAAGAGTGGAATTCCCAGCCTCGCTCAGCATCCCTGCATTATTTATCACATGGTTGATTAAGGCAGTTCATATTTCATTTGATGAAGTTGGTTCTCTTCTTCTTGCTGCACGTTTTGGCTCTATTTGGCAGTCTTCCTCTGTGTGTTCGTCTACCTGGTTCTGTGGACTCCTCCTTTCATCATCTTCTTCTTCTTCAGACTATTTTTGTTAAACACAGGTGAAGTTACTTGCTGCCACTTTGATGCTGCTTATACTTGATAGATGATAGATTTAAAAAGATGGATGGATAGATTTCTGTGGTTATCAGAAAATATATCTACTGCAGCAGGATAATGTGACAAATAGAACTAAAATACCACACCGCCCATACCCGATGAGGCTCATGTATTCCCAAGGCGCTCGCATTTCCCAACAAGAACATCATCCATGATTAGTGGATTAACCTCAGAGCATGGGAGACCCACAGATCTCTCTGAACAACAAGCCTCGGGTATGAAAGAATGGGGGAAAATCCTGCAAACATGGCTTGAAATACTCTTAGCCTGGATGAAGAAAACAATTGTAAGCTAGGATAGTTGCCTGGGATAATTGTACTGTCCATCCAGGGTGCTAAAACATCTGCTTCAGGCTTATTTGTGTTTTGTGTTTAAAAAACTGAAACACAAAACTCCCGTAATTTTTCACATATGGTTTCCGGCAGCAGAAAATCTGATTAAGCCTTTGCATATGACTGTTTTCTCTCATTTGTGATTTCAGCAGATAAGATACAGGCCGCATCCACAGCTTTCACCCACCAGCAGCGAGAGACAGATAAAGGGATTTGCAACAAAAGTTGTGTGAATATAGTTTTGCAGTCCTAGAGAAATGGCAGAGATTAGAGATTTCCCCTGTTTTGTTTTTGCTTCCACACATTTTAAAAGAAAAGACTAAATCCCTGCTTTGTTTAAAGGGCTGACGCTCGACTGTTTTAGGTTGCTGTCTGAATGGGAATTGTGCCTTATAAATACAGCTCTCTCTACAGCGCCTCAAGGCAACTCTGCCTGCAGCCTTTCACTATCTGCCAAGAAGCACATCGTCCATAATGTAAAGCCTACGCTTGATCCTATGGAGCTGAATGGTAAACGAGACAGTAGCAGCAAAGCCCTGAGACCTAATGATGCAAACAGACTGAAAAATAATCAACCAGAAGATTTCAGTCCATTTGGCTGTAAACACACACTTCAGACCATCTTTGAACAACTTCTAGACAGATTAGAGTCTGACTGGCGTGTGCCGCTGACCTTCATCGATCAATGTCAGTAATCAAGTCTGCCTTTGAACCTTCACTCTATTGTTGCCACTTTTTTCTCAGAATACATCTACTGTATGTAAACATGGACTATTGGTAGTGAAAAACCTGTCATCTGCTGCCATCTAGTGTTTGTATTTATTCTATCGCATGGGTCAGCAAACATACAATCCAGCAAGCCATTTTCTGTTTCTTCCAAGTTTGTCTAGAGATGCAAAGAATTTTTTGACATTTGAAGTTTTACATGCATATAAAATATAGGATTAAATTATATTTTCTTGCTTTGATTTTGTCAACCTTTTCTTCTTGCATACATGTCTGCATACGTGTCTGAGGCCTAGCCAGCCAATCAGCTTTAAAGCCTGTGAAGTCCTTGTACAGTAAAGCTCTGAAGGTTTCAGATCAGAGGACACTGAAAGTAGTATGCAAAGTAAAACATTGCAAGCTAGACTATGAGTCTTTTGTAGAGCTTAATTTACAATGTGTTAATGGTGGTAATTATTCAAAGGTTTAAACACCAACCAAAGGAGTCATAACAGGGAAAGCTGTGAACAGACTCTCCTGTTCAGAAAGATGCAAAGCATCACTTGGAAAAACCTCTTTCTCTTTTAGAGGAGCCCAGATTTTGAATAGTTGCCATCAGTAATAAAACACTTTCGACTTTTTACATCCCAGGTGGAAAAATGGCTAAAGCACCTCAATGTAACTCTTCCAGGTTTAGCAACCCTGAAGGCCACTGGCAACAGTCTCCTTCTGTGTTTTTTCTTGTGTAAATAACTCCTTTAACCGCGGTTAACGTGGCTCTGCAGCATTGCGTGGACATCGGGGGCAGTTCCCTTGGATTGGCAGACTGGGGTGGTGGTCCCCCTATTTAAAAAGGGGGACCGGAGGGTGTGTTCCAATTACCGAGGAATCACACTCTTAAGCCTCCCTGGTAAGGTCTATTCCGGGGTTCTGGAAAGGAGGGTCCGTCGGATAGTCGAATCTCAGATTCAGGAAGAGCAGTGTGGTTTTCGTCCTGGCCGTAGAACACTGGATCAGCTCTACACCCTCAGCAGGATCCTCGAGAGGGCATGGGAGCTTGCCCAACCAGTCTACATGTGTTTTGTGGATCTGGAGAAGGCATTCGACCGTGTCCCTCGAGGGATCCTGTGGGGGGGTACTCCGGGAGTATGGAGTACTGGGCCCTTCAATAAGGGCTGTCAGGTCTCTGTATGACCGGTGTCAGTATCTGGGCCGCATTGTCGGCAGTAAGTCGGACTCGTTTCCGGTGAGAGTTGGACTGCGCCAAGGTTGCCCTTTGTCACCAATTCTGTTCATAACTTATGGACAGAATTTCTAGGCGCAGCCAAGGTGTTGAGGGGATCCGTTTTGGTGGCCTTAGGATTGCGTCTCTGCTATTCGCGGATGACGTGGTCCTATTGGCTTCATCAGGGCGTGATCTACAGCTCTCACTAGAGCGGTTCACAGCCGAGTGCGAAGCGGCCAGGATGAGAATCAGTGCCTCCAAATCTGAGACCATGGTCTTGAGCCGGAAAAGGGTAGAGTGCCTCCTCCGGGTTGGGGAGGATGTACTGCCCTTTGTGGAGAAGTTTAAGTATCTTGGGGTCTTGTTCACGAATGAGGGGAAGATCGAGCGGGAGATCGACAGGCGGATTGGTGCAGCGTCTGCTGTGAAGCGGGCGCTGTACCGTTCCATTGTGGTGAAGAGAGAGCTGAGCCAAGAGGCGAAGCTCTCGATTTACCAGTCAATCTACGTTCCTACCCTCATCCGGGATCTCGTTCCCGAAAGAACGAGATCCCGGATACAAGCGGCCGAAATGAGTTTTCTCTGTAGTGTGTCTGGGCTCTCCCTTAGAGATAGGGTGAGGAGCTCAGTCATCCGGGGAGGACTCAGAGTAGAGCCGCTGCTCCTCCACGTTGAGAGGAGCCAGTTGAGGTGGCTCGGGCATCTGGTTAGGATGCCTCCTGGACGCCTCCCTTGTGAGGTGTTCCGGGCACGTCCCACCGGGAGGAGGCCCAGGGGAAGACCCAGGACACGCTGGAGGGACTATGTCTCTCGGCTGGCCTGGGAACGCCTTGGGATTCCCCTGGAGGAGCTGGCCCAAGTGGCCGTGGAGAGGGACGTCTGGGCCTCCCTACTGAAGCTGCTACCCCCGTGACCCGACCCCGGATAAGCGGAAGATGATGGATGGATGGATGGATGGAATTACTCCTTTTGCACACTACGCATTCCTTCCAGTGGCTGAAATGTTATGGTTTTGACAAATGTTCTTTGTAGGCAATGCTCAATGATACAAGGTTTGACAAAAATAAATAATACTTAATATATTTCTTAGATGAAAAAATTGAAATGATCCCAACAGATCCAAAGACAGTGCAAGGAATAAAAGCCTACCCAGCCCATAAGTTAGTATTTGCATATAGTTCACATAGAAAAGATAAGCCATCTCCTCTTTTTTAAAATAAATGTAACATTGTTTTAATCCATCTATCTATTGAATTCAATTAAATTAAATGTATGTGCCAATTCACAACATGTCATCTCAAGGCACTTTACAAAGTCAAATTCAATCATATCATACAGACAGATTGGTCAAAAAGTTTCGTATCTAAGGAAACCCAGCAGATTGTATCGAATCTTGACAAGCAGCATTCACTCCTCCTGAAAGAGCGTAGAGCCACAGTGGACAGTCGTCTGCATTGTTGATGGCTATGCAGCAATCCCTCATACTGAGCATGCATGAAGCAGCAGTGGAGAGGAAAACTCCCCATTAACAGGGAGGAAAACCTCCAGCAGAACCAGAACCAGGCTCAGTGTGAACGATCATCTGTCTCGACCCACTGGGGGTTAGAGAAGACAGAGGAGACACAAAAGCACAGAAGCTCACATTGATCCAGGAATCCTTTCTATGTCAGAGGGTAATGGCAGATCATCTGATCCCCCTGGATGATGTCATAGCTGATAGAACACCAGATCAGGTGTATCTACTATGAAGACAAAAATCCGTCCGTCCGTCCGTCCGTCCATTCATTCATCCATCCATCCATCCATCCTCCAGAAGTTCAACTGAGTCCTTTTAATTTTATTAAAAAAAAACTTACGGAGACCCATCCAAGATCCATATTGATTTGCAACCTAATAATTTCCAAGCCCTGACCAAATAACAAAGCCTTTTTTTACCATCTGAGTCATTCTCTTGACATTTAACATATAAAATACCCCGTTCTAGGTTTAACCGTTGGTGGAATGCCATGTAGTTCCAAAACGTTACCACTAGGCGGCAGTAATGGATCAGAAAGGAGCCCTTCCCCTTCCATCAGAGGGTCTAACTCTTTTTGCAACGATAGGACTAGCAGATACTTTTTTAAATATTTTATTTTAGATTTCGTGAAGATTTTTTTTTTCTAATTTAGGCTTACAGGTCATTGAAGAACAGATGATGATAAAGTGTCAGGGATTGGTTAGCACTGATCCCTGTAAGTGGGGTTGTTTCTGCAGGCCCCTACAGTTAAAGGCAAGCTCTGACTGATGATTGTCAAACAAAAGTAATATAATGCCTGTTTGGTCAGAAAGGTTCATTGTACTCACCAGTTTGCCCTCATAAAATGTGACCTGTAGCATGTGTGTGTGTGTGTGCGTGTGTGTGTGTGTGTGTGTGTGTGTGTGTGTGTGTGTTGAACCCATTAGCCTCATGTTTTACTATGTTTCCTACAGTAGAAACTGCACAAGCCCCAACTTGTGTGAGGGTGCAGGCAGTGTTCAATAGATGAGTTTCAGTTCAGGTACTGAATACCTTCCACTGCTGCTCAGGGAAAAACATGTTCAGTAATGATTTATCTAATTCTTTGGCATTCTTTGGATCCTGGTTTTCACAACGGTTTTGCAATTACTAATTTGTAATTTATTATCTTTAAAAATATAAGAGTGCATGCCTCAAAAGTGACCATTACAGTTAAAGCACTTTTTGATGAAACCTTTGTCCAGAAATGGTTGGCTCCTTGCACAAACAGCAAAGTGGATTTAGTGTTGAACAATAAGAGTAAAAGTGATGTTCAGCGCAGCTTATTAGGTCAAGCAACTCAATATGAGAAAATAGATGTACTAAACTAGTATTAAATAAACAACCTCTAAGAGTCATCCTTCTGAATGACTCATGAGTATGACTCTCTTGGTGATAACCACTTTCTCACCTGCACAGTAACTGTTGCCTTGATATTAGAAGTCACTTTTGCTCATTCACCTTTCTCCTTTTTCACATGAACAGAGCAGAGGAAGAAAACAAAATTAGAGGACAACCTGCTTTTCTGTCCCATGCATGGATGTGGTTAGAAGGTGGAGGCAGTTCTGAACTGGGCTGATGTTTAACTAAGATAAACTGAAAAAGCACCTGGCACAGTTACACGTGGGTCTGCTCAGAAACTGAAAAGGGAAGTTCCATCACTTCCTGAACATGGCCACCTCACAGAGACACAGCCTTAAGATTTTAGTGTCTTGCAAAAAGTACTCACACATTTTGCCATTTCAAAACTATAAACTGCAATATTTCTTTCTTTTTTATGATAGCAAAAACAAATAAATAAATAAACAAGAGACTCAAATAGGCCTAAATAATCACGTTTAACTAGTTGGCTGAAAACGTCACCTTATCAGAGTCCACCTGCAACAAGGTAACTCTGGAGAAGCTGCAGAGATCCACAGCTCAGGTGAAAGAACCTGCTGAGAGGACAACTTTTAGGGTTGCCCAGACACACTACGGAGAAATAAAAATACCACTGCTGAGAGAAATTCATAAAAAGATCTGTTTAAAGTTTGCTACAAGCCTTTAGAAGGACTGGTGAAATTTAACACTGTGGTCAAGATGTAGAATGCTGTGTGTGATTGAAAACTAATACTTTACATTGGCCAAAAGGGACCATACCCTCTATGAAAAATTATGGGGGCGGCATTATGCTGTGGGGATGTTATTCTTTTGCATGTGCTGGGGGACTCATCAAAGTTTATAGAAATAAATGAAGCTAAACACAGGACAATGTTAGAAAAAAACCTGTCAGAGGCTGCAAAGGACTTGGGACTCGGACAGATGTTCATCTTCCAGCAAAATAGCAACCCTATAGGTCTTGTTAGACTTGAGCATTCTGCTTTTTTACTAGGATGGACTTGCAGGAGGTTCTAATTATGGTTGAGTCGGTGCTGAATAAATACCAATTTTGAGCTCTGAATGTTTCGAATACAAAGGTTACATCGGGAGCCCAGACAGTTTTGCTTTCTGACGTATTTCCGCCACTCGCCGACGTGGAAATATGTCACGTTTACATCGGGTGCACATGTGCACTCAGGTCAGTTTGCAACGTTCAGAATAACTTGATCCTGACAAGTGTTTACATGCGTGCTGATCGGATTATCAAGTGGCATAAACAACCCCTCTTATTCGGAATACAGTTTCATTCCTTTTGAGCTTAATCCGATCATCATATTGCGATTGACTTGTTCACATGACACATTTGTATTCCAATCGGCCCTTTATTCCGACTATTTCTGTCCATGTAAACGAAATGATTCTGCAGGTGGAGGCCACGGACATTTTTCCTTTCTCATTTCTTTTGACTGTGTTTGAGTAGTTTTGCATTTGACCAGGGTCAGTGTCACTACTGGTACCATGAGGTGATACCTGGACCCTTCAAAGGTTGCACAAACAGTCCAACTCCACCAGGATGACACATCTGCCATTGCAAGAAGGTTTTCTGAGTCTCCCAGCACAGTCTCAAGAGCATGGAGGAGATTGAACGAGAGAGGCAGTTACAATAGCAGAGCTGGACAAGGCCGTCAGCGGTCCTTAACCCATCAGCAGGGACAGTTCTTCTCCTTTGTGCATGGAGGGGCAGGATGAGTTCTGCCAGAGCCATACAGTGTGACCTGCAGCAAGCCACTGGCATGAATCTCTCAGACCAATCCATTAGAAACTAACCTGACTCCGCCAGATGTATTTCGCTCCGCCTAGCTTCACTCACATACATCTGGGACACCGCCATAGGAATTGCCTTTATTGAAGGCTGGGCCTTATCAAAAATTCTTGCATATGATTGGATAAGCCACTTGTCTGTCATCTTTATCGACATGCTATTTCAACCACTCACACCGAAGCCAACCCGTGACGCTGTGAGAGCGACGCAGGAAAAATTATTGACAGTGAGCTAACAGGAAGAGGGGGGAAGACAGGCGGCAAAGCGCCGCGGGTCGGAGTCGATCCCGGGCCGACCGCATTGAGGACTAAAGGCCTCCTAACATGGTTCGCGCTAACCGCTAACAATTTTTTCAGGACATACTCCAGCTTAGGACACACATAACAAACAATAAACTATAATCAATGGGTGCAGTTAATAATGTAGTGAACAATATGTACAGTTTTTTTTTTGTAAGATCAGAGCATGCAAGATAGTCTTTGTGGTCTGCTAGCACTCGCACCGAGTTCCGAAAGTCAGTCCCACCTAAACACGATCCATGGTGTGTAAGCTTCTTTGATGATACATTCATGCTTGTGGTGCATCTTGTGCAATGTTCTTAAACCTGATATGCAGTACTGTGCAATAAAACATTCCTGATAGTTAAGAACGTGCAAGAGAAGTATGCATTGACAGTAGTGATATTGTAACATGTAAAGCTTGCAGTAAATCTTGTGCAATATACTTAAACTTTAATATGCAGAAATATACTTAAACGTTAACATGCAGAACTGTGCAATGAAAACTGTGCAGCAAAACATTCCTGATGGGTAAGAGAGTGTCCAAAAAATATGCATTCACAGTGGTGATGTAACGAGTACAGACTCTCCTCATCAGGGGGCGATAGCCCTTACTGCTTTAGCGAAGAAGCTGTTTCTAAGTCTGCTCGTACTGGATTTGATGCCCTTGAAGTGTTTACCTGATGGGAGAGGGGCAAACAGCGCATTGTCCGGGTGGGTGGGATCTGTGGTGGTGCGTTTGGCCCTTCTCTGAACTTGTGCAGCATAAACCGAGTCCAGATCTTGCAGAAGGCATCACATTCCCTGCGCTGTCCTCACCAGCCGTGCTAAGTCTTTCTTCTCCTTCAGTGTGCAGCTCCCATACCACAGAGTTATGCTAAAACATAAAATACTGTATTGTACTGTAGCTATTGTAAAAGCCTTTAGCAGTTTAGTGGAAAGTCCAGACCTTTTCAGTTTCCTGAGGAAGAAGAGCGTTCTACACCAGGTGGGAGGTGTTCACAGTCCAGCAGAGGTCAGAGGAGAGGTGAATGCCGAGGAAACTAACGCTATCCACACGCTCCACCACCTCCCCCTGTATGTAGAGAGGAGCGTGTTCAGTCCTCCTGGACCTCCTGTAGTCTATTATTACCTCCTTGGTCTTACTGGTGTTCAGGGTCAGGTTGTTCCTGGAGCACCACTGTGGGAGATTGTGGACCTCCTCTCTGTAGTGTATCCTTTTTCCCAGATATCCGACTACGTGTGGACTAGGCCTTCATGTCTCACTTAAAGAAAAAATGTCTCTGCCTGTCAGACAGATGTTAACCTCACCTGTTACCCCTAGCAACTTCCCAGATGTCTATCATATTTCCACTGTCTTTATAGAGTGCCACAAACAGTCACTGCTTTCCACAACGCATGGTCGTGAACCTATGACCTTTGCATATAGTGCCAGATAACCTTTCACCTCCTCTCACTCTTTTACTATTTTTTCATCAGTAGCAGCTGTTCTTTCCAATTTCTGCTCCCCATCTGTTGGTTGTGAGTCCATTTGAACCTCCTGACAGTTCCGAATGGGATGAATGACTGAAAGGCCAGCCGAGGCAGCCAGGGATAATCTCCACAAGCACAGATATGTGTGGGTCCTTTGCAGTCCGTCACAAAGAGAGCGAGAGTGAGAAAATCAGAGGTGAAAGTGAGGTAGCGCACCCTTGAGAAAGGTTTGTATGCTCTGCAGGTCCAGGCTCGCTTCAGAACCTTGAAGGCTTGGCATGTAGACACAGGCGGATCAGAGCAGGAGCCGGGCATGCGGCTGCGGCTCAGAGGAGGCTGCAGCTCAGAAAGGAAGAGCGGTTGTTTAACACTCAGAAGGTCACCGGCTTGATCTTTGGTTTCCTCAGGCTACATGTTGAAGAGTCTCAGGGCAACATGCTGGACCTTACCCTGACCCCAACACTCTCATCTGTGTGTGAGTGCAGCAGAATGCAATACTCAGTCAAAGAAAAATAAGCGTTTTATTAAAGCAAATGTTAAACAGTAGTGCAGGTTCTCAACAAGACAAGACATTTGCACACATGC
This sequence comes from Fundulus diaphanus, assembly GCA_037039145.1. NCBI lineage: Eukaryota > Metazoa > Chordata > Actinopteri > Cyprinodontiformes > Fundulidae > Fundulus > Fundulus diaphanus. The sequence goes on along the minus strand of CM073124.1, from coordinate 49,786,992 downwards.
TCACACGTGTCCTCAGTTTCAGTCTGTTTCCACCCCTTCAGCAAGATGGCTGCAGTTATTGCCCTGCGTGCCATTCTTTAATTTACCTGATCCCACTTTTAGGGCAGTAAATTAGCACAAACACACTGTCACACAGACATGAGCACATAAGAGGTCTGACGTCAGGGTAACTTCAGGTCAACGCTGTTAGCACCTCTGAGGATCACCAATTAACAAAGGTCAGGCTGTCTAACTGTCAATAATTTAAAATAAAATTATTTTCTGATCACAATTTGTTGTTATATTGAATTCATTAAAAAAACAAATTAACATTTACTTAAAAACCCAACATATAAGTGGAACCACATCTTGACATACTGTGTAAAAAAGACACATTGCATTTTCTCTCACTGTCTACGATTACAAAATTATTTCTGTTTGCACACCAAGATTACTATGCCCCTAAGCCAGGGGTCTCAAAATCAAATGAGTGGGGGGCCAATGCCAATACTGTCCGCTCATTGGAGGGCCACGTTAGTTTTGGAGAAGTATGAAAAACTACAGATACTGCTGAAAAAAGCTCAAAAACAACTGCAATACAGTGTTTCATTTCAAATAATGCAACAATACATATAGCAGGTATTTTCCCCTCATTCTTAACTACTAATGAAATACAATTAATAAAACAAAAACTAAATAAATTGGTATCTTAAATGTGACAAGAGTAATGAGGCAGCCATTTATATTCATATAAGACATTGACTGGTGGTGAAAATAGTTTCTTAGAATTCACCTTTTTCACTGAATTAAAACTGACAACCCTCTCAACATATTTGTGCCTTCTGCTCCATTTTTAAGCTGCAATAAAAACATGACAAAACAATATATTTCTGTCAAATGCGTTTTTAGCTGTTGAACATTTTCAACCTTAAATTACTAAGTAAACTTAATATTCAGCAATACATATGTTCCCACCTCTGCTATAAAAATATAATATATAAATACTAGATATATTAAACATTTTTGCCCATGCATTTAAACAATAAGTGCAAATATTTAAAGAGCTATTAATATCAAGTTATGCCTTTGATTTGTGCAGCTTCCTCACTTGAAAGGAACGGAAGAGATTACGCAGTTTTAACAGCTGGGTTCCACTCAAAGACCGACAAGATTCCCCTTTTTTCTTCTCTTTATTTTTGATTATGCTTGAAGACAAATGGTCAAAAAATGTGGTCTCAATTCAGGTAAAAAACCTTAAAGCAAACCAACAAATAACAAATTTACAAAATCATATAACAAATTTCAGTCAATAAATATTTCTACAGAAAAACAAACAACCTAATACCAAATGTTAAAGAAATGTAAATTTCTCTATCCCAAAAATAAATTCATTAATCTCTGCATTATTTTAGAGGATATTGCACAAGCCATTTTAAAGAACTTATAAAGTAGTGATGTTACGTTATGTGCCGAGGCTTCGAGGCGTGTGTCGAGTAATGGAGGGGGTGTTTCCACAATGCGTGTATCGAGGCTTGCTTCATTTGGGGGAGGAGCCGACAACGATGACGTCCGAAGCCTCGCTGCCCGGCTGTACCACGTGACTGCTTCGGGAAGTGGCTCAGATTGTTGCGCGGGGTTTGACGGCTTTAAAAAGTCCACAAGCTCCATTCAAAATGTGGGTTGTTGTAGGAGAGTTGCGGTCAGTTGAGAGAGTGGATAGAGTTTGGATAGTTTGGATAGTAGAGTTTGGATAGTGGTTATTTAGTTTGAGAAAGTTAGTTTGGTGTTTGGAGAGTTTAGGAAAGAGATACATAGGAGATTTAGGAGTGCGAGGACAGGATAGGAGTAGGATGGAGCAGGCGAGAAAGAGGAGGATGTCCCCTATGTGGGAACATTTTGATTTGATAAGCCCTAACAACGTAAGGTGAACTGAACATTTGCAGATGCATTAGGTTTGCTTATGAGGAACTGTATTTTTCACTGTTTCTTATTTTGTGTAAAGGTGAGGTGTTTATTGTGCTCCAAGGAGTTGGGGTACAATAATAACACCTCATCCATGCTAAGGCACTACCGTGCCTTGCATGAGAATAGGGATGAAACTGGAGCTTCACCCAGCCAAGGTATTTCATTACTATATTAAAAACACACTTTCACAATTTTTGCATGCTGATGTTTGCTTGTTGTGCGAATAAAGATAGGTAACAGACACTGTATTTATTCCCTTTTAACCAGCCACCAGAAAAGCAGAGCTGGATGAAGCTCTAGTCTCCATGATAGTGAAGGATACCCAGCCTTTCACTATTGTGGATGACGTTGGATTCAAGACATTTGTGTCTAAGCTGGATCCCAATTATGTTCTCCCTACAAGGCAGGTATGTGTGGGTCCATACATGAAACGAATGACTACATTATTGTATGTGTCACAATTCAGCAATATATATATATATATAAATGTATGTATGTATGTATGTATGTATGTATGTGTATATATATATATATATATATATATATATATATATATATATATATATATATATATATATATATATATATATTTCTTCCTTTAGGCTCTGAAGGCCATGGTGGAGGCCAAATATGAGTCTGCTAAGGAGCACGCTAAGGCTAAAGTAGAGAAGGTGGCTGCTGTTAGCCTTACATCAGATATGTGGACATCCATCAACATGGATGCCTACCGGGCAGTGACATGCCACTTTGTGGAGGAGAATGAAAAGCTGAGCTCGGTGTTGTTGGGAGTGCAGGCATTCCCCCAGTCTCACACTGCTGAAAATATTGCTTGTGTGAAAGCCTCCCTGATGGAGGAATGGGGAATCTCAGGCAAGGTGACATGCATGGTCACCGATGGTGCTCCTAATATGGTGGCATGCGTGAGAGACCTGAAGCTTCGCCACCACATTTGTGTTGCTCACACCCTCAATCTTATTGTGAAGAGGGCGCTTGACCACCAACCTGCGCTCTCTGGCCTCCGGGCCAAAGCAAGGAAGCTGGTTGGCTACTTTAGAAGCAGCACCACTGCTAAGGTATCCTCTTTTATTTTATTCCAATATATAATGTTAATAGTTTGTCTGTACTCCTACTGCAGTGACTTAATGGCCTACTCTTCTGTATCTTTAAAGGAGAAGCTTACACAAGTGCAGCTTCAGCTGGGCATGCAAGCAACCAAGCTGATGCAGGAGGTGGAAACAAGATGGAACAGCACCTACTTGATGCTGCACCGTCTGGTGGAGTTGAGGGAGCCAGTAGGAGCGGCATTGGCTGGATTGCACACTGACATTCCCTTTTTAACTGCCAGTGAGTTTGATATTGTTGTAGCGTGCCTTTCGTTACTCTCTCCTTTCTATGACGCCACCATGGAGCTCTCGGCAGAACAACACGTGTCGGCATCAAAAGTTATCCCCCTCCTGAAGATGATAGAGAATGCCCTTCAGGAGGAAGACACCAAGTCGGCACCTGCAGAAGCAGTGCAAATAGGAGAGCAGCTCATCAGACATCTCAGGGAGAAGCTGCACATGCTCCAGTCAATGAGCATCTTGTCGCTGGCTACACTCCTGGATCCACGATTTAAAGTTATAGCATTTTTCAGCAACACAAAAGCTGCTGAAGCAGTGAAGCGCTTGACTTCAGAGTGTGCCACCGTAATCCGACGGAACCTAGAAGAGAACACTCACGAGATTCCCCAGGCTTCCACCTCTCAAGAATTCAGTGGAGGTAATCTTTTGTATTACATTTTGAGATTACTTATTCCTATTAAAACACTTACTAACCTGACCTGTGGTTTCCATTTAGGTAGCAGACTTTGGCAAAGATTGGACACTAGTGTCATGGAGGCAAAGAGGACTCCAAATGTCTCAGCAGATGCCACCGTAGAGGTCCAGCGCTACCTCTCAGAGGCGAACATAAGCAGGCTGGAGAACCCCCTGGAGTACTGGGCTAATCATCGGTCACTGTACCCCAATCTGTACAAACTTGCACTTATTTATTTATGCACCCCGGCATCATCTGTGCCATGTGAGCGTGTCTTTTCAAAGGCTGGAGAAGTAGTATCAAAAAAGAGAAATCGTTTGAAACCAAAAACTGTGGAGAAATTGTTGTTTCTTAATAAAAATGCATGAAATCATCCAAGTTACACAAGCATCAGCCTATTCATTACCCCCTCCCTAGTTCCATAAGCACTTTCACTGTCCTCTGCCTGATTAAGCCCATGCCATTTTTGTAGAGTCACAGAAAAACATTATTACACAACATGCCATATCACATGACACTCCTATTGTGGGAATAATTACACACAGAGAATACATTCAAACAATATTTTATTGTACACATGTGTTTACAAAATTTATGTAGACAAATGATTTCGTCCTACACCTTCTGTGAAGTCATTCCCAAGAGCCATAATAGACAAAAATTAATGCATCACACGTGTTAAGATACAGCTGGCTGTGATTATACAACTTGCCAGTAGGTGGTGCTGTGTGCACATGAACCATCAAGAAATGAACCTTTTCTCGAACCAGTTGGCTGAGTGGTTCAATGCCTCATGAGGCTTCATCTCGCCATCACTATTATAAAGCAAACAACAAATGAATGAAGTACAAGCTGCATCAGCTGAGCAATCAGACCCGCGGCTAAGCTAATGCTAACTTCTTCTTCTTCGTCTGGTGTTTAATGGCAGCTGGCAAGAAACTTTTAGCAGCATTACCGCCACTTACTGAGTGTGGTTCTGGATGGATTATCTCTCTCTCTCTATCTATCTATCTATCTATCTATCTATATATATATATATATATATATATATATATATATATATATATATATATATATCTTAGTATTCTACTCATTTATATAATTCACACCTTCTATAATCAAATTCTATGAAATAATTTAGTTCTCTTTAAATATTGAATAACTATTTGTATATGTTTACTCCCCAAATGCTTCCTCAAAATATCTAATAAATTTATCTTTTCCTTAATACATTTAAACTCTTTCCTCATATATCTTCTCTCTCTTTCATATTTATTACATTCTAATATAACATGTTCTATTGTTTCATACTTTCCACAATAATCACATTTACCAGTATTATGTTTTTGAATTTTAAAAAGTGTATAATTAAGTCCTGTATGCCCAAATCTTAACCTTGTTATAACCCTCTCCTCCTTTCTATTTCGTCTTCCATTTCTTCTTTCTCTTATTGTCTTCTGAATTTTATAAAACCATCTTCCTGTTTTTCCTTTATCCCACCTTTTTTGCCATTTTTCCATCAGTTTTTCTTTAATAATAGTCTTCCCCTCAGACTTACTTATTTTAACTGTAAAATTAATAGGATTTTGAATCGCCCTCTTTGCCATTGTATCTGCCTTTAATGCTAACTTCTTACAGTCCAGGAGCTTTAACAGGTACTAATCCATCACAGAATACGTGATCTTTCTTACCGGCTGCCACTCTGCTTGGTTGTAATCGTCTCCCAGGTCTCTGCACAGGCTTCTTACAAAGACTGCTTTTAAATGATGCCAGCCAGTCACTTACTTCAGTCTTCTTGTTTAGTTGACAGTGCAGTGGATGTGCGTCGCGTTTTATGGTCCGTGTGAATCATAGTCTCGCCTCATCCGGCAATCAGTTCTGGCTTGCTAACATTTTTTTTCCCCCCAGTTTTAACTTCACAATTAATATATTGCACTACATAAATCCTCTCTGTATGAGTTTTGGCTCTATTTCTTGCCAGATAATTGACAACATTTCTGCTCACAGAGCTTAGCCACATTCGCTCTGATGGATGTTGCTGTTGAAACTCTGAGAACAGCCTCAGGATGGGCATCTGTGAGCCTGGGTCTATACACGCTTTTATTAAAGTTCATTTGCTGAACTTTAATAAAAGCGTGGAAACCCTGGACAGCTCTGAGAAGGATGAAGGTAACTCTCGCAGAAACGTCCCAGTCTAGACTGCTTTTCCTGGTGGCTCTCTGAATTTAGTTTTCAGGTCATCACTGCACTGCAGGACACTGGACACTTTCTCCACACCAGGGAGAGGGGGTCTGCAAACAGTTTTAAATAGCAGTCATATCAGCACTGAATGCTGCACCCTCTTCCACCAAAGACCCACATGCAACAATATGACAGAGTTTTTTTTTTATAGACAACTGACTCTTCCACATTCTGAGCTTTGTGCAGAAAGTGTTCACACTTTCAAAGACTGTGTTGATGAGCTGATCCGGACCCTGCAGCTTTAGGTTCAGGATGTATAGCTCGTGTTATTTCCACAAGAAATGCAATATCCATGATGCATTTTGGATCATCAGCTCCTAACCAAAAAATAAAAAATAAACTTCAACTCAGTTACCCTGCTGAGCAAGCAAACTTAATTGAAGTACAGAACATCCACATAACATGTCTTGACTTCCTCCAAAAAAGCACAGAACTGGTGATGTTGCGCAGGACCTGGGACCAACAAACATAATTGAAATAATTCTGGTAATCCTAACCCAGTCACTACAGGACATGTTTTTATCTGATTTAATGTAAGAGACTGAGAATAAACCCTAAGTGTAAATGTTTGATTTCAACTTTAATTTGAACTAATCGGTCAAATTCTTTAACGTCAATCACCTATATTCAATTTTTCCCCCTATACATTTTCCATTGCCACTGGTACTAGAAGAGACACAACGATGAATGTAACGAGTGCATGTTTGAGGTTTCTGGGAGGGTAAAAGCATACCATGTTAACTGACATGTCACTTCAGGGTAAGTGAAAGTAAAATCTCCTTTCAACTCATTAAGCAATTTCTCCTTCCAAGTAAAAGCTTCAATTGGCATCCTGAGAGTTGGAAGCATATGGCCAAGTAAACTCAAGAGAAAAAAAAAAATCGCAATATTTAATGAGGTTTTACCTGAACCTTCATTGTCGTCCAGACAGTCGGAGCCTGTATAGTCCAATTCAGAGAGTTTAATAAGGGGCTAGTTTTGTAGGATGCTACAGTGCGTCCTGCATCCAAGGTGTACCCCACTTCCTGCAAACTGACTTCTGGTGGATGAGCAGGTATACAAAAAAGAAGGCTGAATAGAAGCGTAGTATGGTGGTATTCCTACAGGCAGTCTCTGAAGTCTCAACTGTCAGTTAATACAATAAATTAAGGTCCCCAGACACAAATGATGCACAGTAGACAGATCAGACAGAATCACCAGCACTTCACAGAGCATGATAGGAGCTACATTCTGCAGATGCTTTGAGTCGGGCTTCAGTAAGCCTCAGGACAATGTTGTAGATGATTCTATAAAAAGGTGACCTGAGGTGTATTAAACATTCGTTATGGGTTAACTCTATGCTTAATTTATTTTCCAGCTATTCCGGTTATTCGGCATCATCCTGAGTCACTGGTAAAGACGTGTAGCGGCTTTAAAAAGATTCTACTGCAATGACATAATCACACACTTAAACATTTGGAAGCAAAAGCGTAATGATCACTGCTCTGACCATGTCCTGCTGCTGTTGTCATGGCATTCTGGATGGTTCCAGCTCTATCCCCTGATTGCTGGCACCTGTTGTTGGCACTATTTAAGCCTGCCTTCCTCACTATGCTGGTGCCAGATTCTCAAAAACCTTGTGTGAGTAGACCTTCCAGCATTTCCTAGCCTGCCTGCCTGTGTTTCGACTATTGAGTGTTTTTCTGGATTCCTGCCTGTTGCCTTGCCCTTGTCGGCCTCTTCATTGGTTCCCAGTTTCTGGGCAACGACACGTGCCTGCTTCTTGTCTTTGCCTCTCTATCCAGTCCTTTCTGTACCTCTGCCTGTTGGAACTTGGATTTTGGACCTTGGAAATGGACTTGGACTGGACCTGTTGGATTTCCCCTCTTGGGCCTCCGCCTTCCCTCAATCCTCCGTGCATGACTCTGGACTGCCTCTGTGTTTTCCCATATCACCTGCCCCCTTCAGGAGAAAAGACTGCACTGGATTCAACGCCCTTTACTGATCCAGTTAAGGTTAGTGGGTTTTCCTGTGTAGCTGTAATTTCCGCTTGCAAGCTCACCACCACTAACCTGCCTCTCTCCCTTGCAGTGCGACCAGTCCCGTTCCCTGAGGCTCTTCTTTTCGGCTACACCTTTACTTTTAATAAAGTAATTTTAACGAACTCTTGGTGTTGTGTGAATTACCGGCTCCGGCTCCTAAGATTCATCACAAAAATCCTTTTTTATTGATTTGAAACAGACATAAACAAGGTGTACCTGAGTTAGTCAAAAGGCTAGTTTTCATCAATAGTCCCTGTACCTGATATCATTATGCATCAAATATGTAAATTAAAACAGCAGTGTTAGTAACCATAATAACAGTAATAATCTGAAGATAAAGGCTAAATAAACGTTATATTTCCACTAGAAATGTACAATAACCATGTAGCTGGCCAAATTAAAAAAGCAGTAGTTTTTGTCACAATCTCCAGGTGTTTTGAGTTTCTTTTGTTTTGATTTTTTTTTTAAAGTATTTCTTATGTATGTTCCTTAGGTTGTGCTTTCTTTGGTTATTTGATTATGCTTATTCGTAGGTGATTGAGTTTTTTTGGTTTCTTTGCCTGGTTTTTTCCCGTTTATATTCTGCACTTGCTGACATTTTACTTAATTTCTGGATTTGTTCATTCTATGTAGATTTTGTTTTATTTCTGTTGGATTCCTTCTATGGCTCTGTCTGAAATGTTCTAATTATAGCTCCTAGCTAATGTTCCTTTCATGAGGTCCACAGTAAGATATCGTGGACAGAAAAGGCGTTTCAGACTGCTGTGCCGAATTTGGACAGTCTTTAACTGCAATGTCATTATGTGACGAAGACACACATGGATGATTCAAGTCAAATCTGGGCCTACGGCCTTCCAAAAAAGAGCTACATATTACATATTACGGAGATTTTTGTTAATTTTTGTGTTTATATGTCATGTCACGCAAAGATTGTGGGATTCCTTATGGCTCCTTAACGCCAGCGAAGGACATCGCAAGCTCGCTACGCTAAAGGAATTGTGATAGGAAGCATACAGGCTCCTTTTCCTACCCCTTTCCTTACTGAGCGCTCTATTTGGACTGCACTTGTTGTGGCGAACACTGACACACTTCCACTTTCTTCCACACACTCTCTGCCTACTCGGACGCTTTTTTCTCTGCTCCCTGCTTGCATTTTCCTGCCTTTTACTTTTTATCTCCTTTTTATCTCTTAGCCAAAACCACAGAAAGTTGGATTTAGTTATTTTATTTATTTTTGATTTTGATTTTGAAAAGATGCCTACCTTCACCACAATGGACAATGGAGATAGCTGTTATGGAACTGAAAATCTGTCGACTCGAAGTGAATTATGATGTAAATGCCACCCATGGAAATGAAACAACCCTGCCTGTGACTCTGAACGGTGACCACCACCCCAGCGACTCAGCGGACAAACCGTTCCCTGAGGAAAATGAGAATCCCTGGACCACTCTGGGTGCAAGACCATAGGATCAACGAACCCCACACCCAGACAAAGGAAACTGGCCGATACTACAGAGAACTGTCCCAGGACAAGTGAAACAACAGCGAGCTGTTCTCACAACAAATGATAGGAGTAAACCTGCTGGAAATGTCGGAATTCCGTTACTAAACAGATTCGCTACGCTCCAAGATGTGACCCAGGAGGATCATGGCAACAATCAGAGGTACGTCAAAAATCTTTTACCAGAGAAAAGGCATGCCACAGGGCCAAGGACCCTGATATTATGCAATGGATCTGTATGTGGGATTAAACATATCTGTAACAAAAAAAACACAGAGGTGTTGAATTATAACTATTATAACTATTCGAACTGTGGCTTAGTGTCTGATATATCAGACATCCTTCCAAGGATCTTGAAAGAACGCCTGACCTTGGAAAAACTCATAATACATGCTGAAGCCCTGGGCGACGTCACCCGGATAAGAAAATCAGAAGTATTGAAAGAGGATTACATTCGTCTGTTGAACTTAGTTGATGGCCTTTGAATGTTCAAGTTAAACTGTTTTAAAATTTTCAATGTTCAAGTTAAACTGTTTTAAAATGTTCAATGTTCAAGTTAAACTGTTTTAAAATTTTCAATGTTCAAGTTAAACTGTTTTAAAATGTTCAATGTTCAAGTTAAACTGTTTTAAAATTACTTTTTTTTGCTTTATTTTTTTTCTACATTCCATCCCTACTTGTTTTTATTCCTATATTTTAATCATGTAAAGCACTTTGCATTGTCTCTGTACTGAATTGTGCTATATAAATAAATTTGCCTTGCCTGGCCTTGCCTTGCCTTAATGTCAAGGTGTTTCTCAGCGGCCCTCTCGCGCCCGTCAATTGTGGAGATGAGATTTTTTCCAGAATTCTGGTGCTAAACAAATGGCTGGAAAAAACATGCAAACAAACAACTGTATCCTTCATAGACAACTTTAACATCTTTTGGGAGAGGAGACATCTGTTCAGCGACAATGGTTTCCATCTAAATAGGTCAGGTGCAAAACGGCTGATTTCAAACATCTTCTATTCTGTGAACCATGCAACATCAGCTTTGTCCCAAAACAAAGCTCAACCAGTGCCAAAACAAATGATAAGCCCAGTACAGCCCGAACAAGCCAAGATAAAGATGGCCAGAAAGATGACACAGAAAGAGGCTTCGTCAGAGCTACAGGAGGATTCATCCCAGATCTCAGCAGGACAAAGAGAGGACCAAAAACCTCCATCGTCACGAACACCGGTCCAGACTTCACCCACCTCCCCTTCTTCTCCACAAAGTCCAGAAGTTCCTTTTCTGGAATTTTCTCAGAACATGAACAAAGTATTTAAGATTTGCCTACAGATGACATCCTCTCCACATAGCCATTCTGCTGTGACTAAACCAGCATTTTCCAAAGGCCTCAGAGCCCCAGATCCTCCTCGTCTACGTATCACAGAACATTCTGATGCTCAGGACCTCCAGATTACTTCGCTGTGATACAGATCGGGCCCTGGCCGCATGTTTATCAGACATGATGGTTTCCAGCATCAGCTTGGGCCTTTTGCCGGAGATTATGGAATATCTGTGATGATACGTGGCAGAAATAAGAAAAGCAAAAGGATAAACAGGAACAAATACCTAAAAGTCATAAACTGTCAGATGCAACCTGTCACGGAGACATCATCAACCACTAAGTCATATAAACTGGGTTTATTAAACATTAGATCTGTCAGGAAAATCCCTTTTAATTAATGACTTCATTATTGACAATAATCTTGATGTAATTCTTTTAACAGAAACATGGTTACATGAATCTAATGAAGCAGCTACTTTGTTGGAGTCAACTCCTCCAAACTACAATTTTCTTTGTGAGAGAAGACAGCAAAGGAAAGGTGGAACATTTGGCTCTCCAGGTAAAAAGCCCGGTACGAACTATGCTTCTAAATGTTTACAGGCCTCCTAAGTCCACATCAAACTTTTTTAAGGATTTTAGTGACCTCCTGTCTGTGACATGTGTTGATTATGACTGTTTAATTATTGTGGGAGACTTCAACTTTCACGTTGACAACCCTGAAGACAGAAGTGCAAAAGAACTGTGTGACACACTTAGAAACTTTGGTTAACTCAGCATGTTAAACAGCCAACACACAAACGGGGACATATTTTAGACTTGATCATCACTAAAGGTCTAAAGATTTCTAAAGTCAGTGTAACTGATGTTGCCTTATCTGATCACTTTTCTGTTACCTTTGAAAGCATAATTTCCAGTGACTCATTTAGCCAAAGGGACATCGTAAGAAAACGCACCTTTAAGGACAATGCCACGGAAACTTTTATTCAAGCTTACTCTGATACTTCAACCTTGGGCTGCAACTCTAACACTAGTAGATAACTTTCATTCTAAAGACTCAGACATCATTGACTGCATTGCTCCAGTTAAAGTGAAAGTTCTTTCCGGGAAGAAAAAATCTCCTTGGAGAAATGCTCCAGCAGTTAGAGGTGAAAAAAGGGAGTGTCGAAAAGCTAAACGCAGGCGGAGAAAGACGAGACTCCAGGTTCACTATGATATCTACAAAGAGAGACTTTACAGATATAACTTACAATTGAAAAATGCAAGAGAATCTTTCTTCTCTGAGATCATCAAGAAAAACATTAACAATGCTCGTGTCTTATTTGCCACAGTCGACAGGTTAACAAATCCTCCTGTGTCCGTGACTTCCGAACTCCACTCCACCAGGGCCTGCAATGAATTTTCTAACTTCTTTACTGAGAAAATCCCAAAAATTAGAGGATCACTTTGTACTTCCATATCAACACCAGAACCAAAGCCGTATTCAGCTGGAACTTACACTGACAAAATGTCCCAATTCAGCCAAATAAACTACAAAAGCTTAGAGTAGATCATTCAGCAGCTAAGTTCCTCCTCCTGCTGCCTTGATGTTCTCCCCACAGCCTGCTTTAAGAAAGTTTGACCTGAGTTGACTTAGATAATAAACACGTCCCTTCTGTCAGGTGTTTTCCCCCAGTCCCTAAAAACAGCAATTATCAAACCACTGCTGAAAAAGAACAATTTAGACAAACTACTACTCCACAACTACAGGCCCATCTCAAACCTCGCCTTTATCAGTAAGATTATTGAAAAAGCTGTATTTCTGTTATGAACGTGAATCAGGCAAACCCAGTATTCAAACCAAACAAGCGAGGTATAAGCAAAATACAGGATTTTAATAATGAAACAGGGACAGGCGGGCTCAATGATCAAAAGGGCTGTCCAAAATCCGGTACACAAAAGGCAGTCCAAAATAGGCAGAGGTACAGACAGGGCAAAAGCAAGCTCGGATAACCATGGGACAGAATCAGGTCGGTAAACCGGTAAATCAGTCAGACAGGGCAGGAAAAACAGATCAGGGAACAGGCTGGCTCAGAATCAAAAAGGCTCTCAGGTTAGCATCAACAGGTCAATCAAGAAAGGAACGCTGGAACAAAACTCACCGTGGGCTCGTTAATGATCTGGCGGAGAACTAAAGACTAAGGCAGAACTATATAGTGAAGTGCACAGGTGAAATGGAGTGAAAACTAATTACAGGGAAACAGCTGGAACTAATCAGAGGCAGGGAAGTGACTGACAGAGAACTGAACTGATAGGTTGGTGACTGCTGACAGGGGAGTGAGCTGGCAGGTGAACAGAACTGAGCTAAAAGCTTACAGAACCCTAACAGATAGTATAACACAAAGAACAAAATCAAACCACAACAAAACTCAAACTATTCCATAATTCAAAACTAAGACAGAACCTAAAATCATGACAGTTTCAACAATTAAACACCTTCTTAACAACGACCAACCGCTTTGACGTTTTCCAGTCTGGCATCCGTACTCACCACAGTACAGAGACCGCCCTTATCAAGGTGTTTAATGACATCCATATAAATACAGACTGTGGAAGAACCACCGTGCTGGTTCTATTGCACCTCAGTGCAGCATTCGATACTCCATACTGTTAGAACGCCTGGAGAACTGGGTCGGCCTCTCTGGTACAGCTCTCAACTGGTTTAATTCCTACTTAAAGAACAGGGAATCTTTTGTATCAGTAGGTAACTTTACATCAGAGATGACAAAAATCACATGCGGGGTTCCCCAAGGGTCCATCCTGGGTCCCCTCCTGTTCAATATCTACATGGTCCCTCTTGCTCAGATAATAAAAAATAACAACATCAGCTACCATAACTATGCAGACGACACACAGCTTTACATCACCATGTCACCAGGTGACTATGAACCAGTTCAGGCCCTGAGTAAATGCCTAGAAGAAATCAATGCATGGATGTGCCACAATTTTCTTCAGTTGAATAAAAACAAAACAGAAGTAATAATATTTGGGCCAGTAGAGGAGAGATCAAAGGTTAGCACACAGCTTCAGCTGCTTCAGTTAGGAACCACTGATCAGGCCCGAAATCTGGGAGTAGTGATGGACTCAGACCTGAACCTCCAAAAGCATCTAAAGACAATTACAAGGTCGGCTTTCTATTACCTGAAGAACATTTCCAGGATTAAAGGACTAATGTCTCAACAGGATCTGGAAAAACTAATCCATGCATTCATCTTTAGTAGAATTGATTACTGCAACGGTGTTTTCACAGGTCTGCCTAAAAAGTGGATCAGACAGCTGCAGCTGATCCAGAACGCTGCTGCCCGCGTCCTCACTAAGACTAAGAAAGTAGAGCACATAACCCCAGTTCTAAAGTCCTTACACTGGCTCCCTGTATCTCAGAGAATAGACTTTAAAATACTTCTGTTAGTCTATAAATCCCTAAATGGCTTAGCACCTAAATACATCACAGACTTGTTATCAGTGTATCAACCCTCCAGACCACTCAGGTCTTCTGGCTCCAGCCTTCTCTGCATACCTAGAACCAGAACTAAACACGGAGAAGCAGCATTTAGTTCCTATGCTCCACTGATCTGGAACAAACTTCCAGAAAACTGTAAAACTGCAGAAAGCCTGAGTTCCTTTAAATCAAGATTAAAAACACATTTGTTTAGGATTGCCTTTGACTGTTCTAGTTAAACTGTTCTACTGAAACATCATTAGTTCAACTTTTTTAGTCTGTTTTTAATGTTCTATTTTGTTTCTACATTTTATTCCTACTTGCTTTTATTCTGTTTTATTTTCCTATATTTTAATCATGTAAAGCACTTTGCATTGTCTCTGTACTGAATTGTGCTATATAAATAAATTTGCCTTGCCTTGCCTTACCAATTAAACCTTTTCGGATGCAGCCCCTAGTCCAGTTCCTGAACTTCCTGCCATATCTCCTTGTGTGCTAGGCATTTTGTAAGTTTTCTCTTTGTTGTTAAACTTTTTGCTACTAAGACGCTCTGCACTTGGGTCCTATAGTATCGTTTTCATCTCAAGAACTACTTACCATTGTCTCAAAATTGTATTAATTTGATTGCAATTACCCAGGAGAATACAAATCCCAGGTCCGGAAATATTTTTCTTTTTGAAAATCACTGATTCCTCGCTTGTTGGCACCGCTGTTATTAGTATTTTTTTCAACCTCCTTTTGTCAAAAGAGCAACACTTAGTCTTCTCCTGTGACAATGCATGTCCCTGAAACCACCTCAAAGGGATCTTTGCACAATTCCTCTCTAGATAATCCAAAATCCTGGATTCTCTCTGATGTTTGCTTCTATTCAGTTTACCCCAATGCTTTTCTATAGTATTTATGTCTGGGGACTGAAACAGCCATGGAAGAATATTGATATTCTGTGTAATGAGCCATGTCTGTGTTAATTTAACCACATCTTTTAGATTATCTTGGTGATATTGTCTTAGGTTCACCAGTTTACTTTCCTTACCATCCTGCTGTGCATAGTGATAAGATAAACCTTGGTCTTCATCCAACTTTCTTTGTCACACTTCAAATATTGTTTAAATGTGCTAAGATTACAGATATGGACAAGCTTTGACAGGCAGCTACTCTTTGTAGTAATTTCCTGACTTATATTTATCAGCATACATCTTCTGTAGTTAAATTAAGTTTTGTATTTGTCTTTCCATTTTGAAGAGTGGCAATAAACGGGCCTGTGTGTCAAATTTATTTATTGTCATTCCAGCATCACTATAGAAAGAGAGGGTGCCTTCAATGAAACAAGTACTATCTTGACAGTAAACCCCTTTATTCCTATTGTGCAGCTGCCCACATGGACAAGCCAAATCCCAAAAGAAAATAAAAATATATGGAGACAAGACATTACTTGAACGTTTTATCCACAAGGGCTGTTATAGTGTTGATGGAGCAGTAGCATCATGCTGGGAAACTGTTGCACTGCCGTTGGTACTGGTGCATTTCTCCAACTTTACCTCATATCATCTGTTAGGTGCTTGTAATGTGGACACAACCAGATGATCTCAAGACACACAGCAAAATTGGATTTGGAATGGAGAAAGCAAGCCAAGATTAAGTTTCTGGAATGAACTTCCCAGAAAAAAAAAAATCAAGCTTGTGAAAAATTGTCATGTGTACTATGAATGTAATTGTTCAGAGAAAGAAAGCTGCTCTACAAGTGACACTTTAGCACTAATGAGTTGATGAATGGAAAACGGCTTGATAACGTGAGTGTTGAATAAAATCTAGCAACTAGGGCTGTCTAATTAAGCAAGTAATACAATTTCTTTTTAACACTTAATCTTTTTATGATCAATAAACACATTTGCTTCCATGCTTTGTGGACCTCGTCTGTGTTTTAGTTAACATTATTTCTGTTTCAGTTGTTTCTCCCTTTTCTTAAAAAGTCCACTCAGTCCTGTCTCCTGTCCTCTCTGACTCGGTGTACTGAGAGCAGCAGTGGGCACCTCTCAAGTGTGGCTGAGACAGAAAGAAACAGAAAGACCTTTGCAGTTTTTACTGCTGTCGACAAAAAACTAAGCAAAGCATAATTTGACATGCAGTTCATTGCTGAAGGTACACTAAACTTTTTTGAACAAATAAAAACAAGAAAATTTACTTTGAACAGCATTGTTAAAGTCTGTTCATTTAAAATAATATGAACTACTGCAGACTATGAGGATTGGGTGTGCTGGGTGGCGTGAAGCACCAGAAAGCGTTTGGACCATTTGGGTACCCAAATGGCTAGAATCATCCCTGCCTGTGTATGTATTGTAATTCTGACCCAGCGTGGATTCACAAACACAGATCAAACTTGTGGACCTACCTATTTTCTCAAAGATAATAGTTGTGTAACCGGGTGGGTTATTGGTTGAGAACAGTGGTTACATGGAGTGGCTGTAAATTCCCACGTAATTCAGGCCCTTGAATGCATCTATGCCCTATTTCCCCACCTTCTTCTGGTTTGCAGCATTGGGCTCATTAGTGTGTGTGTATATAGGCACCAGGTGTGCCTGCCAAGCTAGGAGTGTAGTTGGATCGCAATTGAATGACCACTAGCGCTGTGCAAGTTGGGCTGCTGTACCAAGAATTGGGATCGTGGATCTTTGTGTTGCTGGAATCATTTCAGTGGCTTTTCACTGCAGCATCTGAAGATTGCTGCTGTTGTCTATTATGCTCTCCCCCAGGTGCATTGTTTGTTATGCTCTGGGTTCATTGGGTAACAGGTAGTTGTTTAGAGCCGGAGTTGCAGCACCACCAATACAGAACCAGAACAGTTTCTTTTTATGAATTAGCTGATTGGGCACAGCTTTATAGGACTGGGTTGATGCAATTTGAGATTTGCTTTTCTTTTGGTTGTCTAACATTATTTTGTGTTGCTACTAATTTGGTTTGTAGTTATTTATGTTTAAGTCTCAGATTGCCTCTAGTGTTGTCCTAGGTTCCTGTGCTTTATTGGGTTTTAGATTGGAATAATAAAGTCTATTTTTAATATTGTAAAAGAATGTGTAAATAAAATATATTTTCTATACCATTTCTGTTTCATAGTTTTTCAGCCAGACTTACCTGGGTACTTTTAATTGGGAGACCCTAGGCCACTTGATATTTAAGAGGTCTACCAGTTGGCTTTAGGGCCACGTCCTCTGTCACAGTCCGGGTTCCACCTCCCCGTGTTACAGTTGTATATTGTGTAAATATTCCATTGTGGAAAAAGAACAGTTTCAGTAAATAACAAAAAAGAAGCAAATAACAGGGTCTTCATGCTGATAATCAGTTGGTGAAAAAATCTATACATTAAAGGTGCATTGCGCAAGTTCCAGGGCTTTTGTTGACGTCTGCCCCCTCTGGTGACAAGTTGAAATAACGCCAGTGTCATGTACCTGCATGGGAGAAGAGAAAATAAAGCTAACCGTTAGGACTTCACAGGTTTTTTTTAGAGGCTTAATGTCTTCTGAGGTAAGAAAGTTAGAAATAAAAATATATATGTATTATTTTGTGATGTAATATCATATAGAAATAATATTTTATTTTGAGTCAATAGTTATTTTTTAGGGGAAAAATATAGCTACTTTTTTAGTTGGTCAATAACAGAGAGGCGGAGTGGCTATCGGGAGCACCTTTCCCTTTATCAAGGTGGCCTGATCCGTTGGCCTGGTCCAGTGCGCTCAGCGATCTCCAAGGTTTGGGTCGCTTATGATAACCAACAATCCATGCCTCCATGCGCTTGCTCGCTCGGGTCTCTCTATCTTTTTTAGCAAAAAGAGGACCAACTGCTGGTCCATTTTAATTCCCCGGACAGAACAGAGCTCGTGCCATTCCTTGAAAACTGCCGTTATTTACTCCGGTCTTGTTCCTTCGTCGATCAGACTCCAATTTTGTCATTTTCGTCGCACTAGAGATTTTTTTTTACTCTTTTGAGGACTCTGTGTTGGGGTCTGAGAAGAACTTGTTGCTGGTCTTTTGTGAACCATCTCTAAAACTTTCAGAATTCTCTAATGTCTCAGTGGCAGTGGAGACTCTCAACAAAGTAACAGTTGAACAACAGTTCGAACACTTTGAACGAGAACGCGCAGCGTGACACACGTATTGTGTTTTATCTATTGCGGGTTCTCGAATAAATCACAATTGTACTTGAAGACGATCTTTTATTACGGGCACATCATTACCTTGTGTGACTCAGGGATCTTGGAACAACAGCACCCCTTGGTGCACACTCTGACTTCTACAACTTAACATAGTCACATGTTAAAGGCTCCTATCGTTACACGCACATGCTTACCCAGAGGATTCGGCCCGAATCTCTCTCTCATAAACTGACTAATGGGGCCTATTGAGGCAACTGCGGTAAATAGAAGCTAATTCATTTTATATGTCACGTAATTGTAAGGGCATATATGGGTAAGAAAATAAACAATATTTAACTTCAAAACTTGCGCAACTTGTGCAAAGCACCTTTAAATTTAAAAAAGTAAAAAAATCGTAAGATCAACCTAAAATCTGGTTGGGTTCAGTCTGTCCTCAAGGAAAGAGAAAGGAAAGTAAACATAAGAAACACCCCTCCAAAATTAACATAATTGGACATAATGATAGCATACCTTAAGGAACTTCAGATAAGATAAGATAGGCTTTTATTGATCTCACGTTGGAGAAATTCACTTGTCACATCGGCTCAATAGTCAATCAATAGTCAGAAGAAGGTGCCAAGTCGGAAAAGGTGCATCAGTTATATACAGTGTATCTTCATATATACAGTGGATCAAAAAAGAAAATGAGAGAAACTAAGAATAAAAAGATGTGTTCAGGTGCGTCCTAGTTGAGGGCCTCAGGCTTTTTCTCTTCTCTTTGTACATACTGAGGGATTACCTGACATATAGATTGTGTGTTCACCTCCTCTGTCAAGGCCATTTTCATAAACATCACACAACTATTATTAGCATCCCCACAGTTTATAAAATACATTCATAGATGAAGGCGAGTCACCTCAATTGGCTTCTTAAACCATATTGGAAGGATAAGCTGAGTTAAGCTTCTATTATGCAGTCACTTTGTCTGAGTGTGTAAAGCTTTTGTAGATGAACGCAGCAGCCCTTAAGTGAAAAGAAGGCGGCTCAGATAGGATCAGTGCTGAAAGCGAGCCCTCACAGCCTGTAAACTGTTCCTAAAAATATGTCCACATGTCCTGATGCATCTCAATAATCCAACACATTCTCCAAGTGAACCAATTCAAAACAGGTTCTATGAGAGGATACATGATTTTAGAGTGTCACAAGACAAAGCGCTCCCCTCCCTTGAAAACCTCTTTGCATCATCTATCAGCTATCTATGCTTTGCATCACTCACTGCACACATACAAATCTCCGGCAGCACATAATTATTAGTGACCCAAAGAGGTTGTTGGAGACTTGTTGGAGCTGCCTGAAATGTGATCATGTAAGTTTGCGTTATTTAATTTGAGCGTCTTTCTGTGCTTGGCCAATTGTTGCATCATATTCTGAACAATGTTAAGAGAATCCGGTTCTCTTCCGTAAAAAACATCAACTGTAGTGAGAACTAAGTTCAACATTTAGTCTATACTGGTTTGTGGTACTGCTGATTGCTGCTCTTCACCTCATGATGCCCCAGACTGGGAATAGAAAGAGAGGTCTCAGCTGTCTGTCACTGACCAACTAGATGTCAGCAACTCAATCTAATTTTACCAACGAATGAAAGATTGAAATACTTCAACCCAGCAAATCATTCATTTAGGTAGTGAAACATGCAGACGTGTCAGAGTTTCTGCTTGTGGTTTTTTGTCGTTGCTGGTCAGTGAACCTTGAAGAACATGCAGGTGTTTCCCTCCTGTATTGTTCAAAACCAAACCCAGCTTGTCATGGGTTGAGACATTAGACATTAGTGTATAATTTCAAATTTATGCAGCTGATCAGATGCTTGTATCCTTTATTAAAAGAATATAACAGAAACTATTTCAATTATTTCTGTTTTTGGCTTTACATTCTCTGCATCTTAACTCCCTTCAGTGTTGATCAGATTTTGATATATATATATATATATATATATATATATATATATATATATATATATATATATATATATATATATCAGTGACGTGCAGTCAGGGGGGGCAAGTGAGGCCAGGCCTCACCTGTCATCATGGAAAGAAAGAAAATATATAATGTTGATAACATAATATAAATAATTTGTAATAAAGAGTTAAATTGTCATCTAATTTCATCAATTTTGATCATATTTTCTTCAATATCGCAGAATTTTCACTATTTTCCATGTAAATCTGTTTCATTGTGTTCTGTCTCTATCTAGACTATACATAATGGACGATAAAGCAGGTTTGCTTACTTAAACTTTATTGGTGTGCAGTCATCAACTCTCTGCCTTAGTAACGTTATGCGAACCGCTGCGCGAGTGCGGTGTAACCTCTAAATCAGTCCCCCGTACAACAGTACTTAAATAAACAATCCTATTGTTACAAAATCCTTGGTGGCGCATAATGTGGGTTATAGTCTTTGAAGTGGTTACAAATGCAGAAATCCGTCATAACTAAACTGTTACCAATCAAATGACAATTTATTTTTGTTTTTCTCATCAAAAAAATCAATATTCTTTCCATGTCTCTTGGTGAATTTATTTGGTACAATCAGTCTCCTTTAGCACTTTGCAATGAGTCTACTCTGTAGAGTGTATATAATTGTAAATCTGACTCTGATGACGTCAGTGCCTCACCAGCTATGAACCCTACCGCACGTCACTGATATATATATATATATATACAGCTGCTGTCCAGAGTCCATATTTGTTAGTTCAGAGATTCGAGCTCCTTGGCTTTGATTCCATGCTGGTCAATTTTAAAATCTCATCCCATCATTCTTTTTCCTGAAGTCATTGTGTGAACGAGTGTGACAGTTAATGACACAGCACATTTGACCACGTTTCTTTAACTTTTTAAAGTCAGAAAACAAGGACATTGTCGTGGATGAAGGCTATGTAAGCAAACAGAAGCCGGTTTCCCGATGCCCAGGCTTCCCACAATGCAGTGCAGTTGTTATGTCACCCTTTATAGGCCCCATATTATAACAGCAGCTTTCTGCTCTGAAAGATTGCAACTTCCCTGAGGAGATGTTCTGTTTCTATGTCATGACAAATTCCTTTGTCTGGCTGGTCAGACAGTTCTCTTATCTTCGTTGGTCTTCGGTCCAACGCATTTCTCTCTGCAGAGTGGCTCCGCGAGCTCATGAAAATCACTGATTCTTACAGCAATACCTATGATTCATTTAATTATGCATGATTATTACAGATGCAAGAAAATAATTTCATATTCTTAATCATCTGATTTAAAAATACACTTAATTTTAATCAGTATATATTCAGCAGAGGACAACAACTTATTCTTAGGCCTTAGTATTTGGGGTATTTCCATATTTTAATAAATTCTCTGTTTTTAACAATAAGTCGATCCAACATTATTTCAACACCAAGAACAGACAGTGCCTCTGATTATGTTGACAAAGCAGTTTTCCTTCCACTGCCCTGAATATGCCATTGAAACCTGGGTCTGTCCGAGCAGACGGTCCCCCCAGCTGTTTGACGGAGAGCAGGTGCAACGCAACTCACTGACCATCAGATGTCTTCCGCTGTTCATTAGAACAGCCCACAGTAAGACGTTGTGTCTGGGCAGAAAAAAATACAACAATCTAAATATTGTTTATTTCATTGTGTTTTGGTGTGCTTGTGGTGCTTAACTGCCTGAGTGCTAACAGGCCACTGAGCCTGATGCTACAAATTTGTTATGTGAAGTTGATGACTGCTAAAGGTTCACTTTTCCCCAATGCAACATTAACTTATTCCTTCAAGCTGTTTTCCTTCATGTCTCCTCACTAACTGACATAACACATGTCTGCACGGTCCTTATAAACATACCGAGTTGTTTCAACATTATCCCTCTGCTAATGGTAAAACTCTACTAAAGCTAAGACAGTAGCCACCTTTAGTTTAGCTGTTTTTACTAGACAGTACATTCTGCTTGCGCCGTGACTGGCACTCAAAAATACATTAATATTTGTATTTATTGGAGTTAGGAGTTGCTCAATAGCACTGCAGCTACTATTTTTCTTTATCCATGGACGACTCATCCCATTCGCCATCTCATAAATTCATAAACTTTTTTTTCCACCATCTTGGTGGTCCATCAAGCCATTCAATCAGTTATTGGGATGGGTTGTGAGAATCAATTTTCCAAATTGTGACTCTTCTCTAATTCAGCAAGAGTTTTGAAACATTATAGTGTGACTATAAATACTTAAAAATAAATCAAAATCTAATCATTTAAAAAACAATAAATTTTCCTTCTGTTTCTTAAACAAACATATTCACACTGTACTGTTCTATCACCGCTTCTTGTTATTGGTTTCAGTTTTAATTTTATCTGTTTGTTTTTACCAATTATTTTCATAGCTTATTGGCTTTTCTGCATTCTTTTTATTTTTACTTAGTAGAAAGTTACTTAGTTAAATTGCTTCTTGACTAAAGCTTTTAAACTGAAAGTTGAAGCATTCTGTTTAGAAATTCTCATTTTTGGAGAGAAGTTGTTTTTTATTCTGTATATGTCTTTAGGGCTTGCCATTTGAGAGCACAATTTACTCCCTCTTCTATTATTCTATAGTAGCATACCTCACCAGGCAGGTGTTCATATGACAATAATTTACAGACACTGTTAACTTTTTGACAGTTACCTGGTGGTGATAATCAGGTGGTGCCCCGTCTTTGTAATTTTGATCAAAGCTAATTCGTTAATAATTGACTTTGACACTTAATAGTTATTCATAGCCAAACCAAACCTATTGTTGCACAACATCTACATGACAGACAAATAGTGTAGCTGCAGAGCATCTCATAAGCACACATCAAAGTACTGAGTCTGACACTAGGTAGAGATTTAACCTCAGGCTGTTAACATTTTACATCTTGATACAGCACAAGCAAACTGTCAAAATGTGATGATTTTGCATACCTCTGAGATGATAAACTGTATATTCTTGGAAGAAAAGATTCTGTATGTGGATGTTCTTTTCTCTGTCTGTAAAGACTTTATGGTTATTTGGCACAAGTGAAAACTGAAGTATATTTGGGGTCATGGCACAGCAATACGGCACATCTCCAAACGACACTGTCAACACAGGCTTGGTTTAACATCTGAGGAGTTTATTTAAGTCAGGCACAAATCGAAATCACAGAACTATTTCTTCATCTGCGAGAAGTCTTGCTCAATATGGAGTTCTCCCTGAACTACGATTACAGCTCCTTCTTATACCTTCATAGAGCGCACACACGCACACACACACACACACACACACACACACACACACACACACACGCACGCACACACACACACACACACACACACACACACACACACACACACACACACACACACACACACACACACACACACACACAAAAGCAAAACCTACACACTTTTCCTACTAGAGCTGAACTTAGAACGAACTGTATGAGGAAGTAAACACACAAGACATCGTGTAACTTCAGACATCCCAAAACCTGCAAAAACATTGCAATAACTGTACCTCTCAGATTCTCGCTGTTAACCTACTCTCAACAAAAAAACAAAACAAAAACATATATAAATAAAAGTTATATTTATATTATATTTAATAAAATAAATAATAGTTGTTATTTATATCTTACATTTATACATCATTTGAATACATGTATCCTTTTCCACCTGCTCCCTGAATCTGCGCCTCAGTCTGCTGGTTTCTGACATAAATCTCCCAAAAATAAGTTGACGTTTGTGTCCTTAATGTGAAAATGTTTATGTTGTTTGATTCTTCTTGCAAGGCACTATATGTGTTGAGTGGAAGACCTGAGTGCAAAAGTTTGTATTTGGTTTATTTGAACACCAAGTGTTTGTGTTGAGTTGGAAAGAGGAAGTTCACCAGAAGCCACTGAATGTGAAGGAGAAAAACAGCAGCTTTTTCTAAAACATACTCTGTATTACAATGTGTACACTGGATGCTTTAAGAACTATTCACACTTTTTATAAATTATGTCTTTCATTACATCATTCATCTGTTTTTTGTTTTATCAGAATCAGCCGTGATCAACAGTATTCTCTGCCACACAGAATGATCTGTTGTAATCACTTATAATAGTAAAAAAAAATCTCCTAACATCATTGTTTTGGAGGGAAACCCTTGTAGCACTTCCTTCATATTTGAACTTGTTGTGGCAGCTTGCACCTGACAAAAAGGGAAAGCCAAGATTTTGTAACCCCCCCCAAAAAACAAAAAAAAACAGTTAAGCTGGAGTAGGAACTAACATTTGGCAGTGGTTTGTGGATTGTTCTTATCGAGCCAATTAAAACATCACAATTGATTAAAGTAAATGAGCCTCTTGCCAAGAAGCCATACCGCACTCATGATGCATTAGAGAGCATGTGGTATTGTCTGGTGGAAGAAAAGGCATATTGTTTTCAATCATGTCTTCCAAGGAAGGCAACACTCATTTCCCTCTCTTGCCCCTTCTTGACAGGTGGGATAAGGGTGGGGGAGAACCTGCTCAGCTGCCTTGTACACGCAAGGATGACAGAAAGTTAAGCTGTAACTCTAAAATAAATGACAACTGGGAAAAAAAACAATTGGGCTGAGACTTTGCAAGCGAGCAAAGTGTAGTTACCGATTTGAAAAGAGCAGGTTAGAGTCCTGCTGTCTGTGGTGTTGGTTGAGAACGTTTTACTGCAGCCTATTAGAATCATTAACCCCACTTATTTTTGTTGCACCTTCCATCCTTACTGTATCTCGTATTGACTCTTTAAAAGAATAAAATTTATTCTCAATAATTACGGCAACTAAACACATGAGAGCCCATGTCACATTTTTAGCATGGTTTTAGATCTGTCGTGGTTGGACCAAAATTAAACATGTTTCAGTGTTTAAATTTACTACATTGCCTTTTAACATACCTTCCAAAGGAGTAACATCTCTTTTACTATTCCAATTGCATTCTGAGTCTAAATCTAGCTGTGAACGCCTCAGAACGTTGTCAACAGTGAAGGAACCGCTTCAGGAAGACAAAGCAACAAAGCAGATAGATCTGGGAGGAAGTTGTTGAGAAGTGCAACAGTCATGTGGGGTTCATGTGTTTGGTTTTCAGGCCGGTGTTTGTAGCTCTGATGGACTTGCTACATTTTGGGGCCTTTATGCCAATAGTCGAACAATTTTACAATGTAATGTTAAACAGATGTAGAATAGGGCTACAAAATGTTGACCCTGGGCAACAATTGTGAAATGTTTTGACTTTATTTTTTAATTCTTGAAAAACTTGGATCCTTTTTGTATGTCGTTATCCTCAATCAGACATGTTTTTGCTTTAGATGCAATCTGTTTTTACTGGCAGCATTACACTCAGCTGTAGAAGTGAGGACTCTGATTGGCTAATCAGGTGTTTTGATGTTCTGTTTGACTTCACCATAAAACTTTCATTGCTGCACTCCAATTAATCACGGCTAAACATAATTTTAAGATTCCCATTTTAAAAACGACCCAATACGTATTCAGTAAATATGCAGTAGAGCTTTGCTTACTGACAACAAAAGCAAAGCACCAGAAGAAAATGGCCTGGTTTGGACACAGTGCATGGCTATTGCCCTCAGCTTTCCTCAGAGAAGCTCTTGCTGCTGTTAGCCCTGGGTTATGTCATATCATGTAGCAGGATTGCAATTATAAGCTTGCCAAACAACACATCAACCTTACGCAAAGGAAAAGGAGGTTAAAAATTACCTACAGAAACATTCATTAATGCGCTTAATTTTTTTTTTCTACAACTGCTTCTAATGTTTTTGTCAGTTCAATTTGATGTACAACCAGAAATCCAGAAAAAACACGACACAACAGTTGAATTTCGATTTCCATCTTATTGAGTGAAATAAGGATCCAAACCTAGACATGCCTTGGCAGTTGGTGAACAAATCTTTTTTAGCAAGCACAGCGGTAAGATGTTTGTCATAGTTTGTCACCATGTTTGCTCCCACTGTGACCCCGCCTCTTTACAGGAACTCTGTGTCCTTTGGGTTTCTTGGCTGCTTCTTGGCAAGTCAAGCTACAGCGTGTGACCTTTATTACCTGCTAAGGAAAAAAAATAATCCTCTCTGTGTTTGCACTTGTATTCAATTCCCTGAATGGACTCACCGTTCAAGGACATTACCCAGATCACAGATTCTTGAGTCAAAAGGCTCATCTGGTCAGTAGTGTAATGGAAAACATGAACCATTTGGCGACGTGGGTAATGTATTGTAATTTTGAGCTTGTTTTAAGAGAGTTAGGAAAATGCAAAGGCTCTGATGTTTCAGAAGAATTGTCATCTAGATTTTACTTTAAACTATCAAATGAGCCCACTGGATAAGGGTACAGTAGGTATATTGAACAACATGCTGTGGCCATGTTATTTTAAGAGTCTTTAAAAGCAGTTATGTTGCCTGACAAAAACTGCCTAAAATAAATCCAGATGCCAGTTTTCACAGCACCAAATTTTTTTATATATTTTTTTAGAATTATTTCAACTACACATCTGTGTACAGAGCTATGCACAATTGTTTATACTCTTATCTCCTTACAGCCACAAACCTCAAAGCATTTTGTATGGATCTTATGTGTTGTGGACCAACACAAAATAGTGCATAATTTTGATGTGGAAGTAAAGCTATAGATGGTTTTCAGCAATTTTTTTTTTTTACAAATAAGTAAAAAGTTGTTAACAATCTCACCTGAGATGTAGATCTTTGCAGCTGGTCCAGAATTACCAGTTCTAACTTGTGTTAGAACTTAGACTGCAACATAAAATCTAAATTAAATACACTGAAGTTTGTAGTTAGGGCTTAATAGGCTGGAAAAACCTTTCAAGACTCTGTAGATTTATCTAAAATGTTTATGTGACATGTTTTCATTCATTAACCCCCCCCCCCCCCAGAAAAAAAACAAGGGAAAAAAAACGTATCCCACCGCACCCTCCCGTGCATTAATAATGAACAATGATGTAGATTTTACAGCGAAAATGTAAGTAGTGAGTTGCATGTGTTTGAGAGTAGCATTTAGTCTGGTGTAAAGCTTTGATAAATTGTTGGGATAATCAACGAGACATTGATGTGCGCTCGTTAAAACCACTATTAAGTTTGTATCTGAAGGACTGATTCATCCTGCCTCACGCAGACACTTTTGTCTTATACCTTATCTGTTCATGCTCCTTAAACACCATGTTAATGTTTAGTCAGCTCCGTTTTCAGACAGGGCCATTAAAGGTTATTATTTCTTATCAGGAACCTCCGACACACTATACAAACACGACAAGCTGAGCCAATTCCCTGCTTTCATGCCTAAACAGGTCAGTGCTGGCAAACTTACACCAGGTGTTTAAGACCAGACCTGACCTTAAACAGGTGTTTAAGACCAGGTGACCTGTTTAAGACCAGGTGACCTGTTTAAGACCAGGTGACCTGATCTGTTGACCTGATCTGTTTAAGACCAGGTGACCTGATCTGTTTAAGACCAGGTGTTTAAGACCAGGTGACCAGGTGACCTGTTTAAGACCAGGTGACCTGATCTTAAACAGGTGTTTAAGACCAGGTGTTTAAGACCAGGTGTTTAAGATGCCCAAGCCTGATGTGGCAACCAGAAAGATCCGGCTCTTAAAACTCCCATCACTTCTTTATTTGCCCCTCCCTGAAAGTGAAAACAGGGATGAAGGATTCATTTCAAAATTATGCACAAAGTGATTCCTCAACAAGCCCTAACATATATCTGCAGGTTTTTTTCTCTTCACTTTGGTATCAGGAGTGTCAGGTTGCTATCTCGGCATGTGAAACTTTAAAAGGTTGTTGGTAATGCAGTACTACAGAACATCTCCAAGCAGGATTCCTGATAAAGCCAAAAGTAAACCTTTCATCACTTGGTTGCAGAATTTTTTATGCAATTTCAACAGCTTACCCAAAAAAAATAAAATTGTGGGTGAAATGAATGAAGAAAAAAAGGGACAGAGGTGAGGAAAGCTCTAAAACACCTCTCCACAGAATTAAGACCTCAGGACACAGTAGAAATAAACTCTGAAATGGTTTCCTTGTGAGGTTTTCAGGGGCATCTTGACTGTACTTCTCATTACAAGTGATGAAATGTTTATGTGTAGGTGAGAAGAGTTGAGTATTCATAAAACTACTGTACGGAGGTTTTGATGGTTTATTATAATGGCAGCAGCATATACTGCTTGAAGTGTATGGGAACATGCGGTGGCAGCATCTACATGATGTGGGGCCTACACTCACTGGCATGATTTGTTTGTTAAAAACATTAAGCAGGACTGACCAAGCTGTCCTTATGCCAACCCCAGCTTGCCAAGACTTTACTTTATTGCGGTGACTTACTTTACTTTAAGTAAGTTACTGCAAAGTAGGGCTGGACGATATAGAAAAAAAGCTTATCGATAAAAAAAAAATGCATATTGATCGATATCGCTAATTATTGAAAATATTTAAAACCATATTTTATGTGCAGCTCTGCCTGGACATTTTATGATATTGCTAAATGATTTAATTTTCATAAAGAACACAAACACAGAATTCCAATTAAATCTTTATTTAACCAACTTTTTAAACCATAACACAATTTTTTTTAAGAAAAATAACTTAATAGACCTGAGTTATGTTATTAAATAAACATTTTATTATTAAATAAAGACCAAAATAAATATACCAAATAAATAAAGAAATAAAATTGCCTATTTAGGTGGGAATAGTACACTAGTTACTTCTCAGGTTTCATAATTGAGAGGCTGACGCAGGTCCGAGGTTGTGGCGTGTAAGGTCACAGATTGCAGCTCATTTTGCACTGATTCCCGGCACTCGTTGCACAATTTAGGGAGCGCTGTTAAGAGAAAAACTTGTGTCCCGGAACTTTATATCGCGGACTTTATACCTCGCGGAGTGGCGAGTAATTGTTTGAAGCCAGGTTTTTTAACTGCAGACAACAGCAGCATGTCCGCGGTGTCACGCAGGGCTGCACAGCTCGCGCAGCAGCGGCGTGCGGGTGTGAGCGGCTGAGTGGCTTAAGTGATGAAACAAGTTGGTTGCGTTACCAGACTTTGTTTTTACCGGTTCCTTGCAAGTTTTACAAAGCACTGTAGTTTATTTCTGTCAGACTGGCGAACTAGTAAAACCCCGTTTTGGGACCGTTTCCTCCGCCGCTACTTGCTGCGACATATTCACATGCTGTGTGTTGTGGTTTGAGAGGGCGGCGCTTTGTGACGGCGTGCCTGGGTCCGCGATTACGATTGGTTGAGAGGAAGTAGTGACTGTAGCATCAACTAATAAGATAGGCTGAAAGGAAAGAAGGAAAACTGTTTCTATCGAACTTTTATCGACCCTATTTTTTCCTATCGCGCCACACGTCTATCGATCGATATATTTTGTTATAATATAATGTTTGCTCGTTCTCATTGAGGTCAGCCTTGGTGTATCAGGAAGCAGTGGGTGGTTTAGCCTCTACACCAAGCATCTCTTCACCTTTAACTTCTTCTGGATCCTCTCAACTATCTATCCGTAATGAATCTAGCCCTGTTGCCCTGACATCAAACATGATAAGGGTCCTAGTGAAACTCTTGCTGACCCACCTTTTTCAGCAAACAAGCACCTTTCAGAACCCTCTGCACTTTGCTTATTGCTGACTGAGTTAGAGTTGAAGTTTCCTTCATACATGTGCTTCAACAATCCCACTATCATCTGGAAAAAGCAGGCAGCAGTGCGAAGATCGTGTTCTTTGATTTCTCCAGTGCATTTAACATAATTCAGCCTGATCTACTTTGTCATAAACTCCAGAAGACTCAGGGGGAGGCCTCACCAATTGAGTGGATCAATGATTACCTGAAAGACAGTCATGTGTCTAACCAGTTGGTCATCAGCACAGGAGCACAAATGGAGCTGTACTATTACCATTCCTTTTCAATTCTGTGCACCTCAGACTTTCAATGCAATTCCCAACCCTGTTATCTCCAGAAATACTCAGATGACTCTGCAGTTGTCTGGTTTATCAGAGATGGACAAGCAGCGGAGTTCAGAGAGCTGGTGGACCGCTTTGCGGCATGGCGTAGAAACAATGATTATATCTTGAATGTAAATAAAAACAAAGATAAGGGTGTATAATTGTAGATTTCAAGAGAAACAGGATTAGGTCATAAAAAACACATCCCTTTCACGGATGAAGAAGTAAATGTGGTGAGAGAATATAAACACCTTGGTGTTCACCGTAGCAGAAGACTGGACAGGAGACCAAACAGTGAAGCCATCTACAAGAAAAGAGAGAGAGCAACTGAACTACTGATTGAACTTTACATCCTTTGAAGCAAGACACAGCAGGTATTCCAGTGACATCAGACAAAGCGACTTAAAACGAGCCAAACAAGTCGATAAAGAAGGCTGACTCTGTTTTTTCAAAACTGATACTACTTTTAAATTATATGCAACTGCTGTAATGCAACTTCTGGATGGGTTTGAAACAACTGGAGCACATTCAGATGCACTAGATCAAAACTTTGAAGTCGTAATTAGCTTCATAGAGAAATTGAAGATGTTTTAAATAATCAATAGACTGAATTTCTGTGGTGCCTTTCTGGTCATACTGACTAATCAAAGTGCTTTACATGTGAGCAAATCACCGTATCTCATTTACAAATTTGTACACATTAATTCACCAATACACAGATTGATAGGCAACTAGGGGCTAAGTGCCTTGCTCAGGGGCACATTAACATGGGACAGGAAGAAGCTGGAATCGAACCAATGGCAAGACAATTACTCTTCCCATTTTGACATAGTCGCCCTGTGATGCGTTCTATGATGCACGACTGAGGATCTTTCCTGGACTCAACGCTATATCTTTTACCAAGAACACTTAACAAAGGTTGGAGGTCCTCATGAGGTGACGCGTGTGTGAATACTACCATCCATCCCCACCACTTTTTATGTGAGCATTGATGAGAGCATCCTGACTCACTGCTTTACATCTTTTTGTATCAATGAAAGGTTTAATTAAGCAGACAAGCGATTTTAGATTTAATAAGTCATGTAGCAAACTTGAATAAATATTGATGGTAGGCATATTCCATGTGGAAACCGTATTTTGCATCAGAAGTGCTTTATTTCACAACTTTTTACATTGTAACCTAAGGTTGTAAGATAGTTTTTAATAATAGCAAGTGTAAGGTTTCTAAAAAAAAAAGAGTCCTTTAAGGGAGGTAAAATATGAGGAAAACTTGTATCAAAAAGAAAATTAGAATACATTTGGAAGCTACAGTTAACATTGTTTTATATGTGTTTTGTCAATGTCAGGATTTTACGAAATAAAGGTGGCTGAAATACACATATTTAGTTATAGACAGTCGCTACAGTATCTGCTGTAGCTTTATACGGTAGCTTTGTTTTAATTAAGCTAGCCTAAGGAAACTCAGATCCTTAACATTAAACAAAAGCAGACCTGCAACATGTTCTACATCGGACAAAGCACAACCAGCCTGAGAAAAACGGGGCTTTTCCTACCAAACAACATTTAGAGCAGTTCTGTATGAATAGAAACAATTGACCATTCCCCAAGGCTCGCCCCCCATGGTTACTGTTGCAATGCCTGGCAAACATTGATAGCCGCCCACATATTGTCATAGATTCCACAGTGATTTCAGTGAAAGCTATTTAGAAGGAAATCGTTTAACATTTTTGGAGTAATGTCTCAAAAATATTAGACAGGACCAGACAGAAAAGACTGCAACATGCATATGAAAAATATATTCACAAAATCATTTGTCAGCAGAGTAATGTTGATGTAGACGACCTAAAAATTGAAGCAAGGGCTCACCGTTCATATTGCAAGACTTAGCCACCCCACGTCTTGATAATTCACATACAAAACAAACGTATAAAGGAACAACAATGTTCTTGCATCACAGGGTAAGGAAATATATTATTACAATCCAACTTTCTGGTTTCAACCGGAAAGCTATAAGCTAGATTTCAGTATCTGTTATGCTAGCCGGCTGCTTAATATGATCTTTTTGTTTATAGCGCTCCGGGATATTGTTCGCACATCGTGGGTTTGTTCTGTACGCGGTGCATATCTACCTTACTCAATCTTAAAAAATGTATATATATTTTTAACTGATTATCTACAACTGTCTTAGCGTTAGCATCTTATCTTGGAACAAACATGGTAGTTTTTCGTGATCTTCGATGGATTCAGCTGCTCGTGGGTTCTTCCACACTGCTTAATCCATATTCGACATCTATCCAGGTCTTGGGTTTTGGGAAGGCAAAAAATTCAACAGTACCCGGACAGGTATCTTTCATCAGACTTGTAAGTCCTGTACACACACCACCTTGGCATTTTGTGAAGGAAGTGAATTTTTGCCAGGCCCTCCCCTCTTAGTTATGGTTGCTAACGTATGATTGGTCAGGGGCGGGACTCGGCGAAGGGTCAATTAAGCTTAGAATCTTTAGTGATGAAGCTCGTTAAAGTGAAACAATGAAACAAAAGAAAATATTCTAGCTGTAGCTTTATAAAAGTTGGACAAAATCACTTTAGATCAGAAACCCACAAGGATATACTCAGCTTTCTTATTAACAACAGAAAGAATCAAGTACTGTGCTTTTATGTTTCTGTATTTTTGTTAATGTATGAAAGATGTCTAGTCAAGGATTTGCTTAGCTTATTCCTTTGTTAATGTAATGTTTGTTAATTCCTATGTAATATTTCCCTCTGTAATGTTTTGTTCTGTTCATGCATAGCACTTTGAATCATCTTGTTACTGAAAAGTGCTATATAAATAAACTTGCCTTGCCAGTAAACAATCAGATTGATGTGTGAAACATAATTAAGATAACAGATAAGAAAGAAGGTAAAAAAGCTCCATCTTTAGTTTCTTTTCCAATCATTTTTTCCCAATGGCAAACTTGTTTCTGTGTAAAAGAAGGAAAAGATGGAAAAATTCAGCAGAGACTCACATTAAGTCCACAATAACAGAAAGTAAAATAAATGGCCTTTTTGGTATCAAGAGAATGTAAAATATAAATGAGAAAAATATTTTAATGAGCTTTTCAAAAACAATGTATTTCCAACCTTATACTAAGGCCTCTTTTTGGCCTAAATCATACTAGCAACTATTCAGCGGTGTTTACCTTAGCAGAAGACTGGACAGGAGACCAAACAGTGAAGCTGTTAACATTAGCATTAGCTTCACTGCAGGTTCCTAACACATCAACCAAACACACTCATCGGAGCAAATAAAAGCACAAATGAGTCTAACTGCACTCGCTCCCATCACTTGTACATTCTTCTATCAGTCATAACTGGAATTGATCAATATTTACCATGTAACATGTTTTTTTTCTTCTAAACAAAACAAAAAACAAACAAAACGAAACAGCTTAAGCTCAGCATTGTCTTCAGCCCACTACTCTCTTCTTCTGCTGTGTCGACCACACAGTACACTACCAACCGCCACCCACTGGTGGTTTATGCTTGCAAGACCAACTAAAAATAAAATGTTTTTTTTCTGTTACATTAAGTTAGGAAACAAAGGGCAAAAATAAAATAATAGAAATAATAATATAATCACATTCATGGGGGTTACACCCACATATCCCACAATACATTGTGGTTGCTACATCACCCTTTAAAGCCGATACAGAGCAGGAGAAAAAGGGTGTAAATCAGGGTTCTACACTGTTGCTGTCATATATTTCATAGTTTTTTGTTTGTTTGTTTTGTTTTTTAGAGTTGTCACAGCAGCGCCCCTATCAGTAGTTGGCGCCCAAGCCAACCATTCATGTGGCCTATGCAAAGATAATTTTTGAAAAACATATAAAAGTAACTGTTTTTGTGGACCAAGTTCTGCATTCTCTGTTAAAGTTAATTGCTCATCCATTTTCTGTCATCAGAAATATCCCTGAGTGAACAAATGCTGATCTTGTGTAAATGTATTGAGCACATTCATCACCTTTTGTCATTAAGATGTAACTCCAGTGCTAAAACTAGCCTGTTGACCATGTTTCCTGGATACACGTGACTTACTTGAAAGAGATTGTCGCTTTTTTCTCAGCTAACCAATTCTTCTCAATCGGGACTTCTCATTCCTACCTTGCATCTCTAGTAAAATTATAAAACTTTGTTCTGTATTCATTTACTTCATCTGCACTTTTCTTTAGTTTAATTTTTTTCAAAAGTGCATCTTGGGCAGTAAATTAGAGTCCATTTGCATAAAAGCTGTTCTATCACTGCTACATTATTTCAAATATGTTCTAGCAATTTGCTTGCAAAAATCCTTTTCCTCAGCTCTGTTTCTACTTAAAAATATTTGTCCTCTGCTGTTTTTCTTCAGCTTGAACTGTATGAGACTGAAACTAGATGCAAGAGGGAGATAGGTCGTTACAAAAGCTGCAAGGTCCCTGGGGGATTGCTAGCTAGCTCCAGGCTGTTATAAAGCACGTCAGTCATCCCGCCACTTTGATTTTCTTCAGTTTAACTGTTTGATATTTTGGCCAGATAAACAGTATGCACTGGGAGAAATGTAAGTACATCAAACTATTATTGCTTCACCTTTGTAATGTACACTAACGTTTTATAGCCATTTTCTATATAAGAGCTGAATAGGGAGGAATCCTTCATTCTGCTTCTTTAAAAATGTTTGACTTTGTATATGTGCTCAGTTGAAAAGAGAATGACAGTCTAATAGGAAGTCTAATCATCTCCTGATATCATGTCTAATCAAAATAATTGCAGTTTTTGTCAGTTTTGAGGAATGCTGTTTGATGAATTGGTAGAACAGCATCTCGTTAAACAACAGATCATTATTTTTGTTACATTACGTTGTCGTTACTTCAGATGCACACACCCCTGGGATATTGTCGCCGAAGTAAATCAGAGAAATGCTGATTCTGAAATGTTTCTGAGCCATGTTTTATCCTCATACTGTTCAATATTAAATGAATAGCCATACTCAGTGGGCTAATCAAAATCATCATGTACATCTGTGATACTATCTGGTTAAAGTCCATCCACAGGCATGTAGACCCCATCCAAAGTACCACACACACACACACACACACACACACACACACACGCACGCACACACACACACACACACACACACACACACACACACACACACACACACACACACACACACACACACACACACACACACTAAGTGATTGTGATGGACGGCATTAGTAAAAAGAGAAAGAGAGACATCTTTTCCTGTTGTGGAACAGAGTTGGGACCAGTGCCTAAGCTGTTGCGTGCCACCCTTTTGAAAAGAGGAAGGGTGACTTTTTAAAGCCTGCTGCATGTTGCCATTGGGCTGTAATCTTGATATGCAAAATGCTAGCGTGGCCCCCACCGCAGTAAAAGGCTGCACATCTGGAGAGCTTCCTCTTTTGTGTTGATTGAGTCGACGTGCATGCACCGTGGTGATTGTTTGCAGGTGTGAGCTCATGTGGAATTGTCTTATACAGAGAGGGAGATAAACGTCAACAATATGTTCTGCTCAACTGTGCACCAGCTCAAGTTTGTTTCCCAGCACCTGTCCTTGAGCATGAAATATTTATACTGGGAGCTTTCTTGCCATTGAGCTTCTTTAACAGTAAAAACCTAAAATAGAAATGAAGGTAGAAGGAACTAGATCGCTTCTTTTTTTACATGTTCTTGTATTACTGCTGTCATAAATCACTTGCCTCAATAAGCAGTATACCCTGATTTGAAGCCCACCCCTTCAGTGGTTTGCGGAGAACTACTGCTACTTTATCCATTTTGGCTGCAGGGCTATCTCACTCATCTAGTGCAACTCCGTAGGTTCAGCAGCTACCAGGGAAGTAGTTAAAGGGGCAATAAGTACGATATTTTCTGTAAAATCAACCTAAATCATTCTCATCTGTCACCTGGGATGGGAGTAACATTCCCTATAAACAATCGGCCCTCTCCATCAGCAATGTCTTAGTCAGGTTTTTCTCCTTTCAAACCTAGATTTACGGTCCGTAACTAATGGGGCAATTCTCAATTAACGTCACATTTTCCAGAGACAGTCGGTTTCCCAGCTGGTCGGACAGGAAGAGTGAACATTACACTGCCAACCACCGCAATTCTAATCATTTTTGGAAGATCATGACATCCCAGGAGCTTCATTTCAACCTGCTTCAATGGAGAAACCCAGCATAGAACAGCTGAAATCTTGGTCGAAATTTAGAGGGCTCAAAATGAGCAGAAAGAAAGCAGTATCAGTAGAAAGGAAGGAGAGACTGTCTTGTCCTCTCTCACAATGGATCAAACTCGAGGAAGAAACCCGCTGAATCCGTGTAGAATTACAGCTAATACTAAGAAAAAATATACGTATTATTGCTGGCCTATGTCTTAATTTAATATAGAGCTCATTGCAGAAAATAGACCTACTTATATGTGCACCCCTCCAAGATCACTGTGAGAGAAACATCGATTTGATCCATGAAAAGAAGCGAAAGACCAGCAACAAAGCCACCACAGCTGCTTCTAATGATCGCAATGCACTTACCAGAAAAAGACGTTCTGTCTGGAAAAAAAAGTGACTGCATGTAAAAAAAAAAAAAAGAAACCACAATAGCCGACTCAAAAGTTACAAGTGACTTTAGAGGAAAACAAGCACAAAGTTGGTGATAATAAGTGGACTAAATGCAACACTGAAGCTCACATGAACAGCCCTCATGGATTATATGAAGTTTTAAAGCCGCTGAGAAAAAGCCAAATAAACGTTGCCTACCTGCTCAGATGCTGCAGTCGCTGGTATCAGGTTGGACGTTCAATTGTTGGGTCCTACCACCAAGGAAATGTAGAAATCACATTTAGGTGTCTTTGGTCAGATTCCACTGTAAAGTCCTCTCAGTTACAAGAAAACCTTCGGGGTTTTGGAAAATCAATAGAGAAAAAACTCCCTTCATATGACCATGATCACCATATCACTAGTCACTCCAGCAGTCTGTTAAGGTGATATTCAGGACAGATCTGTTCTCTATTTGACTCTAACAAGTAAACTATTCAAGCATCACTGCTCTGCTTGTATGACCACAAGATGGCCGCGACGCATGCATCTAAATTTAGTAATTTGATGTCATTTGAGGAATGTCCCATTTGTTTCAGAGTGTAGCCCATGTTTACTTCCTGGTTCCTGAGCCAATCATACAATCCCCTGGTTCCCAAAACAGCGCGGCATTTGGTATTTTATATTGGCAAAAGATCAGCAGTCTGCAAACATGGAAGCAGGTAAGAGAAGCGGACAAGAAATAGAAGAGAATACAACATCATAGACCTATCCGGTGGAAATCAAAATTCAGTGCAACAATTGGTCGTCGAGTAAATGGCGGGTGTCTGTGAAAGGCATTGTTGTTCCGAGGTTTAACCACTAGATGTCATTATTACATATTGTTCCTTTAATCAAAAGGAACAAAAACAAACTGTGTTTTGTAGTAATGATTTAATCTTGAGAATTGGTAGTGTTTGAGGTTTTATATGCAGTTAAGCCTATAATTATTAATACAGCTGACAGAGTTAGATCTAAACTTACTTAAATCTGCTTCTTGCTTATCAGCATTTTCCACTAGTATTTTGACAGTTTATCTTGGCCAAAGAACGCCAAGTCTTTCAAAGCCTCATTACTCTAATGTTTAGCTTTTTTCACTAGGGGATATAGTTGGTCACATTTGATTTAGGTAATGGATGTTAATTTCAGCTGCCTTTCATCTGGTTTGCAAAGATAGAGTGGAAAACCTAATTTAATAGTCTAACAACTCAGAGATTCACAGAGCTCAACTGCTTGCAAATTAGAAAATTACAGGGAACACTTTTTGGTCTTATGTCCTAGTAAGGCCCAATCTTGTGATCCTGATTGAATGGTTGTCCAATGGCCAATTTTAAACTGTGTTTATTGTGGGCATCATTCTGGTGCTCCTGTGGTCTTGTAGAGCACCATTGTTAATTGTAGCAGGAACATGGTTTAACATCCGCTCAACCTGGTAAACTTCAAAAAGCTGATCCTAACGTTGCTTTAGCAAACGTTGCATATTCCCCAACCTATGATGACGTATTGAAAAACATTAATTATGATGGTCCAAATGCTCAAAAATTAAGAGTATTTTGAGGAACATCAGGTGCTGCTATGTTTTTGATGTCTATGTCTTGATCTGAACAATGAGTACGTACTGATATTCCTTTTTCTCTGCTTTGTCAGGTCTGGGTACATTAGTCTTCCATTACATTGTTTTTTTTTTTTCCTGCTAAAGAATCAACAATCCTGTTGAAATTAAATTTCAATGCCTTACGGATGCCCGCTACTGGTAGGGATTTTTTCCTCTAAAAAAAATTATTTCTCGACATGGTATATTGATGCATGATTTAGTTTATTAAAATCCAAACTCCATCTGACATTTAACTTGAGACATTAACAGTATTAAATAAAATATGAACCTGTGTTTTTCTGACCTTTAACCATTTGAATTACTTGGAAATGTATGTGGATATGTGTTTGTTTGTGGGTGTGTTTGAATTTGTCACCTAGAGGTGAAAATTTGTTAGAATCGTGAGAAGAGTAGACACCCTGCAGCACTCAATACCCTAGAACAGCATGGGCCAGACGGCCATTAATTTTTGGAACATTTCAAAATGGAAAATTCTGCTGCATCATCTCTCATACTGCAAGAATTCCTCACATATGTATCACTCTAACAGAATCAAAGCAATTATGACTCAGCTAGAATCAGGAATCAAGTTTCTTTTCATTATGTAGCCATAGTGAAATTTTAGTGAGACACTGTTTTAATGGTTTTGCGGCGGCAAGGACTTTAATGTGGCGGAGGACAGCGCATGGTTCAAAGAAGATTTTATCCAGAGAAAAACTTACAGGGAGCACAGGTGTCCAGGGAAAAACACAGGCTCGGGAACCGGCTTCACACGAAAGCTTCTTACAGAGGGCCTTTTGTGTTTCTATTAGATTTTTATCTTTTACACTCCAGAAGATGCACTTCAGTCTTAATGTTATGGTGATGATAATGATAATAAAATATTCTACTCAATTCTGGATGTGAAGAAGTGAAAACTGAAGTGTAAAATTATGTTGGGCTTTCCCGCTGACAATCTATGGCTGTCTTAGATTTGACGGGCCCCGATGTGGGCTTTGGGGACTGCGCCGAGCTCTGGTTTAAATCCCTTCCTCATAGCCTTTCTGGGGTAATCCAGCCTTCTCAATTCCAGCAGCTACGGCGAGCTGATGCTGACCAAGTGGGTTTGGGGCCTTTAGGGGATTCTCCTTCCTAATGCTGAGTGATCTTGTTGCCAGGGGCTTGTGCAGGCACCTGACCGCCCTTTGCTGATGAAAATGCCTGTTCTACAGTATCATGTTAATAGTGCAGTAATGCTTCACTATTGCCAAGGTAGAAACAGGAATAATGACATTTTCAAACCAGCTAACATTAGTGAGCCTAGCTGTGTCTTATTACAACCAAAATAAAATAAAACCTAATTGAGAAATATCAGAAAACCAATAAGATCAATAACTAGAATTTCTCCTGGGCTGCTTGTCTTGTGTCTTGCCTTTGTGACAAGTCTACATCTTAAGAAATTTAGGTTTAATCCCTCTAAAATGATATTCTTTGAATTTGAAAAAAAAAAAAAACTGTTAACGCAAAACGTCTTTCCACAACTTCGACAGCAACTAAAGCTGGTGAGGCCTCATGGCCTGTTGTGTATCCATAATGGCTGTTTCAGTGAAGTATCATAGACTTGTCTATACATGGCACAGTATCACATCTTCTGTTTATTTAAAGAGGTAGCTTTCAGAAAACTCTCAGCCTGTCGTGGCGGGGGTCAAGTAGAGGACAGACACAGCAGTGGGGTGGACCACAGGTCTCCCTCTGTCATTGAGAGGGATGTGTGAAGAGTCAGGTGCTGGATCTGGTAACTGGAAATATGCTCTGTAATAGGTAAATGAAAGGAAGAGTCCTGCTTTGATAAAAGTCAATTTGAGTGATTCAATTACTCAAAAAGTCAATTTCAGTAATTAAATTAGAATTACATTCAAATGAATGTGAAGAAATCACAAATTTTTTGACTTTCAGATAGATTGATTCCAGGAGATAAAGCTTTAAACAGTTTTATGAGATTGTTATTATTATTATCTATTAAGCAAATTCAAACTTAACTAAATTAGTTTTTCTGTCTGACTGGATGCCACTGGCTAATTAAAAGCCAACACGGCTTTATTTAAGCCACCCACGTTTACAATGTACACCTCCCAAGTTTACAATGAGCTGAGCAAAGCCCGCCAAAATGAATGTCAGTTAAACGACTCCCTGTGCAAGCAGTGTCAATATGACTGAAGAGTTCCAGTTCAGGAGCAGAGAAGCTGATCTTTTTTTTTTTTTGGTACAGATAAATTCCATTGAGTATGATTTTTCAAGTGATTTAAGTAAATTAGAAGTTCCAGCCTGCTCGGAACGAAGGCTTAAAGGCTATAATTTGGCACTATTAGTTGGCAGGAATCCACCGTGCTACCTGGGAATTAGTCATTTAGGTTGTTTGGCTTGGCTTTTCACTGATAGCTGACATTAGCCTCAAAATAGCTTTCAAAGCAGCATGTCTTCTAATGTGTAAAGGATCCCACTCATTGTCACTTTCTCTCATAGACACTATAAACGTAGACGTCTCGTTGGGCGGGTTCTGCCTATGCTGCGGATGAGTCAGAGCGTCCGCCATGTTGAATGTGGCAAATCTGCAGTTAGACTCAGGCACTTAAACAGTATTAGGGGGACTTTAATCTCAGAATATACTTTATATTCGTAATATTTTTATTTTTGTAATACTACGAGTTTATTTTCGTATCCCTTTGGCTTCTTTCTCCTGACTTTATTCTCGTAAAGAATAAAAATAATTAAAATAATCTAACCTGGCCCTATTACTCCAAGACTAAAATAGTTCTGCAAACTGTGACTATTCTGGAAATGTTCCTCCTTAATTCTCATAATATGACCTTTTTCTCATAATATTACCACTTTTTTTTTTACTTTATTCTCCTATGACTTTTTTCCTCTCATATTAGTAATTTTATCTCTTTAATACTCCCCCAAAAAGTCTGTTCCTAATTTGTGTCTTTACCAGATCTTAAAAGGTTCACATGTGACACGGTTAATGTTTAGATTTAACCAATTGATTTTTATATTCATAACACATACACATCTCTCTCTCTCTCTATAGTATAGTATATCTAAAAACATTGATCTGTTCTGCCAATCTCTATCAATTCATCTATATATATTGCTTTACAAGTGTGTGTGTGTGTATATATAAGCTCCATCTATATCTTTCTAAATACTTAAAACATATATACAGGGAACATAGACATTCACTACTTTCTGCCATATACAATATGGCGGTGATGTCGACGTGCAAACCGTCGCCCAATGAGGCGTCTACGTATATATGTCTGTGCTTTCTCTCACCAGAACCCTCCCTGCCATTATACTACAAACCATTTCAACATATTCAGTTGAACCTTATACAGTTGCAGTCAGAAATTTACACTAATTGTGGTCAAGACATCCATGCTATTTTTGGACTTTAGTTATTTAGCTGAAGTTTTATAATCCACGGTGAAAGGATAAACTAACCCTAACCCTAACCCTAAACATACACCATCAATAATATTTATTTGTATGTATTAATATTTATTTTTAGCATATAAAACCTCAAGCATGCCTGCTTTGTAGGCATCAACACTCTTCTGGCCTAACTCTGGCTAGATATTTTGTGCTTTAGCCTCATTTTGGCTTTGTTTTTAAAGGTGGGACTTTTCCACCGATTCTGTTTTGCTGTACACTATTCCCCATACCTGGCTGGTTTTTCTTGACCCTACTCAGAAGATAGTACAGTGGGAGTCGAGTGGAGTAGAGCTCTTATGTGGGCAGACTGCTAGTCAGTGATTGGCCATGGGTGTGGCCAGACAGTCGTCAGTGGCGCGATTTTCCGACTCAATACTGGAGAGGGAAACAATGGATTCACTGGATACACTGAAAGCTTTTAAGTTTTATCTCTAAAGAAGTTTGGTTCAAATGGTTCACAGCCGCTGATCAAACCGATGTGTGTGTGGTAGAGGACAGAGCAACCACTGCTGTAGCCATCTATCTATCTATCTATCTATCTATCTATCTATCTATCTATCTATCTATCTATCTATCTATCTATCTATCTATCTATCTATCTATCTATCTATCTATCTATCTATCTATCTATCTATCTATCGCAGAAAGAAGAAGGCTTCTTAAGGCGGGTTGGAACAGATCAGTCTCTCTCTCTCTCTCTCTCTCTCTCTCTCTCTCTCTCTCTCTCTCTCTCTCTCTCTCTCTCTCTCTTCTCTCTCTCTCTCTCACACGCACATACCAATACTTGTCCAGGACAGGCCGAGAGAGAGTGAGACTGTGCATTATTAGTTCAGTCTGATCTGTGATCCATGATATTTATACCAGTGGATTATTTTATCCTTAAACATGTTCAAAACATTCTTGCATATACAATCATACAAACATTATTTGCATATTTAGTTTTCTTTGTTTTTATTTATAATTAGTTCTTTATGTTTTTATTATACTGTTTCTCATAGGTTTCTTTAGAGTTAATGCCACACAGCGATGCTTAATAGCAACAGGATGCAAAACACTGACCATTGCAGGTGCAGCTTAAATCCACCCCCAGGATGTGTTCACCAGCCCTCTGGCCTTACCGGGTCTGTGGGAAACCAACAGGAGTACAGTGAAGCAGAGACGGGGCAGAGCGAATAGAGTGGTGTGGGGTAGATAGAGGTGTTGAAAAAGGAGCATAAGCATGAATAACACTGCAGTTTTTAGTCCTTAGCATAAAGTCGATCTATGATTTAAGTCTGAAAGGGAGTGAAAGGTTTTGGTGCAGGGTTAAAGTTGATCTTTTCTGTGTCTCACTTTGTCAGTCAGGACAAGTCCTTCATACTAACTTCAACACATACTGTTCAGGAACTGTGGCAATTTATTGGCTTCCTTCATGAAGTTTGAAGCCACCTGAAGCTGCGATAACTGTTATATATCTGTGGTCAATGTATATTTTACATGCAAATGGCACAGACACACAAGATTGCTTCATTCATTTGTCCAGATATATTTCCCAGTTCTGAAGTGGAAACACAAAGATGTTAGTTTTCCAAACGTTTCACAGATAAAAAACTGAAAGCAAGCTGCAGGTCTTGAAGAATATTTCTACATGCTTAGCTAGAAACCAACATTTCTGCCCATTCTGATTTGCAAAATAGCTTGTGCTCAGTTAGGTTGGATGGGGAGTGTCTGTGAAAATCAGTTTTCAAACCTTTCCGCTGTTTCTCAAATGGATTTAGGTTTGAGTTTTGACTAGGCCATTCTAACCTACAAATACACTTTGATCTAAATTCTTCAATTGCATCTATGACAGTGAGTTTTGCATTGTTATCTGACTGAAGGTGAAAATCTGTTCCCAGTCTATTTGAGCCGTTCAGAGTTTTTTCAATGATTTCCCTGCTCTGACCAGCTTCCTTCTGCTGAAGAAAAACATCCCTCACAGTATGATACTGCTAACATCATGTTTAAGGACTTTCTTAATGAAAAGCTGCATATACTAAGGGTAA
The DNA here is from genome assembly GCA_037039145.1 of Fundulus diaphanus. Lineage (NCBI taxonomy): Eukaryota > Metazoa > Chordata > Actinopteri > Cyprinodontiformes > Fundulidae > Fundulus > Fundulus diaphanus. Next base: position 49,742,882 of record CM073124.1, on the reverse strand, counting down.
ATTACATTCAGGGGGACTCCATTTACTAATTAGAAGACTTCTGAAGGTAACTGAAGGCAATAGATGCCACCAACTTTCAGAATTTTATTTGTAAAGAAAAAACGTTAAAAACCATAAACAGTAGTGGGTCTTAAAAGTTTACATCTTACTGTTAAAATGCCTGATCTGGCATTTAACAGAAGAGACCATCAAACAGATGAGACCATATTCCTGTGCAGTTCAGACAAAAACAAAACAAATATGCTCAAGGAAAAATATTCTATACATTCTAAATCCACCCTGACTTGAACCCAGTTTCCTCTGAAGAACAGAAAGTTCAGATCATGATGCTACCCCCTCCATGTTTCACAGTGGACATGATGTTGTTTGTCATTGTTGTTTTTGTGCAAAATGTTTAATCAGTTTTTGGGTTATGTCTATATTTTGTCATTTCAGTGTTGCCCCTTTTTGTCCAATTGCTAACTATTTTTATTACTGTGCCATGGTAAATCTAACAAATAATATGGGATTTGTTTGTACTCCTTTCCTGACACTACAAGTAAAGAATTAAAACAAACAAATGTAAGAAAAATTCTACTAACAAAGCTGCGTGTTATTTCAAGGTCATCAGATTTATTGGAATTGTGGGAGGTGTTTAGAAAGAACGGATAAATGCTGTAATTGGATTAAATGGGGCATAAAACAAAAATATTTATCAGTGGGTGTGTGGTAACCTGGCCAGCCAGACTGATAATGTTAAGCACTCTACGTTCTGCACATTAACTATTTGGGACTGCTCCATTGAATCTGTTAAAGGAGAAAGGGGAAGGGAGGGACTTTCAGCAGAACTCTCCAAGCTGATTGGGTGAAGCGACACCAAGTGCCCGCCTACCAAAGGTTGGTTTTAGCCAATCACGGTTTCAAATGAAAATCTAAGCAGAAGGCGCCATGAGAAACCACAAGAAGTTACACTAGTCAATGCACTTCTTGCTGTTCTTCGTTCAAAGACAAAATTGTAGATTCTGACAAAACAGATGTGATAGCGGCAGCTATGCATGTGTCCTCCTGCGCTTATTTTGGTTAGGCCGTGGACTCGGCAGCTGATGCTTTTGTCACGGCTGTATGTCCCACCTTAAACCATTATACTGCAGCGTGATGGGCCTGAACCATGTTTCAGTCCCAAATGATTGAGGCAGGAGTGGGACAAGATGGATTCTCGTGTTTTTGAGAATGCACAGATATGATGAGAATTCAGCTCGCAGGCAAGGTTAGATGTGCGTACTGGAATGCATCCTAATCCTTACCCATTACAACCACGACGAAGTTTTAAAATAAGTTACCACGATTTCATTTTTAGGTCACAAAAACATGGCAATTTGACACTGTCCAGATCAGCTGGATTGTTTTCTCTCAAGAGCTATGCGTTACTTTGTGTCGCTCTATCACATAAAATCCCAGTAAAATACTTAGTAGTGTGAGCTTGAAATGACACAAATTTTGTAAATGTTGAAGAGCTATGTAGATGTGTGTGAAGCAATGTTGCTCCATTTAAACTATCCAACACTTTTTACTTTTGTATTAACTAAATATTAAAGAGCCCGGCACTCAATGAACAAGATAAAATGGACATTAGCAAGGTAGTTGAACTCATGATAAAAAAGGCCATTAGACTTGTTGAATGTTGTCTTCAGATATTTTAGTTTTGTTCACATTTATTTGGTGGGGATTTGACAGTAATTTCTTCATTTATTTAGTGCATTTCTGGCATAAAACTTTAGATTTGCTTAAACTGACTAAATCTAGTTTATCTTTATTAATGTCTAGCATGTATGACCCAATTCATCCAGCCTTGCGCTCTTGTCAACACAGACTTTATATCTTTATAACAACCTTACCTACCTTCCTCTTCTAGCTCCTTTGCTTTCTTTATGGTAGGGGACAATCTCCAAAGCTAACATTGTTGCAGTGCAATAGGGCAGTGCAGGTCAATGCCCTGCTCTGTGACTTTGAGGCTTTGGGCTGTACTGACTGATGGTTTGGTTGGCAGCTCTTTTCTGCTTGCCCCATGTTAATGGAATTGGTTGATTCTGCAGAGACTCACTGCTGGATCATGCTCATATCTGCAGGAATTGTTGCGCTATAAACACACGGTCATGCTCTGACATCTTATGGCTGGAAGTCTCTAAGATCTTCTGTTTATGAGTACATATTGTTCTCGTTTGGTGGATGATGAACTGATATTGCATTACCTCCAACACGTTACTGCAAAACACGATGGTATTTATGTTCTGTTTTATACAGGTTTTTATGAAGTTGCTGCTTAATTTTATTTTATTTTATCTATCAAGAAATACCTGTTTTTTGCTTATTGTTATGCTTTCTTTTAATAATTTAAACTGGAGTGCTTTTCAGTCCATTAGTTGAGGTATATGACTCAAGACAATAAATCCTAAAAATTCCCAGCAAGGGAACCAGTGTTCAACCGAAACAGGCAATTTGGCAACATAAATAAATAAAATAAACTGTTTTAAATTGTATCTGTTGCAGAGATGGGTAACTCCGGCTTTAGAAAGTAAAAACCCTGCCCATACAGCCACAGAAACAACTGAATGCTTTATATCAAAGCATGTTCATGTTAGAATGGCCCAGTCAAAGTTCAGAGTTAAGTCCTATTGAGTTTGAGCTATTAGACAAAGAAGAATGCGCATAATAAATTTCAGTCTCTAGATATGAAAAACAGTTTCCGAGGAAGGGATATTAACTCAGAAGGGCTTTGAATATTATTGAAGTCCACACTTTTCAGATTTTGAAAAAAGTTATATTATATTATTTTCCCCTTCCTCTACACAGTTATATATGACTTTGTGTTGATGTGTTACTGTCAGGTTCGAGGTTGTTGGTAGTGGACCAAAGTGCAGGCAAAAACTTGGGAGTTGCATATTGAAGTGAAGAGAAATTTATTCAATAATAAATACAAGCTTACAGGCAGGCAGGAAAAATAACGGACACAGAAACACAACAAGGTGGGGACCAGAACTGGGCTAGTATAACAGAGAACCTGCCAAAGAGTTACTTACAGGGAGGAGAACAAAGGGAGAGGCAGGTGACTCAATGCATGCAGGTGAAGCAAATGGGGGTTAATTAAGTTGAGGGAGAGAGAGGGCAATGATATGAACAGATGTAGTAAAAACAAACGCAGAACTAAGCTAAAGGCAGGCAGGAAAATAAGGATCTAACAAGATTAAATTACTTAAATCATAATCAGCAGAAAACTAATGACAGAAACAAGAATCTACATATGATAAACAATGTGAAAGAGGTGTAAAACATAAACTGACTGCAGGATCCCCAACGAACCTAAAACTAAGTAATCAAACCCCCGGAGATCCTGATGGTTATACAAACAAGGGGTATGAATACTTTTGCAAGGCACTGTGTAGGTTCATGCTAGATGCTTAGAAGCTCTTTTAATGTTTGAATGTTAACAGAGCAATGCTAAATGTTGTAGCTAACCTATATTTTCGAAGCTGGGATTGTCCAGGAGCCTTACTCAGAATACATGAAGGTGCAGCCAAAGAGCAAAGAAAGGCTAGAACAATTGCGCAAGAGCATTAAAAATCCCCCCGTCAAGACAGTCTGGCTCCTTCTTAACAAAAAAGGTGGTTCCTTATTTGACTTTGGGACTTTTGTACCTGACTCGTAATTGCCTCCACTCATGAACTTGTTGTGATCATCCCAACGAGGTTTCCCTAAGGCAGTTAGAAGGGGAATTACCTTCATGTGGCCCACATGGCTGGTGGCCTAGGGGTTAGAACAGCGTTCTTGTGTTCTGAGGCAGTTCAATCCCCACAGACTGCTAACCATGGGTCCCTAAACTAAACCCTCCTTAGATTACCTGTTGGGGGCCACTCAGTGAGGCAGTGAAACATGAAATTGTGTTGGCTAAGCAAAGAGAAAATTTCCCCTCTATGGGACTGTAAAGGGAAATATTTATTCTATTTATGTGTTTGTGTGATTCTGGTATTTCCAGCACAACCGTCCTCGGTGGGAAGGTCTCGGCCTTATCAAGGAGTCAGAGTCCGGGACCCAGTCAAGGAGCTGCTTAGGAGGAAGAGGAGCCTGGAGCATCACAGTGGCAAGACAACACATACCACAGCTGTGAGGACACCATGATGCATGAAATTGACAATCACACAGTGCAGTGGTGTCCCAAGTCAGTCCTCAAAGGTTGCCATTGTGCATACTTCAGATGCTTTCCTGGTCTGGGTTCATTACCAGGTTTGAACTTGCCAACGTTGACGATCTACTGAAAACGTAATCCACCCATTTGATTCAACTGTGTTGGAGCAGGCACACAACTGAATCATGCAGGACTCCTTGAGGACTGGTGTTGGACACCACTGATGCATCCTGCAAAGCAGAAGATGGATTCTGCTTTCTTTTACAGAAAGTTTTGTGATATTTCTTAGCTTTAATGTTATTCAAATTAAATCAAGTTGCTCATAAAAATAAGATTTACTCCTCCACCCATTCCAAAGAAACAACATCTCATTATCCTATTTTAACATTAATTATCCTATAAACAAATAAGAAGCATGACATCACAATAACAGGAAACAGAACCATGACTCAGTTTGGCACTGTTACACAAATCAAACATCATGGGAAGATGGATTCTGTGGAACTGATGTTCACTATTCATACACCAACATCCTGGCTAGTCTTTGGGGCCATGTCTTCTTGTCGTTTTAACTTTAACCACCTCTGAGACTGCACTCAGTATGTGGGCTGATCCTTTTCACCCATAAGTGTCACAATGATGAATTGGACCACATTTTTTCCTCCTATCTACAGCAGGAAAGCCAACACAAATATCAGAATGAGAGCTAAAGCCTCCTGATAGTTTGTGAAACAGACCCTGAAATCAGAAAAGGGCAGCCTGCCAAACATGCATCGTTTTGTGTGGAAGATATATAGCGAATCTTTGGACAAATTATGTGTGGTACCTAAAAGGTGAAAGAACAAACCCCTGTGGGCCGATCTGGTTATGAGCAGTCAGGAACCTTTGCCTATTCCGAAGCACAGAGGGGGGTTTTGTCCTTATATAATCCAGGTGTTTTTCCATGACAGTTACAGCCCTTCTGTATGTGGCTCCAGGGCTGGGCATGCAGCCCTATGCAAAATAACTCAAACACTTGCCAAAGAGCCCTCCTACTTGGTTTTTTGCACACATACAAACAAACTCACACACATGGTTGAGCTCCTTTATACATGCAATGTGATAAAAGATAATGGATGGAGCATGTTTATTGAGTATACATTATAGTTTATTAGATTATAAAACACAAGTGATTGTCTTTCAAAATCCACTTTGAAAACTTTTTTGTGAAAAAAAATACAGTTTTAAAAGTTTTTTTTTTTTTGAAGGAGTGTGAGTATTGTTGTCTGATGGAATTTCAGGTTTCAAACTGGGCACACAGTGAAATGAGTAAAAGTCAATACCATACAATACCATGCCATACCTCCTTTATTTATAATAAAACGACAATGGTCGTGAAAGTGCTGTACATACAACTGAAAATAACAGTAAAATTAAAATAGACAAGTAAAACACAGAGTCAAAATAGAAAAAGAAGACAGTTAAATTTTTTTAAAATAGTTAAGATTAATTAAAAGTAATTACAAATAATCTAGAAATTATTAAAAAATAATTAAGAAATAACTAAAAAACGAGTCAACCTCTAAAGGACACAGGTGTGCTTTAAGAAGAGTCTTAAACTCTGAAAGAGAGGAGGCCTGCCGGACATCCAAGGGCAGGCCATAACTATGGAGCCTCTACAGCGAAAGCACCATCTCCTCTTAATTTCCATTTTGATTTAGGGACAATAAGGAGCTGCTTGGCAGACCTTAGGAAGCGGGCAGGTATATGGGAGTGCAGCAGCTCAAAAAGGTAGTGGGAACCATTAAGGGATTTAAAAGCAAATAAGAGAACCTTAAAACGGATCCTAAAATGTACAGGCAACCATCCATTGTCTAACACATCTATCCATGGTGGGGTCGCGAGGGGTGCTGGTGCCTATCTCCAGCTGTCAATGGGCGAGAGGCGGGGTACACCCTGGACAGGTCGCCAGTCTATCGCAGGGCAACACAGAGACAAACAGGACTAACAACCATTCACACACACACTCACACCTAAGGAGAATTTAGAGAGGCCAATTTACCTAACAGTCATGTTTTTGGACTGTGGGAGGAAGCCGTAGTACTCAGAGAGAACCCACGCATGCACAGGGAGAACATGCAAAATCCATGCAGAAAGAACACGGCAAGGGTAGGACCTTCTTGCTGCATGGCAGCAGCACTACCCACTGCGCCACTGTGCAGCCCTACAGGCAACCAATGAAGGGAATTTAAGATGGAGGTAATGTGCTCAGAACATCTGTTCCAGTTAAAAGTTGTGCTGCAGCATTTTGCACAACCTGGTGGATGCCTCACCAACCACAAGATATAATGAGTTACAGTAATCTAGCCAAGATGTTACAAATGCACGAATCATCCATCCATCCATCCATTTTCTGACCCGCTTAATCCCTCATGGGGTCGCGGGGGTTGCTGGTGCCAATCTCCAGCGTTCACTGGGCGAGAGGCAGGGTACACCCTGGACAGGTCGTCAGTCTGTCGCAGGGACAACACATAGACAGACAGGACAAACAACCATTCACGCACACACTCACACCTAAGGACAATTTAGAGAAGCCAATTAACCTAACAGTCATGTTTTTGGACTGTGGGACGAAGCCGTAGTACTCGGAGAGAACCCACACATGCACAGGGAGAACATGCAAACTCCATTCAGAAAGAACATGGCAAGGGTAGGACTTTCTTGCTGCATGGCAGCAGCACTACCCACTGCGACACTGTGCAGCCCTACAGGCAACCAATGAAGGGAATTTAAGATGGAGGTAATGTGCTGTCAGTGACTGGTTTTATTTGGGAAACATGAAAAGTGGGATGGACTCGGGAATGTGGAGGCAGGCGCAGACGGACGGACGTGGGACTAATGACTCTTTCAATTTCATAGGGTCCAGTGAAGCGGGGAACGTGTTTCTTAGCTGTCGGGTTCGTCAAGACGTCTCTGGAGGATAACCAGACCTTCTGACCGGGGCGATACTGGGGGGCAGGAACTCGGTGCTGGTCAGCAAACCTTTTGTTCTGCTCTGCGGTGCGAGTGAGGGCGGTGACAGTGGATCTCCAAGTGTCCTGGCAACGGGTGATGTATTGGTTAACTGACTAAACCGGTATATGGAGTTCAGCGGCAGGTAGAAGAGGGGGTTGATATCCTAGTGCGATCTCAAAAGGGGAATGTCCTGTAGCAGATGAAACGTGAGAATTGAGAGCGTACTCAACCCAAGGCAAAAATTTGTTCCAATCTGAAAGTGATGAGGAAGTGAGGCAGCGAAGAGTGGTTTCCAGTTGTTGGTTCATCCTTTCAGTCTGGCCGTTGGTCTGAGGGTGGTAGCCGGAGGTGAGGGTGTAGCGGGCACCGAGAGCAGAACAAAAGTGCCGCCAGACCTGGGAGATAAACTGGGGACCCCGGTCAGACAGGATGTCAACTGGGATACCATGGAGCTTGAATACGTGCTTAATGAGCATTTGGGCGGTTTGCAGGGCGTTAGGCAGTTTATGTATCGGAATGAGATGGCATGACTTGGAGAACCAGTCAACAACAGTCAATATGGTGGTCATACCTTGAGATGATGGGAGTCCAGTGACAAAATTCAATGTGATGTGGGACCAGGGGTGTTTCGGAATGGGAAGTGGATTAAGCAGACCGGAGGGAGGCTGATAGGATGGTTTATTCTGAGCGCAGATGGGGCAGGCACAAACATATTCACGCACGTCCTTGGTCCAGAACGGCCACCAAAAACGACGGGACACCTGGGACTGAGTCCGATATATTCCAGGGTGAGCCGAGAACTTCGAGTCGTGGCACCAACGCAGTACATCAGGACGGACAGACTTAGGGATATACATCAATTCAGCGGGGCCGGTGCCTGGATCTGGATCTAACAGTAAGGCTTGGCTGATACGATCCTCCAGGTTCCAACGGAGAGCCCCAAAGGTGCATGTAGGTGGTAGAATGGGCGCAGGTTCCTTTTCCTGTTCTTGAGGTGCAAACTGTCAAGAAAGGGCGTCAGGTTTGACGTTTCTAGAGCCAGGGCGATAAGTTATGGAGAGGTTGAATCTGGAGAAGAAGAGTGACCAGCGGGCTTGACAGGGGTTAAGACGTCGGGCAGACTGCAGGTAAACGAGGTTCTTGTGATTGGTCCAGATGACAATGGGCTGCTCGGACCCCTCCAGCCAGTGTTGCCACTCCTCTAACGCTAGCTTAATAGCTAACAGCTCACGGTCTCCCACGTCATAATTTCGTTTGGCTGGAGACAGCCGACGAGAGAAAAAAGCACAGGGATGCAGTTTATTATCTGAGTCTGACAGTTGAGACAATACAGCTCCTACTCCTGTATCAGATGCGTCAATCTCTAGGGTGAACTGCTTAGCTGGGTCGGGATGAACTAGTATGGGGGCCTGTGAAAACCTGGTCTTAAGTTTAGAAAATGAGGCCTCAGCCTCAGAGCTCCAGATAAAGGGAATCTTAGGGGAGGTCAAAGCATGAAGGAGGGACGCGATCTGACTGTAATTTTTAATAAAAAGTCTATAGAAGTTGGCGAACCCTAAGAACCTTTGAAGATGTTTTCTGGAGTCAGGAGTCGGCCACTCCACTATGGCCTTGATCTTTTCTGGGTCTGATCTGACCTGTCCTCCTTCTAGGATGAGATCGAGGAAAGAAACTGAACTCTTGTGAAACTCACATTTCTCAGCTTTGACAAACAAACGGTTTTCTAGGAGGCATTGGAGGACTAGTTGGACATGTTGGTGCTGAACAGGATCACTAGAGTAAATCAGAATGTCATCTAGATAGACAAAAACAAAGACGTTCAAAAATTCCCGCAGGACGTCGTTAACCAATGCCTGAAAGACGGACGGGGCGTTACACAAACCAAAAGGCATGACCAAGTACTCGAAGTGACCAAGTGGGGTCTTAAAAGCCGTCTTCCATTCATCCCCCTGGCGAACCCGGACCAAATGGTAAGCGTTACGCACGTCAAGCTTGGTAAACACGACTGCTTTCTGGATTGGTTCTAGGGCAGAAGACAACAGGGGAAGTGGGTATTTATTCTTAACAGTGATTTGGTTTAGCCCTCGGTAGTCGATACACAGCCTGAGGGATCCATCTTTCTTTTCCATGAAAAAGAAACCCGCACCTAATGGAGAGGAGTAAGGGTGAATTAACCCAGCCGGTAGAGATTCACCTATATATTTCTCGAGTGCCTGACGTTCAGACCTCAAGATATTATAGAGGCGAGTGGAGGGTAGAGGAGCTCCCGGTAGCAAGTCAATAGCGCAATCGTATGGGCGATGCGGGGAAAGAGAGCATGCCTGACTCTTACTAAAAACCAAGCGCAAATCATGGTAAACCTCAGGGACACGGCTAAGGTCGATGGAGTCCATTAATTCAGGAGAAGAATTAGAGGAGTGGGAGACGGGCTGAGCTGATTGCAAGCAGCGAGAATGACAGGCAGGGGACCAGGATTCTAAACGAGACTCCGCCCAGTTAAGATGCGGATTATGAATAGTTAACCATGCCAGCCCTAAAACAATGTTTAACGGGGAACACGAAAAAAGAGAGCCGCTCTCTGTGATTACCCGAGACAATGACTTCCAGGGGTTTAGTCTGATGCGTGATCAGGGTTAAACGTTCCCCATCTAAGGCGGAAACCTGGAGGGGCGCAGACAAAGGAATCGTCTCGATACGAGACCGGGTGACCATACCTTGGTCAATCAAATTAAAGTCCGAGCCGGAGTCAACTAAGGCAGATACATTAAAGCTGTCCCGGTCTAGGACCAAAGTAACTGGGAGACAGAAACGAGACGGGACCCGATCATCAAAAGATTTGGGGGACAAAATTCTACAGTGGTCCGCCGTCTTCCCCACTATAGGCGACGGACCTGGTCTTTTGGACGAACAGGACAGGAGTTAACAAAATGTCCAACACCTCCACAGTAAATGCACTGGTTCTCTGAGAAGCGCTGTTGACGTTCCTCACGGGTTAAATGTACGCGGCCAATCTGCATGGGTTCTGGGGGCGACGGCGGTGTTATCGCTGGCCGTGGGGAACCCATTACCTGCACAGGTGGACAAGACGGCCGTATAGGTCTTTCAGCTCGGCCCCGGTTTCGGCTACGTAACCGGGCATCCAGCCGAATTGCTAAGGCGACCAAACCCTCAAAAGTATCGGGCTCTTCAACGTGTGCTAACTCATCCTTTAATGTTTCATCCAGTGCTTGGAAAAAGACTGCCTTTAACGCAGCAGCATATGTGCGAAACTCCACGGAAAATTCTGAGACGCGTCGTCCACGTTGTTTTAAAGAAAGTAATGAACATGACTGCTGCACAGGATCCAGCTCGGCCGAAAAAACTGTCTTAAATTCGCTAATAAATTCCGAAAAAGTGCAACCGAAGGATCTGCAGTCGGGAAAACAAGCTTCTGCCCATCTAAGGGCTCTTCCTGTTAATAATCGCCAGACAAACGAAATCTTGGCTTGATCGGTGGGAAAGGTACGAGGGGAACGATTAAAGACTAGAATACATTTATAAAAGGAAGCCTCCGCAATTCCCACTGTGTCCCGAAAACTGGCTGAGTGACTGGAGGGCTGACAGATGGAATGCTGGCGAGGGGTCCGGACAGCACCGCTGAAACGGCAGGCAGGAGGAGACAGTGGTGGGCTGTCGGTTTGATCCCCCACTCCAACCCTCTAAATTGTTGCGTCCTTGGGCAAGACACTTGCATTAGCTACTGGAAGTGGTCACAGGGCCTGGTGTCACTGATGAATGGCAGCCTCGCCTCTGTCAATCTGCCCCACGGCAGCTGTGGCTACAAACGTTGCTCACCATCAGGTGTGAATGTGTGCGTGAATGAGTCAATGAATGACTGTAGTGTAAAGGGCTTTGGGGTCATTAGACTTGATTAAGCACTATACAAGTGCAAGCCATTTGCAATTATTGTGACAAGGTGCACAGCAAATAATCCTTTATCATCATGGGGTAAACCTCTCATTCTTCCTGGTCCCCCTCCCTCCTCTAAATGTCGATCTGAATGCACAGCCACAGAGGAATTTAAAAATCCGATGTTTAAAGCAACCAATCAACCAGGTTTAATTTTTAACAGATTATTTTAATGTGGGACATGTGTGCTTTTACCTCTGCTTTACAAATTTAATAAATGCCTCTTTGACAGTTTTTCGAAGTTTCTTTGCTTTAATTCTGTGGTTGCCACTTCACCATGATGAAAACAAAATCGCTATTCATGAGATGCATGGCATTAACTATTTTTGGTTGAATATGGACGTGTAAAGGGCAGAATATGAGGCAAAACTAAGGTATGCAAACATCCTGGTAAAGGTTTTATATATAAAGGAAAATTGCATGCTGGTGTGTGTACAAATGCTTGTAATTCATTTATTTTTTAACAGAAAGGTTGCATCGGGAGCCCCGGCAGTTTTGGTTCCCAACGTAATTCTGCCACTCACCAACGTGGAAATATGTCACGTTTACGTCAGGCGCACATGCGCACTCGGGTCAGTTTGCCGCATTTGGAATAACTTGAGCCTGACAAGCGTTTATATGCGCATTGATCAGATTATAAATCAGCATAAACCACCCCTCTCATTCGTATTTCAATTTCATTCCGATTGAGCTTAATCTGGTGATAGTATTCAGATTAGTGTGTTTACGTGATGCTTTTTTATTCCGATCAACCCTTTATTCCGATTACTTTTGTCAATGTAAACGTAGCTAGTGGAGATACCGGCAAGAAATGGACTTCATGAGGGTGACCTGAGGGTTCGATGTCCTCTAGTAGGTCCTGTGCTCACTGCCCGGCACTGTGGAGCTCAACTGGCATTTGCCATAGAACACTGCAATTGGCAGAGTTGATATTGGTGCCCTGTTCTTCTCACAGAAGAGAGCAGGTTCAGTCTGAAATAAAGTGACAGAAATGAAAGGGTCTGAAAAAACTGAATGTTATGCTGCCTGCCACATTGTTTGGCATGATCGGCTTGGAGGTGAGCCAATGTTGGTATTGGGTGGCAAATCCATGGGATGCAGAAACATCTGCAGGATAAGTAATGGCACCATGATTGCCATTAGTTATTGATATGAAATTGTTAGATCCATGGTTACTCTTGCTAGTGCAAGGGGTCCTGGTTCCACCTGGTGCATGAAAATGCGCGGCCTCATATAGCAAGAGTATGCAGGCACTTAATGCAGGATGAAGAAATTGATACCCCATGATTGGCCTCCATGCTCCCCCGACCTAAATCCAATAGAACATCTCTGGGACATCATGTTTAGGTCCATCCCTCCCCACCAGGTTACGACCCAGGCTGTCCAGGAGATCAGTGATTCCCTAGTAAGGCTTGGAGGAGAAACCCCAGGACACCATCTATCATTTCATAAGGAGCATGCCCAGACATTGTAAGGCATGCATACAAGAATGTGGGGGCCATCCAAACTACTACAGACCAATTGGGGTTGCTACGATTACATTTTAGCAAACTTGCCAAGCATATCACATCAGTTTTTCAGTTTCACTTTCTCTGTGACATCAGAAGAAGCCTTCTGTAGGGACAAATTACATCCAATGATGTAGCATCCTTTTGATATTGTACTTATATATTACCTGTTCCATATCAGAGTGGATATCCAAAATTATATCAATTGGAAAAGTCTGAAACTGAGAAAGTGACCTCATAAAAGTGGAAAAATGTGTATGTATATTTATGCATAAGAGATCACCAACAGACTATTTACAAAAATGAATAAGGCTGTGCAAAGTAACACCAGCCTTAGCTGTGAGTCCCATGATGTGGGTACAGACCTCCGAAGTTCTTGTTGAAGTGGATCTTTGTCTAAGACTTTCAGGTTCTTAAGGGGGGTGAATTGTATAATTGACAACCCGAGATAGAAATAACAGCAAGTTGGCCACTCTGATGTAAATAAAATAACAGCTTCCAGTTCAGGGCTGGCACAGCCCCCAATGCCCACCCATGCCACTGGGGCTGCTCCCATGAGAGGTTAGATCAAGGGGACATGCAGGATAAACTAAAAGTCAACCCCCTGAAAGCAGTCCTTTGTCAGACAGACATTTTAACCTGCATCGTCATCCTGTTGAAAGACCAGTGACCACTGGGCAGAAAGGGACTCTCAGTCAAGAAGGAAGCCCAGAACATTTTCATACAGCCAGGTTTAGTTTGGTATCCCTGCTCAACTAGCATCACTCCATGAAAACAAGGCTCCTCCAAGGCTCTCAATTCTCTTTGTCATGCCAGTAACATTAGAACACATCAGCACTACCCAGATTGTTATCTTTCTGAGAATAAAAGGTTCTTCCACCTTTCAGTGTGTGTGACTATATTTGTGACATTGCAAATGAACAGGTTTGTGGAGTGAAAGAAGACATGTTCTCCCAAGGTGCATAACCACGTTATTTGACTTTTATTTTTACATCAGTAGCTCTGCGATAGACTGGCAATCTGTCCAGGGTGTACCCCGCTTCTCGCCCATTGACAGCTGAAGATAGGAGCCTGCACCCCTCAGAACCCCACAAGGGACAGACGTGTTAGAAAATGGATGGATGGATACGTCAGTAGCTCACTCTGGTTACATACAATGTTTTTTGTGAAAGATTATCATGTCTTGCTGGCGTATTAGTTGTTAATTTGGTGTTTTATGCTTTGTTTCTGCTCAATTTGTTAGTAAATAAAGCCTTTCATGTTTATTTTAACAGAAGCGCAGCAGGTGTTAAAACAAGGAAGCAGCTAACGGCTACTAGCATTTCCCAGCAAAACGATGACGAATGGTCCAAGATCCAGTGAAAAAAGTGCAAAAAAATATGATTCCAATAGGGAAAAGACTGGAATGTAGCTGGGAATACAGTGTGAATGTTGGTGTTCACTGAAGCAGACGCTAAACCTGTCGATTACTCAAACATGATTGCAGAGTTGATTGACCTGTGTAAACATTCTGATATGAGGCTCTTAAAGTTGCAGTAGATCGGTAAATTTAATTAATAACGGTTGGTCTTCGATCACGCCGAGCTGCCGCTTTATTGTGAGGCAATTTCAGGGTAGCAGGGTCGGTCCGGCATTATTTATAAATGATTTATAAAAGAAGCAAACCGGCATTATGATAGTTCTGCGATACTGCTGCTAAATGGTGCCTCATCTGTTTATATTTGTTAATTGCGCCCAAGAGAAAATTATCTTTCGGCTCAAAAAGAACTATCAAAACACTATGTAGATGTAGGCTTGGTGTATGTAAACTTATTTTGTAATGATTAAACAGTTTTTGGTCTTTTTTTTATAAGCATATTACGTGGCTATGTACCTTTAAATACATTTTTTGCTCTTTCAACCTTTCTGTCATAGCTAATTAGGAGCATTAGTAAGGGCTTTGTGTATGTCACAAACCTTAGACCCTCCAGCCCAGCACAGGTAAAACTCTTAAAAGTTGTTGTCACGCTACCCAGAAGATCTTGTAAGAAATTTCAAAAGGCCCAGAGGGAATAATGACATGAGATAAACGAGGACTACACATGTTTGGTGTAGGATCTTTAAGGTTAGTGGTATTGAACTCTTGTTCAGCCTGAACAGAGTTTTAGTCATCTGCATACTCCGTTTGCTTTGTCTTATATTCCTGTTTTTTTTTTGCATTTTGAAGCCTTCACATGAATACCTGTCACTTCTTCCATGGTCATAAGAATTTTATCAGGAGTGTATGATAAGGAAAAATTATTTGTAATCAATGTCAGTTCTGAAACAGGATAGAATTTGATTGCACATCTCAGCCTGTTTTTGAAACATTGGACTTAAAAATGTAACTTTTTTTAAATTCTATAATCAGTATGCACTACCGCTCAAAAGTTTTGGGTCACTTAGAAATGGCCTGGTGTTTTTGATAAAAAGCTACAATAAAAAGCTAAATTTTCTTCAATTCTAATTACATCAAATTAATCAGAAAGGCAGTCTAGACATTGTCATTGTGGTATTCTGTCTATAATGGAGTGGCCAGCACAGTCACCAGATCTCAACCCCATTAAGAAGCGCCTATCAAGCTAATCCAGCTATTGGGAGGGGCTTCAGCAAGCACTGGGGGACATTTCCTCAGATTATCTCAACAAGTCGACAGCTAGAATGGCAAAGGTCTGCAAGGCTTTAACTGCTGCAAATGGAGGATTGTTTGATTTAAGAAAATTTTGAAGGACAAAATTATGTTTTCAAGAACAAATCCTTATTTCTAACCATGTCAATGCCTGGACTATATGTTCTATTCATTTTACAACTCAGTTGATTAATACAATCTAAGTTTGCTTGAAAAAACATGGATTTAGACAATAATGAATAAATGGATGGAGACAAGACGCCACAAACAAGAAAAAAAAACTATGTTGCTGTTTCTGCATGCATTCATTTAGGCATGTCTTTCACACAAACTTCTGCACTGTAATTATGATCTCGTCTCAGCAACAGTTACCACCTGGAACTGAGATGTAAATACTTCATATTTATATATCAACATGACATGGATGGTTGCTGTTCTGCTGCTTATTTTTTTTTTACTGATATTGTCTGTTTTCCTTTTTAGGATGCGGTGGTTCAGAACAATCAGTCATCTTTTACACAAGGTACGTGCTTAACCTTCGAGGGACCCCATTACAAATTAACCAGAAGAAAGAAGGCTGTATGTAAAAAAATAAGTCTGTAATCTCAAACTGATCTGTCATATCCTGATGATTTTGGCTCAGATGTTGCCAGTGCATCGTCGTCTGAGCAGTTGGCTGGAACCACAGACGAAGGGCTGCAGTGTGCAGGGTGGAAAGCTGCTCCCTCTGTCACCAACACCGGGCTGCAGTCTGCTGTGATACCATGGTCTTCATCCGACTACAACCAGCATGACTCTGCAGCTCAGACCCTGGCCTACCCAACTGCCCCCACCCTTACTGCTGATGTGTACATGCAGACTTTGTGTCCCAGCTACACCATGCTGACCTACACACATACACCACTGCTCACTAACTTTGGGGTGAGTAAGAAATCAGTGCTCAAACCTCCAAGCAGCTTTTAAAATATTAGTAGGTTACTGAACCCAATGTCCTGAAGAAAAACTTTTCTGCTTGTGTGTTTTTTTCTTCTTCTTCTCTGAGTATATGTTCAGATTGGTTTCATGAATATGTCTCACCAACAGACATTGGTGCCAGTTTGCATAAAACCAAAAGATCCAGCCTTCGTCTTAACTTTAAAACCACATTTCCCCGGAGGACTTTAATTTTTATACCAAACACCCTCAAGTAGTCTAAACAGACTGTTTGCAATAGCAGCATATTTCAACAAGAGTACAGAAGGTTAGCTTGTCACTAATAATAAATAATAATAATAATAATAAATTTTATTTGTAATGCACTTTACATTTAAGAAAAATCTCAAAGTGCTACAGGTAAAATCATCATAGAAGGGTAAAATCAAAATTTAAAACTAAGCATCGCTTTAAAACACTTATGAATAAAATCAATAGCATAATTGTAAAATGTTAAAAGTAATACATCCTGCTAAAAAGAAATGTTTTTAATCCTTTTTTAAAAGTCTGAATAGTCTGTGGTTCCCTCAGATGATCAGGTAGGGCATTCCAGGTCCGAGGAGCGGCAGAGCAGAAGGCACGGTCGCCCATGGTGCTTAGCTTAGTCTTGGGGAGCAGGAGGTGATTTAAGTGTTTTGAGCGGCGGGATCGTGTTGTAGTGAGAGGGGTGAGCAGTTCCTTCAGGTATAGTGGGGCATTTCCATAGATGCACTGGTGGGTGAGAATTGAGATCTTGTATTCAATCCTTGCAGAAACAGGGAGCCAGTGAAGGGAGTGGAGAATGGGTGTGATGTGGTCATACTTTCGGACTCTCATCAGGATCCTTGCAGCACTGTTCTGAATATATTGTAGTTTCTGCAGACTCTTGTTAGGGACCCCGATGAGAAGTGCATTACAGTAGTCCAGCCTGGAGGAGACAAAGGCATGGACCAGTTTTTCTGCATCAGCCAAGGTGAGTGTAGAACGGAGTTTTGAAATACTTCTTAGATGATAGAAGGAGATTTTGCAGAGTTGTTTGATATGGGGTTCAAAGGTTAGTTGTGGATCAAATCTTACACCGAGATTGGTGACTGTTGTGGAGAGGGGAATGTCCTGGCCAGAGATGGTTATACCGGTAATGGGGGATGACTGGACACTACCATGCTGCAACATATAAAATTACTTTAGAATAAAAAAAGTCAGTCAGGTAGTACTGTTTCATGTTCTACATCTACAAGGTGCACTGTTTTAAAGAAACATTTACTGGAGTCCTTGCACCTAGTCATGTGATGATGACCACAACAACGATGGTACATTTGTTTGTGCTAAACAACGTCTGAGTAGATGGCATATGCAAGTTGCCAAAAAATGTTACTCCCAGATATTTATCTCTCTATTTAAACACAGCATCTGTGTTTTCAATGCTTGGCATGGAAAGCAACAACAGACAATTAGATACTTTCTGGAGTCCACACCCAAGCCATGCAAAAATGGCTGATGATGTTGAAATGCAGAATTTTTTTTTTTTTATCACAGAGTCCAGCTTTTTCAATCTATCAGTAAAGACTGAATTGTAGATATTCAGAAAGCCAAAGGTGTCAAAGTGTTTGCAGACCACAAGACCTGTTGAAAGGAAAGCTATCAGAAGAAGTTTTTGGTTCTTAATTTCTCTCTTTTTTTCATGAGGTGAAGGCAAAATCAAGTGACTTTTTTGTCTTTTTACATTTAGTTTTTAGTATTTAGTATTTTTATTACTTTTGTTGGTCATTTAGTGTGCTCTTTTTGCCCCACAACACACTCTACAGTCACACACTTCCCTCCCTATATAGTAGGTGGCAATATGCAGCTTTAAACTGGTTTGTGAGGAGAAGAAAAAGAAGAAACGTAGGCCGTTTCTCAATATGCGTTCTTGAGCGGTCTTGTGTGCTCGTGACACGTCATCAGCCTCAGCCCGAGCACTGTTCCAATTGCCGAGAACGCCAGAGCGAGACCGCGGCACATCCCCGGATGTTGTTCTCGCCCCGCCCTCTTTATCGAGCTTGCATCAGAGCAGACTTGTGCGTTCTTCAGACTGACCGCTTTCCCAGAATGCACCGCGGCCGCAGCTTGATTCGCAAACAGAGCTCATGTCACGAGTACGCTTCTGTTCCAATACAGATACGTGCTGCGTGCTCGCGTTCTCGCGTTCTCGTCAAGTCCGATCTTCCTGTGTTCTCACCAAGACCGGACTTGACGAGAACGCGAGTCCGTACTCGCGTTCTCGTGAATTGAGAAACGGCCGTAGTTCTACTAGTGTTGCTGTACAGGTAAATTTGGCGCACTCAAATCGGGCAGGTTGCATCTACAGCATGTGTGCCGTTATATTTGTGCTACCAGCCTGAGCACATACTGTAGTTGTATCCCTGGTCAGGACACATAATCCAACTTGCCCATGTATAAACATGTTCACACTACAGGTCATAATGCTCAATTCTATATATTTTTTTTATGCTTATTTTTTTGTTTGTGTGTCATTCATAGTACTAATAATGTGATAGTCATCAGACTTCTTTCTTCGTTGTGACTGTTGCTAGAAGTGTTCAATAAAGCTTTGCTCATAAAAAGTAGGCGTGGTTCTCAGATAGTGGACATCAACAGTTGTTGAGCAATGGGAGCCGACTTATCCAACGATATTATGAGCACATCAAAACAACATGAAAAAAAGCTTGAATACAAACAAACAAACAAAAACAGAGCACAACACTATCAATGGCCTTTTGCGAAGCAGTGACTGCTATTGCTCTATAGAAGTCTGTGTGGATGTGTGGTCAGAGCCAGGACAATGACAAAAAGTCAGACATAATGCGAAATGACCGTTCAGACTGTGGACGCTTTGAAAACTATTGGATTCATATCTGTACCTGTTTAGTACCACATATGGTAGTGGCACAAATCACATTTTTTTTTGGTGAAAAGACTGGAATTGGGTCGTTCTGACTGACATGAAAAAGTCAGATGTGGGTCGCATAAGGGCAAAAAGATTGTATTTGGGTGACTTTTGCCTTTATTGTGAAAGTAACCTTAGTGTTACTGTGTGATTGTGGTGGGCTGGAGAGAAGGTAGGTGCAGAATGGCGGCAACGGTTCCATCACCGAGTGGAAGTCAGAGGAGTGAATAAATATTGCCTGAAATTGTAAAGTGTAAAAAAAAAAAAACACTACATAAAACAAATGCATTTTTTTATATACATTTGGAGTTACTGATCTGTCCAATATAGGTAAAAAATACGGTGGCCGACAGGTGCAAACGCCCTGCAACTTCAGAAAACACGTGCAAATAGGCAAAAACGCGATTCAAAAAGAAAACCAACTTCATCAATTTGACAACACCTGTGCGGTATTCAGCAAACGCGCTGCATATACAAAAACGCGATTCAAAAAGAAAACCAACTTCATCAATTTGACAACACCTGTGCGGTATTCAGCAAACGCGCTGCATATACAAAAACGCGATTCAAAAAGAAAACCAACTTCATCAATTTGACAACACCTGTGCGGCATTCAGCAAACGCGCTGCATATAAACGATCAAAAAGAAAACCAACTTCATCAATTCGTGTGCAAACGAGTATAGGAGTATACAGAAGTATACTCGTGACGTCATCACACCCACAGCTCTTGAGCATTTCTTTAACATTCAAAACTATTTATACACACACTACACCATCATATCTTATTGAAAACGTTTTTTTTTTAATTAATTTCTAAAAAGTCTTAAAAATATCTAAAATTGCAGAACTGTGGGTATAAAACCAGCAATAGCGGGAATTTATTTGTTAGGAGTTGTAATTGTAGAGGCGATTGAATATTTTTTTAAAAAAAAAATCAGCACTTTGTAGAAACAAAATTAGTTATACGAGCAATATTGCTGTTGCTTCGGTTGTTGGTCAGCTTTACCAGCAGGCTGAAGAGGAGGTGATGCAATTAAGGAGGCAAATCCGAGCAAGGAGAAGATTGATGCAGCAGAGGAGGCTCAGAAGGCAGGATTTGCTCACCCATCTATTGCCAACTGGTAGGCATTTTAAGATTGACAGCCTATTTCCTACTTTTATCTTTAAAAAAACATTGAGGATGGTATTAAAAACGTGATCAGGTTGAAATTGTGACTGTTTTTCTATAAATAATTAAAATGAAGACCCAATTTAACATTAGAAGCAGTATGACAGTAGAGTAAAGCTACTTTATTGCACCTACTGACCTTCACAGCATTGATCATTAAGAAAGGGGAAAAAAAAACATTTTTATGTCTGCCCACCTTTACAGTGATTAATCTATAAATTATGTGCAGTTAGTTCAGCCCATTTTTTCAGTGAAATGGTAAAAATACCAGAGAAGGGAAGCCATTTGTTACATTTACTATACATTTTACCTTTTCTTTCTTGAGAACTATAATAATCTGCATGTTAAGCAGGTATAGTTTTATGCTGTCAAAAGGTGACAACTGAAAAAAAAAACAATTATGGTAACATTTGGCATTTTTTATTTACAGGAAGAAACAGAAACAAAATATGTGATATGTAATAATTTTAATGAAGGGGACCTGAAACCAGCCTTCTAGCTAAACAGGGCCACCATCGTCCTCCTCCTTCAGCTGCTGCCCATCCAGTAGGTCCATGGATGACCACAGGAGATAGAGGTGCTGGTGACCCTCTACTGGCTGGCCTGTGGTGCATCCTATAGGGAAACAGCTTGCCAGTAAGATCTCTTACCTTCTTGTCCTTAAATAGAGCCAACAATGACACACAATTGATACATAGATTATATTAATTGGACAGAAGATTAAGACATATCAGCATATTACCTAAATTACAAGTTAATTTTATATTTGGTACAGGTCAAGGGGAGGCACGCTACAACAGACACAACACCAAGGTGAAAAAAATCGTTGGGCGTGCCTTTGGTGGTCTAAAGACACGGTGGCGTTCCATTTTCTTAAGGGCGCTGGAGGTCCGCCTGACGTTTGTCCCAAAAGTAATCACCGCCTGCTGCATCCTCCACAGTATTTGTATAGAGGCAGGGGACCAGCTTGACTTGTAGGATGAGGAGGTCGACCCAGAGGAGGATGACCATCCGGCGGCTGAAGACAGGGAGCTGCCCCAGCTGGCTGCATGTTTAAGTTGACATGACTACACCTGACCTAACGTAGATCAGTTGGAGTCATATTCACATGCTGCTTCATTTCATTTTTTTCACTACCTGTAAAAATACATAAAATAATCAGTAAATTAATTTCCATTCCCACGTTGTCTATTTGTATAAGATCTTAATGAGTTATTTCTTTGTTTTAAACCATGTTAGTAACTGTTAATTTGTTGAATATATTACACCTTCATTCTGTTCCAAAGATAAAACATTTGTATAAAATAAATGTCTTATTTTCATATACTATTATTACTATTGTTTTCTTTCCCTCTCTCTCATCTCAATTATTCGTGTCCTTACTCAGAAGAAACTGAGATAGGAAAAACATTTGTAGATTTTATTTATTTATTAATTTTATATGCTGCTGTCGTTCTTAGACATTTACAATTTATTCCAACAAGTATTGAGTTAATAAAGCAACACGCGTCAGTCAGATAAACACAAAACAAATAAATCATAACCAGCGGTACAACGCACACTACTTGGCCGACAGAAGTGTATTAAAAACAGACTGGCTGCGGGTTTCCCTCGGAGGTCTGCGGGTCACTCTGCTCCGCTCAACGTCGGACTTTTTATTAAAATTACGCACTAACTCTGTAAACGGGCCACATAGGGAAGCTTAAAAGTATAAAGTTCTCGCCTCAAACGATCTTAAAACGTACTTTTGAACAATAACAGCAACAGAAAAGGGGATTTTTAACTTACCGCTGTGAGCTCTGTTTGTCTCGAATCAAGCTGCGGCCGCGGTGCATTCTGGGCAAGCGGTCAGTCTGAAGAACGCACAAGTTCCGTGGGGTCTAAAATCAGCTGTTCCGCTTAGTGCTCCCCCTAGAGGCCTGGAGCACTTCCGTTGTGGAGTTGGTTTTCTTTTTGAATCGCGTTTTTGTATATGCAGCGCGTTTGCTGAATGCCGCACAGGTGTTGTCAAATTGATGAAGTTGGTTTTCTTTTTGAATCGCGTTTTTGCCTATTTGCACGTGTTTTCTGAAGTTGCAGGGCGTTTGCACCTGTCGGCCACCGTAAAAAAAACCCTCAACTACACTCAACTGAAATGCATTGTTAAAAACTTTTCAGATTTTTAAGTACTTTGAATACTATTTTTGAAAGCACATACTCCAGTACTTCAAGTAACAAATGGATAGAGCTGTTTTTATTGGAGTTATATTTGAGTTTCACATAGACCATAAATCGGTGTATGTTTGTGTGACACTTAGGGCTGGGCTCTATGAGAAAAATCTAATATCTCCATATTTTTTAGTTTTATCACAATTTATCAAGTATATAGATAGGAACCAGCAACCCCCGCGACCCCATGAGGGATTAAGTGGTTCGGAAAATGGATGGATGGATATATACACAATATATAGATTGACTTTTCAAATAACCTCCATAAACAAATTTTATTTTTAATCATATAGTGGCTAAATTGCACTGGTAGATTGATTCAGATTTGGCCAGTCAAGATTATAGCGACAAAAAAGTACATCAAGCAAGAATCCACAAGACAAAATAAACCAACTCAAATTAAATATTTTGTTCTTATATAAACTGTTAAATCAAATCAGATTACAAAAACAAAAGTCTAGATATTGACCACAAAAATGAAGTCACAGGTATCAGAGCATCTTAAAACTTTTTGCATTTCTCTTTATGTCCCAGGAACAAGCCACAAAAAGTGTTACATACTAGAAAAAGGTTCCAAGTTCACAGAATGGAACCGTCACATCACAGGTATTAGAGCATGTCTAAGCCATTAAAACAATTGCTCTTTAAGTGCAAGATTTTCTAAACAAAAACACACATCACAAAGTAGGATAGGAAATGATGCTAAGTTGCAATCACAGAAGCCAAAGTACAGATGGTGACTTTAATACCCCATGAACACAAAAAGTTTTATCAATGCATAAGGTGCATAGGTTTCCAAAGATTCTGTAAACAGCTTCAGGTTTGAGTGAAGCCCGGTGACATGTGACCACATTTCAGCTTGTACTAAATACCCTTTCTGACGGGGAACTAGTAGCGGGCACACACTGATATGTTTTTGCCAAAGATTTCACGTTTGGGAATATTTCTTCACTGTCAGAACTAAAAGATTGCATGTAGGCAGAGAGTCATTGTCCCTCTCAGTGGTCAAGTTACTTTGGAAGGTGATGTTTTTGCGTCTTTAAATAAACTAAATGATTTAATTTTTAGGGCATCTGGCTCTGATACTGATGGCATTTCCCTAGATTGTGAAGCAGAAGACTGTGCACCCTGATCAGACACGACATCTGTCTCCATCTCCATTATTGCTCTGTAATGGATTTCCTCCAACTTCACTGTAGACATGTACACTCACCGGCCACTTTATTAGGTACCCCATGCTAGTAACGGGTTGGACCCCCTTTTGCCTTCAGAACTGCCTCAATTCTTCGTGGCATAGATTCAACAAGGTGCTGGAAGCATTCCTCAGGGAGTTTGGTCCATATTGACATGATGGCATCACACAGTTGCCGCAGATTTGTCGGCTGCACATCCATGATGCCAATCTCCCGTTCCACCACATCCCAAAGATGCTCTATTGGATTGAGATCTGGTGACTGTGGAGGCCATTTGAGTACAGCGAACTCATTGTCATGTTCAAGAAACCAGTCTGAGATGATTCCAGCTTTATGACATGGCGCATTATCCTGCTGAAAGTAGCCATCATGGGTTGGGTACATTGTGGTCATAAAGGCATGGACATGGTCAGCAACAATACTCAGGTAGGCTGTGGCGTTGCAACGATGCTCAATTGGTACCAAGGGGCCCAAAGAGTGCCAAGAAAATATTCCCCACACCATGACACCACCACCACCAGCCTGAACCGTTGATACAAGGCAGGATGGATCCATGCTTTCATGTTGTAGACGCCAAATTCTGACCCTACCATCCGACTGTCGCAGCAGAAATCGAGACTCATCAGACCAGGCAACGTTTTTCCAATCTTCTATTGTCCAATTTCGATGAGCTTGTGCAAATTGTAGCCTCAGTTTCCTGTTCTTAGCTGAAAGGAGTGGCACCCGATGTGGTCTTCTGCTGCTGTAGCCCATCTGCCTCAAAGTTCGACGTACTGTGCGTTCAGAGATGCTCTTCTGCCCACCTTGGTTGTAACGGGTGGTTATTTGAGTCACTGTTGCCCTTCAATCAGCTCGAACCAGTCTGGCCATTCTCCTCTGACCTCTGGCATCAACAAGGCATTTCCGCCCACAGAACTGCCGCTCACTGGATGTTTCTTCTTTTTCGGACCATTCTCTGTAAACCCTAGAGATGGTTGTGCGTGAAAATCCCAGTAGATTAGCAGTTTCTGAAATACTCAGACCAGCCCTTCTGGCACCAACAATCATGCCACGTTCAAAGTCACTCAAATCACCTTTCTTCCCCATACTGATGCTCGGTTTGAACTGCAGGAGATTCTCTTGACCATGTCTACATGCCTAAATGCACTGAGTTGCCGCCATGTGATTGGCTGCTTAGAAATTAAGTGTTAACGAGCAGTTGGACAGGTGTACCTAATAAAGTGGCCGGTGAGTGTAGGTTGTCATAAATCCAGGATCCAGTAATTATGCTATGTTTAGTAGACTCAGAAAATGTCTCCCAAAAGGTAATCCAGGATGGAAACTTTTATGCACTGGATTAGTGGAGTGTAATCTTAATGAACTACTAAGATACTGGTATGGAACAGGTGTAGCACAGGTTTGACTTAGGACTCTGGGACATAGCCGTCCCCTGAAAGTCAAGTCAAGTTCATTTGTATAGCACATTTCAGCAGCAAAGCGGTTTAAAGTGGTTTACATTGTGAAAACATAAAACATCATCAAAACGGTCACCAGTTGTAACACCAGTAACAAACATTGAATTGTATCAGGCGAAAACATCAATACACATCAAATATGTTGGTCCATGGTCCATGGGCCAAAAGCAAAAACAGGTGGGTTTTCAGTCTTGATTTAAAGGAACTCAGTGTTTTGGCTGATTTGCAGTTTTCTGGAACTTTGTTCAAGATTTGTGGAGCATAGGAGCCGAATGCTACTTCTCCACATTTGGTACTGGTTCTGGGTATGCAGAGTAGACCAGAACCAGAAGATCTGAGTGGTCTGGAGGGTTGATACAGCAACAACAGGTCTTTGACTTTGTAAAGTGCCTTGAGATAACATGTTTCATGAATTGGCGCTATATAAATAAAATAAAATTGAATTGAATTGAATTGAATGTATTTTGGTGCTAAGCCATTCAGTGATTTATAAACTAACAGAAGTGTTTTAAAGTTTATTCTCTAAAGTCCTTACACTGAGGGAGCCAGTGTAAGGACTTTAGAACTGGGGGGATCAGCAGGATTCTGGATCAGCTGCAGTTGTCTAATTGATTTTTTTGGGCAGACCTGCGAAGACACTGTTACAGTAATCAATGCGACTAAAGATAAATGCATGGATGAGTTTCTCTAGATCTCGTTGGGACATCAGTCCTTTAATCCTGGAAATGTTCTTCAGGTGATAGAAAGCTGACTTTGTAACTGTCTTTATGTGTCCTTGAAGGTTCAGGTCTGAGTCCATCCCTCCACCCAGATTTCGGGACTGATCACTAGTTTGTAGTTGTACTAACTGAAGCTGCTTCCTTACTCTAGTTTGTTCCTCTTTACTCCAAAACAATAATAACAATAATAACTTCAGTTTTGTTTCTGTTCAGCTTGAGAAAGTTTTGGCACATTCATGCATTGATTTGTTCTAATCATCCGTTCAGTGCATGGATGGGTTCAGAATCACTTGGTGACAAGGTTTTAGAGCCTTCTGTGCTGACTCAAGAGGTTTAGCCAAGTCTGAGGCCAAGACCTGAGAAATATTAATTATATTAAGACCTGTTTTGTAACAGGATCCCCATCTAGTTGAAGACTGACTGATGTGCAGAGATCTTAGGTTCTTTCTGTGCAGTGACCAGATCTCTCCTCTTTTTCCAAGAAAAGAAAAACTGCCCACTATCTATTTGCAAACCTTAAAGGTATACTATGCAACCGGGGTTGATTTTCCAGCAAGGCTCCCCCCAGAGGGCGAAAGTAAAAGTGCACTGTCGTAAATATGCTCAGCTGTTGTACTGGTTTCTCCGTCAAGCCAGGCGCGGTTGTTTTGAGCTTAGCAGACAGGCGAACGCAACGAAAAGTCGAAAAAACGGTAGTACAAACAATGACTAACACAGTGAAAGTATGAACATGCACACAGAGAGAGAGAAACCATTCCAATGCAGTGTTTCCCCTAGGAATTTGCCCCCCTAGGAATTTGCCCCCCCCGCTCCGCTCCGCCGGTCGTCCGGCGGAGCGGAGCGGGGGGGGAAACAAGCTTTGCGCGACCGGCGGAGCGGGGGGAGACAAGCTTTGCGCACATATCGAGTTATTTTTTTTAATTTTTTTTTTTTAATGTTGGGAGGCGGTAGCGTGAGGGAAACCCTACAATGTTACTTACAATCGCATCAGCAGAAACGCGAGGTCCGCGTCAGCCTTGCAGCCTTCTCTTTCTTTTAGCTCTCGCCATTCGGAAAAAGCTTGCCCGATGTTCACCCGTGTACGATTCCTCTTTCTGTCCAGAGCCCTTGTCCTCATTCTTGCCTGCTCCGACATGGGCTTTCGCTGTTTTGTCGCTGGTTCCGCCATGATAACTGCACAGATATCGCCACTGCGCTAACAACGAGCATGCGTTTCACTGGGGGCGTGTAGCAGTTCTCGCCGTAAAGCAAGACCGACTCTTGCGATCTTGCACGAGATTCTGAGCCTGTGGGCGCGGGCCGAGGGCTCCTGCAATTGCAAGTGCGGTATTTCCCCCACAAACCACCAGGGCGGCCAAGAAAACCTTTGTTCAACCTGAAATGACTCATTTAATCATCCAAAACGGTATGGAACACATTAATTAACTGAAAAATGTTGCATAGTATGCCTTTAACAGCCATTTTCTTCTCTCTGAAAAGAAAGAAAAAACAAAAACTACTGTTCATACTATAAATAAATTCAGTAAACAAATTGCCCAGCCTAGCACTCAAAACAAAGCTGTTTAGATGCATATAAGGACAGATTTTGAACCACACCACTGGTCGATGTTATGTACAGTTAGGCTACGATGTAGCTCACAAGTGCAGCTAGCCGACAGGTCTGTAAGGTTTGGTGAATTAAATGCATACAGCTTGACATTGCTATGGCATTGTATACCCTATGACGGCGATAGAGCCATTTCCACCATTGCATATGGAAAAACCCACCACACATGAAATATCCCCCACCAATAGTGACACTAAAAGTTAAATGTAATCCCAGTCCAATGAAGTGGTATTTATCCATTCAGTCATTATCTATATCTGCTTATTGGTACAGGGTTGCAGGGGTGGGGAGTGGTTGGGAGCTGGTGCCTATCTCAAGCAGTCATTGGGAGAGAGGCAGGGTACACACTGGACAGGTTCCCAGCTGTGTTTATGTTCCTCATAATGATTTAAGATGGGAAAATGCATAATTTTTCATAACTCTTGAATTGTTTAACATATTTTCCTCTGTTACTTTTTCATTGGGATTTTGTGTAATAGAACAGCACAAAACAGTACATAGTTGTGAAGTGGACAGAAAGTAATACATGGTTTAAAAGCTTTTTTTTATATAAATAAAAACATTTTGTATTAAGCTCCCCTAAGTCAAACCGTTTTACAAACTTTCTCTGCAACTTATTTTGGGAATGTTTCGACCAGTGATTATGATGTTTTTAGGGTGATTTGAAGTCGTAGCTGGATCCTGCACATAGAGTTATGCATGTAGTTACATGTTGGTGTCTCTTGGCCAGTGCACCTTCTTCCACATGTCTGCTGTTCCCCCTACATTGCTTGTGGCAAACTGCAAAATAGACATTTTATGGATTTCTTTCAGCAGTGACTGTGTTCTTGTCACTCATCCATAAAGGGCAGATTTATGAGTGCGCAACTGATAGCCGTCCTGTTGACAGATTCTCCCACCTGGCTGTGGATCAATGCATCTCATTCAGCATCACGGAGGACCTCTGTGACTTTGTCTCTGATTAATACCCTCCTTGCCCAACATGTCAGTTTGGGTAGATGATCATTTACAGGTAGGTCTGCAGTCGTACCATGCTCCATTTTCAGAAAATAGACTATAGAGCAGGGGTCTTCAACCTTTTTCAGTTTGGGACCCCCTTAACTAATGGATAGGCTGTGTAAGGACTCCTTACCTTGTCAGTACAGTATAATTCAAAGGAGATGTTGCTTCTTATTGTGCATGGGGACTGAAGATATATCTTTCATGACTTATAACTGATGGCAGACGAAGAATAACTGGCCTGTACTTGTATAGCGCTTTCTCAAGTCTGACGACCCCAAAGAGCTTTACGCTGCAGTCAGTCATTCACACCCTGACACCGATAAGCTACATTGTAGCCACAGCTGCCCTGGGGCAGACTGACAGAGACTGCCATAAATCAGCACCACTGGGCTCTCTGACCACCGCCAGCTGGCAATAAAGTCGAAGTGTCTTGCTCAAGGACACAACAACTGAAATGGTCAGAGTCAGGGATCGAACCGGCAACCAAGCGGTTACAGGACAAACTCCCTAAAAAAACTCCCTAACTCCAGCACCACTGTATATTGCATATTGTTCTTATTCACATGTTTCTTATTTTCCATGTAAGCACAAATAGAGTAAGTTTAGAAGCCTGGGTAGTTGAGGTGAGGGTGGGGTGGGTTCTGGGGGTGGCATGGTAGGGAATTAAGCTTGTGACCCCCCAGCACTACCCCTCCTATAGGTAATGACCCCCGCATTGAAGACCTCTGATGTAGCGTAGTCTGTGAGATGTCCTGATGCATATCAATAACCCAGGTCGAAATTTCTTTTACTAAGTCCTCTGGCGGGGTTCCTCTTTGTTAAAACATTTAGTCTTTTCTCCAAGAAACTTCTTCAGTGTGAGGAGTTGCAGGTAAACTCAACCTTATAAGTATCTTCGCATAGTGGACCAAAACGTCTAACAGTAAAAAAAACTGGTTGTTCACATGCAAAAGAGGATCATCAGCCTACCAACTGATTGTGCTCTGATGGCCACTTATTGGTCCCAGGGGGCTGGGAGATGTTCAAAGCCTGGGATGTTGTTTTATAACCCAACATTGCTTTAAACTGTACCTCTTTCTCCCTGACCTGTCTGGGGTGTTCCTTCAATTTCATGATGATGTTTAATCACTTGTGTTCTCTAACAAACCTCTGAGGCCAGAAACAGAACAGCTGGATGTATGCTAATACTAAATTACATCATTCTTGTTTGTTGTGGTCATGGACAGGTTGTCGAAGCATAATAACGGAGAGGAGAGTGACTCATTTTGGAACCTCGGGGTTTCATAGCTACTTTTTGAAGACAACGGGCCTGATCTTTGATGATTCCAAATAAGGAGCACTAAATTGCGTAGGCCAAAAAAAAAAAGAAGAAAAGAAAAAAAAACGTGCGTGCAGTAAGTGGCCATGTTGCAGGTTATTTAAACTAGTAAATTGCATGTTTCCAAGTGGCCATAAAAGAGAGATGAAGTTCTAAGCACTGAAGTTGGAGGTAATA
Source organism: Fundulus diaphanus (assembly GCA_037039145.1). NCBI lineage: Eukaryota > Metazoa > Chordata > Actinopteri > Cyprinodontiformes > Fundulidae > Fundulus > Fundulus diaphanus. Next base: position 49,712,902 of record CM073124.1, on the reverse strand, counting down.
ATAATAATAAAAATAATAATAATAATAATAACTAGAAAAAGCTGTTCCTGCGTAACAGCGAGTTAGAATGCTAATCTGCACAATGATTTGAGCAAAAGATGCAGAACATCCATGCAGAAGAGAAAAACTAGCTGAAAAACATTGAAATCAAAGAACAAATTTGAACATGAAAGGACAAAAGCTGAAGGATTAGAAAAATGTTATGAAAGAGCTAAACCAGTTAAACAGTACTAGTAGTAGCAGTAGTAGTAGTAGTAGTAGTAGTAGTAGTAGTAGTAGTAGTAGCAGCAGCAGCAGAAGTAGTAGTAGTTGTATCAGTAGTAGTATAAGTGGTATCAGTTTTTGAAGGAATTTGAAGAATTTGAAAAATTTGAAGAATTTGAAGGAATTTGTAGTAGTACTACTAGTATTAGTATTAGTAGTAGTATAAGTATCAGTAATAGTAGTAGTAGTAGTAGTTGTATCAGTAGTAGTAATAGTAGTAGTAGTAGTAGTTGTTGTATCAGTAGTATTAACAGTTGTAGTAGTAGTAGTAGTAGTAGTAGAAGTAGTAGTATCAGTAGTAGTAGTAGTAGTAGAAGTAGTAGTAGTATTAGCAGTAGTAGTAGAAGTAGTAGTAGTAGTAGAAGTAGTAGTAGTATTAGCAGTAGTAGTAATAGTATTATCTGTAGTAGTATTAGTAGTAGTAGTAGTACCAGTAGTAGTATTAGTAGTATCAGTAGTAGTAGTAGTATCAAGTAGTACCAGTAGTAGTAGTAGTAGTAGTAGTATCAGTAGTATCAGTAGTAGTAGTAGTAGTAGTAGTAGTAGTAGTAGTATCAGTAGTAGTAGTAGTAGTAGTAGCAGCAGAAGTAGTAGTAGTTGTATCAGTAGTAGTGGTAGTAGTAGTATCAGTAGTAGTAGTATCAGTAGTATCAGTTTTTGGAGAATTTGAAGGAATTTGTAGTAGTAGTAGTAGTACTATCAGTAGTAGTAGTATCAATAGTATCAGTTTTTGAAGAATTTGAAGGAATTTAAAGAATTTGAAGAATTTGAAGGAATTTGTAGTAGTAGTAGTAGTATTAGTAGTAGTAGTAGTAGTAGTAGTAGTCGTAGTAGTAGTAGTAGTAGTAGTAGTTGTTGTATCAGTAGTGGTAGTAGTAGATGTAGTGTCAGTATCAGTAGTAGTAGTAGATGTAGTATCAGTAGTAGTAGTAGTATCAGTAGTATCAGTAGTATCAGTAGTAGTAACACTTGTAGTAGTAGTAGTAGTAGTATCAGTAGTAGTAGTATCTGTAGTAGTAGTAGTAGTATTAGTAGTAATAGCAGTACTATCAGTCTGAATAATTTCAAGGAATTTGATGAATTTGATAAATTTGAAGTATTTGAAGTATTTGAAAATTTTGAAGAATTTGAAGAATTAGAAAAATTTGAACGATTTGAACAATTTGAACAATTTAAACAATTAGAAGAATTTGAAGGAATTTGAAAGAATATGAAGAATTTGAAGGAATTTGAAAGAATATGAAGAATTTGAAGGAATTTGAAAGAATATGAAGAATTTGAAGGAATTTGCATTCATTTCAATGGGAGCAAAAAACGCACAAAAGTACAAATATTTTAAAAAGTATAAAAGTTAGCATAACCATGAGACGTAGCAGTAATGTCGAGAACGAACTGAACGTTTTGATATGAAAATTGTTGAAATCAGTTGAAAAAAAAAGATGTATATGAACAGGATTTGAACACATACTCTCAGCATGAAAGGCAGCATGAAAGGCACTGTGGGCAGGTGTCAGATCTTGGTTGTGCAGCGTTTCCTGCCACATTTCCCCCTTCCAACACACTTTTTGTGAATGTGCTTTGAAACTGCACTTTGTGAACAGCCTGCTCTTTGAGAAATTTCTTTTTGTGTCTTACCCTCCTGATGGAGGGTGTCAATGACGGTCTTCTGGACAGCAGTCAGATCAGCAGTCTTCCCCATACTTGTGATTTAGTTTACTGAACCAAGCTGAGTGTTTTTCAAGGCTCAGGAAACGTTTTGATATGAAAATTGTTGAAATCGGTTGAAAAAAAAAGATGTATATGAACAGGATTTGAACACATACTCTCAGCATGAAAGGCAGGGACCTTAACCACTGTGCTAAAGAGTAGAAAAATGTGAAAAAGTGGAAGAATTTGAAAAATGTGAATAATGTGAATGATTTGAAGGAATTTGCATTGATTTCAATGGGAGCAACCAAAAAAACCCACAAAAAGTTAAATATTTTAAGTATAAATGTTAGCATAACCATGAGATATAGCAGTCATGTCGGGAACGAGCCGAACGTTTTGATACCAAAATTGTTGAAATTGGTTGAAGTATGGGGGAGTATATAGAGTGCGACGGAATAATAATAATAAAGAAAAACAGGAAAACAATAAGTGAGAATGCTGTATTGCATAATAATTATAATAATAATAATATAATAATTATAGTGCATTTTAAGTATCTCAAAGTGCTACAAATGAAAGTAAAAAAATATAAAAATAATAAAAGGTAAATTAAACAGATTAAATATTAATTATAAAACTGGAAAAACAGACTTTGTCAGCTCCCTGTTTAGATTAACCTCTAAACAGCTGGATTTACCTCCTCCAACTCCAACTCCAATACAATATAACTATGCTTCATACATAGTTTGTTAAGGAGCATTGAGGGAGAAAGAAAAATCCCTTTACCACAAGTTAGAGATGGGCACTACCAGACCAGACCAGTCTGTCTATCCTCTGACCCTCACCTATATGGTCTTGAGATATGGATCCCAAACAACAGAACAAGCTCCCAAATGAATTGATCTTCCTTGATGTGGCTATTAGGATTGTCAAAATAATTGATATCTCGATATAATTGATTCTATTAAAGTAAATTGTTCAAAAATTGATCTGCACCTAAATCGATACAAACAGAAAAATTATGCCAGCTGCTGCTGAATATATTTGCATGGACCAGGCAGTTGTTTATATTTAGTATAGAGTGCTCCTATTTTTTTCTTCAGTTGTAAAATTTAATCGTATCAACAGCAGATTAACAGGCAAATGGAAGGACTTAGTGGTGAAAAAAAGGCTGAATTGTCCTCTATATGTTGGTTTTGTCCTAATTAAGAAAGTTAAATTTGAGTTTGTCTTATTGGAAATAACCTTTCAAAAAATGTTGCTGCTGTATCAAAAATGGTATCAAGTATTGAATATTTTTCTTAGTCTTGATATTGAATTTGAGATTTTAGTATCGTGACAACCCGAGTGGCAATGCTCAAACTTAGTGATAGGATAAGGAGCTTTGTCCTCAGAGTAGAGCCACTGCACTCCTGCATTGAAATGAGCCAGATGAGATGGCTTTAGGCTCCCTTGATAAGTTTTCCAAGCATGTAACACTGGGAGGTGAACACTGGGCAGACCCAGAACTTGCTGAAGAGACTATAAAATCTTTCCCTTCTGACCTGGGGACACCTTGGAATCCCCCAGAATGAGCTGGAGAGTGTCGTTGGGTTTCCTCCTGTACCTGTTACTTCTACTTATTTGATCACTGATAACCAAAAGACGATGGATGAACAAATGAAGGGATTCAGCAGCTGACATGTAAATCCAGTTTGTTTCACTTAATTTATAATGGGGTATTAGAGCAAAGTGGGTGGAAAGCAAATGCACACTGCTGTTTTCAGATTTTTTTTGACAGACACTTTGGAGGACACAAAATATTTATTTTTCTTTCCATTTTACAATTTTGCACTATTTGTTTTCAACTATCACAGAAAATCCCAATAAAAAAAAATTAAGTTTGTGGTTATAGTGTAGAAAAACGTAAATGTTATTAACTAAAAATTATAAAATAATTTCTAATTTAAATAATATAAATAAATATTCCATATTTCTAACACCAGCTAAAATATTCTGAAATAAATGATTCCAAATACATAAATCTGAGCTTGAGTAATCATCGTCAGCAAAGGAATTTAGGGGGTGGGGGGTTTACTCAGTAGCAGTCTTTTGTAATACACTAGTCATACAAGCTCAGACTGGCTCTGCTATAGTTGCACGACATGCTTAGGAAACAATAATTCATTATTTTGATGGATTTTTCAGGCTGTTAACAAGGTGAGGGAAAGAGCCACTGTTTTTGGCAAAATATTAACCTCACCTTGGCATACAGTCTTTTTACTATCTCTTTACACAGAGCACTGTTGTATGTGTGTGTGCGTGTGTGTGCATGTGTGTGCTCCTGTTTAGGCATCAGTGTGAGGACCATTTTTCTTTTTTCACCATCAAAGTGAGCACTGTTTGTACTGAAGTGACGACATTTTTGCTGGTCCTCGCTTTGTATTTTGCTAATAGTAAGATCTAGGACTAAGGTGTGAATGTTAAAGTTAGGTTCAGATATGAACTGGCAATGGTTAGGTTTGGGGCTATTGTCAGGGTTAAGGTATAGAAAGTTAGAAAATTATAGAAAATCAATGGAAGTCAATGAGAATCAACACAGTCCTCACTAAATATCGCAAGATGAGAATGTGTGTGTGTGTGTGTGTGTGTGTGCGTGCGTGCGTGCGCGCGCGTAGCAGCAGTTAGGGAAGCAAACACAATAAAGAGCAATTAGCAATCTCTTCCTTGTTCTTTTGGCTAAGGTTCATGCGGACATCACGCCACCACTTTCAGTTGGTGTCATATTAATGCAGTCAACAATAGCAGTCATGCTGAGTCTGAGCAAAAACATTACACCATTACTCCCAACCTTAATGATGGGCGCGGTCAATAATTAACACACATGAAAGATATAACAAGGATTTTCCGACAAAAAGTGTATGAAAGTGTTCTTGACAGTAAGAATTAATTTTAGTCATACCCTGACCACAAAAAATAGGTAATCTTATTTTCCCTGGAACAGAAGTGTTACAATAGGCATGCTGTGCTCAACCAACTTCTGTAAGTGACAAACAAATTACTATATATATATATATATATATATATATATATATATATATATATATATATATATATATATATATATATATATATATATATATATATATATATATATATACAGGACTGTCTCAGAAAATTTGAATATTGTGATTAAGCTCTTTATTTTCTGTAATGCAATTAAAAAACATGAAATGTCATACATTCTGGATTCATTACAAATCAACTGAAATATCGCAAGCCTTTTATTGTTTTAATATCGCTGATTATGGCGTACAGCTGAAGAAAACTCAAAAATCCTATCTCAAAATATTAGAATATTTCCTCAGACCAAGTAAAAAAAAAATTATAACAGCAAAACAAAATCAAACATTTGAAAATGTCCATTAATGCACTCAGCACTTGGTTGGGAATCCTTTTGCACAGATTACTGCATCAACGCGGCGTGGCATGGAGGCAATCAGCCTGTGGCATTGCTGAGGTGTTATGGATGCCCAGGATGCTTCAATAGCGGCCTTTAGCTCATTTGCATTGTTGGGTCGTCTTTCAGCTTCTTCTTCACAATACCCCACAAATTCTCGATGGGGTTCAGGTCAGGGGAATTGGCAGGCCAATCAAGGACAGTAATGCCATGGTCAGTACACCAGTTACTGGTGGTTTTGGCACTGTGGGCAGGTGCCAGATCTTGGTTGTGCAGCGTTTCCTGCCACATTTCCCCCTTCCAACACACTTTTTGTGAATGTGCTTTGAAACTGCACTCTGTGAACAGCCTGCTCTTTGAGAAATTTCTTTTTGTGTCTTACCCTCCTAATGGAGGGTGTCAATGATGGTCTTCTGGACAGCAGGTCAGATCAGCAGTCTTCCCCATACTTGTGATTTAGTTTACTGAACCAAGCTGAGTGTTTTTCAAGGCTCAGGAAACCCTTGCAGGTGTTTCGAGTTAATTAGACGATTCAAGTGATTAGTTGAATAGCCTACTAGTATACTTTTTCACGATATTCTAATTTTCTGAGACAGTCCTGTATATACACTACCGTTCAAAAGTTTGGGGTCACCCAAACAATTTTGTGTTTTCCATGAAAAGTCACACTTATTCACCACCATATGTTGTGAAATGAATAGAAAATAGAGCCAAGACATTGACAAGGTTAGAAATAATGATTTGTATTTGAAATAAGATTTTTTTCACATCACACTTTGCTTTCGTCAAAGAATCCTCCATTTGCAGCAATTACAGCATTGCAGACCTTTGGCATTCTAGCTGTTAATTTGTTGAGGTAATCTGGAGAAATTGCACCCCACACTTCCAGAAGCAGCTTCCACAAGTTGGATTGGTTGGATGGGCACTTCTTGCGTACCATACGGTCAAGCTGCTCCCACAACAGCTCAATAGGGTTCAGATCTGGTGACTGCGCTGGCCACTCCATTACCGATACAATACCAGCTGCCTGCTTCTGCTCTAAATAGTTCTTGCACAATTTGGAGGTGTGTTTAGGGTCATTGTCCTGTTGTAGGATGAAATTGGCTCCAATCAAGCGCTGTCCACTGGGTATGGCATGGCGTTGCAAAATGGAGTGATAGCCTTCCTTATTCAGAATCCCTTTTACCCTGTACAAATCTCCCACTTTACCAGCACCAAAGCAACCCCAGACCGTCACATTACCTCCACCATGCTTAACAGATGGCGTCAGGCATTCTTCCAGCATCTTTTCATTTGTTCTGCTTCTCACAAGCGTTCTTCTTTGTGATCCAAACACCTCAAACCTGGATTAATCCGTCCACAACACTTTTTTCCAGTCTTCTTCTGTCCAATGTCTGTGTTCTTTTGCCCATCTTAATCTTTTTCTTTTATTGGCCAGTCTCAGATATGGCTTTTTCTTTGCCACTCTGCCGTGAAGCCCAGAATCCCGCAGCCGCCTCTTCACTGTAGATGTTGACACTGGTGTTTTGCGGGTACTATTTAATGAAGATGTCAGTTGGGGGCCTGTGAGGCGTCTGTTTCTCAAACTACAGACTCTAATGTACTTATGTTCTTGCTCAGTTGTGCAACGCGGCCTCCCACTTCTTTTTCTACTCTGGTTAGAGCCTGTTTGTGCTGTCCTCTGAAGGGAGTAGTACACACCGTTGTGGGAAATCTTCAATTTCTTAGCAATTTCTCGCATGGAATAGCCTTCATTTCTAAGAACAAGAATAGACTGTCGAGTTTCAGATGAAAGTTCTCTTTTTCTGGCCATTTTGAGCGTTTAATTGACCCCACAAATGTGATGCTCCAGAAACTCAATCTGCTCAAAGGAAAGTCAGTTTTGTAGCTTCTGTAACGAGCTAAACTGTTTTCAGATGTGTGAACATGATTGCACAAGGGTTTTCTAATCATCAATTAGCCTTCTGAGCCAATGAGCAAACACATTGTACCATTAGAACACTGGAGTGATAGTTGCTGGAAATGGGCCTCTATACACCTATGTAGATATTGCACCAAAAACCTGGACAGGAAATTTTGGAAGGTTCAAACAGGCTAAAGTGAAAGAGGGTACTGTCTGTTAAAAATAAACTCAACATGGCAGCTCCAAATCACAGTTTGTGGGGCAAACCCAACCCTTCAGCTACACCTCTGTTTGTAAGGAAGTTGTAGCAGCCATGACTGGATCACAAAAAGGGATTTAATCTTGAAAAGTCACCGCTACTGAGATGCAGGGGACAGAAAACGTTGAATCACACTCAAACTTAAGGACCATTTAATTAGTTAGCCCTTCACGTACCATAGTTATTAACTATGGTACATGAACCCTCTCCCCCTTATGGTAAACATTTCTTAACCAACTGGAACCCTTTGACATCTATAATTTAAAATATTTGCTTTTTCAGTGTGTGCTGTTTATATAATATCAGCAGCAGATTGCAGTTTCCCATCTTTGTTTAAATTTAATTATAATACAAATTGGGATGTGTTTTTTTGTTGTTTTCTTTTGTTTGTTTGTTTCAGACCATACCCGTGGCTCCAGGTCCAGCCTCTCTTGCTCAGATGGAGCTCCCAGACTCAGGGCTGGCCTACCCCTTATGGGCACAGCCTCTTACCACCATATCGGCCATGCCAAATCCAGGTGTCCAGTTTCCTCCAGGTTCTGCAGCTCTGCCTGGATCCCCTTTGGTTCACATGCCTTTACCCATGTCTTTGACCACCATGATCTCTCAGCAAGAGACCCAGGAGATGGATCCTCACCCTCAGATTCTGGACATCCCACAGCACTCAGAACATGAGCTGGACCCAGAAGCACAAGATCAGTCTCTAAATGAGGATCCTGAAGTAGAGCCAGAATCTCCTAACCTGCTGGATAAACTTCTGGAGGATCAGAAGGGGCATGATGAAGAAGAAAACAAAGATTCGTACTCCAGTTCCCTGTTCTTACCAAATGTCTGAAAAAATTCTGATGAAACAGAAAGTATTTCTTTTCTATTTTTTGCTCAATGGTCATATGCTTATATACATTTTTAGCATAATTGTAATTCTTGCTTAAGTAAAAAAAAATGCACGTTGAAAACTGTTTGTAGCTCATTTCTGTAGTTGCAGCTGTAAAAACCTCCTGAAACTAGGCCGTATCATCTCAAACACCGGGATATCCCACAGTTGTATAGTTGTTAGTTTTCAAACTATTGCTTTGTGTATAATTGTAGGGGCATGGAAGTAAACTGATGCAGAGTTTTCAAAATTTTTTACAAACAAAGGTCTGACATTGTGATGACCATTTGTATTTAGCACCCTTTATTCAGATACTCCTATGTAAAATCTTTTACAACTAATCCAGTACTCTTAGTATAAATCCAACTAGTCACGGTGTAGGGATTTTGTTCCGTATAACAGGGAAGCTGGTCAGATTTGATTTTAAGATGGATGTAGTTAAATACAGAGTGGGGGTTCACCTTCCAGCAGGGCAATGACCCTAAACGTACACAGAAAGATATTATGGGGTGGTTTAGATCAAAATATATTTATGTGTTAGAATGGCTCAATTAAAGCCAATTTTGAATCTTTGGCAAAACTTAACAAAACTGATATTTTCACATATTGTCCAGATTCCAATCTGACTCAGTCGGAGCTGTTTAGCAAAGAACAATGGGCAAAAATCTCAGTCTCTACATGCACCAGACTGGTTGATACATACCCCAAAGAGTTGCAGTTGCAATTTGCAGTGAAAGGTGATTCTGCAAAGTACTGACTCAGGTAAAATAACAAAATGCATGCCACACTTTTCAGATGTTTATTATAAATACCATCTATGAGTAGTTTTACACTTCATACACGTGTTCAATATTTTGTGTTTGTCACCAAATAGAATTGATATATGTGATTGTAATGTAAAAATGTGAAGGAAATTCAACAGGTAAGGCGCTAAATGAAACATTAAACTATGTAAACGTGGATGTAACCTCCCACTAATTGTCTACAAATAGATTTTCCATAACTCAGTCCTTTGTTGCAGGCCTGCAGCCCTCCTCAATTTCTCTCCGATGTTTAAAGAAGCTTCACCTAACTCAAGAAAACTGTGCTTTCAACCAGAAAATTAAAGAAAAACCAAACAAAAATAATGCTGTTTGTAAATCTCCAGTTTTAGTGGCGTGATGTGATGACAATTGTGACAAGTTGTTGTCAGCTTCAGTAACTAATCCTCACTTCACAGGTCACTTGTTTTCTTACCTCTGCTGACTGACTATGTAACAGTGGGGGAGAAAGACGAGGAAAAGGGGATGTAAACATTTAATAAAAGGTAACACGGTATAATACACAGGCAGAAATGAGCTTGGTGTAAGGTTTGTCTAAAGCCACAACAGATATGATATTTCAATCATTAATATTTACGCATTTCTTAAGTCTTTCACTTTTAAATATATTACTGATTAGTGACATATGATGCTGAGATATCTCAAGACAAGTAAAATGTTCATTATCAACCATATCTAGCAGGCAATTTGGCTGTGGTAATTATTTTTTATGCCATCAATTGTTAAGACTTAAATGATTCAGGCCCTAGCAGATTTAGATTGAAAATTATTTATAATTCAACAGCAACGTTTCTGATTAGAAATGAGCCAATGTTAATGAGGTATCAATTTTTATTTAAAAAAGGGCATGTTGTAAAATTAATTATACCCTTCTCAATAATCAATAGACAAATCTTTATTAGCGTTACAAATTCAGACCATTGTTGTTATTGCTGACTAGATTTTTGCTCGTTTCCATGAATGTGGAAAATCTACCCATGATTAGCATTTTTGAGATTGAAAGGGCTCTTTTAACTTTGTATAAATAGAAATAGATCTACTGTATCTGTCTCTCATCTAGTTATTAGATATACATACTGGATTGAAATGTTCCCTGTGCTGTAATTTTCAGACGGCACCTTTCTGGCAAATGGGGTTGTGGATGTGGTAATTTGATGCTTATCTAATGATGATTTTGCTGTTTTGTTTGACCGATAAAACATGTATTCAAATTGTGTTACTGACAAATGAGAGAACTAGAGTGTGTCTCACTTTATCCCTCTATACATCAGTTCACTTGCTCTTGGCAGTAAAGGCCTCCCTTTGTCGGGGTTGCCCCAGGGAAAACTGACAGGGTTAGATGGAGCGCAGCTCCTTTGTCAAACCAACACCTGAAAACATCAGAAATCCGATCACAGGGAGAAAAAGAAACAAACCTGCACATGTCTGAGGAGACATGGCTGTTGGCACTTGTAGACATCCAGTGTGCAAAAACAAAAAAGCTGTCTCTAAAGGCCTATGTGAGATCTCAATGAGTGCTGATACACATGACATTAGAATTGGAAAAACAAGTAAAACAAAACATGATGATAGACATGGAGCATGGATAATTTTCAGCTTATAGAAAGAGTGAGAGCTGATGTGTGACATGGAAATGCTTAATTGTGTGCGTCATGAATCCCAGAAAGGATTGAAGTATTCCTTATTGCTCCTTAGAGCCATTAAGGGACATTGTGAGCTCCCTATGCTAAAGGAAGTATCTTATCTCCTTCCTTACTGATGGCACTATTCGAACAGCACTTATTATAGCGAACAGATTGGCTAATACTCTTTGGCTAAAGAGTATTAACCAATTAGAGCTTTTCAGTTCCAGCCTTTATAACCTGTTGGTATTCACAATATGGAGGGTTAAAAGGGACAGAATAAAATAAATATATCATGATATCAATACATGTAAATTAACCATGAAATTAATATGAATTTACCATGAAAAAAATAAATGTACCATTAAATAATTAAATCAGTGTTACTCCTGTTGCCTAGCAACCAAAACAGGGTGAAGCAGTCGTGAAGCCAAACTGATGGAGGCTGAAAGGTAATCCTGTTGTCTCAGTTTTAAAAAGCTGTACATTGTTTTTATTTTTCTCTCTGGACCTTACTTATGGCTCACAATCTGTTGTTTAAAATGTTTTATTACTTTTTATATTTATTTTCATTCATTAATCAGCCAAATGTTCAAAGTAATTTTATGTTGATATAGAAATATACCACCAAATAAAAATAAATGTTGACAAATACTATTTGTATTATTTATTAGTAAAAATAACTTGAACACAAACCCAATACATTTCTAAGAAAGGTTTAAATCAATTTATTAGTGGAGAAGAATAAGTATGAACTAACCATTGACTCTTAGCAGTAATGATTTTATGGGATTCTTCATAAATAAAATTGATTCCATTAAAAATAAAATAATTGGAATCCTCCCAAACATGATTACCTCGTCCTCAGTAAGTGAGGCAGCATTGGAGGAATCCTTAGAACCTGCGCAGTGTCTGAACTGTTTAAAAGCAGTAGAGCTTTCTGAGCTATCTAAAATTTTAGCTTCATCTAAACCTTCTACCTGTATGTTAGACCCAATCCCAACCAAGTTGTTTAAGGAGGTATTCCCTCTGATCAGTGGTCCTATTTTAGACATGATTAATCTATCCTTAGTAAATGGATATGTACCAAAGGCTTTTAAAGTAGCTGTTATTAAACCTTTACTTAAGAAACCTTCTCTTGATCAAGATGAGCTAGTAAACTACAGACCTATATCTAATCTTCTTTTCTTATCTAAAATTCTTGAGAAAGTAGTTGCTAATCAACTTTGTGAACATTTACAAAGTAATGACCTACTTGAGGAGTTTCAGTCAGGCTTTAGAGCTCATCATAGCACTGAAACAGCTCTGGTGAAGGTCACCAATGATATTCTCATGGCCTCAGATAATGGACTTGTGTCTGTACTTGTCCTGTTAGATCTCAGTGCTGCATTTGACACAGTTGATCACATTATTCTCCTACAAAGACTTGAGCATACTGTAGGGATTAAGGGGAAAGCATTAGGCTGGTTTAAATCTTATCTGTCGGACAGATTCCAGTTTGTTCATGTTAATAATAAATCTTCTTCAAACTCTAGGGTCACCTGTGGAGTACCACAGGGTTCAGTCCTTGGACCAATTCTATTTACTATATATATGCTTCCGGTTGGCAAAATTATCAGACAGCATGGGATTAATTTCCACTGTTATGCTGATGACACTCAGCTATATTTATCCATAAATCCTGATGAATCCAATCAGTTACTTCGACTGCAGTCATGTCTTGATGACATCAAAAGCTGGATGACTTTAAATTTCCTGCATTTAAATTCTGACAAGACAGAAGTTGTAATCTTTGGGCCAGAGTCCTCAAAAAATAAACTTCTTAATCAATCACTGAATCTGGATGGCATTAACTTGGCCTCTGGTAATAAAGTAAAAAATCTTGGTGTTATTTTTGACCAAGACATGTCATTTAAATCCCATATTAAACAGGTTTCCAGAGTTTCCTTTTTTCACCTCCGGAATATCGCCAAAATTAGAAACATTCTGTCCAGGGGTGATGCTGAAAAACTAGTGCATGCATTTGTTACTTCAAGGCTGGACTATTGTAATTCTTTACTATCAGGAAGTCCACAAAATGCAGTTCGAAGTCTTCAGCTGATCCAAAATGCTGCGGCAAGAGTTCTGATGAAAATCAACAAGAGGGATCATATTTCTCCAATTTTAGCTTCCCTTCATTGGCTTCCTGTTAAATCAAGAATAGAATTTAAAATTCTTCTTCTAACGTATAAAGCCCTTAATAATCAAGCTCCATCATATATCAGAGCTCTGATTACTCCGTATGTTCCTAACAGAGCACTTCGCTCTCAGACTGCAGGTCTGCTGGTGGTTCCTAGAGTCTCTAAAAGTAGAATGGGAGGCAGATCCTTTAGCTATCAGGCTCCTCTCCTGTGGAACCAACTCCCAGTTTTGGTCCGTGAGGCAGACACCCTATCTATTTTTAAGACTAATCTTAAAACATTCCTTTTTGACAAAGCTTATAGTTAGAGTGGCTCATGTTACCCTGAGCTACCTCTATAGTTATGCTGCTATAGGCTTAGGCTACTGGAGGACATCAGGGTCTAATTTTCTCACTCTACTGATTTCTACTGTTCTTCATTCTACGGTTCTCCAGTTTTGTATTGTATTACATTGAAATGACTGTCGTCATTTCAGCTTTTAACTTTTTGCTCTCTCTCTTTTTCTTCATAGTAGGTACACCTGGTCTGGCGTTCTGTTAACTTTGACATCGTCCAGAGAAGACGGCTCACCCGTTACTACCATCTAATGTAGAACAGATTACTAGATCAATGTGTGCTTCTGTGCTTTTTTGTCTCTCTTGTTGTGTCTCTGCTCTGTCTTCTGTAACCCCAGTCGGTCGAGGCAGATGACCGTTCATACTGAGCCCGGTTCTGCCGGAGGTTTTTTTTCCCGTTAATGGGTGGTTTTTCTTCCCACTGTCGCTTCATGCTTGCTCAGTATGAGGGATTGCAGCAAAACCATGTACAATGCAGACGACTCTCCCTGTGGCTCTACGGTTCCCCAGGAGTGAATGCTGCTTGTCAAGACTTTGATGCAATCAACTGGTTTCCTTATATAGGACATTTTGACCAATCTGTATAATCTGACCCAATCTGTATAATATGATTGAACTTGATTTTGTAAAGTGCCTTGAGATGACATGTTTCATGATTTGGCGCTATATAAATAAAATTGAATTGAATTGAATTGAATAGATATCTGACTGAATTGTTTTTAATTTATTGCAGAAAGCCAGGGGGAGTTTGAAGGCAGTGTGCCGGAATAGGGTGGGCCACAAAGGATTTCTCTGGACAATGTTTTAAAAGACTTTAAACTGTACTTACATGCTGAATATGAATCTTGCTTGTTTTAAACATCTAACTTTTTAATGTATTTTTAAGCATAAAAAATTAACACTCACTGTAGACTAGCTGCCCAGGTTTATCAATCTCTTTTGTCCGCTGCTTGGGCGACATCGGAGAGAACAGTCTCAGATCGCTTTTTCTGTGGACCCTCGAGGAGAAACAAGCCACCGATGCCGGTCACCTGGGGTTCGTAGACTCACCACATATGCTAGCAGAATCCAAGCTAAGTACATCCCTGCCCTGTTCCAACATCAGAGCTTGAAACAGGCTGTTTATGATCTTTCTAAGCTGTGCAGGAGAAAAGCTGACCCAGGAGACAGCAGAGGGCGGGAGGAGGAAGAGGACGTAGGAGGAACAAGCCGATGATTTTAGAAAATACAAACTTGTACTGAAAAACGGTAGAAGTACAGGACATACAACCCCCATTTTCTGGGCTCAGAGACGTGTGGGACTTGGTGGTTGGCATAAACTGGTGTGTGACTGGACTAGAATGGCATCTTTAGAAGTAGAGGAAGAAGGGGAAATGGATTTTGACAACTGGAATTCAGGTGTTAACAGCAGAGGACAGGAAACTGGAGTAAGCGGGGGGGGAATTATGAGTCAAGGAAGCAAACGTAATTTGGAACAGTTCAGATGAAGGAAGTGGGTTTGCGCAGAAACGGACTGCGAGAGTGGAACTTAAAATTATCCTCAAATTTAGGAAGGAAGATGAGCATGTTGGTTTAAGTCTGATTGCAGTGTCTAGGGAATTAAAAAAGAAGCTAGGAGATGTAGAAATGGCAAACATTTTAAGAGACGGAAGCTTGTTGGTAACATGCAAAACAGAGGGACTGAAAAATATCCATCCATCCATTTTCTAACACGCCTATCCCTTGTGGGGTCACAAGGGGTGCTGGTGCCTATCTCCAGCTGTCAATGCCCGAGAGGCGGGGAACACCCTGGACAGGTCGCCAGTCTATAGACCAGTTCACGCGTGACGTCATACGTGACGTCCGCGCTACATCCGGGTTCCGCGGGTAGGCAAAAGCAGAACTGTTCCCGTCTACTATCATTACAAAACGGGTGATTTAGAGCGTACTTTTAGTTCGTTTATTTTTGGAATCTAAACAATGTCTACGACTTGTTGTGCTCCCGGTTGCACACAGAGGCATTCCAAATCGTCGGATGTACGTTTCTGTCGTTTCCCGAACGACGAGGAAAGAAGAAAGAAATGGATAATTTCAATGAAAAGGATGCAGGCAGACAATCTCAATGGACTGTGGGAGCCATCATACTATGACAGAATGTGCAGTCTACATTTCATCTCCGGTAAATACAACTTAATTTTGCACTAGTCATTGTTCTACTTAAATAGCGGCGGAGGGGAGGTGGCGATCTCTAGACGGGGCCAGGAGAAGCAGAGTCGATGCGCTGCAGCAGCAGCATGCCGCATCATTTTAGTTTTCTTCGTGCAATCAGTGTGCAATAATGTGCTCCAGACAGCGGCAGCATTACGCCCCTGTTTACGCTGCAACGTCGCCGACACCCCCACCAATTTTAATAAGACAAAAACACCAAAATAATCCGTAGTGAACAATGTTTTTTTAACCTACCGGGTGGGTCTTCCTCTCTGCTGAGGCGCTGTGTGTCAGACTCCGCTTTATGTTACACAAACATGTCTGCACATCCATCCATCCATTTTCTGACCCGCTTAATCCCTCATGGGGTCACGGGGGTTGCTGTCTATGTCCCGATATGAAATAATTGTAGCCGTCCAGTGGTTTCATGCTTCCATGCTCTCTCGTCTGTACTGGCCTGCGTGTTTATAAGGCAGCTGTATATGTGACGGTGCGGAACACTTGGCCAGCATTTCACAGACTTGCTCCGTCCCTTCAGGCTTATGCTGTGTGGATCTGGCAACCTGATGCCATCAACCATCAACTTACTCTTAAAACGATCTTGTGATACGTTATCTAAAGAAGAAAAATACGTCGAGAACTCGTCGTTTCCTCTGTTTGCATCCGCATTTGTGTTCGTCTTTTGCCTACCAGTCCGGCGCGCGTGCGCGAAAACCCCGGATCAAAACAATAACAATGAACTGGTCTATCGCAGGACAGAAAAACAAAGCCTTGCAAATTGAAAGTATTTGTAAGAACATTATCAGTGAGAGAAAGATCTTGGGTGAGAGTCGAGTAACACGGGGAGTGATAACAAGGAAGAGGAAGATTTGGAGAAACTCAAGCACAGTATTAGTGGAGGGGAGGGGAGTATAATTAAGAGACTGTTGAGAACAGTAGATGGTGAAAGAGTTGATAGCTTGTCAGTTTTTCTGGAGTTTCAGGAGTCCGTGCTTCCAGAAAAGGTAAAAATAGGATGCATGAGCTTTCCTGTCAGGCCCTATGTTCCTCCACCGCTACATTGTTACAAATGCCAGAGGTATGGACACATAGCAGCAATATGCAAAGGGAAGCAGAGGTGTGCCAAATGCGGAGGTGAGCCCAGAGTGGAAGAATGTAAAGAAAAGTTTTTGGCCATAAAATATACTATATTTTGGGAGCATGTCAAAATGAGGCTTAAAGCAGATGATAAGACAAACTGATTATTTTACAATGGAATGCAAGAAGCTTAATAGCTGATGGCCAGAAATTGAAGGGATTTATTAAAGCTTTAAAAATAAACCAAAAATCACATGTGTTCAAAAAAACATGGCTTAAATCAGAATTAGAATTTATTCTTAATGGATATGATAGCATCCATAGAGATAGAGGGGAAGTTAGTGGAGGATGATGTATAATATTTATAAAACAAGGAAGGCAATATAGAGTTTTGGGAAAAGGAAAACAGATGGAATATTTAATAATTGAAGTATGCACTAGATATCGTTAACTTTTATAATCCATGTCATAAATTGTCTTTAGAATTGATGGAAGAACTGGTGAAGCAGTAAGAAGGGAAAGTGCTCTGATGTGGGGTTTATAGCGCTCATAGTACATTATGGGGTAACTGTAATGTTAACAATGGAATTGTGATTGAGGAGATAATGGAGATGTCAAATTTAATGTGTTTAAATGATGGAAGTGGAACAGGAGTTAATATCAGAACTGGAACAGAATCTCTAACAGATCTTACATTAGTATTAGATTCATTAACAGGCATTTGCACATGGGAGGTAGTTAAAGGAACGACAATAGGAAGTGACCACTATCCAATTTTCATAGTAGTAGCCTTAAGTTTAGAAGAATGTGACACAGTGGGATTTCAGAAATGGTGATTCTTTGGTGATGATTGGGATACATTTAGGGACATTAGTGAGCAAGAAATAGGTAAAATTGATATAAATACAAATGTTAATAATTTAAATGTTTCTTTTTGTAAAATTTTTCTAGAGGCAGCAGAGAAGTCAATAAAGAACAAGGCAGGGAAGCGCAAAAGTAAAATTGGTGGACAAAGGAATGTCAAAGAGCAATACAAATTTGAAAGGTCAATGACACCAAGCGGCGCTACACACCTATGGGACTTTTTAAATTAGCACCAAATGTCCACTAGCATAGTGCTTATTAGCTCCTCAGATACCACCGAGTCATCGCAACAATGTTTTGTTTTTTTTAAACATAATGCTTGTTTTCGTTTCACTCTGCCATCGTTCCGATGCTATGAGCGTTAATACATCATTAATAGGTAAGATTAATGTCGATTTAATGGTATTTTGTTTAACTAGGATTAAATTGTCAAGTGATCAGTCGCTACAGCGCCCCCTAGCCTCCCGGAGAAATAATCGCATTAATAAAATCCTCATCCTCAAGTTAAAGATTTTACTGAGCAAATCATTCGTTAAAATCTAATTTCCTCAAACAATGTTTTGCTTAACTCAGGGCTTGCATTGTGAATGGGTTGAAACACATACCAAATGTTGTTCTAAATTAATTAAGCTAATTTGATGTCATTCCACGTTCTTTAAGATGAACTTTAGTTCTCTAACTTGGAACCAGGATTTACTGAATCATTGAGATTTTTTCCCCCAACTATTTTATTTGTCCTTTTGTTTCTTTTGTATGTACATAGTTTATTGGCTTCTTTTTATCTTAATTTTACTTAGTAGTTTTAGTTAAGCTTCACCAGTTAATTCAGATAAACAGCATTCTATAGTGGTGTTGTCTGGATATTAATTTATTTCTGTTAATAAATTCTTGAACTTGAAGAGAAGTTGTCAGTGCTTTATTCTATATGTGTGCAGAGTTTGCTGTTAAAGAATGCCAGTGCTCGAATCACCCTTTAAACTATTGTCCTAATATCAGCTGTTTGGGCTGATATTCACCGGACAATGCCTAACAGACCAAGAGATATTTATCAAATATTAAATAACTTAAAACAGTACGTAATGGCAAAGGCAAAGGCACATTTATTTATATAGCACATTTCAGTACAGAGACAATGCAAAGTGCTTTACATGATTAAAATATAGGAAAATAAAACAGAATAAAAGCAAGCAGGAATAAAATGCAGAAACAAAATAGAACATGGGAAAATAAAAATTAAAGCAAACAAGAGTTGGAATAGACTTAGACTTAGACTTAGACTTTCTTTATTGTCATTTTGTATACACAGAGTGCATACAGAACGAAATTTCGTTTTTCACACAACTCAGAAATATTGCAGTAACTCTACAGGATACCTTGCAGTGAATTACAGTACAGGATAAAGTGCAGTGATCAATCGCAGTCACTTACAGGATAAATTTCAATTGACTTCCGGATAAAGTGCAGCAGTGAATAGTAGGCAGTTGAAATGTAAACACTGTAAACCAAATGTAAACAAATATGCAGTAAGGTGCAGCAGTGATTTAAAAGTAGACAGTTGCATTGTACACAGTTTTTCAGTACGTTTCCGGTTAAGGTGCAGCAGCAATTTTGCAGGATACGATATAATGTGCAAATGTGCAAATCAGCGAATCTAGTGTGGTACACAGTCCGTTTTTATACTTCAGCAGTTCAGCAGTTCAACAGTCTGATGGCAGCAGGGAAAAAGCTTTTGCAGAACCTAGTGGACCTGCAGCGGATGCTGCGGAACCTCTTTCCAGAGGGCAGCAGGGAGAATAGTCTATGGTGGGGGTGTGAGGGGTCCCTGATGATGTTACGGGCTCGAGACACACAGCGCTGCGATGAAATGTCTTTAATGGAGGGAAGAGGAGCCCCGATGATCCCTTCTGCTGTCCTCACCACTCTCCTCACGTTCTTCCAGTCGGAGGCACTGCAGCCTCCACACCACACAGAGAGACAGCTGGTCAGAATACTCTCTATGGTGCTTCTGTAGAAGGTTGTGAGGATGGGCGGGGGCAGGCGGGCTCTCCTCATCCTCCGCAGAAAGTACAGTCGCTTCTGTGCCCTCTTCACCAGTGACGTGGTGTTCACAGTCCAGGTGAGGTTGTCCGTGATGTGCACCCCGAGGAACTTGGTACTGCTGACCACCTCCACCGCTGGTTCTAGGTATGCAGATAAGGCTGAGGCCAGACGACCTTAGTGGTCTGGAGGGTTGATACACTGATAACAAGTCTGTGATGTATTTAGGTTCTAAGCCATTCAGGGATTTATAAACTAACAGAAGGATTTTAAAGTCCATTCTCTGAGATACAGGGAGCCAGTGTAAGGACTTTAGAACTGGGGGGATGTGTTCTACTTTCTTAGTCTTAGTGAGGACGCGGGCAGCAGCGTTCTGGATCAGCTGCAGCTGTCTGATCCACTTTTTAGGCAGACCTGTGAAAACACTGTTGTAGTAATCAATTCGACTAAAAATAAATGCACGGATTAGTTTTTCCAGATCCTTCTGAGACATTAGTCCTTTAATCCTGTAAATGTTCTTCAGGTGATAGAAAGCTGACCTTGTAATTGTCTTTAGATGCTTTTGGAGGTTCAGGTCTGAGTCCATCACTACTCCCAGATTTCGGGCCTGATCAGTGGTTTTTAGCTGAAGCAGCTGAAGCTGTGTGCTAACTTTTGATCTCTCCTCTATTTGTCCAAAGATTATTACTTCAGTTTTGTTTTTATTCAATTGAAGAAAATTTTGGCACATCCATGCATTGATTTCTTCTAGGCATTTACTCAGTGCTTGAACTGGTTCATAGTCACCTGGTGACATGGTGATGTTGAGCTGTCGACCTTAGTGGTCTGGAGGGTTGATACACTGATAACAAGTCTGTGATGTATTTAGGTTCTAAGCCATTCAGGGATTTATAAACTAACAGAAGGATTTTAAAGTCCATTCTCTGAGATACAGGGAGCCAGTGTAAGGACTTTAGAACTGGGGGGATGTGTTCTACTTTCTTAGTCTTAGTGAGGACGCGGGCAGCAGCGTTCTGGATCAGCTGCAGCTGTCTGATCCACTTTTTAGGCAGACCTGTGAAAACACTGTTGTAGTAATCAATTCGACTAAAAATAAATGCACGGATTAGTTTTTCCAGATCCTTCTGAGACATTAGTCCTTTAATCCTGTAAATGTTCTTCAGGTGATAGAAAGCTGACCTTGTAATTGTCTTTAGATGCTTTTGGAGGTTCAGGTCTGAGTCCATCACTACTCCCAGATTTCGGGCCTGATCAGTGGTTTTTAGCTGAAGCAGCTGAAGCTGTGTGCTAACTTTTGATCTCTCTTCTATTTGTCCAAAGATTATTACTTCAGTTTTGTTTTTATTCAATTGAAGAAAATTTTGGCATATCCATGCATTGATTTCTTCTAGGCATTTACTCAGTGCTTGAACTGGTTCATAGTCACCTGGTGACATGGTGATGTTGAGCTGTGTGTCGTCTGCATAGTTATGGTAGCTGATGTTGTTGTTTTTTATGATCTGAGCTAAGGGGAGCATGTAGATATTGAACAGGAGGGGACCCAGGATGGACCCTTGGGGTCGTCTGGGATGTAAAGTTACCTACTGATACAAAAAAGTCCCTGTCCTTTAAGTAGGATTTAAACCAGTTGAGAGCTGTACCAGAAAGGCCGACCCAGTTTTCCAAGCGCTCTAAGAGGATGGAGTGATCGACAGTATCAAATGCACAACAATATCATCAATGGAAATATCATTGTCCTGCCTGATGATAGTAAATATTGATGTTGAAACTGAAGATAAAGGGTTTGTCAGTATTGACACAAATATTTTGATAAGCACTTACTTATAATGTCCACCTCTTGGCTACAAGAGGTGAGACGGTGCTCTGATAGGAGTCGGACGCTTTTTTCTCTGCTCCCTGCTTGCTTGCATTTTCCTACCTTTTACCTTTTTACTTTTTACTTTTTATCTCCTTTTTAATCCACAGAAAGTTGGATTTAGTTATTTTATTGATTTTCTTTTATTTATTTTTGATTTTGATTTTGAAGAGATGCCTACCCTCACCACAGTGGACTTTGACACGCTTCTACAGAAGATAGCTGTTATGGAACAGAAGACCTGCCGACTCGAACTGAATTATGATGTAAATGGCACGTATGGAAATGAAACAACCCTGCCTGTGACTCCGAACGGCCAGTGTTGCCAACTCAGCGACTTTGTCGCTATATTTAGCGACTTTTCAGACCTCTCCAGCGACTCTTTTTCAAAAAAGCGACTAGCGACAAATCTAGCAACTTTTGGAGACTCTTACGTGAAAGCACGTATCGTTCCTACTCTTGTCCTCCAGCGGCAGGTGCTGCCGTGGGGCGCCTCCCCCCTCCCAACTCCGTTCTCCCGCTACCGCAGGAGTCCCTCTCAGCGCTGCAGTCAGAGCCACAGCATGTTTACCCTCAGCGTCCAGACTGCAAATGAAGCGCTCATGCGCCGGGATTGATGGCGCAGTTTGATCATAAATAACTGAATTTGAAATATTTTATCTTAAATAAATAACGGCGTTTGATTCACACAGCCACATGTTCATGTTTTACCGTGATTTGTAGGCTCCTTGGTGGACCACAAGGGAAAAAAGAAAACGTTAAAAAAAAGTTTAAAAAAAATTGTAACTCCGCCATAGTGTCTCTTTATGGTTCATTTTGCCGGTCTCAAACCCGGGTAAAGGAGGAGGGTTAGTATTGTAATAAATTAAACATTAATTAAAAAAAAATAATAATAATACTAAATAAACATTAATGGACAGAAAAAAGTAGCTCTATATATTCTGAGTGTTTTTACTCACTTTTTGTCTCTCTCTAACAACGTTATTTCTCCCACAGCGTCAATAACTTGCACATCACATCATGTGGCAGATTATGCAAATTAGGTGATGACGTCATTCAGCGACTTCTAGCGACTTTTAGCACAGCCAATAGCTACTTTCCTTACTGAGGAGTTGGCAACACTGCGAACGGTGACCACCAGCCCAGAAACTCATTGAAAAAACAGCTCCCTGAGGAAAATGAGAATCCCTGGACCACTCTGGGTGCAAGACCAAAGCAACGAACTCCACACCTAGACAAAGGAAACTGGCCGATACTACAGAGAACTGTCCCAGGACAAGTGAAACAACAGCGGGCTGTTCCCACAACAAATGATGGGAGTAAGCCTGCTGGAAATGTTGGAATTATGTTACGAAACAGATTTGCTCCGCTCCAAAATGTGACCCAGGAGAATCATGACAACATTCAGAGGTATGTCAACACTAAGCTACCAGACAAAAGACATGCCACAGGGCCAAGGACCCTGATATTAGGCAATCGATCTGTAAGCGGGATTAAACATTTCTGTAACAAGAAAAACACAGAGGTGCTGATTTACAACCCTTTGAGCTGTGGCCTGGTGTCTGATATGTCAGACATCCTTCCAAGGATCTTGAAAGAACGCCTGACCTTGGAAAAACTCATAACTCAAGCTGTAGCCCTAGGCGACGTCACCCGGATAAGAAAATCAGAAGTATTGAAAGAAGATTACATTCGTCTGCTAAATCTAGTTGATGGCCTTAATGTCAAGGTGTTTCTCAGCGGCCCTCATGTACCCATTAATTGTGGAGACAAGATTTTTTCCAGAGTTCTGATGCTAAACAAATGGCTGGAAAAAACATGCAAACAAACAACTGTAACCGTCATAGACAACTTTAACATCTTTTGGGAGAGGAGACATCTGTTCAGCGACAATGGTTTCCATCTAAATAGGTCAGGTGCAAAATGGCTGATTTCAAACATCTTCTATTCTGTGAACCATGCACCATCAGCTTTGTCCCAAAACAAAGCTCAACCAGTCCCAAAACAAATGATAAGCCCAGTACAGCCCGAACAAGCCAAGATAAAGATGGCCAGAAAGATGACACAGAAAGAGGCTTCGTCAGAGCTACAGGAGGATTCATCCCAGATCTCAGCAGGACAAAGAGAGGACCAAAAACCTCCATCGTCACGAACACCGGTCCAGACTTCACCCGCCTCCCCTCCTTCTCCACAAAGCCCAGAAGTTCCTTTTCTGGAATTTTCTCAGAACATGAACAAAGTATTTAACATTGGCCTACAGATGACATCCTCTCCACATAGCCATTCTGCTGTGACTAAACCAGCATTTTCCAAAGGCCTCAGAGCCCCAGATCCTCCTCCTCTACGTATCACAGAACATTCTGGTGCTCAGGACCTCCAGATTACTTCGCTTTGATACAGATCGGGCCCTGGCCGCACGTTTATCAGAAATGATGGTTTTGCCGGAGATTATGGAATATCTGTGATGATACGTGGCAGAAAAAAGAAAAGCAAAAGGATAAAAAGGAACAAATACTTAAAAGTCATAAACTGTCAGATGAAACCTGTCATAGAGACATCATCAACCACTAAGTCATATAAACTGGGTTTATTAAACATTAGATCTCTGTCAGGAAAATCCCTTTTAATTAATGACTTCATTATTGACAATAATCTTGATGTTATGTTTTTAACAGAAACATGGTTACATGAACTTAATGACGTACATATTATGTTGGAGTTGACTCCTCCAAACTACAATTTTCTTTGTGAGAGCAGACGGCAAAGGACAAGTGGAGGAGTGGCAACATTGTTCAATGATTCACTAAAATGTAAAAAGGTGTTTTTGGGAAAATTTGTAATGATTTGAAGGAGATGAGAACCCGGTATTCAGCCAGACACTGAGTTAATGCTTCACAGAGTTTATTGCAGGGATGATGAATGTGGGTAAGGCAGGCAGACAGAGAACAATCCAAGGCAGAAAACAGAGCTGACAATCCAGGCAAAAAACAAACTGACAGGAACTGGGCAGACTCAAAAACAGATCAAGAACCTTGATCAAGAACAGATCAAGGTCAGGTAACATACAAAAATGCTGGAGAGGTCTTACCCGAGGACTGGTGAACAAGGGGTGAGAAAAGAGACATGAGGCATGGGGACGTGAGACGAGACGTTGTGGCAGGGAGCAGAGAACTGAGGCAGTATAAATAGGCAGAGGAACAGGTGTCAGATTAATTAGTTGTCAGAGTGAACAACTAATTAATCAGAACAGGTGGAAGTGATCAAGGATGGGGGTGTGACTGAGGGAGCTGACAGAACAAGTGGAAGGGAACAGAATCTAAACAAGGTAAATACAGAACCAGAATAACATAAGGACCCAACCTAAGCTAGAAAATAAAGCAGAAACTAACAGAGCACATGATGAAAACCAAAACTAATACAGGGACAAGATAACAAAAACAGTACACAAGCAAAATAAGAATCCAGACAAGACATAACCCAAAACCAAATCTGAGGCAGGAGAGAGGACTAATTGATCAAATAATAAACATAAACCAAGAAAGTAGCCAGAATATTACAAAATTCGACTCTTTTGAACATTTGGCTCTCCAGGTAAAGAGCCCGGTACGAACTATAATTCTAAATGTTTACAGGCCTCCTAAGTCCACATCAAACTTTTTTAATGATTTTAGTGACCTCCTGTCTGTGATATGTGTTGATTATGACTGTTTAATTATTGTGGGACACTTCAACTTTCACGTTGACAACCCTGAAGACAGAAGTGCAAAAGAACTGTGTGACACACTTAGAAACTTTGGTTAACTCAGCATGTCAGGGACATATTTTAGACTTAATCATCACTAAAGGTCTAAAGATTTCTTAAGTCAATGTAACTGATGCTGCCCTATCTGATCACTTTCCTGTTACCTTTGAAAGCATAATTTCCAGTGACTCATTTAGCCAAAGGGACATCGTAAGAAAACGCACCATTAAGGACAATGCCACGGAAACTTTTATTCAAGCTTACTTTGATACTTCAACCTTGGGCTGCAACTCAGTAGATGAGCTAGTAGATAACTTTCATTCTAAAGTCTCAGACATCATTGACTGCATTGCTCCAGTTAAAGTGAAAGTTTTTTCCGGGAAGAAAAAATCTCCTTGGAGAAATGCTCCAGCAGTTAGAGGTGAAAAAAGGGAATGTCGGAAAGCTGAACGCAGGTGGAGAAAGAACAGACTGCAGGTTCACTATGACATCTATAAAGAGAGACTTTACAGATATAACTTACAATTGAAAAATGCAAGAGAATCTTTCTTCTCTGAGATCATCAAGAAAAACAGTAATAATGCTCGTGTCTTATTTTCCACAGTCGACAGGCTAACAAAACCTCCTGTGTCCGTGACTTCCGAACTCCACTCCACCAGGGCCTGCAATGAATTTGCTAACTTCTTTACTGAGAAAATCCTAAAGATAAGAGGATCAGTTTGTACATCCATATCAACTCCAGAACCAAAGCTGTATCCAGCAGGAACCTATCCTGACAAAATGTCCCAATTCAGCCAAATAAACCACAAAAGCTTAGAGCAGATCATTCAGCAGCTAAGTTCCTCCTCCTGCTGCCTTGATGTTCTACCCACAGCTTTCTTTAAGAAAGTTTTGCCTGTCATAGCGTCTGAGTTGACTCGGATAATAAACACGTCCCTTCTGTCAGGTGTTTTCCCTCAGTCACTAAAAACAGCAATTATCAAACCACTGCTGAAAAAGAACAATTTAGACAAACTACTACTCCAGAACTACAGGCCCATCTCAAACCTCCCCTTTATCAGTAAGATTATTGAAAAAGCTGTGTTTCAACAATTAAACACCTTCTTAACAATGACCAGCTGCTTTGACGTTTTCCAGTCTGGTTTCCGTACCCACCACAGTACAGAGACCGCCCTTATCAAGGTGTTTAATGACATCCATATAAATACAGACTGTGGAAGAACCACCGTGCTGGTACTATTGGATCTCAGTGCAGCATTTGATACTGTCGTCGATCACTACATTCTGTTAGAATGCCTGGAGAACTGGGTCGGCCTCTCTAGTACAGCTCTTAACTGGTTTGAATCCTACTTAAAGGACAGGGACTTTTTTGTATCAGTAGGTGACTTTACATCAGAAATGACAAAAATCACATGTGGGGTTCCCCAAGGGTCCATTCTAGGTCCTCTCCTGTTCAACATCTACATGCTCCCTCTTGCTCAGATCATAAAAAACAACAACATCAGCTAGCATAACTACGCAGATGACACACAGCTTTACATCACCATGTCACCAGGTGACTATGAACCAGTTCAGGCACTGAGTAAATGTCTAGAAGAAATCAATGCCTGGATGTGCCACAATTTTCTTCAATTGAATAAAAACAAAACAGAAGTAATAATATTTGGACCAATAGAGGAGAGATCAAAGGTTAGCACACAGCTTCAGTCGCTTCAGCTAAAAATCACTGATCAGGCCCGAAACCTGGGTGTAGTGATGGACTCAGACATAAACCTCCAAAAGCATCTAAAGACAATTACAAGATCGGCTTTCTATCACCTGAAGAACATTTCCAGGATTAAAGGACTAATGTCTCAGCAGGATCTGGAAAGACTAATCCATGCGTTTATTTTTAGTGGAATTGATTACTGCAACGGTGTTTTCACAGGTCTGCCTAAAAAGTTGATCAGACAGCTGCAGCTGATCCAGAACGCTGCTGCCCGCGTCCTCACTAAGACTAAGAAAGTAGAACACATAACCCCAGTTCTAAAGTCCTTACACTGGCTCCCTGTATCTCAGAGAATAGACTTTAAAATACTTCTGTTAGTCTATAAATCCCTGAATGGCTTAGCACCTAAATACATCACAGACTTGTTATCAGTGTATCAACCCTCCAGACCACTCAGGTCTTCTGGCTCCAGCCTTCTCTGCATACCTAGAACCAGAACTAAATAAGGAGAAGCATTTAGTTCCTACGCTCTACTTATCTGGAACAAACTTCCAGAAAACTGTAAAAGTGCGGAAAACCTGAGTTCTTTTAAATCAAGATTAAAAACACATTTGTTTAGGACTGTTTTTGACTGTTCTAGTTAAACTGTTCTACTGAAAGAGCATTAGTTAAACTTTTTTAGTCCAACTTAATCATGTAAAGCACTTTGCATTGTCTCTGTACTGAATTGTGCTATACAAATAAATTTGCCTTGCCTTGCCTTGCCTTACAGTGTAACAGTTTTTAGTGGGAAAAAAATAATATTTAAAAACTCTGATTTTGTTGTTTGTATAGACTTTTTTTTTTAATGACTTAAGTATTTAAAGCTTTCATCCATATCTATCTAATGTTGTCCTTGCTAAGATATGGTTCAAAGGAAATGGTGCATAAGGTCAAAGTAAAACAAAATAGTTAGATAAGAGGACTACGTTAGTATAAATGAGTCAACTCCCTCCAATTATTCAAATTTCCACATTCCTAGATCTGTGGGAAGAGGAGGAGGAGTAGCAACCATCTTACAGTCTGATTTATTAATTAGTCCCAGGCCAATTAATAACTACAGTTCTTTTGAACATTTAACCCTCAGTTTCCCTTATCCAAATTGCAAAGCAATAAAACCTCTTCTGTTCGTTGTTTTGTATCGTCCACCGGGCCCTTACACTCAGTTTTTGGATCAGCTGTCAGACTTCTTATTGTTATAGTGGGTGATTTTAACATTCATGTTGACACAGAATGTGATAACCTTAGTGTAGCCTTTAAAACTATCCTAGATTCAATTGGTTTTGCTCAAAATGTGCATAAACCGATGCACTCTTGACTCCAAACTTTAGACCTTGTGCTGACATATGGTATTGATTGTGAAGAATTAACAGTATTTCCTCACAACCCTGTCCTATCTGATCATTTTTTAATAACATTTGAGTTTAATCTAACTGAGTTCTCCACCCCCAAAATAGGGTTCCATTATAGTAGATCTTTATCGGACAATGCTGCATCAAACTTTAAAGAGTCCTTCCCCCTTTTAATATCTTCAGTATTGCAGAAATGCCCTGTAGATGGCAGCAATGTTGTTTCTTCCCATTCACAAATAGATGTCTTTGTTAACGGTATGACTTCGGCATTGCGTTTTGCATTAGATAATGTAGCTCCCTTGAAAAAGAAGGTGATTATTCACAGGAAGCTGGCTCCCTGGTTTAATTCAGAGCTGCGTTCCTTGAAGCACAATGTTAGAAAATTGGAGAGAAAATGGCGCTCTACACACCAAGAGGAATCCTACCTAATCTGGAGGGACAGTCTATTGTTGTATAACAAGACCCTTCGCAGAGTTAGAGCAGCATATTTTTCATCATTAATTGAGGAGAACGAAAATAATCCTAGATTTCTCATCAGTACAGTTGCCAAACTTACACAGAGTCATAGCTCCGTTGATCCATCCATTCCCTTAGCTCTTAGCAGTAATGATTTTATGGGATTCTTCATAAATAAAATTGATTCCATTAAAAATAAAATAATTGGCATCCTCCCAAACATGATTACCCCGTCCTCAGTAAGTGAGGCAGCGTTGGAGGAATCTTTAGAACCTGCGCAGTGTCTGAACTGTTTAGAAGCAGTAGAGCTTTCTGAGCTATCTAAAATATTAGCTTCATCTAAACCTTCTACCTGTATGTTAGACCCAATCCCAACCAAATTGTTTAAGGAGGTATTCCCTTTGATCAGTGGTCCTATGTTAGACATGATTAAGCTATCCTTAGTAAATGGATATGTACCACAGGCTTTTAAAGTAGCTGTTATTAAACCTTTACTTAAGAAACCATCTCTTGATCAAGATGAGTTAGTAAATTACAGACCTATATCTAATCTTCTTTTCTTATCTAAAATTCTTGAGAAAGTAGTTGCTAATCAACTCTGTGAACATTTACAAAGTAATGACCTACTTGAGGAGTTTCAGTCAGGCTTCAGAGCTCATCATAGCACTGAAAAAGCTCTGGTGAAGGTCACCAATGATATTCTCATGGCCTCAGATAATGGACTTGTGTCTATACTTGTCCTGCTAGATCTCAGTGCTGCATTTGACACAGTTGATCACAATATTCTCCTACAAAGACTTGAGCATACTGTAGGGATTAAGGGAAAAGCATTAGGCTGGTTTAAATCTTATCTGTCGGACAGATTCCAGTTTGTTCATGTTAATAATAAATCTTCTTCAAACTCTAGGGTGACTTGTGAAGTACCACAGGGTTCAGTCCTTGGACCAATTCTCTTTACTATATATATGCTTCCGATTGACAAAATTATCAGACAGCATGGGATTAATTTCCACTGTTATGCTGATGACACTCAGCTATATTTATCCATAAATCCTGATGAATCAAATCAATTACTTCGACTGCAGTCATGTCTTGATGACATCAAAAGCTGGATGACTTTAAATTTCCTGCACTTAAATTCTGACAAGACAGAAGTTGTAATCTTTGGACCAGAGTCCTCAAAAAATAAACTTCTTAATCAATTGCTTAATCTGGATGGCATTAACTTGGCCTCTGGTAATAAAGTAAAAAATCTTGGTGTTGTTTTCGACCAAGACATGCCATTTAAATCCCATATTAAACAGGTTTCCAGAGTTTCCTTTTTTCACCTCCGGAATATCGCCAAAATTAGAAACATTCTGTCCAGGGGTGATGCTGAAAAACTAGTCCATGCATTTGTTACTTCAAGGCTGCACTATTGTAATTCTTTACTATCAGGAAGTCCACGAAATGCAGTTCAAAGTCTTCAGCTGATCCAAAATGCAGCAGCAAGAGTTCTGATGAAAATCAACAAGAGGGATCATATTTCTCCAATTTTAGCTTCCCTTCACTGGCTTCCTGTTAAATCAAGAATAGAATTTCGGGCAACATCGGGCAAGCTTTTTCCGAATGGCGAGAGCTAAAAGAAAAAGAAGGCTGCAAGGCTGACGCGGACCTCGCGTTTCTGCTGATGCGATTGTAAGTAACATTGGAATGGTTTCTCTCTCTCTGTGTGCATGTTCATACTTTGACTGTGTTAGTCCTTGTTTGTATTGCCGTTTTTTCGACTTTTCGTTGCGTTCGCCTGTCTGCTAAGCTCAAAACAACCGCACCTGGCTTGACGGAGAAACCAGGAGAACAGCTGAGCATCTTTACGACAGTGCACTTAAAACGTCCTCTGTCTGCTCCATCACCTGGAAAGAGACGCAAAAAGAACAGCACAACCAACAGACATAAAGCAACAGATACAATCGAGTAACACCTTGACGCCATTGCTAAATCATATGTATTATTATTTAAGCTGACATGTGTAATGTGATACCTGAAAAAAGAAAGTGAAAGAAAATAAATAAATAAATTACAGGCTTTCTGTATATAAGTGAACACTCAATACCTGGAACCCTGCACCTGTGGGAGTTTGTGAGAGTGCACTAGTTTAGGTGAAAATTATCCAAAAGGAAATACCTCGATAGTGGTTGTGGAGAACCAAAGACCCGCCCTCCCCGAGCACAGAGGCAGGGGTCAGGGGACCCATAACCCCGGACTCCCAAAGGGGCCCCCAAAGCAGTGCGCCCAGGAGGGGCCATCACAGGAAATCTGCAACCCCCCCCCCCCCCCGAGGAAAGAGGAGAGACGACCCCGACGATATCCCCCAGCCACCGCAATGCCGACGCCCCCAAGAGCCGCGGGGACAAACCCGTGGGCAGCCAGCCGCGCCGAAGTGGTCCCGGCCATGGGCCCTGAGGGCCAGAGGCGCCAGGGGCGCCCCGCCCCCGTGGCGGGGGCCCAGGCCCCGCGAAGCCGGCACCGGGAATGGGCCGGCGCCCACCCGGGAACCCGCCCCAAACCAGAGGGCCGTCAACGCGCCAGAGGGCCAAGGCGCCTGCCAGCGCAGCGGAAGAGGGCAGGACGTGGGGGGATGGGCTCCGCACCTATCAGACCGGACCCAGACCGGACCCGAACCTGGAAAAAAAAAAAAAAAAAAAAACTCATTCACACCATCCCTCCCTAGTACCCCACTCACCACACACAGACACAAAAAAAGGACGCTGTACACACATTCCCACATAACACTCACATCCAAAAATCCCAAGTGGGGGGGGGTCATCACAATTCAACTATACGACTGCCTGTGCCCGACCTCCGGCCCCGCCCCCGGACCAGACGCCCCCCGACCAGGCCCCCCAAAGAGGGGGGGCCAACACAACCCGCACGGGCCACCCGACCAGAACCCCCCTCACCCACTAAATACCTAATAAACCCCCTCCCTCCCCAACCTTACCCTAGCCACCCCTGCCCCCCACCACGAAAGTGCACTTTTACTTTCGCCCTCTGGGGGGAGCCTCGCTGGAAAATCAACCCCGGTTGCATAGTATACCTTTAAGTGGGGCGGACCAAATCTGTTTTGCACTTCTTATCCACTGTAGGCGCACTCTTCGAAGATCAAGTGCAACACACCTACTTTTAGCTCGCACGTTTTTTTTTTCTCTGTCCACACAATTTAGTGCTCTCTATTTGGAATCTTTGAAGATCAGGCCCTATGTGTTTAAATATTAGGTTCACAGACACAGACAGCCAGAAATGAACCAGTATACCCTCCTCCTTTGCTCACCATTTAGATTTAAAGGCATTGGAGGGAAATGAGGCCAACAATAAAACCAGTGGAGATTAAAGCTGCACCTGTAGCAACCTTTCTATAATAGGGGTGACTGTGGCTCAATGGGTAGAGTAGTTGCCTTGCAATTGGAAGGCTGTGAGTTAAATTCCAGGTTTGTAGGGCAATCAAAGCACAGTTATTTCTTTTTAAATTATATTGGGGCTTCCTTGGTTTTTAATATTTTTGGCTCAAGCGGTCGTTGTGAAGTGTTGGTGGAGGTTTACAGATGAATCTCGCTGACCTGGGGTTGCCCAAGTTGCCTACTGATCTGCTTATTGGTGTATAAATGTGTGCGTTAATGAGTGTGATTGGGTGAATGTCGCCAAAGTATAAAGCGCTTTGACAGGTCAGTATGAATTGAAATGCGCTATATAAATTCAATTCATTTACTAAAGAATATCTAATGCAAAATTACCAGAAAGACAGAAATTATGCAGGGCTCCTGCTGAGTGCAGTATAAATATCTATCCATCTAGATATAGATATTATAGTATATTTGTGTTCATGCACAACTGCATAACTGTAGTTATCAATGATTGCAAATTGCTCCCATAACTACGGGGGCCACATAAGTCTGACTGTGCACTCAGAGAGTGCATTCTCTTTCAAGGCTTTATGAGGAACAGGCCTGTATAGCCCAATTAATAGTCTACATGTGAGTGACACACTGAGATCTCATCGGGATTTACTGTGGAAAGATTGTGCCGTAGGGACCTCAATGAGGTTAAAAAAACACATTTCACTTTCTCCTCATGCGGATTTCTTCATGTTCATATTGATGTCATAATTATAGGCTTTCATGTTGTCTCCCCACTTTTAAAATGTTGAGAATGTTTAGGATGGATGCATTCCAACTTTTACGAAAGTTTTTTTTATAACATTTGCCATTTGTAAGAAATTGTCAATAAACATCTTTCTTTTTATTGTTTTATAGTATTCTCACCAAAGTCAACAAATTTGTTAGAATGTTTAGCTCAACTGTTTTATCTCTGGTTACACTGTTTTAGTACATTTCAAATGTAATAATAAATGAACCATTTAATCTGTAACCAGTTATCACCAGGCCTTCTGCAAGACAAATTCAATCATTATCTAGTTAATCCAACTCATTGTTATGATTCTGGACCGTCTGGTTGCTCTGCTCTCCCTGTCAGCAATCAAGCCTGTTAATTCCAGTTGCTGCCTGCTGCACTACAGTGCAATCAGCAGCTGTCATAGTCCAGGCCGAGGTGCAGGCCGGGTTTTCTCTCTCTCTCCTTCTCTGCAGGGTTGGACGGGCAGGTGCTCTACATCTGAGCTGATTACCACCCTTCTTAAGGAGCTGGAACCGGGAGGAGGGTGTCAGTGGGAAAAAGTCAAACATATAATTCAACATTAGACATAAATATAACTATGAAGGAAATTAAAGCAGTATTGAAAGGGACAGGATATTCAGCTCCTGGGGAAGATCAGTTATGCTATGCTATGTTTAAACAGATTCCTGAAGTAACATTAGAATTAATATTAAAACTGTTTAATAAAATATGGAAAGAAGGTGTAATACCAAATAGATGGAAGAGAGCAATAATTTTACCGTTTAATAAACCAGGGAAAGATCCTACAAATCCAAATAATTACAGACCAATAGCATTAACTTCACACTTAAGTAAGTGGATGGAGAAAATAGTGATTAATAGACTAGAATTTATTCTTGATCATAAGAAATTAATCAATGAAAATCAGTGCGGATTTAGGAAGGGAAGATCAACAATGGACGCAATAACTAGAGTTAGTAATGATATAGAGAAAGCTTTAAAAATGAAAGAAATTATGATTGTAGTATTTTTTGACATAGAAAAAGCGTATGATTCATTATGGAGAGAAGGATTACTTATAAAAATGAAACAGATGGGAATAGGAGGGAAAATGTTTAATTGGATAGTAAATTTTTTGAAGGATAGAAAAATAAAAGTTAAGATTGGAAATGATTACTCAAAAGAATTGAATATTGAAAATGGAATTCCACAAGGTAGTGCAATTAGCCCAATACTATTTAATATTATGATAAATGATATCTTTTCTGAAACAGAAGAATGTATAAAATCTGCATTATATGCTGATGATGGAGTTTTATGGATGAGAGGAAAGAATACAAGATTTGTTATAGGTAAAATTAAGAAAGCGATTAATAAAGTAGAAAAATGGTCCTTGGAATGGGGTTTTAAATTATCAACAAGTAAATCTTGTTATATGATTTTTACAAATAAGAAAAACATAGACATAGGTACAATAACATTATATGAACAACCATTGGAAAGGGTAGCAGAATTTAAATATCTGGGAATATGGTTGGATCAATCATATACATGGAAAACGCATACAAAGAATCTGGAAACTAAATGTAAGAAAGTGATAAATCTATTAAAGGCTGTGGCTGGAAATAACTGGGGTGCAGATAGACAGTCATTATTAAACATATATAGGGCTCTCATGAGATCAACAATAGATTACGGTAGTTTTATATATGGAGTAGCAGCTAAAACAACATTACAAAAAATAGATACTTTACAGAATAGGGCTTTACGTATATGTACAGGAGCAGTAAAATCGACACCTATTAATGCCCTTCTAGTAGAGACTGGAGAGATTCCACTAGAAATAAGAAGAATAAAATTAGCTTTGACATACTGGATGAAAATAAAAAGTAAAAAAGATGAAAATGTAAATGCAACAATATTAAAATATTGTTGGGAATATTCAAAGTTCCATAGTAATGGATTTGGGTGGATCATAAACAAATGGATTAAAATATATGAATTAGAAGATAAAGAAATAGCTCAATTTAATCCAATTAACGTTAGCCCTCCATGGATATTTCCGGCAGTAAATGTAGACATAAAACTACTTAAAATGAAAAACGATTGGTATTTAAAAGAAATAGGGGTAAAAACTGATATATACTTAAGAAACTCATATTATAATTATGTTAAAATATATTCAGATGGTTCTAAGAATTCAAAAGGATGTGTGGGAATAGGAATTTATATATCTGAGTTTAAAATTGACATATCTAAAAGACTATCTGATCAACTATCTGTATTTACGGCAGAAACGGTGGCAGTTATCATCAGTTTGCAGTGGGTAGAGGAGGTGCGACCAGACAGAGTAGTAATTTGCACAGATTCCAGAGCAGTCATAGAAAGTATTCAAGGAGAAGGAAACAATAGGAAAGATCTAGTACTAGAAATTCAACATAGCTTATTTAGATTATACAGAGGTGGCATTGATGTTTGGTTCTGTTGGGTACCAGCACATCAAGGTGTAAAAGGCAATGAAAGGGCAGATAAATTAGCAAAAAGGGCTTTAGATCAGGCAATAACGATTAAAATACCTATTGGCAAAGGGGAAGGGAAATCAATTATTAAGAATAAAGAAATGGAAATATGGCAAAAAAGATGGAATGAAGATAAGAAAGGAAGGAAATTATATAAAATACAGAAGTCAATATTTAGTAGAAATGTTAAGGAGAGAAATAGAAGGGAAGAAATAATAATGAGTAGATTGAGAGTAGGGCACACATATTTAAATGATACTTTATATTTAATAGGGAAGAAAAATAATGATAAATGCGAAAAATGTGGAGAGAAAGAAAATGTAGAACATATACTATTGAACTGTAAAACATATGAACGTGAAAGGGAGAAATTGAGAAGAATAGTTGGAAAGACAGATCAAGAATGGAGTTTGAAAGGAATATTGGGAAATGATGGAAATATAATGGATATTTGTATGATAAGAAAAGCGTTATTTATTTTTCTTCATAACACAAAATTAAAAAATAGAATATGACTGATGTAGAATACAGTTGCTACACACTCGTGTACAGTAGGTGGCGGTATGCACCTTAAAGTTGATTGCGACCCGCCATAATAGAAAAGAAGAAGAAGAAGAAGAAGAAGGAGGGTGTCAGTT
This sequence comes from Fundulus diaphanus, assembly GCA_037039145.1. Classification (NCBI taxonomy): domain Eukaryota; kingdom Metazoa; phylum Chordata; class Actinopteri; order Cyprinodontiformes; family Fundulidae; genus Fundulus; species Fundulus diaphanus. Next base: position 49,676,932 of record CM073124.1, on the reverse strand, counting down.
TGTTAACGCTCATGCATTGGTACAGACCAAACCTTTTCCAAGCCTTGACTCCTCGTGTAAACCAAGCCTAACTTTGTTCTCGTTCCTTCCCCCTAGAAAACCGGGACTCCAACTCAAGAACCACATCTCCGTTACACAGGCTCCCTGAAGACTCCATCGAGATGTTCCAAGTTCGTGTTCTGGAAGTCTCAGATCCACACCCTGCAAAAGCCCTCCTACCTGAGCTCGCCTGCCTGTCCACCCTCAGACCACAACATCTGGAGAATACCTACCGGCTCTGCACCTACCACCAACCTTCCTGGACATCACCCTCCCGAACTCAAGCCTCACCATCAGCCCAGTGAGTTTCTGTGCTCTCCACTAGCCATCATCATTCAAACCTTCACTTTCCTGCTGCTCACCTCTCGCCTTCCCTTCCTCAGCGAAACCCAGAGATCAAGCAAGCCGACATCACCTCAACATTTATTATTTTTCAATAAAACCTTTAAACTGATTCCTGCCTCTGTACTTGTGCTCATTCAGAGTCAATTAGCTAAATATGACAGCAGCATGTCTCTCAGCTGTGCTCAAGCAGTTATAAGTTAGCCTCTGGCAGGCAGATGGGGCCAGATAATTACAAGCCACCAAGTCAACAGTATCCAGCACTTCATGTTACCTGACCAAGGTCATGACCATGTAGGGGAAGCGTTGGCCTAGTGGTTAGAGCAATGCGCTTGATCTCTGAGAAGGTTGCAAGTACCTGGTTCGATCCCCACCGCCTGCACTCTGGGTCCCTGAGCAAGACTCTTAACCCCTGATTGCTCTCCAGGCCCTGCACAGTGGCAGCCCACTGCTCCCCAAGGGGATGGGTTAAGATGCAGAAGTGAATTTCTCCATTGTGAGGTCAATAAAGTTCAATTATTATTATGTCTTCGCCTCACGGATTTTCCCTCTTGCCTAGCCCTCGTCGGATTTCTCTGCTTTCTGGACAACGACCCTGTTTCTGCCCCTTGACTTCTGCCTCATGTCAAGCCCCCTGATCATTAGCCTGAGTCTGGCTCCCCGGACCTTGATCCTGCCTCTGCGCTCCAAGTCACCCTGCTGTTGGCAACCCGACATCTGTTAAAGGAGCAGTCTGCTCTGTTAAAGCTCCCAGTTCCCGCCGAAGGAAGGACTCTGAAAAGCTTAGTGGCTTTTGTTGGTTTCATGTAATTCATTACTGAACTCCTTCAAGTCACTAACCCACATCTCGATTCATAGTGATCCCTGGTCCTCGGCGGATGTGCTCCTGAAGTCCTGAGTTCAGAATAAATTGTTTAAATTTTTTCTTCTGTGTCTCTGGGTGAAAATTTGGGTCTTCTGTCTAGATCGTTACAGAATTATCTGGCCAAAAAACGAACCCATCGGCAGCACAGCACTGGCGTAGCAATGTGGATAACTAAATCGCTGAGCTAAATGGCAGAATAACTCCGTTTTTTGCTCCTCTTACTCAGGATTCGCTAAGGAGCTCATTAGAGTGTTCGACCCTGTTCTCCCTAACCGTGAGGTTGTATTCCTTAAGGCAGGGGGATAGGAGTGTGACCTCATTCATCATCAATTTTCATATGCTAGCAGCCGACAGTTGTTGGAATCAGGAGGCATTAATAAACATTATAAATAAAAATTATGATGGAAAGCAAATCTTATCAGAGTCAAATAATTTTCTAAAAACACATGTTACCGAATGGTTGATTTGTCCATTTATAATAAAGGTAGAGACACAAAACTAATGTAGTTGGAAAATACTTCCTTTTGTAAAGTACAGTGATTGGATCACTTATACATGCATTTTCTTAATTGTTATATCCCTTATTGACTTATTCTTATACTGACATATTACAAACACATTGATTCATGGATTTACATCTTTTATATTTCTATAAAAATTCTACACGGACAGCAATGTGGATGAGGTTATGGTGGCATATAAAGGCACGAGAGCCGACACACTGCCAATATATTGCCAACAAACCAGACAAGTGGGGCTTTGAACTGTTCTGCCCTACAAGTTCCTCTGGCATCATTCATGACCTATTGCTTTACCAAGTTGCATCAACGTTCTTCAATGTTCCCCTTGGTGAGGAGGAACAAAAGCTACCTCTTGGATCCAAAGTGGTAATGACATTATCCAAGATATAACAGAGCCCCACCTCTCAGTTGTCTTCTATGACAACTACTTCACAAGCTTTGACTTGATACAAAACCTCCATGCAAATCTGGGGGTCAAATGCATTGGCACTGTCAGATCAAACCGAAAGGGTGAAGCTTTACTGATGACAGACAAAGAACTGATGATAAACTGTTGTGGGGCCTTTGATTTCCGGTCTTCTGAAGGAGTGGTTGCTGTGAAATGGTTTGACAATAAATGTGTCCACATTCTAAGCAATGCATGTGGGACCATGCCTGTTGGAAGTGTTAAACGATGGAGTAAATACACCCACACAAAGATTGATGTTCCATGCCCATCACTCATTCATGCCTACAATCAATATATGGGAGGCATCGATCTCTCGGACATGCTGGTACACACGTACAAGACCCCAGCAAAATCAAGGTGATGGTATTTTCCCCTGTTTGGCTACATTCTTATAACCTGACTCTCGCCAGATGTATGTCGCTCCGCCTAGCTTCACTCACATACATCTGGGACATCTCCCATAGAGAGTGATTTCTCCAACCAATTTTATGGTCTGGCCAATCAGGACGCAGGGCGGGAGTTTCATGGATGTGACGTAGTGGAGAAGCGACCGTGAGATTCCAACAACAATGGCGGCTCGCATTGAGGAAGCAAGCGTTAGCATTGATGCTGCTATTTCTTCCGTGTTGTCCAATCTACCTAGTATTGTTTCATTAAAAGAACATCAGAGAACGGCTCTGAAGGCTTTTGTTGGTGGAAACGATGTTTTCACCCTTCTCCCGACCGGATTTGGAAAGTTTTGTTTTCCGGGGCGCGCCCGTGGCGGACGCGCCCGTGGCGGAGCGGTTAGAGCGAACCATGTTAGGAGGCCTTTAGTCCTCGATGCGGTCGGCCCGGGATCGACTCCGACCCGTGGCGCTTTGCCGCCTGTCTTCCCCCCTCTTCCTGTCAGCTCACTGTCAATAAAACGCGTGCCACTAGAACCGCAAACATAAAAAAAAAAAAAAAAGTTTTGTTTTTTCCTGCGTCGCTCTCACAGCGTCACGGGTTGGCTTCGGTGTGAGTGGTTGAAATAGCACGTCGATAAAGATGACAGACAAGTGGCTTATCCAATCATATACAAGGATTTTTGATAAGGCCCAGCCTTCAATAAAGGCAATTCCTATGGAGATGTCCCAGATGTATGTGAGTGAAGCTAGGCAGAGCGACATACATCTGGTGAGAGTCAGGTTAACATTCTTAACCTGTGTATCTCAAATGCCTGGCTCATTCATACGAGGGACTGTGCCCTACTGAATGAGAAACCACTCTGTGTCAAAAGGTTTTTTCTGGCAGTTACTCACAGTTTGATGCAGGTCAATAAGCCAGCACCGAAAGTTGGAAGACCACCATCTTCTTCTCCACCGCAAATGTTGCATCAGAAGAAACATTACACCCCAAGACCTACTCAGCCCCAGCCAGATCTGCATTATGACAACTCTGGACACTTGCCACTTCACTGTGACAAACGAGGCCAGTGTAACCTCTGTCCAAAATGAGTGTCAAGGTGGAAGTGTCAGAAGTGCAATGTTTTCTTGTGCCTGAATGCCCACCAGCAGTGCTTTGTTGCATATGACCAAAAATAAGGGCGATCCAATACCTCAAAACTGCAGTTACAGTTGGTTCTAATGCATTACAACTCTTTTTTGACTATTCTTCCTACTTTGTTACCATAATAAAGAAGAGTATAAGAGTTTTAATAATTTTTTTCTTATGAGTAATTTTCTGCGAAGTTTTACCATAAATAGAATTCTCAATCGTTTGGTAGAGGCCTGTGTTTTAAAAATTATGGAGGTATTTGAAAAAAAAAGTTCTGAACTTTGTTATTGATGTTCTAAAGGAATACAAAATGCAAAGAAATTTTTTTTCCCCCGTCGCGGGACCACTTCAGCGGGGCTAGCTGCCGGCGGAGCCCACGGACTCGTCCCCGCAGCTCTTGGGGGCGTCGGCATTGCAGTGGCTGGGGGATTTCCTCGGGGTCGTCTCTACTCTTTCCTTGGGGGGGTTGCAGATATCCTGTGTCGGCCCCTCCTGGGCGCCCTGCTTTGGGGATCCCTTTGGGAGTCCAGGATTATGGGTCCCCTGACTCCTGCCTCTGTGCTTGGGGAAGGCGGGTCTTTGGTTCTCCACAACCACTATCAAGCTATTTCCTTCTGGATAATTTACAACTAAACTAGTGTACTCTCACAAACTCCCACAGGTGCTGGGTCCCAGGTATTAAATGTTCACTTATATACAGTAAGCTTATAATTTATTTATTTATTTATGTTCTTTCACTTTCATTTTTCAGGTATCACATTACACATGTCAGCTTACATAATAATATATATGATTTAGCAATGGCATCTAGGTGTTATTCGATTGTATCTGTTGCTTTATGTCTATTGGTTGTGCTGTTCTTTTTGCATCTCTCTTTCCAGGTGATGGAGCAGACGGAGAAGGTTTTATCATTCTCTCCCTTTTATCTCTTCTTTCTTTCACCTCTACTCTTTTTTTTTCTCTCTCACTTCTTGTTCTTCCTTTACTCTCCCATTGTAATGTCCAAGGACCGCGGAACCGGTAGGGTCGGTAGGGCCGCGGCCCTACCTACTTTTGATGATCAAGTCCTCCCCGCGCTTGTCTCTTCACCCCCCCCCTCCGCGAAAAGCGTGTCTCTCCCCGCCGCAACCAACCCCCCCCCCCCCCCCGGCCGCGTTTATCTCCTCCCCCCCCCCGCTCGGCCGCGTTTATCTCTCTCCCCCCCTCCCGCTCGGCCGCGTTTGTCTCTCCCGAAACCCCCCCCCCCCGGGTTTTTCGCGCATGCGCCCGACCAATTTGAAATGCGTTCCGCGGTCCATGGTAATGTCCATATAATTTGAAAGTCTCCCTGCAGGAATCACAATAAAGCTATTTACAAGCATAAATCAAGTGGAGCACTATGGCGAAAGCTGTTCGCTCCACTTGTAAAAGCAAAATCTGTCGAGCTCTATCTGGCATTGAGACATCAATTCCTATTGCCATATTGCTAGACAGGACACTGGGAAGAAAAAAATAAATAAATAAAATAAAAAAAATAAAAAATTTCATTGCAGTTTTCTTGGTGTGGACCTTAAAGGGGTAACCCTTTAGCGTTCTGCTCAACAAATTGGTAGAGCATATTTTGAGGCTTTGTATCTAACTGAGGCATACACTCAAATTGACATACCTTATTGAGTCTTTTCTACCAATTGGTTTAGACTTGTAATACTGAAAAACTCCACTAGAAAGTAGGGGTGGGTATTGCCAAAGAAGTCACAATTCGATTCGAATCACGATTCACATGCCACGATCCGATTCTATCACGATGCATCACGATACTTGAATTATTGCGATGTATTGCGATGCATTGTGATATTTTCACTGAACACTGTTAGAAAAAAATACAGCCATTACCAGTGGCTGACTGGCTGTGTATGATCTGGATAGTGTCTTCAATTGATACATAACTGAAAGAAACTGAATTTATACATAGCTGTATTTATTGAAACGACTTTTGGAGGTATTGCCATGAAAACAAATATTACTATTACTGGAGTGGACACTGACAAAAAGTGCTTAGGATTTATAAAACTTAAAATTACAAAATAAGGATAATCAGTGCCGTTTACATGGCCTCAGTGGTCCTTTAAACCAATGAAGTTGTATTCCACTTGTTTTTGGCTGATGTTCGCCAACCACTAATGCAATTTTATTTATTCATTTTTTTAAATAGCGTACCGCGCACGTGACGTCACCATCATGTATGTAGGGCATACAGGTAGAGAACGCCCGTAGCAACCAGCTATTACACGCGCAACAGAACCAGTGATATGACCGACTTTATAGCCGTTAAACTTTCCCAAGACGATGTCCCAGGCGCACGGATTACTGGTCGCACTGTCGAAGAACACACCAACCTTCTGCTCAAACGATGGCTTGAGTGTCGAAGGCTTAAAAAGACCGTAAAACGGGCTGAGTCGATCGAACGGTAAGCTTTGTTGTTTTTTTCCTGCGCGGCGTTCATTGTGTCGTCGGCCGTTTTTTTGTTTGTAATCACCGTCCAGGAATCGGTATATGTTAAATGTTTGTCTTATTTGAAATGTTTTTGAGTAAGCTATCCTGGTAGCAGGGTATCATGTTAGCGCCTGCTACCATGATAGCCTATATGCTATCATGGTAGCATTCATTATTAACATGTTGGCCACCAAAATACTCTTACCTGTTCACTACTTGATGTCGCTGCAATTGGGTCAGGATGTTCTTCGGTTGGGCCCTTTCCTCCGACAAAATGCTTGCTACATATGTAGGTGAATTTGGTAACTTTTTCCGGGTTGAACTGTTGTGTAGGCCGACCGCACCGGTGTACCCAGCGCACACATTTCTCCTTGGCAGTCTTGAGGAAAACATCCTTCATATGCGGCCGATATGCGTACCTCGAGTCGCTGTTGCACGTTCCATAGCAACAATGTTTAAAAACCATGGTCTTAGATTTGGAAAAAGCAGTCGTTTACCGAGTAAAACCAAGGGTAACGCACGTCTCTTTTACAGCGAAACAGCGGCGGACTATGCAAGTTTGCCCTACTGTGTACCACGTGATGTGACGTCATCGTGACGTTACGTTTCTAAAAATAGCTAGCTCGTGGTACGCTATTAATAATCGATACTTGGCGTCAAGAATCGATGCAGTAGATCGCAAAAATAAGAATCGCGATGCATCGTCATGACAATTATTTTGCACACCCCTACTAGAAAGCACTGTGTCATTGAAATTTTGACCTGTTGAAGAACCGTCCACACAGGAAGTTAGCAGTGGGAGGGGCATGCTAAAAAAAGACAGCTCATTTTGTCAAATATTTCAAAGGTAGGCATAATTTTTCAACAAGGAACAATGTCAGAGGCTTTAATGGACGCCTTTATGGAAGGATTAAAGGATAACATCAAGGATCAACTGGTATCCCACCTCACTCAAGGAACTCGAAGATTTGGCAACTCAAATTGATCTCCGGCTCTCTGAAAGGAGAAGGGAGAGATGTCATAAGGAGGTTCTGTCTACCCCAGCCTCCCGCTTAGGGTCTCGCCCCCCGAGCCGAAGAGTTCCCCTCCTCCTGCCTCCCAAACACCCGATCCAGAACCCATGCAATTGGGGAGAACTAAAGTTTCTCTGGAGGAGTGTTCTCGCCGTAAGCAACTGAACCAGTGCTTTTAGGACAGGGTCATATTGCCGCAAAATGCCTGCTAAAAGGCTAAATGAACTGAACTTATATAGCGCTTTTCCAGTCATGCTGACCACCCAAAGCGCTGTACACTATAGCCACATTCACCCAATCGCTCTCACTAACGCGCACACATTCATACACCGAGACGCAGCTCAGAAGGCAACTTGTAGGGGTGAGGAGATCTCTACTGAGCCATTGTTCAATGTCTGTCTCCTCATTCTCCTTCCCTGCTAACATTTCAGTCTCCTGTTTCCCACCAGGTCTCAGTATTTGACTCAGGAGCTGACACTGAGTTTTTGGATGAGTCCTTTGCCAAGAGTTACGGCATCAAACTTATCCTGGCCCCTTCTACCCATAACGTTCTCGCCCTGTATGGACACCATATTAAGATTTCTAGTCAGGTCACTGAGAAGGTTAGCCTAACTCTGGGGTAATCATCTGGAGGAGATCACTTTTGTCGCTATCCACTCCCCCCAGTTACGCGTTATCCTGGGAGCTTCATGGCTAGAGAAGTACAATCCCCACATCGACTGGCAGGCTAAGAAGATCCTGGGCTGGTTCAAGTCCTGTTCGGCCACCTGCTTGTCTTCTGCTAATACCCCTCCTATCCCTGACTACGCCATGGAAGAGACTTACCCCGATTTGTCCAAGGTCCCGTCAGAGTACCATGACCTGCAGGAGGTTTTTAACAAATCTAGGGCCACAGCACTCCCACCTCAAAGACCTTATGACTGTGCCATCGAGCTTCTTCCAGGTACCTCATCCCCTAGGGGACGTCTTTATTCTCTATCTGTTCCAGAAAACCAAGCTATGAAGAAGTATGTGGAGTACTCCCTCAAATCTGGGATAATCCGACTGTCGTCCTGTCCTGCTGGGGCCGGGTTCTTCTTTGTTGGTAAGGACGGGTCCCTTAGACCATGTATCGATTACAGGGGGCTTAATGACATCACTATTAAGAACCAGCACCCCCTCCCACTCATGAATTCTGCATTCAACCAGATTCAAGGAGCCAATATTTTTACCAAGGTGGACCTACGCAATGCTTACCATTTAGTTCGCATCAGAGAAGCAGATGAGTAGAAGATGGCTTTCAACACTCCCACCGGCCATTACGAGTATTTGGTCATGCCATTTGGGCTGACCAATGCTACAGCAGTGTTTCAAGCCTTGGGTAATGACGTCCTGAGGGACAGGGTGGGACATTATTTTTGTATATCTTTTTTTTTTAAACACTTTATTTATGGTGTTTTTTCCACAAAACAGATAATACATTTGTAGATTATAATGTGATATTTTAGTCAAAACAGCAACCACAACAATTGACGCCACACCTACTAGACAAATACAGACAAAAGGGGGGAAACCCCCCCCCAAAAAACCAACCAAAAAAATAAATAAAAAAACAAAAAAACAAAAACAAAAGGGGTGCATCACTGTATAATTAGGACAGGTAAGTGGGATAGAGCAACAATCTACACATAAGGTATATGCTCACAATTCCAGGCCAGGTAAGGTATCCACATATTGTATAAAGGGGTCCCACATTTTATAAAATTTGTGAACAGAGCCATTGAGAGTACATCTAATCTTTTCTAGCTTCATATTGAGCATGACGTCTCTAAACCATTGACTACTTGTTGGAGGAATTGAATCCTTCCATTTAAAAAGAATGACACGTCTAGCTAATAAGGAGAGAAAGGCAATGACCCTTTGTAAGTGTACTGGGAGACTGGACCCATCTGAGGAGGATGCAATACCCAAAATGGCAATTGTTGGGGAGGGCTCAATATCAAGATTATATGCTTTGGAAATTGTGTCAAAGAAGGAATCCCAGAAAGGCGCCAGTTTAGGACAAGACCATAGCATATGGTAGTTACTAGCCTGTTTGCACCTGTCACAAATGGGGTTTATCGTTGGAAATATTTTTGCAAGTCTAACTTTGGAAAAGTGCAGTCCATGAAGGACCTTAAATTGTATTAAAGCATGTCTGGAACAAATAGAAGAAGAGTGGACCCTAAGCAGAGCCATGTCCCATTCTTCATCTGAAAGTGGGACCCCCATATCATTTTCCCATTGTTCCCGAATATGAGATACAGAGGGACTGAGTGTATCCATTATCTGTGAATAAATCATTGATGACACCCTACCTTTTTTTTATCAAATTCACCCTTAACAGAGAGTCTAGACAAGACAAAGGGGGAGGGTTTGGGAAATTGGCAAATTTCTTACGTACAAAATCCCTGACTTGTAAGTAGCGGAAAAAGTGGGCATTGGTCAGCTCATATTTTGCAGACAGTTGTTCAAAACTCGCAAAAGTATTATCAATATATAAATCCCTAATGCTATGTATACCTTTGTCATGCCAGGTTTGGAAGCCTTTATCTAATAAGGATGGCCGGAAAAGGTGGTTATTTACTATAGGAGAGTGGGAAGAGATGCTCTGGATACCCAAGCATTTTTTGAATTTTTTCAGAATGTGTAATGACTGAGTTACCATTACATTTCCACTCACATTATTAACCGTTGGTGGCGGGGATGCACAGAGTAAAGCGGGGAGTGAGTGTGGACTGCTTGTGGCTCGTTCAATTTGAAGCCACGCAGGAGCAGTGCCACTCCACTCTTTCAACCATAAAGAGATAGCATTCAGATTTGCAGCCCAATAATATAAACGGAGGTTTGGTAAGGAAAGTCCACCACAGGTTTTTGGTCTCTCCAAAAATTCTTTCCTTATGCGTGCTGATTTATTATTCCAAATAAAATGAGAGATTGTTTGATTAAATGCCCTAAAAAATGTCAGTGGTATAAAAATAGGTACAGCTTGAAATAAATAAAGATATTTGGGTACTATGTTCATTTTTACAGAGTTTATTCTCCCAATAAGGGATAATGGTAAAGTGGACCAGCGCTTGATGTCTTTTTTGGTCTGCTCCAGAAGAGGGGCAAAATTTTTCTTAAATAAATGATGGTAGGACTTGGTAACTTCTACTCCAAGATATGTAAAAGAGTTACCTGAGAGCTTAAATGGTAGGTTGGGATATTTTTCGTCAGTTTTATTAATGGGAAAGTACTCGCTTTTGTTATAATTAATTTTGTACCCTGATATTTTTCCAAAGTTCTCCAGGACAGTTAGAGCTTCAGGTATGCTCGCGATAGGATTGGTGGTATATAATAATAAATCGTCTGCATAGAGTGAGACTGTGTGTGTTAGGCCACCACGCACAATACCTTAAATGCGACTATTGCTTCTTAGAGCTATTGAAAGCAGCTCTATAGCTAGAACAAAAAGTAGTGGACTTAGTGGATCTCCTTGTTTGGTCCCCCTGTGTAAAGAAAAGTAATCAGAGGAGACTGAATTGGTATAAACTGATGAAGTTGGGTCAGTGTATATCAACTTAATTAGTTTAATGAACTTACGGCCAAATCCAAATCTAGACAATGTATGTAAAAGATAGTCCCATTTGACCCTATCGAATGCCTTTTCGGCATCAAGTGATATTACAGCTTCTGGAGATTTACTAGGTTTAGTATATATAATGTTAAACAGGCGCCTCAAATTAAAATAGGACTGCCTGTCCTGGATGAATCCAGTCTGGTCTTCTGAAATTAAATAAGGAAGGGCTGACTCAAGGCGGAGTGCAATAACGTTTGAGAATACTTTACCATCACAATTGGTCAAACTGATGGGTCTGTATGGTGAGCAGTCAAGCGGGTCTTTGTTTTTTTTCAGCAGTAGTGTGATAGATGCTTGACGGAGGGTGGGCGGGAGAATTTTATTTTTTAGTGCGTCCTTATAGACTGAGAGAAGAAGAGGGGCGAGTTGGTCCTTACATTTTTTGTAGAATTCTGTGGGGAATCCATCAGGGCCAGGGGCCTTACCACTTTGTAGAGACATTATTGCAGTTAATATTTCTTCTTGTGTGATTGGCTGTTCTAAGTTCACCTTGGTTTCAGAATCAATTGTAGGAATATCTAAATTAGAGAAAAAAGTGTTGAATTGGTGCTGATCAGGTTCTAGGTCTGAGGAGTATAAGTTGGAGTAAAACTCTCTGAATTGATCATTGATGGCTTGATGGTCCTCAGTTACTGAGCCATCAGATAATGTAATTTGGGAGATGACATGAGATGCTGCTTTTTGACGAAGCTGACTGGCCAGTAATTTGGAAGGTTTATCGCCCTCTTCGTAGAATCTAGAGCGATTAACCTTTCTGCCTCAGTAGTTGACAAAAGATCAGCTTCAGTTTGCAAGCCTATTCTCGCCTTGACCAGGTCTGGAGATGGAGAAGCCGAAATGCGGCTATCCAGAGTCTTAATTCTAGAGGACAGATCTGCAAAGTTATTTTGGTGAATTTTCCTTGTGTAAGCATTATGAGCAATGATCTGCCCTCTAAGATATACCTTAAGTGCTTCCCATAATGTTGAAGCTGAGACGTCATCAGTAACATTTGTATCTAAGTAGATATCTATTTGTTCTTCAACAAACAAAACAAAGTCAGAGTCAGCAAGCAGAAGTGGATCAAGCCGCCATGACCGTCTTAGCATTTGAGATGGGAGTTTTATAGTCATACTAACAGGGGCATGATCAGAGATCATAATTGGATTATATTTACATTCAGAAATAGCATTCAGCAGAAAAGGATCCACTATAAAAATCTATTCTTGAAAATGATTTGTGTGCATTAGAAAAAAAAGAATACTCTCTCTTGATGGGATTTTTAATTCTTCATGGGTCTATCAATTTATGCATCTCCATGAAAGATTGTACTACTTGTGCTGACTTATTTGGCCTTGACACAGAATGAGATGGACGATCCCAAACCGGGTCCATTACCAGATTGTAATCACCAGATAAAATAAGACGATGACTGTCTAGATTAGGAATGGAACTGAACATTCTCTTAAAAAAACAGTCATCATCAAAGTTGGGGGCATAAATGTTAACTAATATGACTGTTAGCTGAAACAGCTTACCCACGACCATTATATATCTACCATTTGGATCAGAGACAGTATTAGTTGCATGAAATTTAATATTTTTATGAATAAGTATGGCTGCACCTCTACTTTTACTATCAAATTTCGAGTGAAACATCTGTCCCACCCAATCCTTATGAATCCTATTATGATCTCTATTACGAAGGTGGGTTTCCTGCAACATGGCAATGCCTACACCAAGATGTTGTAGGTGTAAGAGAACCTTTTTTCTTTTAACAATATGATTAAGACCCTTCACATTCCAAATATTCACATCCCTGTTACCTGGGGTTGCACTGAAATTATTTTGTGCCATTGATGCTCCTCATTTCAGATGTTTCAATATCTATCCTAATTGAATGATAAAATGTAATAAAAACATACACATCACACACGCAGTCACATTTAACATATACTGAACAAAACCCCAGTGCCATAAAATGGCAACCCCCCCTTAAACACTTTGAATTTCTGCAAACTCTCATTTGCATTCTTCCTGCTGTTGGCAAGAATTTCTAACATTGTGAACCACGAAAATGCCATTTAGTTACACAGCTAACGATAATGGGAAAAACGAACGATCGTCCATCATCCTTTTTTGTATATCTTGATGACATCTTGATCTACTCCCAAGATCTTGAGACCCACAAGGAGCACGTTCAGTCAGTCCTCCTCCGTCTTCTCCACAACCACCTTTTCGTCAAGGCAGAGAAGTGAGTTTCATTCCACCACCACTTCCTTCCTTGGTTTCATCATCTCTCCCAATAAGGTTATTGTGGATCCCTCCAAGGTTGCGGCGGTCTTAGAATGGCCCAGGCCGACCGATCGTAAGCAATTACAGAGGTTCCTGGGGTTTGCTAACTTTTCCGTTTCATCCACAACTACAGTCAGGTTGCCGCCACTCTTCATGCCTTAACCTCGTCCAAGGTTAAATTTGCTTTCATCCAAGCTCAAGACTCTGTTCACCACTGCCCCAGTTCTCCAGTCCCCTGATCCAGAGAGACAATTCATTGAAGAGGTTGATGCCTCTAGCACTGGGGTAAGTGCTGTCCTGAGCCAGAGGACCTCAGATGGTTTGATTCACCCTTGTCAGTGGCGTATTTAGGCCATTTTTAGGGGTGCTCAAGCACTACTACACTTCAGATATATGATGTTATCTACACTTCAGATATATGATGTAAGAAATGTGTTTGGAATGTTAAGATAAGTTACATGAAATGGGCTAAAGAGAGTAACTACAGCCCAGTTGTACATTTGTTGTTTGAATTTAATATTTGAAATGCTGTCAGTGTCAGTGACACTTCTACTTCCAGTGCAGAGTAAATACATTAAATTTATTTGCAGTACCTTGAATGTATAATTTTGCTGTGTTTTATGATGCAGACAGAGTATCTTAGATAAAAAAATAAGGGTGGGGTTTATCTCTGCGCATTTCTATATCTTCAAAAGAAAATACAGGATAGACAACAGACATATTGTGACTATATTTGGTTTAATAGGCACATAGGTACCGTCTGACTTTGTTGCTGTTAGTTCAAATGGAAAAAAGTCCCAATTTGACATTCATCAGATCCGGTGATGCTTTAAACATTAACAAACAGCATCTAGTGTGTGTCGTGGTTATAAAATTTGTATAAATGTAGCAAGAAATACTGCTTTTCTCTTTAGACAGACAAAACGTGCCCTGACGCTCAAGTTAAGCATCAAAAAATAGGAGCATGCATATTGCGTAGGAACAATGACGTCAGACCATGGAAGGTTTGTTTGTAGGTGTCCCTACCAAAGTTCATATCAAACCTACGACCTTGCATCATTGTTTCACAATCAGACCATGATGGGACCACAGATATTTTTAGTTGCTAAAAAAAGCAGAGCGCAGCTATTCTTGCCATTTGGATCTATTTCTATTCAAACATTTTATATCTGCAGCTATATTCTTTTCTGCACATGTGGCATCTGTGTCCGAAACGCTTCAGCTGTTGTAATGAATTGTTTCTAAACATGAGCTCAGAAGATGCAGTCGTGGATTCAGAATGCCTGTCTGAAAAGTTAAATCTAAACAGTATGTGTTTTCCCTAAAAAGGAAACTGTTTCTCTTAATCTGAGTTTTAAAAAAAACAAAGTTCAGTATGCAAATTCATAAAGGAAATGTGTAGGGATTTATTAACTTATTAGCAATTTGCTTGACAGAAGACATGGACTGGTTATGAGACCGCCATAATATTTGGCAAGCTTATGTCTTATATGAGACTGCATATCGAATGGCATATATATATATATATATATATATATATATATATATATATATATATATATATATATATATATATATATACAGCTTGTTCGACGAGCTTTAGCTAAAAAATTAGTCAACTCTAAGAATCTTACATCTGGACTAAAAATGGAAAGCCTGTTGTTCATGCCAGGAATCACAGTCAACACTGGGGGCTGAGCGCCCCTAAAGGTAAGATCCTAGAATCGCCCCTGACCATTGTGCCTTTTTTTCTAGGACATTGTCCCAGACCGAGCGCAGCTATGATGTGGGGAATCGGGAACTCTTGGCGATTAAGATAGCCCTTAAAGAATGGAGGCTGCCATCTGCTAAGGAGATGGGGGAGGTCTTAGCTCTGGAGGTCTTCCGTCTTCACGGACGCCCCACGGACATCGTCTCTGACAGAGGACCACAGTTTGTTTCCCGGTTCTGGAGGAGGTTTTGCTCTATGCTGGGCGTCTCTGTCAGTTTGTCTTCTGCTTTCCATACACAGACTGATGGACAGATGGAGAGAGCCAACCAAGAGATTGAAACCAAACTTCGCATCCTCTGTGAGTCTGACCTGACAAAATGGTAGCACAATTTACCATGGGTGGAGCAGGCTATCAATACTCTCCTGTCCAGCACCACTGGTCTTTCCCCCTTCTATGTGGTTCATGGTTTCCAGCCACTGGTGTTCTTGGTTCAAGAAAGGAAGGCCAAAGTCCCCTCTGCCTATGCCGCCGCCGTCAGGTGTCAACGTATCTGGAGGAAGGCCAGGAGGTCCATGATCAAGATGTCAGGGGTTCAGTCCAGGGCTGCCAACCGTCATCACACACCCACTCCCGATTACCAGGTGGGCCAGAAGGTCTGGTTGTCCTCAAAGGACCTTCCCCTGTCGGTGGAGAGCTGTAAGTTGGCACCTCGCTTTATTGGCCCTTTCCTCGTTTCCAAAGTTGTGAACCCAGTAGCTGTCCGTCTCCAGTTACCCCGGTCTATACGGATTTCACCTACATTTCATGTGTCCCGGGTCAAGACAACTTGTGAGCGGGACGACTCTGTGTAAAAAGAATGAAACCTCCAGTCTTTCACTGCCGCCTCTACGTTCTGGGGACGCAGTTAATTAGAAAAAACAAGCCACCTGTAGCTTGTATGAGGGGGTGGGGGTGTATGCTTTATGATCTTGTCTGAAGAGTCCACCGTGGCTCTTGAATTGTATTTGGTGACGTATAAAGTAAATTCATACCCCAATCTGTTATGCAGTTTATTTATACAGCACCATTTATACAAAAGGCAATCCAAAGGCACTTTATAAGACATCAATGCAATGACACAAAGAAAATAAAGCATAAATAACATTGCAGTAAATACAGAAATGTTCAACTTTTTGGGGGGGGGGGATTTACTGCACTAGTGGCTTATTTTCATACAGTAGACTGACAGGACAGGGGGTATGAGCGAGTGGAAGACATGTGGCAAAGGACCTCAGGCCAGAATCGAACCTGGATCAGCCATGTCGAGGCCTAAGGCCTCTGTGTATGGGTCGTGCACACTACCCCTGTGCCATGGGAGCAGGCTCCACAAAGCTGTAAAAATACAAACATCAAGGTCAAATCTTCAAAACAGTTTGATTATTTGTTCAAAACCTGCTGTGAACAAAAACTTTTTCACTCCTGATGAAGGAGACAGCAGTTCAGCACATCTCAGGGCTTTGAGGGGTTTGTTCCAGTGCTGAGGAGCTAACTAAAGTGAATTTCTCCATTGTGAGATCAATAAAGACTATCTTATCTTATCTTACAGCCGGCTCAACTTTATAAGTTCAAGCACTGGAACACAGAGTAAACTGGTCTCATGTAGACCTGGGAGGTTTACATGCTTCAGACTTGACAAGCAATTTAGAAATGTATTTCAGCCTAAGACCATTTAGTGATTTATAGAACAAAAGCGTTATTTTAAAATCTACCATTTGAAAAACGTGATGTCAGCTCAGTAATTCAAGAACTGGTGTGATATCCATTTTTCCTGGTGTTGGTCAGGACTCAGGCAGGAATGTTTTGGATGGGCTACCTGACTGATTTTTTTTAGAAACATTGGAGAAAATAATCTAACCAACTGAAAATTAAAAATAAGTGTTGTAATTGAACAAGCGAACAGTCTACCTACTCTGATCTTCCTCAGTTCTTTCTGTACAACTCTCAGTTCTGCTTTTATTACTACAATGAACGGTAAAAGCCGTTCATTGTAGCTTGGCTGCTTTCACTTTGAAAATGACTGAGAGTCGCAAGAAGCAAACTGTCTTACAAGTTTATCAGAAGAAGAGGAAGGCATCAGAAGAAATAAATAACACCAGATTATATTTGGGAGGTAATATAGTCTGGCGCTTGTGTGCCAGACTATCTTACTTAACCGTTTTACCAGGATTTGGCCATTTCTTACCACATTTCTGGTAAAAAAAAAAACGGCCACTCTACCTTTAAGGCTTCTTTGGCCTCCTCAGACCATTTCCTCACTGTACATGTTATAACTGGTTCCCTGTCTACAAGGGCTTTATACACAGGCTGGAGGTTAACCCTTCGAGGTCTGTGAGGTCGTATACCACCTCACAAAGTATGTTGTACATTTCCACGTGTAACTTTTGATGCATAAAAGTTATCAATGAACTGTTTTCTGCATCTGAAACATGAACTCTTAGCCTTTCTGCTGATACCATCGTCATAGTTGTTTGCTCTCCCTAACCCGTGTAGCAAGCGGGTGAAAATTAGTATTCAATGCTAGCATGCGTCTTGGTGATGCAACGCATTCTCTAATCAGAACGCAGAATGCGCATCCCAAAGAGTGTTACACGAAAAGATTTTACCTTGCTTGGACTGGACACTCTAGCAGGAATTTGTAAGACACCATAAAAGGCTATAAGTGGCCCTTTATGGAGGTTTATTGTGTGTAATTGCGCAGATTGTGATACATTTACTCGATAGATTTATTTGATTTTATCGAAGAATTCGCTGAACCGGAAATTGTATCACAGCCTCTGGGGTTAACTAATACAGAAGCATCTGTAAGAAGAAGACATCATCAGTCCTAGAGAGATGAGATGGAGCTGGATTACCTTGTGCTTCTGGATCCAGTTAAAGAGTGCGTAACCTAATTGTTATATACAATGAATAAGGAAGTAAAATATATGAATTCACAGTAAATCTTCATAAAACAGTGATGCATTATGCTCTTGTCTTTCATTTTTATCTATAAGAGAAAGTTTGGCTTCCCTCTGACAGATTTTATCCAAGCATTGTACACTAATACAATATGGATAGACCACGTAAAACTCAACTTTGTAGTAGTTTTTGTTTGGATAAACATTTCATTTAGGTTTTACTGGGAGTTTCTTTCTTGCTTTCTTTTTCACACATAAGTAAGTTAGTTTTACTTATGTTAGTTTGACTGGTTTGTGTAAAATATTATATGAATTTTACATGTGAAGTTGCTGTATGTGAAGTACTGTAAATTAAACAAAATAACGTTTTCACCCTCATTTGTAATAGTGATGTGCCAGATGTGCCAGAGGCATGCCCAAAGCATCAGTGGAATATTTGCCAGTGCCCTGTACTCCACAGGATGATCCCAGCAAGCGTGCATCTTATAGGAGGAGAAAATGTGTGCTCTGTTTGGCCAAGCACAAGAAGCAGCAGTCAACACCATGGAAAAGCATTTTTGTGATGTCCTCCTGTGCTTGATAGCTGATAGGAACAATTATTTTGACTACCATCAGCATTAGGTCGAGACTTGCATAAAAACGAGTGCCTTTTTTTCTTTTGGAGAATAAACATATTTGTAGATATGCTACAAATAAAACAATGCACATTGTTCAAGTAGACCACGTAGATCATATTTCAGCTGTTTTTCTGCTTATATATTAGTGTTTGGTGTGTGATTATCAATAAAACTATTTCTGGTTCTACATCTTTCTTATGAACACTCCACCATTTTTATATTATGAAAATTCATCTTATCCATGAAAAAAGGATGTATACTTCTTGACTGAAACTTTTAAGATGGTGTTATAACACCACAATTAAATTAAAACAAGTCCAGGCAGAAATTTGCCCCAAAAAGGCCTCAATTATATGCATTGTATGCCTCTGCCTCTGTAATTTACATACTGTGCAGTAGGTCTAGTGTTTATTATCTATAGTGTTGCAGGTAACATACAGATTAAAGGTAGGAAGGCTGGAGGATATGGATACATGGTTAAAGTCACCAGAGATCAGAAAAAGAGTCTTTTGTTTGCATTTTGCTCATAACAGTGTGGATGACATCACAGGCTGCGTCAGTGTTTGCAAACAGGGGCACAAACACTGTTACCACAATCACATGTGAAAACTCTCTAGGGATCAGATAAGGCCTCATCCCAACAGCTTTACATGCTCAGTGCAAAGCATCTCTATAGTTGTAATATGTCCAGAGCTGCACCATCTGTTATGAACAAACACAGCCACACCCCCTCCTCTAATCTTAAGGCTGTCCTCTGTTTTGTCCGCTCTCAGCCAATGGAAGCCCTCTATGTTTACACTGGTGTCCGGAAATTGCGCTTTCAGACAAGTCTAGCATCAGTAAATCGGCCTTTGTAAGCGTGCTGATGTCAGGTTTGCACTGATAATTCATCCACTTTGTTTGTCAGGGATTTCCAATGATGATGGATGGAACAGCATGTCTGTACCTTCTTTTTCTGTTATTCAATTCAATTTTATTTATATAGCGCCAATTCATGAAACATGTCATCTCAAGGCACTTTACAAAGTCGAATTCAATCATATTATACAGATTAGGTCAGATTATACAGATTGGTCAAAAATTTCCTATATAAGGGAACCAGTTGATTGCATCAAAGTCCCGACAAGCAGCATTCACCCCTGGACAAGTGTAGAGCCACAGGGAGAGTCGTCTGCATTGTCCATGTCTTTGCAGCAATCCCTCATACTGAGCAAGCATGAAGCGACAGCGGACAGAAAAACTCCCCATTAACGGGAAGGAAAAACCTCCAGAAGAACCGGGCTCAGTATGAACAGTCATCTGCCTCGACCGACTGGGGGTTACAGAAGACAGAGCAGAGACACAACAAGACAGACAAAAAAGCACAGAAGCACACATTGATCCAGTAATCTGTTCTACATTAGATGGGTGATCTGTCTTCCCTGGATGATGTCGCAACTAACAGAACGCCAGACCAGGTGCACCTACTAGGAAGAAAAAAGAGAGAGAGCTAAAAGTTAAAAGCTGAAATGACAACAGTCATTTCAATGTGATGCAATGCAAAACTAGAGAACAGTAGAACACAGTAGAGTGAGAAAAATAAGCCCTGATGTCCTCCAGTAGCCTAAGCCTATAGCAGCATAACTATAGAGGTAGATCGGGGTAACATGAGCCACTCTAACTATAAGCTTTGTCAAAAAGGAAAGTTTTAAGATTAGTCTTAAAAGTAGACAGGGTGTCTGCCTCATGGCCAGCTTCTCCTCATTTGCCAGGGGATATCAGGCCAAATGTCTGCACCAGTAGCAGGGCTAATAATGGGGGCTAGCACTGATCTGGGGTGTAAACAATGGTTGCATGTTTTCCTTCTCCGATCTTTAAAACAAAGCTATGCTAGTCTTTTTGGGTTGTGTTTGAAGGTTATGACAAACCTTTTTTTCCATTAGGGTTTTCATACACTGATGGGACATTTATGCTTATGTTTTCTGGTCCGCTCATTACACCAAATATGGCTGACAGTCCTTTAATAAGCCCCGACTGTTCGGTAGCATTAGCCACTATTATAGGGTGACCAGTCCCCGTTTTGGACCACCTGTCCCCGGATAAAGCTGTCCCCGGAAATGTTCCCGATTTTACCGAGGGGGAAAATCTTGCATGTAGACTGTTATTAAGGTAGAGCTGTTGCGCGCAGGAACAGGTGTTACGGAAACTGGCTGTGCTGCTGTTAACATAAAGACGAGGAACAGAGCGCACCACTATGGGCGGTAACGATCCTTTTGGATGTCAGCTGCCATTAAAACATGAAGAAGAAGAAGAAGAGCGCACCACTTTTAAAACAGAAGAAGAAGAAGTGGAAGTTCGTTGTCAACCGGTGGCAACTGATGCGGAGGTGCCCAGTGTTATGGTAAGTGTGTTAATCGATTAATTTTATTTGGATAGGACTGATCCTGTGAGAAATGTTTGGTTCGTGTCCAGGTTAAAAAATAATCAATAAAAAGTACTGCTCACATTAGTAAAAGACACTCAGATAAAATGTAACAGAATGATTGAAAACTCTTTGTAATGCGCTAATCTACTACGCTGGTTCTCCAGGGATCAACAAGGGTTCGTCTAAAGATGTTTTAGAACTGATTGGTAACCTTTAGGTTATATGTCAGATAGTTATAAGTAGAGTTATTACAAGTTGTTTTACTGATTTATGGTTGTGGTTTATGAGCATAGACTTCCAGGCTTAGGTGTGCTTTTCTACTAACCTGACTCTCGCCAGATGTATGTCGCTCCGCCTAGCTTCACTCACATACATCTGGGACATCTCCATAGGAATTGCCTTTATTGAAGGCTGGGCCTTATCAAAAATCCTTGCATATGATTGGATAAGCCACTTGTCTGTCATCTTTATCGACGTGCTATTTCAACCACTCACACCGAAGCTAACCCGTGACGCTGTGAGAGCGACGCAGGAAAAAACGAACCTTTTTTTTTTATGTGTTTGCGGCTCTAGTGGCACGCGTTTTATTGACAGTGAGCTGACAAGAAGAGGGGGGACCGCGTTGAGGACTAAAGGCCTCCTAATATGGTTCGCGCTAACTGCTAACCACTAACCGCTACGGGGCTTTTCACCTCACATCACCACAACACATTTTCTTGTCCCAAACAGGCTCTATGCTCAGCTCCACTTCTTCCTGAACTTCAGCAGCTCCTTTGTTACCTGCGTTTCATTACTGGACAAGCTGATTAATCCAGGTGTTTCTGACCTCAGTAACCAGACAGCCCTGTCGAATTATGGACAGGGCTTAGGAGTCCTTCTGTGTCGCGCAAGCTGTCTGTCTTAAATGTTATGTTTGTTACGTCTTGTCCGACATTTTGTTTTGGTGAAAATGGGATCCATTATGTGAAAAAACAGGGGCAGTCCGCGGCTCCGGTGTGAGTCTGTCTGTGTGTGTGTGCGCAGAATCGAGGTCTCTGTGTGTCTGTGGGCGAGTGGTTACGTATGCCTATCTCTGACTGTGAATCGCTTTGTACGTGTAGTAGTTACGGTGGAAAAGTACTGAGTCGAGCTAAGTGTAGCCTGTAAGAAAGCGGGGATCATGGCAGGAGCATTTGATCAGGATATTCAGGATAATCAATGGGGTTCCGCTCCGTGGAAGTCTTTGGGAGAACAGGTCGAGGCGCTGATGGGTTTTGTTGAAACGCATGAAAACTTGGACAAGAAGACGCAGTCGGAGTGGAGACAGAAAGTTGTTGAAGCTGTTAAGGCAGAAGAGAAGCGGCTGGAAAATGGTGAACCGCTGGGCAAGTATTTGGTAAAACAGTATGCTAAAAGTAAGAAACACATGAATGAATGTATGCAAAAACAAAAGATGTGGCCCCTTAGGGCGTGGCAGCTGCAGTGATGTTAACTCCTGAACAACAAGAATGGTATATGATGTCAGATGAAGCATTTCCTCATATCTCTCTTTCTCTCCATGCTGAGCATCAGGCAAAAGAGTTAGGAGGTGTGGTTAAACGTTTCCTCCAGGCCACTGATTGGGCACCTACCAGCGTCGCAGGTTTGTTGTTTTCAAACTCTACCATTACTTATCAAATTGTCTGTGATGTAACTGACAAGGTTCTTTTGAAGCATGAGCTTTTAACTCCACACCATGGCAGGGAACGTACTGACCACCATAAAGCAGCAGAGATGTTGGATGCTCTCCCATCACAACTCTGGGCAAACAGTCCCACGGATGTGGGATTAGTTTTGTGTGCTCCAGTTTCATTTCAGGTTACGACTGACTCTCCTGTTCGGGTGAATCAGTATCCACATAAACCTCAGGCAGAGGAAGGCATCGCTGACACCATTGCAGGCCGTTTGGCAGCTGGAGTATTAGAACCCTCTGTCTCAGCCTAGAACACACCCCCCATTCTTCCAGTGGAAAAGAATCAAACTGGTAAATATCGCATGGCACATGATCTTAGAACCATAAATTCTGTTTTAAAAACACCTACAGTCTCTGTACCTGACCCATATGTGGCCATTTCCAGTTTGGAGCCCTCTCATCAGTGGTACACGTGTATCGACTTGGCAAGCGCATTCTTCTGTCTTCCTTTGGCGGAAGAATGCAGAGATGTTTTTTCATTCACTTATAGAGGTCGCCAGCTGCGTTACACCAGATTGCCGCAGGGAAAAACGTCACCCCCAATGCACACAATATGCAGCAGGAATAGCCAGATTGATTCAAAAGACTGCACATTTAGTCATGGGACATACTCTAACTATTTTGACAACTCATAGTGTTGTGGCTTAGCTAAATTCACAAAGGTCCACTATGACTGCACTCAGACAACACAGGTTGTCCAAAATCTTGGAAGCAACCAACATCACATTCACACATGAAGGCATAAACATGGCAGATGGCATGACGGATGGTGAACCCCATCAATGTGAGGAATTGGTCTCCAGGATGGAAAAGGTAAGACCAGATTTGGAAGCTAGTCCTATTGAAGGCCCACAGGTGAGACAGTTGTTGACAGATGGGTGTTGTTTCAGACATGAAAGTGAAGGACTGAAAGCGGCATATGCTGTAGTGGAGCAAACAGACACAGGATTTGTAACAAGGAAGGCAGAAAGGTTACAAGGACCTTAGTCAGCGCAGAGAGCAGAGCTAATAGCAGTAATTGAGGCATTGAAGTAGGCAGAACGACAAGAGTTAAATGTATATACGGATTCAGCATATGTGGCAGGAGCAGTTCATGTCGAGTTATGTCAACGGTTGAGAGCAGGATTTTTGACAGTGGGGGGAAAACCGATAAAACATGAGATGGAGATGAGAGAACTGGCCGAAGCCTTGTTATTCTCGGCTAGAATTGCTGTGATAAAGTGCAAAGGACACGATAACAGTAATTCAGACATTGCATTAGGGAATCAGGCTGCAGACCAGGCTGCCAAAGCAGCCGCTGGATATGCGCCTCAGATGGTGATGGTGACTGTGGAACAGGAACTGAGAGAAGAATTGAGCATGACAAAGATCAAACAGTTGCAGAGCAGAGCAGCCCCAGAGGAGAAGAATATGTGGAGGTTGAGAGGAGCGTCAGAGCAGGAAGGATGTTGGAGGGGGCCAGATGGGAGACTGGTGTTTCCTCCAGGACTGAAACAGGAGCTTTTTTCTGAAGCACATGGTGTAGGACATGTGGGTGTCAGACAGATGATGGAAAACTTGAACCAGTGGTGGCATCCATTTATGTCAGACATGGTCAAGCATTTTGTAAAAAGTTGTACAGTGTGTGGTCAATATAACTCAAAGAAGACTTTGAAACCGTTGCAGGGAAAATTTCCTTTGATCACAATCCCTGGGAAGGAAGTTATTCTTGATTACATAGACATGGTGATCCCTGCTGGAGGTTTCAAGTATTTGTTGGTATGTGTGGACGCTTTTACAGGGTGGCCAGAGGCCTGGCCTGCTAAAAGAGAGGACAGCAAAACTGTGATAAAATGCCTTATTAACCATTACATTCCCAGGCCCCATCAGTCCCTGAAAAGATAAGGACTGATGATGGAACCCACTTCAAGAACCAGGACCTGCAACGAGTGGAGTCCAGTTTAGGACTCACACACAGGTCTTCAGTTAATTCCACCACAGGATATACTCCTTACGAGTTGGAGCCCGAAGAAGTTTTCCTGGGACCCAACATCGACCACCGGGAGCTGCAGGCGACTTGCAGAATCTGACAAGTAAGGAGTATTTCTCTCAGTTACAGACTGTTGTGGAGGCATACACCAGGATACAAGGACATCCCAAGGACGGAGAAAGAGGAGCACCACCTCCAGACGTCGACTTGGTTTGGCTCAAGGTCATCGAAAGAAAGTGGTTGGAGCCGAGATTCACGGGACCCTTCCAGGTGATCGAGAGAACCTCACATGCGGTGAGGTTGAGAGGAAAAGGTAATACGTGGTTTCACTGGAGCCAGTGTGCACCAGCAGCAGAACCTCAGAGGTCGTGAAGGAGGTTCAGGAGGTTCAGGAGGTCTAAAGGAGCGGATCAGCTGATTGGGCTCAGTCAGCTGTAAACAGAACCAGATACAGGGTCATAATAAAACCCTCTGGTTCTTGACACTACAGGCAGTCTACCTGTGTGTTGAAGATCCAGCCCGAAGATTCATCACGGTCATATTGATTGGCTGTGGGATGCCATCATTCTTCTAAGAACGTCTGGAAGAAAGAAGATGACGTTGTTGTAAAAAAACTTTGTAAACATTTAAGTGATTTTATATGCTTTTTTATCTTTCTAGATTTGGCTATAAGAAATGTTGGGATATTGATTTAGTTTTTTCAATATTTTTTGGTCTTATATTTGTGTGATACTTTGACTTGTTTGGACTAGAACACTGTTATTAGGTTACATTTGCCAGTGAAGGACCTTCATGGTAAGTTGGTAATAGTTTTAGGATTTTGTTAAGCTGAAAAGAGGGTTGTTTTCTACTTCATACTCTATAATAAAAAAAATTTCAGGTGAAGAAGTAAGTGAACCCTAATCTAAAGATACGATTCTCTCAATACAGCGCATTCCGGTTAATGTATGAAGTTGAAAATGGAGCGGAAATCTGGTAATTGGTCAATTCGGTGGAAGATGATTTTGGGTTTATGGATCCTGATTCTCATGTTGGGAATGTTTGTTTTGAGCAGTGTTATTCAAGGAGCAGGTGCTGCGGGTCCTATCAGACATCAGAAGCGGGCCATTCAAGATGAAGATGATTGTCTGACTCAACATTGTGGTATTGAATTGCATTACACATTAGGAACAATGGTTAGGTTTGAATTTGATTTATGTTCAGTAATACATTGTGGAGAAGACCCATCAGTCTGGCAGGAATCTGATATTTATGCGTGTGTGTTGCCGAAGGGTATTCCAAAAACCCCTTTGCATTGGTGTTACTACTGGGTTTATATGAGATGGCACACAGGAAATGAGGCTGTTCCAGTTCGCCATGGTGGTTTTGATAAATTATTACAAGAAGCATTAACCCTTACTAGGGGTCATCATCAGGTAGAACAAGGTGTTAATCCCATTATCCTGACCATTTCAGGGTTAAACATTAATCCTTAATTTGGGGCATACACTGGGGTTTACTCTGAATATAGTAGCGGAGTAACTATGCCCAAACCGTGTAGTATTAGTCCGTCAAGGTTTTATCTCGTCCTTGGAGCAGGTACATGGGGTGAAGGTCCCATTGGTATGATTAAAATATCTCTACATAATGCAACTATTTCTGGTGAACAGATTCTTTCATCACATGTGGGGAAAGAATTATCCTCTTCAGGAGAACTTCATGTAGATTATAATAAACTGACTCCTGGAAACATTATTGGGAGTTTCCAAGAAACCCACAAATTGAGACGCAATTTGTGGGTTTCTTGGATGGCCCGGACGGCCAGACAATATACTGTTGATAATTGTGTGGCTTGTGCTGCAGCTAGGCCAATTCTAACAATGGATTGAGGATCTTAGAGGATATAATTTCATTTTAGAATTGACGAAAGGCCGCTCTGCGAGGTGCAAGTACTATCATGATCTTTTCCCTCCTATAAATAATAATACTAAACCTGGGCCCTTTACTCCTGGAAATCAAACTGAACAGTATGTGTGTTTTAACTTCACAGGTAAAGCGACAGAAGATTCATCTAGGGTAGGAGTAATTTCACCGGAGTGGTGTAAATGGGTGATGCCTGGTGACGGAATAGGTTCATGGGCGAGATCTGGATTGTATTATTATTGTGGTGGTCAACAGTTGTTTGTCCGGATTCCTTTCGGCTCTGTTGGAGTGTGTGCCATGGTAAGATTGGTGGCACCACTGTTGGTCATGGGACCTGGAATGAACCAGGGAAACTTGTTACATAGAATTAAGCGTAGTTCTGAGTTTGATTTAACACGCAATTCTCCTACATACATTGTTGCTATAGGGGTTCCTAGAGGTGTTCCGGATAAGTACAAGTTGGTTGATCAGGTCGCAGCCGGATTTGAATCCATATTCCTTTTGATTACCCCTAATAAGAATGTTGATAGAATTAATTACATACATTATAATGTGTTACGTTTGTCTAATCTGACTAGAGACGCCGTTGAGGGCTTGGCTAACCAATTAGCTCCTACCTCTCTTATGGCTGTTCAGAACAGGATGGCACTAGATATGCTTTTGGCGGAAAAGGGGGTGTTTGTGCCATGTTTGGAGATATGTGTTGTACATTTATTCCTAATAATACAGCACCGGACAGGTTGGTGACTAAGGCTTTAGAAGTATTAAGGACTCTGAGTGAAACTATGCATGAACAATCAGGTATAGATAATCCTTTGGATAAATGGCTGACACAGGCTCTGGGTAAATGGAAGAATCTGATTATTTCTATGATGCTTTCCCTATCAGTATTTTTGGCAATTCTGGTTACGTGTGGCTGCTGCTGTGTTCCCTGTTTTAGAACTCTCGCTGTTCGATTTATTGTAGCTACTATTGAGAAAAGCACACTTTCCTCGTCACCTCCCAATACTCAGATGTTACAGGTGGGAGAAATGCATCCTCTGCAGGATACGAGATTGGAACAATATCATGGGGTGATGTGATTTTAAACGGGGATTTTCACGGGGAACTCAGAATTGATTTTGTGTTGTTTTATGGATAAATACTGTTTCACATGTGTTTGATTTTGTGATGCTGCCCTATTAGCTAATGCAGTACGGTTTAGTAGTGATTTTATAATCGTAAGGTTACTTATAAGTTACTCATTTACTTTTTTCTGATTTATTTCACTATGATGATTTTGATTTGTATTACTTGTTAATGTTAACTGCTGCATGCTTTGTTTATGATGTTTTGCCTCAATATGTTTACCAGAATCACAGGAGTGTTTTTGTGTATCTCACCTTCTTAGCTGTATGATTATATATATTGGTATACAGATTAATGTGGACTCTCTTTCGAGAGTCCAAAAGGGGGAAATTGTTATGAAAATATATAAACACTTATATGATAATAGTGTATTTTAAAGTTATACAGATATCAACCTTTAAACACAGTAACCTAGGATGAGAATGTGTGCAGAGGACAATAAGATGCATTCAGACTTCAGTAAGCGTACCAGCTACAGCACAGAACACATGAATCTGGATGAGGAGACAGGTTTGAGCCGGGACACATGAAATGTCAGATGGATCTTCATTGTGCGGGGAAGTTGGAGGTGGACGGCCACCGGGTTCACCACCTTAGAAATTGGGAACGGACCGATGAAGCGAGGTGCCAGCTTCCTGCTCTCCACTCTTAAGGGCAGATCCTTGGTTGAGAGCCAAACCTTCTGTCCTACGAGGTATACTGGTGCCGGGGTCCTCCGGCGATTAGCAGCTTTGGTCTGGCTCTCAGATGACCGGATGATGGTCCTCCTAGCTCTTCTCCAGGCTCGCTGGCACCTCATAGCTGATAACCGGGCAGAGGGCACCTTTGAATCCCTCTCCTGGATGGTGAACACCGGCGGCTGAAACCCAAACACAATATAAAACGGAGAGAGACCAGTGGTGCTAGAAGGAGAAGAGTTAATGGCGTGTTCCGTCCAGGGCAACTGACTAGCCCATCCTGTAGGATCCGACTCACACAGGATTCGAAGTTTAGTCTCCACCTCCTGGTTGGCCCTCTCCGTCTGCCCGTCAGTCTGGGGGTGGAATCCTGAGGACAAGCTGACCGAGATCCTCAACATGGCGCAAAACTCTCTCCAATACTGCGCCACGAACTGAGGACCCCTGTCAGACACGATGTCCGTCGGAAGACAATGCAGCCGAAAAATTTCACGGGCCAGTATCCCTCCCATCTCTTTGGCGGATGGGAGTTTAGGCAGCGGAACAAGGTGGACCATCTTCGAAAATCCGTCGATAATAGTGAGTATAACAGAGTTATCCTCCGAAACGGGCAGACCAGTGATGAAATCCATCGCTATGTTGGCCCATGGCCGAGAGGGTATAGGTAGAGGGTGGAGTAGTCCGGACGGAGGTCGTCTTGGGGTCTTGGCCTGGTTGCATTGAGGACATGCTAGAACAAACTCTCTAACATCAGGAGACAGAGATGGCCACCAGAACTGAGAACGCACGACCTGAGTAGTTCTGGTTATCCCGGGATGACAAAACATGCGGGAAGCATGGCAAAACTTTCAAACCTTACTAATGAGGTGGTCAGGAACGTACAGACGGTTCTTGGGGCAGGTCTCCGGAGGTTGGTCTCCTCTGAGAGCCTGTGTGACCTCCCTTTCCAAATCGATCATTGTGATGGTGCACCTTACTGAATCCGGGAGCACAAACTCCTCTGCACCACCGGTACTCTCCTCGTCCACCTCATACATCCTGGAGAGAGCGTCGGGCTTAACATTCTTGGTCCCGGGTCTGTAGGAGAGTGAAAAGTTGAATCGCCCGAAGAAAAGTGCCGACCTTGCCTGTCTGGAATTCAGCCTCTTAGCGGACTTTAAGTATTCCAAGTTCTTGTGATCCATCCATACGAGAAACGGAAGCTTGGCCCCCTCCAACCAATGCCTCCACTCCTCCAAGGCTAACTTGACGGCAAGTAATTCACGGTACCCCACATGGTAATTCTTCTCTGCACTGGACAGACCTCTTGAAAAGAAGGCGCATGGATGGACTCTGCCATCCCCCGCCTCCTGACTGAGAATAGCCCCTACCCCAGAGGCGTCCACCTCGACAATAAATTGTCTAGTAGGGTCGGGGGAAATCAAAACCGGAGCTGACGTAAATAAATCCTTAAGTCTCAGAAAAGCCCCGTCAGCCTGCTCATTCCAAGCAAACTTAATTTTGGAGGATGTGAGGCCATGCAGAGGTGCAGCTACCTTACTGCAGTTCCGTATAAACCTCCGATAAAAGTTAGCAAACCCTAGAAATCTCTGAAGCTGCTTACGGTCCTTAGGAGTGGACCACTCAGTAACTGCACTAACTTTGGCATAACCATAGCAATATGATTAGGTGAAATGATAAACCCCAGGAACGACATCGTAGAAACATGAAACTCGCATTTCTCTGCCTTAACGAACAGTTGATTCTGTAACAACCTAAGCAGAACAGATCTGACATGTTTTCTGATTGGCCGAGGCTGCGGCGTGTGACGGAGTAATGGGGGCTGGCGTAGGCGGAAGTGGCGGAGCAGCTGCTGCCTGATCACGCAAGTGGGACAAAATCTCCCGTACTCCACTTTCAAGTTGTGTAATGGACTGTTCAACTCCAGCACGCCACTGACTGAAGATGGATCCATAATGGCCAGATTATTATGTAAGGAAAAGGAATTCACGGATCCAATATTCTATTCAGACAACCAGTTATTATATCTCCATTCCTCGGGAAGAACCTCAGGAAACAGAGAGCAGCGGGTTAGTGACCACGTTAATTTGGAGGAGAACAAAGTTCGAAAACGTGTTGGTCACTAACCTCTTCACTGCGTAAAAGTTCGGGGAGAGTCAGAAGCCGCCAATCCAGCCGGCCGGCTGTCGGGTGCGTCCAGCTCCTGCTACAGCAAACGTCTCTGTGAAGCACTCTAGCAGCGGCCGGTAGCCAGGAGACGGACTGAGGATGGGAACGACGGAGCTGATCGAAGGCAGAATGATCAGCAGGGTGAGCCAGGTGCCGAAGTCGGGGACGATGTCAGATGTCAGAGCCGGGAGATCAGAAGTCCTATGAGGCGTCAGAGGGAGATCCAAAACGGGGTCGAGGCACAAATCCAGGTCAGTAACATGGTGGGGCTGAAGGGCTTGACGACGGCAGGCAGAGACGGTGGTCAAAAAGCAGGATCGGGTTCGGTACACTAGTAAGCAAAAATCAGGCAAACAGGTCAGAAGGGATAGGCAAGCTCGGAGGTCAGCAAACAGAACTGGTCAGGATCAGGTCATATAATACAGGGAACGCTGGAATAGATCTTGCAAGAAGCTCGAAATAATCTGGCACTGATGTCTAGTCGATGAACAGGTTTTATACTAACAGGAGCAGGTAGATACGATGAGAGGTGATGAGAAACAAGGAGGAGCTAAACAGGTGTGTAGTGTGAGTAATCAGCATCAGTGCTGAGATCATAACAAATATGACATATGTGTGCAGAGTATGCTGT
Organism: Fundulus diaphanus; assembly: GCA_037039145.1. NCBI lineage: Eukaryota > Metazoa > Chordata > Actinopteri > Cyprinodontiformes > Fundulidae > Fundulus > Fundulus diaphanus. The sequence continues at coordinate 49,645,944 of CM073124.1, read as the reverse complement.
TAAAAGAATGCCTGTGAAATCACTCTTTCAACTAATATCAGCCGATTGGCCTGATATTCACCGAACAATACCTAACAGACTGAGACTTATTTAAGTTAACATTAAGTAACTTAAAACATGTGTAATTGCACAACAATGTTGTGAGTTGAAAGACAAAAAGACAGGGACACACACTACTAAAAGTAGATAAAAAAGATGAAGATAAGATACGAACTGCCACAAGCTGCTGGCTATCGCAGCGCTGGGAAAAATAAACAAAAGAATTAAGTGCATGAATAAATGGGTCTATTAATTGCATTGCCCAGAACACAAAGCAAAAACAGTGGAAAGATTATAATTGTTGTAGTCTTTCCAAATTTATTGTTTGAAACATTTTATCACTCCAACATGTACAGATAGTTCTACCCTATTTTTCAGGCTCTTGAACTGATTAGAGATGGAACCATTATGTCAAGTCTCAATGGGGTGGAGGTCAAGGCTTATTGGAGGCCAGTCCGAATGTGAAAAAGATGACGGGGGTGACGCTCCTCATTTGATCCTAATAAATCCTGATACTACCCTCTCATGCTGCATGGTTCTTACCCATAACACCTGACTGGACTGTTTAAGGAATGAAAAACATAACTTTGGGTTGGATAACAGTTGCTAGGTATGGTGATCACCCGTCCTGCGTAGCACGTGCGCGCACAGCGTTTGAAGCCCAATTCATGCGTCCCGCAAATTGAGACCGTGTCACGCATAATCAATGCTTTCTCAAAAAAAAGTTGGTCGCTCTATCCACCTTATTTTCGAACGACGAAGTAACTATGGCCACAGCTTCAAACTATTCATGACTGAGAAGATGACATGAAGAACTGCCTCACATAATGTACGAGGACATTTTAACCTGTTTTGTGTCGTCACTTGGTGCGGACGGCTCTGCAGTGCGACTTTACCGAAGCGAACCTCCGCAGTGAAAAAATATCAATAAATATCAACAAGGATAACCTGGTATTCATGGAGGCTGATGGCCGTTCAAGCCATAACTAGTCCGACGTTCACGCTGCTGGATCCTGACTGCATCAACCGGCTCTACCGAGACGGCCGAAGCGCTCTGGTGCTGCGGCTCCAGGGGAAGCCTTCAGTCATGCAGTGGCGATCTTATGGAAGGTAGGCTAATGAATGGTCTGATTCAGAAACATACTGGCTGTTGGCTCGTTGTGATTAGATTGCTGGTCAGTTAATTTTGTAATGTTTTGGATTAAACTGATGTTATAAGTGGACATCTAAACATTCTGCCCACTTCATGTTTTGGCTTGAAAAGGTTTGAGTCCTAAAGGTGACCCCAAAGTCCTAAAGGTGTCCCCAGATTGCCTTTACCAACATCCAAGTTCACCATCCTTCCTCCCCCTTCTCGTTCTGTGAACCTCTGGAGTCGTGAGTTAAGACTTTTTTACAGTTCCTGTGGTGTAGAGCCACTACAATTCCTGTTAATCCTTTAATTTTAAATTATAATTTATTTAAAGTGAATAAATTGTAATGAAAAATAAATAAAATTAAATAGCTAAAGTAAATCGGAATTGGAACTGCATCTGTTCATTGAATGTTCAACGTATTATGAATCTTTATTTAGAAAGAAATACACATTGGTTGGCCTATTCATGAGCATACATCAGCAATTACACATGTTTATGGGAATAGGGCATTATTAATATACCATGTAAGGTGGTATGTGCTAGAAATGTGTAAATCACTATCAGTGAGTCTGCCCGTGAGGTGGGGGCACCGCCGCGCCAAGCAGTGTCCCACTTTGTCCCTCAGAAACATACCCCTTGTCCCCCCTTGGGCTTATTAGCAGGTGGTCACCCTATTGCTAGGAGCTAAACATGTATCATTCTGTTACTTTTATCACAAGACAATGTTTTAAGTTGGTTTAACGGAATGCAGATGTTGGCATTTTCTTTTGCATGGGAGTGTTTCTTTGTTAATGTTTCAACGGCCTTACTATGGTTTAATTCCTGCTGTGTTCTGGTTTTAAAAAGTTAAAAACATGGTGTAAACATGTCATTAACTGTCACACTTATTCACACAATGACTTTGTGAAAAACACTGATGGATAGAAAGTTTACCAGCATGGAATCAAAGCCAATGAGCTCGGGTCTCTGAACTAACAAATAGATATCGAATGGACTCTGGATAGCAGCTGTGAGACCATCAAACCTCACTTTCAACACCATATCCCGATACACATGTGTGTGTTCAGGGCATTATCAGACTGGTAAGTTTGAATCAAAGCTTGTTGTGCTATTTTACATGGAGCTTAGCAGGCTGCTAGAAATAGCCTAGCCAGCTGAGGCTAGCAAAAAAAAAGTAGGCATAAAGGATAGCCTCTATTTCCTCCATGCATAGGAGACATTACATCATAAATTGTCCTCATTCCTTGGAGGTTATCTGTGATATTTCATTATAACTGAAGTAATTTTAAAAGTAATACTGGACATGCTTGTTTCTCAGAGCTTGTTAGGCTGTTTCACACAGACCTTTTAGCAGGCTAGGCTAGCGGTAGCCAGCTAGTGCTAGCCTAGCCTGGTAAAGGAGTAAAGTAAAGGAGAATATTGCCTGCTACATTAATTAATTAACCAGTGAGCCCCTAAACATTTCCAACATAAATGCAGAGAGGATGCCAGGCTTAAAATAATTTTAAATGAATTTGTCCAGTAGACGCATACCTTTGAAATGAAGAGTTTTCTCTTTAAGATGAAAAATTTGGTGATCGTGCGTATCAGGGAAGAGGATGAGTGGAACACAGCTTTCAACACCCTAACTGGACACTATGAGTACTTAGTGATGCTGTTTGGTTTAACCAATGCACCGGCCATCTTTCAGAACCTAGTAAATGAGGTCCTTAGAGATATGGTTGGGCAGTTTGTGTTTGTTTACCTTGACATTATTATTTATTCTAAGGACTTAGAGACTCACAAAAAGCATGTCAGGTCCGTCTTGCTCCGGTTACTTCAGAACCCGTTGTTCGTCAAGGCAGAGAAAGGCGAATTTCATGTTTCCACCATGTCATTCCTGGGTTTTATTGTGTCACCTGATCAGATAGCTATGGATACCGCCAAAATTAGAACAGTTACCGAGTGGCCTACCCCTAAGGACAGAAAGCAGTTACAGAGGTTTCTGGGGTTTGCGGATTTCTATAGGCGTCTCTCTTCGAGGTCGGTCGTGTTTTTCTCTCCTCTCCAGCTTCACCCCCCTCCCCCCTCCCCTGCTTCTGCTGCTATGTCTTTTGTCTTTCTGAGCACTTTCTTCATAACACCCAAACTCTGAAAACCATGGATCTGGTAAGCTGGACTCTCACTGCTATTTATTCAAATTTTTCAACGGGTAGGCAACAAAAGGGGGACCCGTCCGGTCCCGATTTGACTAATTTCGTGGGATGCACCCTATATTCGTGGATGGAAAATGGTGTGTCTTTCGACTTTGTCATTCCTGGACGTGGAAATGCTTACATTTGGATTCATGATACTTGGATTTCTAGTTATTGGATTTGGTGGATTTTTGATGTATCGGCAAATTCAGCGGATGTCGGTAGCAATTTGGCCTTGATCAGTCTACCGGCTGCATATGACGCGATCACTAAGGCAGTGAACGGACAGACCCGGAAGGTGGAGGAGCAGAGCCGAAAAGCTGGATGTGCTGGTACGCAGACTGGCTTCGGTGGTTGAACTCAAGGGGAGATGGGATAAAATCTGGAAGTGAAACGCGGAACAGCCCAACAATTTGGAATATTGGATTCACCATTTGGAGCCAGCAAAAACTTAAAGCTGACGGGAAAGTCAGTGCAGCTTGTCCTCATAACAAATAAAGTATTTGGATTATGCCTTCCCTATCTAGTCACTCCTGGATTGTTATGGCGAGAGTGCTCAGAACTCTCCCCTGCTACTCCCTCCCCTGCTGACATCTGCGGATGCTTTCTGAACTGTTGGCCGGCTGATAACATCAAGGACAATGGCCTCTGGAGAGCGTTCACGGAAATATAAATACTTCACCCAAACAGACACACATAACTGATGCTCATAAAAACATATGAACTTACACACGACTAGTCTCAAATGTTTTAACTTTCTGCTTATATGTGTCTCGTCTTATTTGTGCTTCTTGTGCTGAGGTTTTTGATATCTCAAAATGTATCCTGTTATAGGATAAAGTTTGAAATATATTTTTTCCTCCCACCTTCCTTTTGTGCCCTCTATCTTTCCACAGAGTAATGGCAGCGCCCTGTGGGCACCATGTAAGGCGATGTCCTTGGCAGCAAGGCCTCAGTAAATCGTCTCCCCATGAAATGTTTGTGATCTTTGTGATGGCGGTTGTACTGAAACAGCAATTTCCCTCTGGGATTATTAAAGTATTTCTGATTCTGATTCTGAAGAAACTACAGCCAAATAGCGTCTCCTCTTCATGCTCTCACTTAAAATTTAGTTTAGTTCCAAACAAATTAAAGTTTGTTTGGAACGAGCAGGCCGACAGGGCCTTTCACAAACTTAAACAACTGTTTACCTCAGCACCAGTCTTGATATCCCCTGACCCTGAGAGACAGTTTATTGTGGAGGTGGATGCCTCCAGTTCAGGGGTTGGAACTATCCAGGATGTGGCTGATGGTCGAGTTCATCCATGCGCCTTCTTTTCTAAGAGTCTTTCTAGCGCAGAGAGGAACTACAACGTGGGGGATCGTGAACTCCTTTTAAAAAAAATAAAGCCGTTTGTATTCCTTTAAATCTCCGTATTTTGATTTTTAAATCCTCCACTTTTCACCTGATCATGAAATAGCTTTCTAACCATTCCTTGGACCTGTCTTTACCAGAGTCAGCCTCAGTAGAAGAGTTTTTACTCAACCTGCAAGTATCTTTTTTCCCTAATCGTCAAGATGAACTTTAAGTTCCTCCTCACCCTCTTCATCAACTTGTTTCAAATCTGCCAGTAAAGATCTGCGTCCAAAAAGCACATGGCTGACATGTTTCTTTTACTGAAGAGAGTTTTTACACCAATGACTCACCACAAAGATGTTATTGAAAGAGAATTAAAGCAACACGGATCTTGCCATCATTCCTGGGCAGTATGTGGAAATAAAGATGCAATATTATTATAGAAAACATGTTTTCACTTGCCATTTTGTGCCGTCTCCCTTGCCTCTCTCCTGTTTTTGCTCTCAGGTGATTTATCTCAGCTTTAATCAGTAATGAAAAACCCACCCTTTGCAGGAGATGCACCGTCAGCAGCAGGCATGGGACTGAAACCAAAGTAGTCAAGCTGAGGCCTGTTCCTTGAAATTATCTCCCAAAAAAAATCTCTGGTGAAGTTTATCCTCAAACAGCAAAAGACAGCTGAGATCAAGATAACAAGCTGTATTGATATAGTCCAAAGAAGAGCAAATGTTTTTGTTTTTTCCAGTTTTATCATCTGTTTTAACTGTTCTCACATTGTGGATATCTCTACAGTTATAGGAGGTGTAACAGTGCCAAAACAGCTGCAGTGAAATGAAGAAGAAATCAACAACCCTTTTGTAATTGAGAAGGATCTCTCTGTACAGTGGAAGTTAGATGCAATGCCTTGCAAAATTTTTCATATCCTTTTAATTTTCTCACATCCTGTCACATGGCAACAAACTTCAGTGTGTTTTATTGGCACAGACAGGCACAACATTTTCCATGCCTGTGATGTGAAAGAAAGAATATACATTACTTTCAACCTTTTTACACTGAAAAACATTTCAGAAGTGTGGAATGTAGCTATCTATTAGATATCTGTAACTAAAAAGACAACTATTTGCCATGAATGTTTAGCAATGTGACCTTTATGGAATAGTGGACTGCAGCTTCTGTTGTTGCAGAAGTTCAAACTCAGGCATGAGGGGAATTTGGAGAGACTATGGAGAGAGACTTTCGGTTGGCCTCAAGAAAGTTCTGGAAAACCATTCCATGACTTTTAAAAGGGAAACAGGGACCATCCTAAACTGTGTATGCTCTTGAAGGGGAACCGCAGACCTGGACTAAGGACCTCAACCCAGTCACCATGTCCTCCATGGAACCTGAGGAATTGGCAGAATGCAATTCCATCACAGTGGCAGGGAGCAAGGTATGGATGAGATTTAGCCTGAGTTTCTGAAGGCTCTGGTCATTGTAGGGCTGATTTTGTTGACACGCCTTTACAATGTCACATGTAGGACCAGGACAACACCGGACAGGGGTGGTGGTCCCAATTTTTCAGAAAGGGGAACGGAGGGTGTGTTCGAATTATAGAGGACTCACACTTCTCAGCCTCCCTGGGAAAGCTTAATCAGTTAGAGCGAAGGCGCCAACTGATAGTTGAACCTCAGATCCAGGAGGAGCAAAGCGGCTTTCGATGTGGCTATGGAACAGTGGGCCATAACTTTTTCCTTGCAGAATTGCTGAGGGGATCATGGGAGTATACTTCTCCAGTCTAGATGTGTTTTGTGGATCTGGAGAAGGCTTAGGACTGTGTTCCTTGAAGTATTTTGGTGGTGGGAGTATGGAGTAACTGGGCAGCTTTTGAGAGCCTGCAGTCCTTTTATGCTGTGTCCGCATTCTTGGCATAAAGTCAGGCCAATATCCAGGGCATGCTTGACTCCGCTAGGGCAGCCACTTGTCACCAATCCTGCTTGTGATGTTCATGGACAGGATCTCAGGGCATAGACATCGAAAAGGGGGTGTCTGGATTGGGAAATTTAGGATGGCATGTTTTTTTTTTGTGGATTATGTGGTGCTGTTGGCAACTTAGAGCTATGACCTCTAGTGCACACTGGAGCGGTACACTGCTGAGTGTGAAGTGGTCGGGATGAGAGTCAGCTCCTATAAGTCTGAGGACATGGTGATCGACTGGAAAAAGGTGGATTACCCCCTCTGGGTTGGGGATCTGTCTCTGCCTCAAGTGCAGTTTAGGTATCTTGGTGTCTTGATGATGGTTGAATGGAACAATAGATGGACAGACGGATTGGGGCTGCATCTGTGGTTGCTGAATACACCCCACACATTTCAATTCTAAAAATACATAAAATCCTGATGTAATACATTGAAATTTGTGGTTGTGAGTTGACAAAATGTTGCATGGGATTTAAATAATTCATTCATGGCACTTCACACCATCGCACCCTTTTTTGTGAGATTTTCCAGAGACATTAAAGATGTGGATCTTTTTGCTATCACTTGATCATGGTAAGTAATTTAATAAAGAACTTAGTTTTTTTATTTGTCACAAATGTTTTTTAGAGAGAAAATCCAGATTATTATTTCATGGATTAATTTTCCTTTGTTTCTTATGCAGCAAACTGTGAAAAGTGAAATAAGGTGAGTTGAGCTTGTTGCTCCACTAAGAGGGCTGACAGAGCAGTACTATATAAAATCAGGTGTGTTTAGCCTTTGATCTCACTGTTTGATGTGTAAACTTTCCTGTCACTTTCTAAGACATGCTGCCTGGCAAGCTACTCTGTTTGTTGTAAGGCTTAGGTGTGTTGGTCTTACATGCTGAAACCAGGGTCTAAAGAGCCCCTGATTTACTCAATGAAGCAGCACTGGTATATGGCAACACACACACACCTGTCCGTTGTTGCAAAATAGAGCAGAATGTTTTGTATGCTTGGAAACAAAGAGCTATTCAGAAGTTTTGATAAATCTTCATCCCTGGCCAGTACAGTTAATTTTATGCTAATTTGAATTGCTTTCATATCTGCCCTGTCCAACAAGTGGAACTGTTGTTATCAATCAGCAATTGAGGGAATTTAGAAAAGCATTGATTTCCCTGTTTAAATATTAACAAGTTCAAAAAAGGGATTGTGTCTTGACTCAAAGGGCCCAGTTTCATAAATCTGATGACAGAACTTCAAAGCAGTCATAAATGTGTATGGTATGTGTTTGTAAGCTTTGTATGATTTCTTATCATTGCATTTTTATAGCTGATGCTTCAAAAGAACCTTCTGTACAATAGGTACAATAAACAACTCCAGAGTTACAACACATTGTACTAAAGAATGTTAATATTTGCCAGCTTTGTTCTATTGCATTGCAATAGCCACCTGCTTTATTCTGCTATATTTTTATAGTTTAATGAAACCCTGAAGCACTTTGGTCAACTTTGATGTTTTTAAATGTGCTATAAATTTGATATTGACAATGATGTGTTGGTCGCGCTTTTCTATCATGACAGCCCTTAACGCAGTAATCTATTGACTTCACTAGACCCTTCAATGTGTGTTGTGGTTTCTGGCTCTAAGATGTAAGCAGCAGATCTATTTTTCTGTTTTTTCTTCATGGTGCAGTTCTGATGATCGCATAGCCTTATATGATCCCTTCAGTAACGAGGAAGGATCGCCCATGACCACTTTCAATGGTCATCTTTAGCAACTCCAGAATTGGAATTCTGCTGGATCAGATCACATAGGACAGTGTTTGCTAATCACTGGCTGACCACTGCAGACCTGGAAACACTTGGGGTCACAAATTGCAGTTTTGGAGAGGCTCTAACTCCAGCCACCAGATACTCACCCTTGGTAGACTTAAAATTCTCATGCTTGTACATTTTCCTGCTTCTACCACATAAAGTGTGAGAACAAAATGTTTACTTCCTCTCTAATACAGAACATCCCACTCACTAGCAGGTGCCATGATGACCAAATAATTAGTGATATGTAGTATATCTTTCAGTATTGTGCTTCATTGGTATTGATTTAGTCACTATGCAATTTGCATAATAGCGTTCAAAAGTAAGGTGTAAATTGTACAGAGAAAAAAGAAGAGGCTCTCCATTATGTTCAGGAGCTCAAGTTGCTGCAAAATTCTGTAATTTAAATCTAAGATAACATGTACATAAACACACAGCACGCTGTGATTATGCAACAAAACATTAAAGCCAAAATAGTGACACTGTATCCATATGCTGCTGTCAAAATGTTTGATTAACTGATCACCAGTGAGTTTGACCCCTCCATAAGAGCAGGGGTAGTGTTATGGCTGCAGTAGGTCTCTACCTTATTTTCCTTGTCGGGTTCGAGAGACAGGCCTTCTGCAGGTGGGATGCATTTCCCTGATTAGTGCTCTGCTGCTTTAAAGCTGCTATGCTTGCAGCAGAGGAGAGGCTCTCTTCCTGCTTTCCCTCCTCCAAAACCCCATTTGGTTTGGTTTGTAGTTTATCTTATGGTAGGGTTTTGTTAGGTTTGTTTTGTGTTTGCTTATTTCTGGTTAGTTATGGGTTTTGCATTAATCCATTTTGGTTTGTTATTTCAGGTATTCCCTCTTCAGGTTTTATTTCTTTAGTAAAATTTAACAAATTCAATTTTAATTGTTACCAGAAAATCGTTGTGTGGTCTCCCATAATGTTGCCCCACCAAACGAGCCTGGTGGACGTAACATTTGTATGTTGATCTTGAGAATATACAATAGGTGCTTGTTATCAGGAGGGTAAGGCATCACAATGACCTTACAGAAGTAGACGTGGGTGGACATTAATATAAACCTTGCCTGCAAGATCAATTCTCGCGGTATTTGTGCGTTCACAAACACATGAGAATCCATCTTGTACCGCTCCAGCTTCAACCGTTTGTGTCTGAACCAAAAACGGTTCAGGCCAATCACGTTGCAGTGTTGAGGGTTAAGGCGGGACATACTGGTGCAATGAAAGCAGGAGCGGTTGATCCCACAGCCGAACCAACACAAGCATGGCAGCGCAGGAGGATGCCCGCAGAGCTACTATCATATCTGTTTTGTAAGAATCCACAATTTCTTCTTTGATAGTAGAAGAGCAAGAAATGCCTTGAATAGCTTACCCTCCTGTGGTTTCTCGTGATGCGTGCTGCTTACCTTTTAATTTGATACTGTGATTGGCTAAAACCAACCTTTGGTAGGCGGGCACTAGGTGTCTCTTTGCCCAATCAGTTCAGAGAGTTCTGCTGCAATTCCCTCCTTTCCCCAAACGGATTCAAGGGGATCAGTCCCAGAATGATAATTTGCGGAACGGAGAGTATTACACATTATCAATCTGGCTGGCCAGGTTAGATTAATCTGGGAAGGTGTATAGATCCTTCCAGTTGAAAAGCAGACACCTTTCTGGACATAGTCGAGAAGGCAAAGTTGACTCAAGGAAGAAGGGGTAATTTGATTCATTGCCAGTGCTATGTTTTCTCTTGCATGTTTACCATTATTTGTTTTCACCCAGGGTTCTTGTCAGTAGTTCAGGTCACGGGCACTTCTCAAAAAGTCTGAATATTGTCAAAAAGATCAATATTTTTTGTCACTCAAATCACAAAGTGAAACGCATACAGATTCATCACACAGAGTGAAATATTTCAAACCTCTATTTTTTGTAATTTGGATGACTTTGACTTACAGATAATAAAAACCCAAAATTGAATGTCTCAAAAAATTTGAATGTTTTAAAAAGACAGAGAAGCCTCAGCCTCTCAGCCTGGCACTTTCTGCCTGCCTCCACTTGCTTTGTCTCTGCACAGCAAGTGTTAACCACTGTTATCACCCGCTGCTGAGTATCACATGGCAGCAGCTACAGCGGGGTTTTCTACGTCCCTAACCCAAGACGAAATCCCCACAGCCGCTGCCTCCTCCTGGAGCCTTCCACTCTCCTGGGGTGGAGGACTCTACTTCTTCCTGTGCTCATCTCTGTGCTGCCAAAGAGTGCCAGAACCTGCTGCCTTCGGATTTAAGGCCCAAGTTCCTCCTCATAATGTGGTGGGCTATCTTTTGGCAAGGTTCTTCCAAGATTCCCCCTGTTCCTCAGCTTTGAAAGTTCCCCCTCTGCCACCAACAAACTTTGTCCATTGTCTAGACAACTTCTCAGTCGCCCTCCAGAACTCTGTTTTGTTTGTTTTTTCTTGCCCTCCTTGGACTTTTTGTGGGCGTCTGGGATCAGCCATTAATGAGGGGGTGTCATATTCCTGGGATGTTTCTTTAGTTTACCTTAAGGATTTAGTTAGTGTTTTCTGTTAGTTCTTTCTGCATTAGTTTTATATCTGCCTTCAATTAGATTTCTGTGTTTCCAGTCTGTCACCGGTATCCCTCAGCTTATCACCTTCATTACCTTCACCTGTCATCTATTATTATTTTATTACCTTCACTTGCCCTCCTATGTTCTTCCCTGTCTCTAAACCTCTCTAAACCACCTGTCCCTCTCCCATATGTTAGTTCCTCCATTATGCAACCACTGTTTTGTTCCCCGTTTCTCATCTCTGTAAGTTCTTTTATCCTCTTTAAACTTGATTTATCACATTGACGGATCCAGGTTCCTGCTCATACTTCAGTCCAGTCACTTCATCAAAATCTATGACAATCGTTCAATTCATTTCAATGTCATTTATATAGCTCCGACACAGCACGCCATCTCAAGGGACTTTACAAAGTCAAACTCAGTGAAATCAGACAGATTGGTTAAAATGTTTCCTATCTAAGGAAACCCAGTTGATTGCATCAAATCTTGACAAGCAGCATTCACTCCTCATGAAAGAGTGTAGAGCCACAGGGACAGTCGTCTGCATTGTCCATGGCTTTGCAGCAATCCCTCATACTGAGCATGCATGTAGTGACAGTGGAGAGGAAAACTCCCCTTTAACGGGAAGGAAAACCTCCAGCAGAACCAGGCTCAGTGTAAACGGTCATCTGCCTTGACCGACCGGGGGTTAGAGAAGACAGAGGAGAGACACAACAAGAGAGACAAAAAAGCCCAGAAGCACACATTGATCCAGGAATCTGTTCTACATTATATGGTAATATTAGGTAATCTGTCTTCCCTGGATGATGTCACAGCTAACAGAACACCAGACCAGGTGCACCTACTATAAAGAAAAAAATGACAGAGAACAAAAAGGTAAAAGATGAAATAACAACAAGCAATGCAAATTGGAGAACAGTAGGAGGACACAGCAGAGTGAGAAAAATAGACCCTGATGTCCTCCAGCAGCCTAAGAATATAGCAGCATAACAATAGAGATAGCTCAGGGTAACCTAAGCCACTCTAACTATAAGCTTTGTCAAAAAGGAAAGTTTAAAGCCTAGTCTTAAAAGTAGAAATCTTCAGCAGAACCAGGCTCAGTGTGAACTACCATCACACATCACACATCAGCATAAACTAATGATTCTATCTCCCTGACTCTGGGCTGGGGAGATCAGGTCTTAAAGCTGAAGTGTAATTTTTCGTATTTTTTCCTTCAGGTGTGGTTCATGGTTTCCAAATAGTAAAATTAGTTCAAGGTGGTCCGTAATATTAATGTTGTCGCCCTGCTAATGAGCAGGGTCAGACGGAGTGAAAAAAACTGTTGCTGAAATGCTTGCAAAGCAGGTACAGCAGCGCAGTGTGTGCCACAGAGCTGGCCGTTAAGGGACTTAAAAACCCATTCAAGAATTTGAGGAGCTTCACAAGGATTACAAATGCTGCATTACTTGTGTCAAGCCATTATTGAACCAGAGTGGACAGTTTTGTATTTCATTTGAAAATCACCAGTGGTGGGCACAGTTGCATTAATCAGCAAATAGATAATTGTGGAACTAACTTTTCATTCAGAGTTTTCCCAAAGTAGAACATGATGGTGGCAGTATCATGCAGTGATGATGCTTTGCTTCAGTAGTGACAGAAAAGCTTGTCAGAGTTGATGGGAAGATTCATGGAGCTAGAAGGTGGAAAAAATCTTGGCCGCTAGAAACACAGAATAGTTGTTGGAATTGGTTCTACAAACTGTCGAATGGGGGGCAGAATCCAACCTTTCAGTTTATTTTTGTCAAAACGTTGAAAAACAATAAATTATTTTTCTTCCACTTCACAGTTATGTGCTGTTTTATGTAGATCTGTAACATAAAATCCCAGTAAAACTGCCAGTGAAGTCATAAAAGTATTCTTTGGACTCCATCATTATGGCAGTTATGTGAAATCCACCCCCCCCCCCCCAGATTGTTTATCCAACACTTTTCCAACTGGTGTAGAGGCTTATAGGGTCATTTCTCAACAGTTTGAATCTTGGCTGCAGTCTCTTTTAGATTTTCATCTAATAAGGGGGTTTACGTGACTCCAAGCACCCCAGCCTTCTCCCACACACCCATTAAATCTTTTTACAAAGAGTAAATGAAAGCTGATAACGTTAATACAGTTCTTTGGAAAGCGTAGGAGTTGAAGTTATTTTCACAACCATGGATTCATTCTTGTCTTCAGAATTCTTCTTCTATCACTATAAACATTAGTATAAACATTTTATACTATAAACAAAAGAATACAATTTTTTAATGTGTGTGGGGGGCAAGAGGCAAACAAGATAGGTTGACAGACAGGACTATCACTCTCACCTAAAGGCAATTTAAAGTCACCAAATAACCTAACAGTCATGCCAGAGAGATCCCACACATGCAGAGGGAGAACATGCAAACTCCATGCAGAAAGACTGTAGATCAAACCCGGGAACCTTCTTGCTGCAAGGCAACAGTGCTACCAACTGTCTCACTTCCACTGCTGTGTGGTGAGGTCCTGAAAAATAAAAAACTTTTATTATAATACCATCTCCAGAAACCCTTTTTTGTTTAGCAAAATTACCCTGGCCCATGTTGGCAACAAGCTTTCTCTTATGTTATTCCTTCAAATTTGAAGAAGGTATTAATATGGAAATACTGATGATTTCACATGGGTTAAGAACACTCCTGGGACCATAAAACAAGTCAAGGAGAGATTGCAGTTTCCTCAGAAACTGCAATCAAAACCCTGTCCCTGCAGACAGCCGTGGTGGAATATGTATCCACGTATTGCAGCTCAATGTAGTACTCCAGCTTCAACATGCCAGTCAAGAGGGCCCTGCAAAGGATAGTGAGGGGTTTGAAAAGATCATTGGAATGTTTCACAGTTCAGAACATTGTCAGAGACTCCTCACACCCATTCTAGCTGGTCTGCTACAAGGAATTGAAAATAAATCCCACATTTAGACAACTAGTTCAATGTGTTAATATTAATATGCTGTACCTTACTTTATTGTACTTTTACATCTGTTTTTTTTCCTCTTTGCCTTTTCTATTCTCTAATTACATTAATTCCCATAAGTATCTGTTCACCTGCCTTCCCACATAAATGAACTTCAGTTATGTCAGTTGTACTGTATGACCATACTCCCAAAAGGTCACACACAGTTGAGGAACGAGAAGGCCTTGCTTGCCTCCTTTATTCGTGCATGCACCTAACTTTTCTCATGAATATCTCCATCACTTCCATTTTGTTACAGCCAATTTAAATTAGTGTGCCATTGAACTTGTCAGCCGCGTCCTCTGTGAGAGAACCTGTTACATATTGTTCTCATACTTGCACAGCCCTTGAAGTGCAGCACACAACTTTTTGCCTCACTCTGTGCATTTTCACTGCACATTTAAGGACAATTAGGCAAACTAAATATGTCACACACTGTCGCTAAATTTATCAGCAGCATATGTGTACCGTATTTTCTGACCATAAGGCGCACCGGATTATAAGGTGTACAGTGAATTAACATGTCTTTGTGCATTGTTGTCCACATATAAGGCGCACTGGATTATAAGGCGCCTAAATATTCATCCCATGTGTGTAATATCACTCGCCCCTTCACGTACACAGCTCTCTCCTGAGAGAGAGAGAGCTGTCCGTCTCTGTCGGGAGGACAGAATAGTTGGACTACACTGCCCTGTTTCTAAGGCCAAAATAAACATAACTTTTATATTGAATTAACTTACAAGGTTTATTGTTGCTGGCGCGTATCCGGGCACGGGCTGCCTAAAGGCTCCCACATACTCGGGCGTACTGCACGCATACTGTGAGGTTGGTGGACTCCACGCTGACTCTCCACGGACGTTATAGTTGAGCGTACTATTACCTACATTTCTTGTGGCAAATTCCTACAATTTCCACACTTTCTGCCAGTGGGACAAAGCGGTGGAACGGATGGTAAAATGTGTGATTAGCTAGCTGAGCTCCTAGAGGCGTTTCTTCTCCAGCAGGCTCCCACCGCACACCTGTCAGTGAGAACAGAGAGGGACTGTGATGCCGCACGTCCTGGAGAACACCTGCTCGGAGCAGCTCAGTGTATCAAGCTCGGTGTCACATACAGTCAACAGTTCAATTCAAAGACTTCTTGCCTCCGAGAAGTTTGTAGTGTGACATGTACCTGTATGAGTGGAGTCTGCCTTGAGTATGCCTTGAGTATGCCTCCGCATACACGGTGAGGCGCATCCTGAGATCCAGGAGGTGGGGCAGGGGCATCCAGTACCCTGTTGACTGGGAGGGTTATGGGCCGGAGGAACGGTCCTGGATCCCTTCCCGCTTTGTCCTGGACAAGTCCCTGATCCGGGAGTTCCACAAGGCCCGGCCCGGCCAGCCCAGGAGGGCGTCTGGAATCCGCCTTTGAGGGGGGGGGGGGTGGGTTCTGTAATGATCTCAGCACTTATGCTGGGCTGATCATCCACTCTACACACCTGCCCAAGTTCTGCCACGTCTTAAATCAGCCTTCATCAGATCCACCTGTCTCCAGCTCTATTTAATCAGGCTTCTGTCCAAGCAAACGTGCCAGAACGTCTTGTGCCACCTCGGTGAGACTATCCAGCATTCTCAATTATCTGCCTGCCTGTTTGTTGCCCGACCTGATCTGTTTTTTGTCTCTGAGTCTGCCTAACCCCTTTCAAGTTCTGTTGCCTGTCTGGACACCCACCGATCAGCCCGTGGTCCTCTGCATCGGCCTGGACTCATCCTGGACCTCTGAATCTGGACTGCCTGACTGTTGCCGGACCCCGATCTGTTTGTGAGTAACCGCATCTGACTAACCCCTGTGTGCCTCTGAACTCAGCCGGACTCTGGACCTGGACTGGACCCTGACCCGCTCTGGACAATCCCTCGGACCTTCTCTGGATTTCTGATTCTGCCTGAACTGGACTGTCTGCCCATTGCCCGACCCCGATTCTGTTGTGAGTACCGCTTCTGTCTAATCCCTGAGTGCGTCTGTAATCAGCCGGATTCTGGATTGGACCCTTACAGTCTATGCATTCATGAGTTAAGCAAACATTATTTGATAAATTATGTCTTAAGATATGTTACCCATCTTCATCCTATTCATTCATTCATCTTATGTTCACTTCCTCATAGATCTTCCTTTCACTATTCCCAGTTTGTCCTTTCTCAAATTAAACAGCCTGCAAATTGAGTTCTAGGTATTGATCTCAACCTGGTTCCAGCATGACTTCCTGCCTGCAGTTCAGTTCTCGAATTCACAAGATATCAGTTTCATTCCATATCAGTTATTTCCGTCAGCTGCCCTCCTCGCTCGGTCACCTCAATCTCACAGATGCATCATTGCCAGAGTCACGCTTTTTTTCCAGGCAGCTCAAGTTTACTAAATTCGTTCTTTCCTTCTTGAACAGGATACTCTGGTTGAGAGCTGCCGTTCTGACCTTCTGGTCTGGTCTGCTTCTCGCCTGGATCGAAATATATTTCTATAATGTCTTTCTGTCATAGATATGTTTAAAGATTTACGGATTCTGCCATCCGTAGGTTTTGGGGGGGGGGGGTTCTTTATAATTGTTGTCAAAATTACACATTTTGTTTGCAAAAGACTCCAACTCTGCCAAAACATTTAAAACATGAACCAAAAGCAAATTTTGCCCTCAAACAACACAACCTGCACACAAATGTTTGAGCCCTTCCAATCATTCATTACACAAGGGGCAACAAAATACAAAACACCACACTCAATGTGAATCAGTGCAGCATTGCTGGTCATTGTAGCCAAAGACTGTACGCAGCTTACATGGCAGTGTCATTTGTAGTCAAATTTGCCTTCTTGCAAAAAATGGATCCAGATTTAGATATGCTGTGATCCAAATTTTATTGATTATTCATTCTTTTTTTTCAGATTGTGGCTACAAATGAAATATTCCAACAGAAGATACTAGGGCTGTCAGTCTCTTCTCTCTTGAAGAGTAGGCCACATGGCCTCATCTTCATCACACTCAATATTTTCCCTTGCGATGCACCTAGGGAAAAATCTTCTTAAATGCCTGATCCATCCTTGACATGCCTCTGCATCTGTATCATGGGCAGCAGCAGTTATTGCATTGAGCAAGGGCATCTGCTCATAGGGGCAGTGATCATATACCTTCCATCTCCATGCACTGTATAATTCCTCTATAGGAATAGATAAAGATGTATATACTGTATAGCAGCAATACCTGCTCTATACAAAACTCAATGGATGGAACCGTGTTTCTATTGAGAACAGGTTGGACTCTCTGTCCTGCCTCTCTAAGTGAAAGGCCATGATTTACCACATGATCAATCATACTGTAGTTGCCTGAATTTCATCTGTAACTTGAGCCCTTCAAGCTACACCGCCACCTCGCACACAGATTCCTCTTCCTCATAATCTTCTTCCCCTGACCCATCTACCTCTTACTCTGACTCTCATCTGCCTTAGACCATCCATGCTTGCAAAGAACAACACACAACATGGCACCTTTTACGTAAAGCCTGCAAACTGATTGCAAATTGAAAAATTGTGTAAAGAAGTGTCAATCAAGTGCTTTAGTGATTTCATTCCGATCAAGAAGTTTCTAAGAGCTTGGGACATATGGTTTCTGTTTTGCTACCACAGCTAAAGCAATGGAGTTTGGACTGCATGAATGACATCTGCGTTAACTGTTTTGCAAAAGGGTGGGGAAAATGTGTCAAACCAATGAGAATGGGTTAACTCATTTGCAAGAAGTGTCTTTTGCTCTACTGAGGTGGTGATGATGAAAACTTAGATCGCTAGACGGGGCCGGGAGAAGCAGAGTCGATGCGCTGCAGCAGCAGCAGCTGCATTACGCCCCCGTTCACAGGCGCTAGTACTTCTGTGTTTACGCTGCAATGTCGCCGACACCCCCACCCATTTTAACAAGACAAAAACACCAAAATAATCCGTAGTGAACTATGTTTTTTTTTAACCTACCGGGCGGGTCTTCCTGTCCGACTCCGCGTTCGTATGTTACACAAACATGTCTGAACATCCATCCATCCATCCATCCATGTTCTGACCCGCTTAATCCCTCATGGCGTCGCGGGCGTTGCTGGAGCCTATGTCCAGATATAATATAATTGTAGCCGTCCAGTGGTTTCATGCTTTCATGCTCTCTCGTGTGTACTGGCCTGCGTGTTTATAAGGCAGCTGTATATGTCGCGGTACTGAACGCTTGGCCAGCATTTCACAGACTCGCTCCGTCCCTTCAGGCTTTTGCTGTGTGGATCTGGCAATCTGATACCATCAACCATCAACTTAAAACGATCTTGTGATACGTTATCTAAATAAGAAAAATACGTGGAGAACTCGTCAGTTTCTCTGTTTGCGTCCACCATTGTGTTCGTCTTTTGCCAACCAGTCCGGCGCACATGCGCGAAAAACCCGAATCAAAAAAGATAGTAGCCAACATTGAAACAGCCTTGACAAATGGGTTAGAGTTAAGGAAACTACTAAGCGAAATATTGTCTAGACTCCTTGAACAAAGATTATAAAACTTTTACGCATACTCTTGCAAGTAATGTAATCAAAAATTTATAGAATTGAAGATATTAAAATATTGCAGTTCTTTCTGTAAATACAGGGAAGTCAGCTAAAAAAGATGGTGTGTCTGACTAGTTGCTAATTTTTGTTTCCATTTTCAATAAGCTCATGAGATGAAATCTTTCTTCTACACCTATAGCAGATATTACTTATCATATTCTCACAGAACCTCACTTCAAAAAAATACAAACTAACCATTTGAAACATAACCAAAGGTGTGAATACCAGTACCTCAAATGTTGTAAATTAACATTTGAAACATAAGAGCCATGACATCATCTGGGCTATCCCATGTGATGTTGACAGGTAAATCGAGAGCTTCAGCTCTCTCTTCACCACAACAGACCGGTACAGCGCCTGCTTCACGGCAGACACAGCACCAATCCGCCTATCGATCTCCCGTTCCATCTTTCCCTCATTCATGAACAAGACCTGAGATACTTAAACTCCTCCACTTGGGGCAGGACATCCTCCCAGACCCGGAAAAGGCACTTTACCTTTTTGTGTGATTTCAATGAAAAAAAAAATCTAACAACTTAGAAGAAAAAATAACCAGTTCCATAAGTTGGCACACCTTAAAACTGATACTTGGCTGATGAGCACACCTGTCTGCAATCGCAATCACCTGATCACCTAGTCACAAGACGATCACTGCTTTCCTTCCTGTCTCCAGTCCTCTCCCGACACTTCAGTCCCCTTCAGTCCAGATGAGAAGGTAATTTAACTCGACCTCAACATACCATCCCCTCCAGCTGACCAGTGCTCCAGCAGTTTTCTAGTGTCTGGTGAACAATGTCTTTCTGGATTTTTTCAAATCAGCTTGTCTTTGTCTATCTTGATGACATCCTTATCTACTCTAAGTCCCTTGAGGAACACAAGAAACATGTCTGACAAGTTCTTCAATATTTCCTGTAAAACCATTAGTTTGTCAAGGCTAAGAAATGTGAATTCCATGTTCCCTTAATCACATTATCAGGACTTATTCTTGAGAATGGGCAGTTGAAATCAGATCCAGCAAAACAATCGAGTGATACTCAACTGGCTAACACCAACTACAACATCAAAACCTACAGTGCTTCCTGAGTTCCACCAATTTCTATCACCGTTTAATTAGAAGGTACAACCAAACTGCAACCCAAGGTTTGTTTCTAAGTGGAGGTTGTCTCACCTCCACTTAGAAACAGTTCTGCTGGGCACATTAGGCTGAGAAAGTATTCACAGAGTTCAAAAATAAGTTCGCTCACACTACTATACTTTCCAAACCAGACCACTCTAAACTTATTTTAGAGGTGGATGCATCAGACTCTAGAGTTGGAGATGTTCTTTCTCAAAGTTCAGAAGAAGATAGGAAACTTCACTGCTACACCTTTTTCTCAAGCCACCTTTTCTCATGTGAGAGAAACTATGAGGTTGGTGGTCAGGAGCTACTAGTTTTAAGATAGCATTCAAAGATTGGCGTCAGTGGTTAGACAGACAACATCTTGTTGATGGAATGACCCATAAAATCTGTTTTACCTTCACAAGAAACTATAGGCGACCATCCCAGACAGTCTTGATCGTCCCTCTTTTTTCTTGATTTATTTTCATCATCTCTTACAGACCAGGCTCTAAGAATGCAAAACATGATACATTATCTTGACAATTTTCCTCTGTTCAGGAGCTCACCATCCATAACATAGTTCATCTATCTTGTTGTAGGGACTTTCATCTGGGATAGTCATGATCAAGTCCTTAGAGATCAATAATCTGATCCTGAGCCTAGTACAAGCCCTCCTAATTGTAACTACATTCCCTTGTCCTTTCATCGAGATATTGTCAGTGTGGTGGAAGGACCCTGGAGCAGATGAAGAACTGGCAATAGAATTATTTTCTTAAAAAAACTAAGGAACCTAAAAACGTAACCACTCAGGAACAAAACTATCAGCACGGAGAAGCAGGGTAGCAGGAGGGAAGAATCCAAGGATTAAAGCAGGTGAAAGGAAGCCTTGAGTATAAATGCATGGGATAGAGTGGATAGATGAGTGGGAAGCCAAGTGAAGTAATCAGATGTAATAAGCAGCTGTGATCAATGAAGGTCCCTTAACAAAGATATTAAGGATTATATTCTTGCCTGTCCTATCTGCACTCAAAACAAAACAAGTAATCTGCCTCCTAGAGGTTTTCTTCAGCCTTTAGCTATCCTCAAATATCTTTGGTCTCACATTGTCCTGGACTGTGATATGGGGTTACTGTCATCCAAGAGCTTCACCACCATTCTTACCATTTTTCTAAGGCATTTCCACTTGTTCCTCCAAAGAAACTCTCTTCCTCGATCGAAACAGCCCATTTTCCTGTTAAATATGTTTTCTGACTCCACAGCATACACCTTGAGATATTGTCTGACCATTCTCCTCAATCCATTTCCAGAGAGAGAGAGAGAGAGAGAGAGAGAGAGAGAGAGAGAGAGAGAGAGAGAGAGAGAGAGAGAGAGAGCGAGCACAAGGTCCAAGTTGCCTGAACACAGAACCAATGGTTATGACAGTCGGACCCGCAGAATCAGAACCCTTTTCCAGTCCAGCTCAAACGATACTGTTATCCTTTTAAATAAACACATTGCATTTTACTGTCTCTCACATGTGATTCTTCATGTGGGTCATACAATTATCTCAAAACATAACACATTGTAGAAGTCGTAGTTAATTTTTTATCCGTAGAAAAAAAGTCCGGTGTAAGCAAACATTTCATTCACTTTTTATGCTCTGAGCCTTTAAACAAAAGTAAGATGCAGGTCCTATTTTTAATGTTTAACAGCAAACGATCCTGCAGATCAGTAACTAAGTGAACAATGGTCTGTTGTGCATGTGCCTGTATTTTAATTTGAGATTTTTATGGACAGGGTTTTCCAAATGCACCAGAAAAAAAAGTAGTGGTCTTTGTCGGCATTCTGAAACATCTCAGTCAGGAAATAAAAACTTTTTAAGCTGCTTTGTTCACTGTTGGTGTGGGCGTTTCTTCATACTGAGCCGGTAGTCCCGAGCCTCCAGTAGGGGATTTCCACAAGTTTCGACTCAGCCGGAATATATGGGTCAATTGCCAAAAGGATTTGTGGGGAACATGCAACACACAGTCACATACCCTCCCATATCTGACATTTTTTAGTTGCAGAGCTTGGAAACAGGTGTGGAAATGCAGCCAGAGGGGAAGCCAAAACCCACCCCTGCACCCACCCCCATTTCACACCCACTGATAATTTGTTTTCGTTTGTTTTGTTCAGGCATTTAAATACAAGGAAAAACCTTTCTGATTATTAGATTGGCCTTCCTGACACCAAGAGGTCAATTACAAACTTGACACTTGAAACAGTTAAAGGCTTCAGTTTTCAAAACTTGATGAAACGTGTAATTTTACTGACCTACAGCAGCAACAGAAAGATGTTCTACATAACTGTGCCACTGTTTTTCATCAGACAATCCCTTTTGATACTGATCTGTTGGCAAAAGGCTGAAAGAAGGCGTGGGAAATAGCTTGGAACATGTTTTTTCTCTCTCTCTTTTCAGAACTGCACAGTTGTCGTTTAGTTAAAATCATTTTGAAATTAAAGTTAAGCAACAGTTAAAGAGCAGGAGATCAGAGCTAAAAGATTCAAAATGATGCTTGTTTCAGACCTGAATTGGTGTTAATTCCTTTGGAAGTAAAAGTTTTTTTTGGAAAGTAAGACTAACTGACTGACCTGACTGCTTAACCTAACTATTTTTAGTCCAGTGGCCAGCAGCTCAGACTTACTGAGTGGCCTCCAGGATATTTGTGATGAACACAGTCCAGAAGTAATGAAGTTGGTTTTGAACAAATGTACATGTGGGAATGTGTGTGTTTGTGGGTGTACTTGTACTTGCAGCTGAGGGAGAACATTTTTTGAACATTTTACTAGTAAAGTGAGAACTTTAATGTGAAGTAATGACCATTTTTGGTCCTCACTTTTTTCTGGGCAAGTTATTAAATGTTATTAATAGTTATAATTGGCAATTATAATTTGTAATATGTCATTCAAAATCAAATGATAGCCATAACGAAAATTGTTTCAAATGGCTGTGATCAAATGCTATCGCCCTTTAATGATTAGCACTGTCAGTTGGCTTATTAATAAACAATTATTAACTTTATTTAACCTGGAAGAGGGGTATCTAACCAGTTGTAGAACTGAGTTAGGCTTGCCCAGTAAACGTTAATAACCTTAATTACAATTGCAATTAGAGTTGTAATCATCAGTCATGAACTACAAGCAAATTAAATTGTCTAAGTATATTCAGTTGTTAACTCAAACGGAGATAATTTGATAACTCTTAGAAACCTCTCGATTGCTGATTTAAAATAATCACAGAACAACCATGATTAAGCTACTTCAAATTCATTAAACCAATAATTCCCTGTCGCAGCAATTATTCAATTTAATAACACACAGAATGTTAGTAACAACTACAAACAAAATTGTAAATAAATAAAAATTCAATTCAGTAAAAAAAATAGATTCATTGTAGAGGTAGCAATTTGTAATTAATTCACAGCTGATTAAATTCTACTATGGATCTAATATTGAATAATCATCACAGAGAGAGAGAGAAAAAAATGGAAAAATAGCTCTAAGGACGATCGGCGCAGCTCTGTTCCCACAAAACAAACACAACACAAACAACAGATTATAAATTAGATTCTGTCCCACACATTAGAAGTATTCACCAAAGTTCAAAAAACTCTCTTCAGAGTTCTGTTGGAGCAATAACTCTATTCCTATTAAGATTCTGCCCAGGCACAAAATAACACCTTCTAGATGTACGAAAGAAAAAGAGATCTCCTTTATTTTGGTTGCTTCCAAAAAGGAAGGTTACTGGTTGCCCAGCTCAGGGGGTGTTGGACTGTTGTCATAGCAGGGGGGGGGGGGGGGCACTGTGAGAACAGTACCCCTGGCCATGAAAAGCTGCTCTCTTTTCACCCGCTGCATTAAGCAGGATAGGGGAGCCTCTTATCTTCCTATGCAGAGGATCTGACTGGAGTTCAGAGAACCGACACATATATGGGTAGAATCGAAGCTAAGTGCATCCCGCCCTTTTTCAACATTGGAACTGAAACAGCCCGCTGCCATGGAAACAGGCTGTTTGTAACCTTTCTCAGCTGTTGCAGGAAAGCTGACTCGAGACGGCGCGGAACGGTCTCCTGTGGCCAGGCCGAGTTAGGAGAAAAGCTGATCTGAAGTCACACCTGTGCAGGCCCACACAGGAAACTATGGACACAGCCACGCCAGGAAGGCTGTGCAAGACAGGCCAAACACAGTCCATTGGCACTTCTGCTCTCCCATGGAATATGGGAGGGTGTGGGGGTGGTAGCACCTCAGGGTCGCCTGGTCTGGGGCCGGGATGGGGGGTTAGGACCGGAGCATGGACTCCATGCTCTTGATTTTAGGGTTCACCTACTGGGTACAGGGGCTGGATACCCCTCTGGGGTGCCGGTGCCGGTGCCTGGGCCTGGGCCTAATAATATAGGATGTGTGTGGTAGGTTTGTCAGAGAACATAAGAGGACAAACAGCTTCAAGAAGACCAAGGAACACAGCCGACAGGTCAGGAAGAAAGCTGTGGAGAAGCCTGTAGGTTAGGTTTCAAAACAACATCTCAAGCTCTGAACACCTCACAGAGCTCTGTTCAATCTATCCTTGGAGAACTGAAAGAGGATGGAGGAACTGCAAACCTAAAAACACATGGTCATCTACCTAAACTGTAAGATCTCTGGAGCTCAGCTCGAGCTACAGCTCGAGCAAGAAAGTGCGTTGACAAACAATTAGTTGTCCTGTCTTCCACACAAGCCTAGCCTGTGTGGAAGACTGGCAAGAAGAAAGAAACAGTTCAAAGACATCTGTAAGAAGTCCAGTTTAAAGTTTGCTGCAAGCCATGTTTTGAACACTGCCAACGTGTTTGGCTGACATGCAAACTTGGTGTGTGGAGAAAAATAACCTATAAACACCTGAACACACCGTCCCACTGTTAAACATGGTGGTGACATTTTCTTCAGTACGGACACGGAAGCTGAACACAGGGGATAGGACAATGGATGGAGCTAAATGAGGGCAGTAATGGAGGAGAACCTGAGACTGGCTCTGAGATTCCCCTTCCATCAGAACAACCATTTATGTGGATCCAGGAGTACAATGGAATGATTTAGTTCAAAGCATTTTAGTGTTTTAAAATGGGCTAATCAAAGCCCAGACCAAACTGAGAAAGGACTTGAAGCTGTAAGAGCAGTGAAGGTTGGGTCTATGAGAAAAATAAATATACATAAAAATGGGCCTGAGAAGATTATTCTTTTAGAATGGTCTCTATTCTCCATCTAAACCTCAACTCTCCTCATTTTATTTAACCTTTTTATGCGGCAATCTATTGTGTCAAAGACTCGGCAATTTAAACTTTAAAATGTATTTAGGTTTAGCAAGTATGAAAGGATTAATTCTGGTTTAAAAAAATAACCAAAATAATAATAATAATTTATATATTTTTACTTTCCATGAGCACATTTTTGTGCACCTGGGATATGAACATACCTTTTGTGAAGTGGCATCACAGTGTTAATCCACAGTGTTCTCACCTGAAAAGTGTAACATTGATTTCAATCTGAAAAACTCACACAGAAAGAAGAGACAATTAGAAGAATTTATTGATACAATATTTTAAGAGTTTGGCGCTCAGACCTCGGCAGGAACATTCACGCTGAATTATACTTCAATATGCGTAAGCAGGTGTATGAGAATAGGAATGATCCCCCAGGCCTGAAACTGGTGGTGGAGTGGAGATAGAAGAAGTTTGTTCAGTCCATGTGATGATCTGTTTGCTAGATGTCCAATTTGATAAACACGGGTTTGCATGACTGTCCATGATGAGCAAGCTTGAAGCGACTGTGGAGAGGAAAAACTCCCCTTTGGGAAGAAACCTCTGGCAGAACCAGGCTCAGCATGGCGGTCTCTGCCGGACCGATTGAGATATGACAGGGAATTCTGTAGAGTCCAGGAGGAATTACACTCTAATAGGAACAAGGTTGTAGGAGCACATAGGAAAGCCAGATGGAGCTGCTATGATGGTGGAGAAGGGGATGGAGGTGGGTTGAATCCGGTCATCAGAGTCCAGATTAGACATCGCACAGCGACTGCTTGCTTGCTGGGTAGAAGTTGCGCTGGATTTAAAGTTCTTTTAAGACGGATCCAGGACACTGATTGGCTTCGAGGAGGAGCAGTTCAAAGCTGATTGGCTTGCGTCGGAGGCGAATGAGTCCCTGATTGATGGAGGTAAGCAATGAGTTTCTTCAGTCTGAATTTCCGCATTTAGCTCCATTTTATTGAGCTGGAAAGACTGAACTTCCCCTTAGTAAAAAATGGCCTGATAGTGTCATAACTAAAGCCATTCAGAAATTTACAAGTGCTTCTTATCTTCTAAATGCTCCATTCCCCCAGGAGTATGTGTGGAAATTATACACATTTGCTTGTAAGGGGGACCTTCCAAAATGATAAAGCTTTGACAAATGCATTTAGGCCTTTATTTTGCAACGATAATCCTTTAGGTAACATCTAAAACAAGTGGCCTAACACTAATTAATATAAGGAAATTGCCGCAGTAAAGATGGCAACAGTCTCATAAGAGAAAATGACCCCCAAGGATAATACAAAACCCACATTAATTGGTTTTAAAACATTTTACATTTTGAGATTTTTTTATATATAAAATAACGTAATTCATGAAGTGGTTGGGTAATTCCACCAAAGGCTTGCCATTTTTATGCTGTTATTATAAAATTCTCAATTATAAGGTCAGTGTGCATTTTATTTGTTTTCTTTGACAAACACACTGCACTGCTAATGATAAATAGTATATTGTATTAAAGAATTCAGAAGTAAAGGAAACGATTCTAGTGTAAACTGCCTGTAGGTAAAAATTTGAAACATGTTTTTGTATTTGCATTCTTCTAAAACCCTGCTGCTCGTTAGGATTAAAAATATTAAAGCTTGTTAGGAAGTAAAGGGATGGAAGACCTCCATGACAACACAACACAGTCATTCCCCACCCAACAGAGTTTTACATTTCCAATTTAAATGACAATGTCTCTAATCCTAATTTACATGTAAGATCATTTCTGTCCCCACAGTAAAAACACACTGATTTCCATTTTAGCCTCGATGATTGTATTTTAAGAAATAAATCTTATAAGATTGAAGTAAAACTGGAAAAAGTATCTCAGCATAAATACGATGCGTTACAAAAAATATTGTTGTCATTTAAACATTTTGTCAACTTTGAACTAGGACATAGTAGGAAAATAATACAGTACATTGTCTTCAAATAGTTTTATGAAAAAAATATGAAAGTGTAAATAGCTTGTGCTTTTATAGCGCTTTATCAAGTCTGATGACCCCAAAGCGTTTTACACTAAAGTCAGTGAGCTACATTTGTAGCCACACTGACAGTCAGGAGCCATCTGACCACTGCCAGCAGGCAATGCGAGTGAAGTGTTTTGCCAAAGGACAAAACGACTGAAACGGTCAGAGTGGGGGATCGAATCGGCAACCCGCCAGTTACAGGGCGAACTCCCTAACTCTTACCGTGTTTGTTAAGCTATTTTCCACTTTTTTCCCTTCTCTGTTAGGACTGGACTTTGACTGGGCCATTTTAACCCGTAATTATGCTTTGATTTAAACCGTTCCATCCATGGTTAAGACCTGTCTTAAGTCTGAGGCATCTAAAATTTTGTCTTCCATGATTGTCCAGTATTTAGCACCATCCATCTTCCTGTCCTCTCTGACCAGCTTTTCTGCTGAGGAAGTGCATTGCCACAACATGATGCCGCCACTACCTTGTTTCACTGTGAGGGAGGTGCCTTTTGGTTAAACCCCTCAATAAAACTGGGTGCAATAAAATCCCTTTAGAAGTAACCAGGTTAGTAAACAGAGTCAACCAGCATGTATATAAATCTCATTATGAATGCAGCTGTTTTATGAAGGCCTCAGAGGTTTGTTGGAAAACATTAGAGAACCAACAGCACCACACAGACCAGGCAACACATCAGACAGGTCAGGAAGAAAGCTATGGACAAGCTAAATGTTATAAAAGGTTATAAGACAATAACCCAACCTATGTTCAGTCCATCATCTGAACATGAAAAGGTATGGCACATCTGTAAAACTACCAAGATACGGACATTCACTTAAACCTAAGGCAAGAGGGTCTCATTTTGCTCCAGCCAACAGCTCCATGGGGACTCTGGAGGAGCTGCAGAGGTCCACAACTCAGGTAGGATCATTTGTTTATAGGACACCATTTAGTCTTGCTCTCCACAGAGCTGGCCTTTATAGTGGCAAGAAGAAAGTCCCTTTTAAAAGAGAGCCACAAGAATTGTGTTTGCAGTTTGCCATAAGCTGAGCGGAAGAAGGTGCTCCGGGCAAATGAGACTAAAATTAAACCTTTGGTCTCATGTGTTGGAATGGCCCAGTCAAAGCCAAGGCCCATTGACAAGCTGTGGTAAGTCTTAAAATGTGATGTTCTCAGACCTAATCTGATTAAACTTCAACCATTTGCCAAAAAGGTAAGGGCAAAGATTTCAGTCTTAATATGTGGCAAGCTCACAAATACATACACCAAGACTCACAGCTGTGAATGCAATGAAAAGTGTTACTACAAAGTATTTACTCAGAAGGGCTGAAAAAACACATGCAACAGTTTTGTTATTTTTATATGTAGAAAAATACTTCATGAAAACCGAGCATTATTTCCTTCCCCTTATTTCTGCAGGTATCTTGCTCTATCCTGTGCTATCGCTCTAAAATATACTGCAGTTTGGTGATGGGTGTGAATACTTTTGCAAAGCACTGTAGGTTGATGTGGTTCTAACGCTTCTTGATCAGGGGTGAGGAATTTATGTTACAACTTAGAAAACTTTACTGTTGAAAGTATGCAGGAACCTTTGCATAATATTAACTGAATGAGATTTCAGATAGTGTGTAAATTCAGGAAAAATACTGTATCTCATTTGACCCGTCTGGCCGGGATGGAATATATTTACCAGGTTGATGGTTTAGATAAGACTCAACATTTTCAATAAGAGCCTTTGTAGATGCTTTCAGGCTATATAGAAGTGTTTCTTTGTATCTTTCTTTCTGCTTTGTTTGAAACTACAAAGTAACTCAAAGACAAAGCTGCCTTTGTCTCTGCCACTCCTCCGTTTTTAAAAACTGACATTGTTACGCTTTCAATGCAGTGACGTTGTATTATTAATCGGATATATCCAAACTGTATTCAAGAATTAAAAAATATACATTTCAAGACAATCCTCTTAGTTTCGTGGTTAAGAACAGGAGCGCAAAGGTGGAATTAATATTTGGTGCTCCTGATTCCTTCTTTTCACCCTGCATGGTGCTCGACTTCTTTCTGCTTTCTTTGTCCTTCCCGTAAAATGAAATCCCACTTTACAAATATTAGAGACACTAACCTACTTTTTTATTTTTTTACAGCAACAAATTATGTGTATAAAAATAAATCAAGGCTGTAAAAAAAAAAAAAAATTATACAAAAATATCTGCATCCGTTGAACAATCATCAGCCACTCCGCTGCAGCAAACCCTGGCCAGAGTACAAACTGAAATGCAAAGTAGACCATTAAAACAAACAGTCCTGCTAAGTACACGAGGAGAGCCAAATGTGCACTCAGGATACAATGTAATACTGCTGAAACTCTTATCATAGAACGTTGTAACACATTTCAGAGCCCAGAGGAAAATCCTTCCTAAAGTAGGTCTCCTCCTCGGGTTGGATGTAGGGATAGTCTGTGGGGTTGTAGTAAGGAGTGTATTCAGGGACAGGGATGCTCTCCTGCTGGGCCGGCCAGCAGCCGACCACACAGTCCTGATGGGGGCCGCAGTGCTGGTAGGGGTAGATTTCCGAGGGGAAGCTGTGGAAGCTGGATTCCATCCTGGTGGGCGAGTCGTAGCAGGACGAGGACGAAGAGGAGACAGAGTCCTGTGGGGAGTAGCTGTTGTGATCCGGGGGGTTGCAGAGCGTCAGGGATTCCGATGAGGAGTAGGCAGCCTGAAAGAGAGGGACATCGATCAGATGCAGAGGGTTGCTCCGAGCAGGGGTGTCATGGAAACAAGACAGTCAAAAAGCTCTCCTCGGATATCAACAAGTGTTGCTCTGTTGAGATGTGCTCTTTACTGGAGTAGTTTTCACTGAAGTGACAGCTTGAATTCAACTGTTTTAGAAAGCATTTAGTCCCACCACACATTTGTATAAAATTCGTCTTACGGTCTGCATCACTTTTACTTCTGTAATTTATCTCCGTTTGTTGACAGAATGAAAAATTACCAACACAACGCGGAGGTGAAATTTTTTACACTGAGAAAATGGCTAAAAGGGGAAAAAGTTCCAAGACGCCCGCATGAAGACGTCTGTTATATCTAAGCGTAATCCTAGAGCTGCTGGGGTTTATTGGTTTATGGAAAATCAAGCTTAGTTTAGGCTAAAACTACTCAGCACATTTGGGCAAAAGTCAAGACTAGAAAAACTAAATAAAAAAATAAAATATTCCCCCCAATATCTTAAATTAAGTAACTAACCAACAAACTAATTAATAATAATAGTAGTAATTGTTCTTCATACAAGTTTTTGTGTTTCCTGATATATATTTGATTTTAGTTGTCTGATTAATATCAGTATTTTATTCACCTAATTTACCAAATCTGATAGTTAGTTACCTAGATTGTTAGTGTTAGATAGTTTGTATGCTTATGTCTTTGCTGTAACTTCTGTAAATAACTTTGGGTTGATTGTGTCATTTTGTGTTTGTGCGTGATTTGTATCGAAATTCTTCATTAAAGTTTCTGTCAGCTAAACTCAATGATGTTTTGCTTTAGAATAATATTTCCTACCCCTCTCCTTAATTTGGCTGTTTCAGATACTCTTGTGATAAACTGACGTTTGAAATGTGGAGTCGCAAAAAAAAAAAAAAAGAAGTGACACCCTCTGGCAAGTTCCTGACATTCGATTTCCTAAAGATAGAATGAGGGGTGCTTTTACTCGAGGAAGCCCCTGAGACTCACCATCCCTTGGCCGTAGTAGTCCACGTCTGAAGAGTGTGCGTTGCTCCAGGGCAGCGGGGAGGACGTGGGCAGGGGAGGCAGGGGGGAGTTGTAGTCCATGAGTCCTCTGGGGCTGAAGCTGTAGTCGTTGGGCAACATCACGTCCCCGAACTGCTGCTGCTGGTACTGCTGCTGCTGCTGCTGCTGGGGGTCGTTGAACCCGCTGGCCTGCAAGTGCAAGCTGCACGAGCTGTCAGGGACAGGGAAGGAGGGCGCGCGCAGCTGTGGGGCTCGCGAGCCCATGTTGGCCGGAGGGGTAGTAGGAGGAGGGTCCTCATGACGACCTGATGGAATCAGTTTTTTTTTTTATCAGATCTGAGCAACACTGATAAATGAGCAAAGAAATGTGCGACAGGCTGCAAACTGAAGGGAATAAAGGGAATAAAGCGATCTGCGTTTTTGTTCCTTAGATGGTTTAATTTTCTTAGAGGGAGAGACAATATCTTGAGTGGAGCATGCATGGTCTCTGCCCTCACAGACGCTGAGTTAGGTCCTTAAACTCAGTGATGTCATGACAGCAGCAGCAAGTAGGGAATCTGCAGCGCTCGGAGCTAATAATTTACAACAGCTGCATTCCAACAAGCCTTTTTTTGTCTGAGCCGGCCATCCACGGCTGATGCTTGAATCTGAACCGTGTTCCAGCTCTGTGGGGTCAGGGCAGGTTGCTGCCTGTCAGAGACGAGGAATGCAGCGAGCAGCTTGGGATTTATCAAAGCTGCGCTGAGGAGTAATTGCTACATTTCTTGCAGGGAAGATATAGCTGCAGATTTTTTACAGAGATCAGCGAATAAAGGCACGAAGCCCCTAAAAATATGTTTTGCAAAATGCATGTACGTTGGTTGACTGGCATTTCACTTACTTGGAGGGATGGGCGCGCAAAGCTCCTTTTGCTCCAAGTAAACCTGGGGAAACAGTGGGTCACCAGGGGGGTGGGGGATGAGAGGAGATAGTTAGAATCAGATAGTTAACAGATAGTTAGGATTGTGGGTTTTACTGGAGCATATTCAATACAGCTTTTAAATTTGCTTGCTTGGGCAGTGGGCGATTTACTCGGTCAGGTTCCTGCAGGCGCAGTACACGCATAGAAACTGTTGAAGGAGGTGGGGATAGTGGTGTTTTACCGTTTGGAGTTTCTTTCTGCTGGCTTCCCGGGCTCTGTGCCTCTGCAGCAGCTCTTTAACCGTGGTCTTTACGCGGACGCCCTGGTACACCTTTGGCTTTTCTGCACAAAAAGACCACGTGTTAGTCCTGTTTAGCAAATACTCCCTCTCCCCTCAGGCAGAGTAATAAGCCTTTTCCCCCGTGAGATTAAATAAGTATATCCCATCTTTTTCTGTTTCATAATAACACAATACAGAGCCCAGAGGAAAATCCTTTCTTAAATTATTTGTGTGTTTAAAGCTTTCCCTGTGTGAAAGCGCATCAGCCCGGTGGATGCGCTCTCTGGCCGTAAACCCCCCCTCTGCGCTCCCGGCTCGTAGCGCAAGTTGTCGGCGTTTCCTTCTACGCCCCTCTCCCAGATCTCCGACCTCAGAGCTTTTCGGAGATTTTGAATCCCCCATCCGCGCAGACCAGGAAGAAAAGAAAGGAATAGAAATCGGCACAAAAATGCTGCAACAGTAAGTAACTTTTTCCAAGGATAAACGCGTGCGGAATGTCTTAATCACCGAAAGCAAAACTTCTATTCGGGTTGAAAAGCGCCTCCGATCGATTTCTTAATTTGTATATTTGATTAAAAAACGTTCTAAGGAAAACAGTAAAGTGAGCAATGGTCAAGAAAAATAATGAAACGATTGTGAATATTTTATTGCGTGTCAGAGGGGTTTGAAATGCATTTATTGCACATCGCGAGTTTCGTTAGAAATACTCAGCAACTTTATATTGTTTTCCTCTGGTGATCAGGCGTTGTCTTGAGTAAAAATGTAGCAGCCAATTCATGTCACTATTGTTTACAATACAACCCCCCCTTCCCCCCCACCCCAAAAAAACCCCCCAACCTCTGTTATTTTATTCATATTACCCCTGCCCCCTTCTCTGAATGCGAGCCAGCGTAAAACGACGACGTTGGCACATAGGATAATTTGCAGGATTCCTTAAACAAAAATGCAAAGCTTGTTAAAAAGCTTAAAAGAACGCCGTGCTTGGGTGCGCGCAATCTGGCCCCTAAAGGCGAAATTTAATTAACTCCGAATTGGCAAGGATGTTTAATAAAGCAAAAAAGGCTCGGCTGCAAAGCTTCCTCTGATAAATATTCATATAGTTAAATGCTTCTCTTTGATTTGTTTTAAACGTGGGGAAATAGTGGGCTAAAATGACACGCAGACACATCCCACTCAAACGCCCTGTTACGCACAAGCAGTCCGGGAAGAGCGCCTAAGTGTTAAATCTTAGCTCCACTGGCAAATCACCTTGATCAAAAATGTGTGCAAAAAACGCACATCTACATGTCCTGAAGTGCGTCAACAAACGCTTAGGGTGATCTAAACGTCCCGTGGATTCATAAAAGTCGGTAAAGCTCACAGGGGCTTAAGGTTTGCAGCACTCATCTAGCTTTCACAAGGAGGCAGGTGGCATTAAAATATAACCTTCTCAAAAAAGGCTTAATAAAACTCTTTTCACATTCAGGAATTATTGGAAAGGTGGGTAATAACGAACCTCTAAAATAAAAAACTAAACATTTCCTCCAGACTGAAACATGTTATTAGTTTTATTCAAAAACAAGTTTTGTTTGCATAACTAAGATTAACATTTGATTTTTATTTTCTTTCTAACAGGATAAACGCCAAAAAAAGCGAGTCTCCTGATAGAAATCCAAGTCATAACTTACCAGACATGATTTGTGAGATGAGGAGAGGATCCCTGGAGAAGACCTTTGGATCTCCACAACGTTCTGTTCTGCCTCAGGAAAATGGCCAAGAACGAAATTTCTTCAAAAGTCTTCAAAAACAACAAGTCAAAAGTGTTCCAGTGGGATCAGAGCATACAACAATATTGTAATAAAGCTGGGGACATATTAGTTTGAGATTTTCTCCCTCCATCCCTACTATTTAAAACCCCTAGAACTCAATGATTTGACAATGATTTGATTGCGCGTTACTTACAATTTGAATATTCAGAAGCAACGCTCTCAAATCAATTTTTCAATAAAAATAACTACGCAGGGACTTTGTATAAGCCCTACTTTAATGGAATATAGTAGTGTTTTATACTTTGATTGGAAAAACGCGCACTTTTATCAATTTTACGCTCCTTTTGACATATCAGAGCACCGCAGCTCTTAATAAACACACCAGCTCAGGTTGTTGCTTTTTGCGCACCCTTTAAAGCGAATTTCACCCCAAATCTGATTTCACACTCCCACAGGTGGATTTTGCTCACCACATTTGTGCAAAATTCTAGTTTTAAATTATTTTGGGTAAGAAAAACGCATAAAAGTGGCACAGAAGGGGCGTGGCAAAGGACAGCAGCCATCTTTGCCATCGTAGGCCTTGAGCTGTTGTAACAAGTGGTCTCGGTGTTCTCACCTGCTGCAGAGGAACACTCAGCACCAATAAATACAATAAAATAAAAGCAAAATACATATGTAATTTTTTTCTCTTTTAGAATATGTTTTAATGTTTCTATATTTATCCCACGGAGAAACTACAACACAGCTTGATTTATTTTGCATTAAATTGCCTCCTTGATCAGATGTTGAGTTTTATCTTCTAAATGTTGATCCTACAAAATGGCAAAAATAAATAAATAAATAAACAAAATAAAATAGTAAAAATAAATAAATCTAAAACAACTTATTTTTTTCTGGTTCGTACATTAGTTGTTGATGCTTTTAACAAGAACATGTGATTTGCATTTATATAAATTAATTAAAAATCATGATTATTTTATGATATTTTTTATTTCTTCATATTAATTCCCTCAAACTTCCTAAACTACTCAAACTTATAGTCTGCCTTATTTTATGCCGTAGGCTTTATTATTTTAATCCCTCACAACTACTGGCATAGCAGGCAGCTCATTAATATATTAGTTGTATTTTTTCCCTTTTAATCACGATGAACATATGTGTAATTCTAAACAAATATGGGTATTTTTTACTTCACGTTGGCTCATCTAAATGCCATCTTTCTCACTCTCTGTCTCTCTTTTTTGTCTCAAATTCTGGTCATAAAGTCCCATCCCCACTCTGTTTCACACTTCGTACCAGATCTCCCCAGCCCGTCTTTGATTCCTCTGGAGGCACAGTAGCTCCACCTAGTGGTTACCTACTAGAACTTCCGGGTTCTTAGAGGAGCACAAATGAAGCAGTTTAAAATCTTTTCCCCCCACTCTTATGATAAGTACCATCACCACGTACAAGCGCTGATTTTTTTCTATAAAGAGAGGAAGTGAATCCTGCTTCTGGTCGCCTGTCAGTGGGAAATGTTTGGTGTCAAGTGAACATTTTCTTCAAAAAGTTAATGTGTTCCAAACAGAATTACCAGCCCTAAGGATTTTTGTGAGTCTGAACACGACTCGTCCGTGTGGGCTAGATGAATGGGTCAGAGCGTCTCTGAAACTGTGGCTCTTGAGGGGTTTTCCCTGTCTTCAGAGGTCAGCATCTTCCAGAGGTGGTGCAAACAGAGTTGAACAGACCAAGTTTCTAGTTAAGTCTAAAAGATGAGCTACGTGAAGCTGCTACAGAAGTTAATGGTTTTTCTGACGGCAAGTCATCAGAACTCACAGTTTATTGATAAAGAAGCTGCACATCCACAGACAAGTCCTGTGATCCCTGATCTGAATAACACATAGCCCCAGGATGCACTGTGAGAGGAAAGCAAGCTGAAGAGATGTAATGCTTTAGACAATGCTTTGCTGGGAAACTTTGGGTCCACTCATCCACATGGTTGTTGACTCATATGTCAAGTGTGATTGCAGACCGCGTCGACCTTTCCATGGTAACGGTATTCCCTGATGGCTGTGCCCTCTTTCAGCAGAATCATGCATCCTACCATGAAGCGACAGTGCTTTGGGGTACGGTCTACGAAGCAGAACCATGCATTCGATGTGTATGCTTTGAATCCAATTTTATACAAATAATCAGTGTGTGAGGTCTGTGTGACCATGACCACAAAAAATCCATATTTAAAAAAGAAAATCTACAAATTTATTTTGGTGTGAGGTCAATTAGCAAGACTGCAGAAAGCTCTCTAGTGTGAATATGTCACAAAGTTTGACCCAGGACCACAGCTGCTCTGGAGTTTGAACACAATGTGCCGGGAGACAGGCGTACTGTCTCAGCATAGCGAGCCTTGAGCTGAAAGCTCGCTAAGGTGAGTCGGCTTTTAGTGCAGCGGCAGCGGACATGCCGAGCACTTTTGCAATTAAGTGCTATGATAATAGCACTCCTCTCCACCATTGATGTTTCCGTTTGAACAATTCTCTTCAACCTGCAATGAATCATGGGATAGAGTGGGCCATGAGGATACACCAGACCCATCCTTTAATCTGAGGGAAAAAGGACACATTTTCCAGCTGCATATGAAGGAGCCTTTCGAATTTGGACAGCCTTTGTTGCCTCACTGTGACATAATTGGCCTAAAAGTCCAGCCTTCGAAGGATGTAGACCGTGAATTTGGACACGCCTACAGACCTAAAAATTTAAATGTGTAATTACATTTTTCAAAAGTGAGCAAACTGTTAAACTTAGTCTGGTTTATGAGGAACACATTTTCAAGGCTTCAGTTTATTTTGGATGTTTAAGAAGTGACAAAGGAAAATCTTGATAGTTGTAAAGTTCTGTCAAAAGTCATAATTTAAGACTGACCACTTGGGGAACAGCGTTGTGTAAATTTTGACCCAAGTATTAGCTTAATTTGAGATATATTAAAGGATTTTTCAGGTCAATATACAGCACATGGTGCATATTGATGCTCTGTGCAGGCTGCCCTTCTCAAAAACATGCCTATGTAACTTGAGAGGGTTAAATCTGTCGCTGAATGGGTCATGTGACCTAGAGCACCACTCTAGGTCACATGACCCATTCTAGGTACTGCTGTAACAACAAAACAAAACAGATACAACACATATTTTTGGTTCTCTGGTGTAGAATTTCATCTAGAGGGGTATATGTGTCCTTGTCCTTATAAGTGACTCCATCACTTCTCAGCCTGCTGGTCCAAAGTGGTCTGCTATCAGATTAAAAAACACTGAGGAAGTGTTGCTAGGGGCCTTCAGGGGCATTAAACCTGAAAGTTACAGGTCTAGCGCCCCTAGTGGTTAAACGGTACACGGCGCTGCTTTAATCATTTCTGCTGTCTGTAGATGAAAACTGATCAATACATAAATGACAATGTACCAATTGTTCTTGAATATTGAGGACCAAGCAAAAAGCATTCTGCAATTAGTCAAACCAAATGTTCTCTTGCTAGTAAACTGTGAAAATTAAATGCAAAACACAATCAAACTGGGGAGTTTTAAAATATATATCATTGAGGGTTGGTGGAAGAGAGACTTAAACCAAAGGAGGGACTCCAAATTGATTGCTGCCCTGGGCCTCAAATAATCTTGTGCCAGCTTTATATATGACATAAAAAAGTTGTTGAACTGCTCTGGTTTAAATTTGTGAAGACGATCTATCCAATCATTAAGGTTCATTATGGTGTCGATAGTAAAAGAGTGGAAGAACCTTGGGTGCACAATTATACAGGCAATGCTTTTTAATAGTATATTTACTTGTTTAAAGGATGTTCAGCACACACAAATATGACTGTTCTTTATATGAACATGTCTAACCTGACAACAGGGTTAAAAGCATTCTGCTGAAATCCAGGAAAAAAACAACAGAGGCTACATCAAGCTGTAATTGGACAAAAAAAGATACAGAAACATCAAAGAACTTCTAAAATCTGTTCAAACCACAACAGCACCACTGTATCCTAGATTTTTCTAATTGCAAGGAAAGGTTTTGGGAATTCCCTTAATAAAGTTGGGCTGCAGGATCCCAGACCGTTAGATTATTGATTTTGCAGTGTTTGGATTGACTTTAATTGAACAAGCTCTGTCTGAAAGACAATTAAAATGTCTCACTAACATATTGTACTATGCAAAAAATATCATGCTCTTTGGGCCTTTATATACAAACCAGTGCATAACTGTGTAGTGGAAGGAAAATGATACATGCTTTTAAAAGTGTAGTTTGCATTTATTTTAAGCCCCTCTATGCTGAATCTCTAGTAAAAAAAAATAACCCTGTTTGACCAACTACCTTCAGAAGTCACTTTATTAGCAAATCTGTCTGTGTGGAACTGAATTTCAGTATCAATCCAGCTGTTCTGTTTCTGGCCTCAGAGTTTGTTGGAGAACATTAGAGAAAAATGCATCATGAAGACCAAGAACACAGAAGACAGGTTAGGGAGGAAGTAGTTGGGGAAGTTAAAAGCAGAGGTAGGTTATAAACCAACACCCCAAGCTTTTAACATCTCACAGAGCTCTGTTCCATTCATCATCTGAAAATGGACAGAGGATGGAGCAACCACGAACCTGACAGAACACGGTTGTCCACCTAAATTGACAGGCCCACTAATGAACTGCAGAAATCCACAGGTATGCTTAGGAGAGTCTGTCAACAGGACACCAACTCCTAGTTATTCAATTCACTAACCTAGCATTATACAAAAATGGCAAGAAAAAAATCTAATGAAGTCCCGTTTGTAGTTTTGCACAAGCCATTTAAACTTCATGTGCAGCAGAAAAGTAACACTGCATAGCACACTTATGAGTTAGAATGGTGCACAGAACAGATCTCAATGCAATTGAGAATCTGGGTGAGACTTGAATATTGATGTTAGCTCCCCACTCAATCTAACTGGGCTTGAGTTACTGTGCAGAGATTGGGACAACAAACAGTCCCTAGAGGCATAAGGCTTGTTAACTGCAGTCAAAGGTGTTCTAGTATTGACTCAGACAGGCTAAACACAAAGCACCATATATATATATATATATATATATATAAACACACATATGACTTTCCTTCCACATATCAATTATGCACTACTTAATTTTGGCCTATCACATAAAAACCCATAAAGTGAAAAAGTTTGACAAGGTATGAAAACCTTTGGAAGGTTGTGTAGTATGGTTTACATCCAATAATGTCTTCCTGAATCCCTTGTTGGGTCAAAAAAGATTTAAAAACATTCAGTCAAAGAGAAGCAAAGCTGCAAACTCAGTCCGTGTTAAGTCAGTCTGTTCATGTCTCTGTAGAAAGACTTGACGATATAACAGGAACCAGACACTGGGAAGTTCTCTGTTCAAACAACAACAAAAAGAAAACTATCTGCTTCATCCTTAAATGTATTTTATTTGTGTCAGTTTTAGTTACTGCTGCGATCCTCTCCGATCTATTTTTTTTTTACATAAAATACAAAAATTTAAAAAAAGATGAAAAATAATAACCACCCCATTGTTTTCTTCTTGGCAGTAAGTAAATGGGATACTCCCACCACAACTGTTGGCCAACTCAGTCAACCAATGCTACTGTGTTGCTAATAAGGGTATAAATATTAACCGTTGAATAGGAAAATGATTTAAAGTGAACAATATCCCCTCAAAATAACCTCTCCGATAATTTATGTCAAGATCAGTGCTTTGTGGCTTTATTCCAGGAAAAAGTCTGTGAAATTCCATTCACTGGAAATTTGGACCCTCAGTCTTGGTTGGACTCTCATGTCAGTAGGCCCTCCTGATCTCGTAGGGGGACCAGGGGCTCACCCCGTCCTCCTTAGCCCACGAGGAGTGAGCTTCTGTGCCAACTGGGAGGCTGCCGTGACCCTCGGCCCCCTCCTCCGTCACCATCTTGGACACGAGGTCGCTGACAGGGCTGCTCATGTACGGGGGGCAGGAAAAGGAGGAAGGTACAGAGTAGGTGCTGCTGGTGGTCAAAGGGTGGTAGTGGACGTCCTCCAGAGGATGCAGGGTGTATGGCTGGCTGCTGGGGATGGGGCCCATGGAGGAGCCGCGGCTGGGGGAGCGGTACTGGGATGGGCTACCCGGGGGCTCTGGGCTGGGCATAGAGGGTGGTACGCTGACAGAGCCCAGGGTGTCCTGACAAAGGCCCTCCACCTGGGAAACTGGCTCCGGGCCTGACTGGTCCCATGAGTCACGCTAAAGCAGGAAAACATGAACAAAGAGGAAGAAAGTTTCAGTTATTCGTTTCCTCATCAGATAGTGACATGATCTTCTGCCATCACAAAAGGTCTTAGTGATGGCATGGTGTATTTGGTGATGTAATTTTTTAAATGGTGTCTACTTTTACGGAACGTCCTGTGTTTCCCAGAACATATCTTTAAACTTTTAAAAACAGGACTGTATGTATGCTGCTTTTGACATTATCTAAAATTAGGACTTTCATTTCAGTAACATCACTATGGTACAGAGACACACGTGGAAATTGACTTAAAATGTGCAGGTTTAATATATGGATGTCTGCATAATGTTTTGCATGAGAGTGTTACCAATAAATAATGACAACATGTTATTACCAGAGGATAATCTGGCTGGAACAAGTTCAAGAACTAGAACTTCAAGTCAATGAAGTCAAAACACTGCAGTTCTGCCAATGTCCACTAGGGTAGCCAGTGTTAGTGCATGGCATGATCTCAGACGTTGAATGAGTTCATATTCAACTTAGCTTTGTTCTAGATGGAAGTGAAACAAAAAAGAAACTGTGGAAACTGCTAATTGTTGTGCTCAGAGATTATTAATAATACAAGCCAATGATGTATTACTCTAAATATTGTACATTTAAATGTCAAAGGAACAGGCTTACAAATAGGTGTTCAGCATTATGTGTCAATCTAATTTAATGAGATACAAAATTGATGCTTAATACTTGAACCACAGCCCCCTTTCAAATCATAGTTTCAAAGTAAACATGCAACCATGATACATTTTTCTTCAATGGGGTGTTGATATTTGTGAAAAAGCATGTAAAAGTAAAAAACAACATAGTATACGTCCTAAATAAAATAAATCAATGGTACTTTTGGTGTTATTCTCTTTTGGAAATTCAGTTCAATTATTCCATAAAAAATTACTAAAACCTGCATTTGCTGTTATATTTATTGTTATTGTTTTTAAATCATTTTTAGCCATAGTTATTAGAAGCCATTATGGAAGGTCTAAAGAGTCAGAGCCGCAGGTTGCAGGCCCCTGGTCTAGGGGAAATCCCTGAGCTTGCCGTTGCAGTCCTCATGCATGCTGTTCAAATGCATCTGGTGCAAAAACACAACCGAAGCTGATGTGTTCTACAAAGATCCTGTTGTTATCTGCTTCAGATTCTGCTGACCAACATACTTCTCAGATCAGACAGCTCTGAGAAATACGGATTTAATGTCTCTGTTCTGTGCGAGTCTGTCTCCAAATGTTTTGCGCTACGTTACACACATTTCACAACACTCCATTACCCCTCACAGGTTCTAGCAGTGACAGGTCTATTTCCTGAGGTTCATCAGATATGCTACATTTGCGTACTGACTTAAACACACCGTTCCATGGGGAAGCTTTCAGCAGTGAGGTATAAGAAACACATGTAAATCACAAAACCTGAAATGATCTCAAAGGGGCTCAGCACTGCATTTTTTGTTAAACTTGGCAACCATTTTGGAATTCGTGAGGATGCTCCAACCTTTCAAGTCAGAATGCCAACATTCCAGATTCTGACTAGAACGTTTAGACTTTTCCGCCTTTGAATGAAATCTTTTCTCATGAGGAGAATTTCCACAACAGGAACCTTTTCCAGGAAGCAGTTTAGTTTTTGGGGAAGAATGACAATCACACTGCCACTCCTCTATATTGACCAGGTTTTCAGCCATGTCAGTTAAAAAAAGTCTAAGGGTTAAACTTTCTTTAGACTTGAGCTTCAAGTCTTCAATGTCTGTTTAAAACCACATATGATGAGTAGGTGAATAAATCCTACCTTCAAAGTAATATTTTGGGGTTTAAACCATTTATGCTGTAAAACACAAAAACGCCCTTCCCACTGATTGATAACAGGTTCTTAAGAAACGAGGCACTGTTGCTGCTCTCATTGTGTGGTTGTTCCTTTGGGACGCATGACTCTGGCTTGATTTATTAAATATTTGTGAATGTTGCAAACCTTCTCTGACTTTCAGGTGATTATAAGACAATTTTACAATGTGAACGTTGTAAAATAATCACAATTTATGGCTAGAGGTGTCTGCAGATCACAGACACTTTGACCTGATCCCTCCACACCTTTGCTCTTGTGAAGAGAGCACAGGGGCATCTGCACTTTGTGTAATGGATGAGAAGAGCAAACCTCCCTCCTCCCATCCTCACCACTTTCTACAGAGGGACAATAGAGAGTGCACTGACCAGCTGCATCGCTGTCTGGTTTGGGGCCTGGAAATGTGTAGACAGAGTGGTGAGAACAGCGGAGAGAAGGCTGTGGACAGCGCTTTCCCTTCATCCATGTCACTGCTTGTAGAGGCTGCTTGACCAGGGCTCAGACAGCCATAAAAGACCACTCCCACCCCCACCATGGACTGCTCACCCTGCTGCCCTCTGGCAAGAGGTCCAGCAGCTTCAAATGCAGAAGAACCAGATTCCACCACAGCTTCATTCCACACATCATAAGACTGCTAAACTCCCAATAATCTCCGCTACCATACGTACAAAACTAGTCACTTTACACGGTCACTGTGAACTCTGTTGTAATAACAGTACTATCTGCATCATCATATGGCCAGATCATTGTTGCAATACATCCTGCTCCCACCTATACTTGTACTATGTAAAAGTATATACCTATATGTCGCTCAAATGTCCATTGTGAAAGTGCAGTTGAATGACAATAAAGTCTGTTTATGTCTATGTATAGATAACCAGGTATTCTCATGGTATAATAGCTTTGAGGTAAAAACAGTCCCAAATCACAGGGCTGACACAAACAGATTAAACTATATCCTCAAATTTTCCACATTTGGCTTTTGTGGAGTTAAAAGAAAAATCGAGCTGCCTTCTTTCAGCCAGAGGAGCAGTGCCCAGCAACAGATGGGGGACGGGGGCTTTGCCTAATGCACTACAGCACTTGTCCTGGCATGTCATCAAAAGGACCTGAAAGTATAGGAAGGGTGTGATGGAAAAGTATAGGGCTTTTGAAGCTGTATCTTTTAAAACCATGGGATACCTTGATGCTGGAAACCCACCCATACCCAGTCATGTTTAAATGACTAACTTTAAATCATGCTTCTCTATAACTTAGCTAAACCAAAAAAGGAGGTGTCATAGTTTTATTGATCCCTTGATTGCA
Organism: Fundulus diaphanus; assembly: GCA_037039145.1. Classification (NCBI taxonomy): domain Eukaryota; kingdom Metazoa; phylum Chordata; class Actinopteri; order Cyprinodontiformes; family Fundulidae; genus Fundulus; species Fundulus diaphanus. The sequence goes on along the minus strand of CM073124.1, from coordinate 49,602,914 downwards.
ACTTCAGTTATATAAAGTTTTATAGCTTAAACAATTTCCTCTCCTCCTTTCTCATAAGTGACTTGCATTGCAGCAAAAACATTTGCAAATCTCAAAACTATTTATCTTTTAGATTATTGTTTCATTTGTTAGCAATAAATTGTAAGTTGATATGAAGATCAGAAAATGGGTCTTACTATTGCAAAAAAATATGAATTGCTACATCATATAGTACTGGGAGGCTAGAATTGTAATGTTCTGTTCTGGTTTATGTTATTATTTTGGTTAAAGTTAGTTTTCCTGTCTTGGATTAGTTTGTATTGTTACTTTAGTTCAGTATTTTGTCTAGTTCAGTTCTGTCCTGTTTCCTGCCACTTGTCCTGTCAGTCTTTCAGTCACTTCTTCTCCTTCTGATTACTTCCACCTGTTCTGTTTAATTAGCTCTCCCTCTCTCCTTTGTTCTCCTGCCTATTTATACCTGCCTCAGTTCTCTGCTCCCTGCCAGAACGTCTCTTCTTATCCCTACTCACAACTGTTTGGTAAGAGCATTCCAGCCTCTGTTATTTTTGTTTAAACCTGCCTGTCTGCCAGTCTGTGCCTGAACTGTTTTGTGCCTGAACTGTTTTTGAGTTTGTTTAGTCCCAGCCTGGTTCTGTTTGCCTTTTTGCCTCTTGGATTCTGTTAATAAAACCCCTTTCAGCATCAGCTCCGTGTCTGGCTTACATTGGATTCAACCATAGCAAATCATCACAAGAATAACCCTAAAGAAAAACAAATGTAGCTTAAATTCTTTTTCTTAATATGGAAGACCAAAAATGTATTGCCAAAACCTGCCACAAAATCTCCTGCTTATTTCCCACAGATCTCCGGGTGAATTTGCAATAGGTTTCACAGAGAGCTTTTGCATGAAATGTTTTTAAAGATCCACATTTAAAACATCCCAGTCTCCATCCAGGACCTTCTTTGAAATTGTAGCTGTTAAAAAATTTCCACATTTCACTGTTGCCTCTTACATACAGTGCCTGTGTCCATTGAAGGTAAGAGGGCGGGTGTAGATATGTGCAGATAACAATTCTACTATACAGTCACAGTGCAGTGTTTTAGTCTGTTGAATACGCTGTTGCTAGGGAAGACAGGGAAGTACCTGCCACCAAAACCAGAAAATTACCATTTATGCGAGTTTGAGAATGATCTGTTGAGCAATAGCTGAGGGACAGAGCATTGGAAAGAAAATAATTTGTTTTCAGCCAGACATCATAGGTTGCATCAGCTCTCTGGAGGAGGTTTTGTAAAATGTCTCACTGCAGTTGACTTTTTATATTCCTTCATTGAGCCACAACATGCCTACTTCTAGAAAACCCGTTACCTTCAAGTAAAATTTATGATTAATGTTGTAACAACCTTCAAAAAATGGAGCTTATCTGATCACTGAATAAAAATAAATTGTATCATAGGTTTTACTATTCAAAGCTGAACAAAATACACTCCAGGTATAAACAGCTTAAAAGTTATTTATATGAGCATCTCAATTTTATGTCTTTGACATTAAAATGCTCAACAGACTTTTTGTCTACGACATTAATTTTACTGGCACAGAAACAAGAGCAGCCTGTTAAACACAAACTTTAATGTATTTTAATTGGGATTTTATGTGGTAGACCAACACAAAGTAGTGCCTGAAAGCGAAGTGGAAGGAAAACGAGGCATGTTTTTGCAAATTCTGACTAATAAAACCCTAAACGTCAGGCATGCATTTATATTCAGCCTTTCTGAGTCAAGGTAGGACCACCTTTCACGGCAAGTACAGCTTTGAGTTGTTTGGGATCTGTATTTACCAGCTTTGGATATCTAAAGACTCCATTTGTTTCTATTCTTCTTCGCACAATAGCACGAGCTCAGTCAGATTGGATGGAGAACGTCTGTGAACATCAGTTTTCAATTCTTGCCGCGTATTCTTTAATGGATTTAAGTCTGGACTTTGACTATGACATTCAAAAAACACAAGGATATGCTTTGATCTAAATTGGTGGTGTGCCAACTTTTAGTCATGTGGGCTGGCATCATCAAGGTCCACAAAAAAGAGTTACTATGGGGCTCTTGACTGATTCCCTGTTTAATAATTTCTTTTCAGAATAGGTGCACGGCCATGTCTTTGTAACTTATCTGCTGTGGAAAAGTAGAGCTCTCTGAGAGGTCCAAAGCTTGGGATATTCTTTTCTAACCTACAACAAATCTCTGAAACCTTCACAAAACGGCTGCATTTATACTACTGTTTCACACACTTTGGCTCTATTTACTAGATCAGTGACTTGAACTGAACAACATAGGTTGCACTGGATTTTACTTAGGAGTCAGAGTAATGGGGGCTGAATCCAAATGCTCACCACATTTCATGGATAAAAAAACACACAATTAAAACCATTTTTCCTGTCTCCTTACAATTATATCCTAATGCGTGTCAGCTTGAGTATTAAAGTTCAGTGGATACAGATGCTTATGCACTGCAGCTCTGAATCAGTTTCCTACCAGAAATAGGTGTGGTGATTCTCCGCTGAAAGGGGGCAACAGGGAAGAAATGGCTGACGAGGGCAGGAAGGAACTTCCCGAGCTGGAGAAGGTGGCGGCGCTGCGGTAGTCACCAAAGGTTTCTGGGTAGTAGCTGTCAATAAGGGAGGAGTAGCTGGACATGGTGGATGGTTGTGTGGAAGAATAGACGTCAGGAGGGAACTGCTTAGTGGAAGTGCAAAAGTCTGAATCGGATATGAAGGGACGTCTCATGCTGTAGTAGCTGGGCAGCATGTGTGACCCTGTATGGGGACAAGAAAGTTTTTATCGTAACTGTTTTCACAGCAGAAGTACTTGTAGAAGAACTGCTGTGTTTAGCAAACACTATCTCCATTTTCCAGACACTCAACATAAGCAGAAAAATAACCAGTTAAGGATCTTCAGGGCTACAGATTTATCTCCCAGGGAGCTGTGAGTGAATGCTGAGGCTCTTTTCTGACACATACCTGACATCTGGACAAAAGAGGGTGGAGATGTCGATCCTCCCTGCAAGGAAGGAATAGAGCTTTAGTTTTGACACTGAATTTGAACTATGCATTAAAATGTGGGTGAATTAATCATTTCCATCACATGTGCATTTGTACGTGTTGGGCCCAGCCATAAGAGGCAACAAGCAACGGACAACCCAAAGAACAAAAGAGAATCCCACAATGCACTGGTTTTAACCCATCCTCACGGACAGCTCCCAGGAAGGATGAATTTCACAACTGGGATTCTGGGTACATCAAAGAGGTACGAAAGTGTGGGTGCTGCAGCATTTTGTTCTCTTTGCCCACAGCTCTCTTCACAGGCTGCATCGGGAGGACACATGCAGGAACTTCTGGATGACCAAGTAAAAGACTGCATCTTTGACAGTACCTTGGATCCAAAATAAGTACAGTCTGCTGTCTGTGTGCCTGATGGCCATACCTCAGCCAAACATAAGACTAGCAGCCTGAAGATGGCTGCCTAAATGCAGCAAGGAATTTCAAAGAATTATAGATTCTCAAGAGAAGCTGTCCCTAGTCACATTGAGAAAGTGGTTTCCCTTGAAACCACAGCCCCACATGCTGCTGCGTTCGCCAGTCTAAGCGTTTGCCCCAGCTGCCACGTCTTCTTTGCTCATCTGACCCACCATGCAACTCACTGGCCATGTCTTGCCTCCATAATCTCAGCTGTTAATGCTAAAGCTCTGCTAAGACTAAGATGGTAGCCACCTTTAGGGTCGGAGCAGACTGCCAGCACTCATATACACATGAATATTTTTCATGGTACTTATAAGTTAGATGTGGGTCTTAAAGGGGCTGCTAAATAGCTCCACAGCTGCTACTTTCTTTGTTGTCAGATAAACCGCTAATTGCGGATGTGACATCGCCGCGATAAATGTCATTGACCATATTAGAGCCTATGGCTGCATCTGAAATGTTTTAATTACAGCTCCTAGCTCCTGTTCCCTCACCTTTCATGAAGTCCACAGAAAGAACTCTAACATGGGGAGGAAAGGAGCTTCAGACAGCTGTGCTGATTTCGGACAGCCTTTAACGCCGACGTCATTACGCAATGGAAAGGCACATTGATGATTCTAGTGAAGTCCAGGCCTATAGCCTTCTGAAAAAGAACTACAAAGTGCCTTCTCATGTCTCCAGACACTTTTGTTAATTTCTGTGAGGTGGGCTGTGCTTCTACATCATTACACGCAAAGAATTGTGGGATTTCTTAAAGCTCTTTAGCACCATAAGGGACATCTCAAGCTCCCTATGCTAAAGGAGCTATGATGGGAAACATACAGGCTCCTTTTCTTACCTCCTTCTTCACTGACTGCACTATTGGGCCAGCACTTGTCATGTCGAAAGCTAACGAACTTCTACTTTGGCTGAAGAGTCCTTAGCAGTTAGTCCTTTTCATATGCAGCCTGTGTCTGCTTTGAGCCACCATTCTAGTAGTCCATCACAGAGGAAGTGATTTCGACTTCTAATTAGCAAGTCAACGCAAGATTGATATTCAAGTGTCCAAAAAGTTATTCATCTCTAATTTAGCAAATTATTTTTAAGACCTGTTTTTATCAAAATAATATTTCACTTTTCCTCCTGCTTTTCCTTTTTGAACGGGTTGTTTGGACACAAACCAATTGGTGTTCTTAATGAGTTTTAAAGCTTATTTGAACTTTAGGGCTTTAAAAACCAAAGGGCTGTACAGGCAGGCCTAAAAGGGAATATAATAATACTACTACTACTACTACTACTACTAATAATAATAATAATAATAGGAAAAGAAGAACGCTAAGAAATTCCTTTATTGTACCACAATCGGAAAATAATAATACAAAAGTAATAGCAAAATACGAGGTAAACTGTGTACTGTAAGTAATAAAATCTGCAATGAACAGCAAAATAGAAATAAAGGATGGCCTAATGGTTGTGCCCTCTGGAATTAAAAGCTGGTTTAAAAATAATAGTTTTTGAAAGAGTCCTAAAACCATTTAAAGATCCGGCAGATCTCCCAGAAAGAGAGAGACTTTTCCAGAGGCTATAGCGTTCACAGCTAATGATAGCCCCAAATTCAGTGTCTCAGAAAATCAAGCTGTGGTGGCACCATTCCTGTTCACCCTCTACAATGTAAATGTTTCAATCAGTTCCCCAGGTCGCCATCTTCAGGCGTTCACAGATGACTCTGCCACAGTCAGCCTCATTACAGGTGAGGACCACTCAGAACGAACAGTGGACAAACAACTTATTATTTTGATATTTCAAACGGAAATGCCTGGATTCTGAAAAGCATGGTCATTACTATGCACTTAACACTTGGTTGAACTTCTTTTAGCATGAATTACTGCATCAATGCAGCTTGGCATGGATGTGATTAGCCCAGCTTCCGCTGAGGTGTTCTGGGAGCCCAGGTTGCTATGATAGCTGCCTTCAGGTCATCTGCTTTGCTGGGTCTGGGTCAGCTCCCTCTTGACAATACTCCATGGATTCTCTGCGGGGTTTCAAGTCATGCCAGTCAGCCGACCAAACAAGCACCGTAACACAATGGACACTGTACCTTTGGCGGCGTGGGCCACAACCATGTCCTGCTGGAAAATGAAATCAACATCTCTGTAAAGCTTTTCAGCAGACACAAGCATGAAGTGCTCTAAAATGTCCCGTTCGATAGCTGCTTTGACTGTGGACTTCAAAAAAACCAGCAGATCAGAACCAGCAGAAGTCTTGGCACCCAGAATTTAAGGATTACAGATATTTAAATTTTTTTTACAGAGGGGGCAAATTTACAACATAAGAAAATAACAATGAGGAATGTGTCATTTTTAGTCCACACAAAGGATTCATCTGTTAGTAGTTGATTTTGACAGGCAGGCTTCAGCCTCAGCCTGAATATTTTTTTTTTCTGTAATCCTCTCAAGGCAACTGTTATCCCTATTGCTGCTGCAAGTTTTCCTAGCGTTTGTACTCCTTCCACTAAACTTTATATTAATATGTTTGGATACAGCTCTCTGTAAACAAGCCGCTTTTTTGACAATGAGCTTTGGTAGCTTCCCCTCTCTGCGCAGGGAGTCACCGTCTGCCTTCTGTACATCTGTCCAGTCGACAGTCTTCCTCATGAGGGTGTTGTGTGCTGACCCAGACCGGCAGACCATTTAGACACTCAGGAAACCTTTACAGGAGTTTCTAGTTAAATGAGGGGGTGAAACCGTGAGTTTCCAATACATACCTGCATCACAAGACTCTAGTTTTCTGAGACACGGAATTTTGGGTTTTCATCTGTAAGCCATAATCATCACAATTATAAGATAAAAAAGCCTTACAATATTCCCCTACATGTGTAATGAATCTAGAATAATATTCAATAAATTAGAATATGCTTTCTGATCAGGCTTGTTTATTATAAGGTTAAAATTGCCCTTTGGGAATAGTGACCTTTAAGCAGGTACTAATCCTGCTTTTTATTAAGTACATATTTCTGTATTAAAATGTATTTTTATTTTGATTGTATGTTAGTTTTTAATCTTAAATGTTTTCATTAACTCTGAGAGGGAATTCATTATAATTGACCAAAATATAGGCTTTAAACATTGCATCTATATGATGTGTGTCCCTTATTGAATTGAGTTGCTGAAATGAATTAACTTTTCAGTAATATTCTAATTTATGGAGATACACCTGAGTACTGAAAAGAGTAATAAAAATATGTACCGTAGCTTTTTAAAATATCAATTTTTTTCAGACGTACCTGTACATCAAGGCCATCATAATATTTAAGGTCGGTTAATAATGTAGGGAAAGGGAATACCAGTTTACTCAAAAATCTAGATGTCATATAAAAATGCCATAATTAGAAACTTCTGCATGTTTGCTGTTGGCTCTACAAAGATGTTTAATCCTGGTAAATTACGTGTACTTCATTTTAATTATTTTGTGATGCCATTCCTGAGGTTTAGCTATTTAATTTCCTCTATAGTAACACCTTGTGTTTAGTAAAGTGACTACAATGAGTGTGATTCACAGTTTCATTTTAAGTTAAATTAAGACTATAAAACTATATTTATTGACAGATCCTTCTTAAATGAAGAAACCTAAATCTTCCCAAACATAAAGCGGTTGTCAGAGGAGAAGAGATGAGAAAAGCTTAGCAAGCTGATCTGGAAACAAGAATTCAACAGGAAACAACTATATGAAGGCTAATGCAGGCATAATGATAGACAAAATTAAGAAGAAAAATAACAAGAGTAAAGAGAATAAGAAGAACTGACTGGATGCTGGGGAGAGCCTGCTGTACATGGAGATTAAATATGATAATGCCCAATTATCCTTTCTATCCGTTCTCATCGTGGAACGGATCTTCAGCTGGTTGCAGTTGATGAAGAGGTGAGGGAGGCCACCTGAGCTAAATGCTTGCAGGAAAACGATTGCAGTGAAGTAGACTTGTACGATCAATAGAAAGTTAGGCTGCAGTGGCGGTGGGCAACAGACGGGAAGAAAAGGAGAGCTGATTAGATATTCTGCACATTATGTAGTTTCAAGAAATAAAACACGGTTGTCTAGAAGAGCATCTTTAGATAGGATCTGCTTCATCTTCTGCTCAGACCATGATGCCAGCAGGCTGATTTGTTACAAAAGCAACCTTTGGTTGGTGACCTGCTGTAATGTTACTGTAATATGATCTATCTATTTAATTCTTACTTTGCTTTGTTCCATGGTGTGATTTGAGTAAAATAAAAAAATGCATTGTTTTTGTGTTGAATCTAAAACAAGTTATGATGAAAATATTTTGTAAAGACTCGAAATACCCTAAAACACATGCAGCAATTATACAACAGCACAAAACTGAATAAGCAAACGTTAACATTAAATACCCCAATATTTTGTTTCAGGGAGGCTTAATGTATTAAAAATAGATATGGTCCAACTTTGATATCAATATTTACATTAAGGCTTGAACATGTTGCAGAAAAAAAACTGACTTTTAACACTTTTAATCAAAAAGGACTGATCATTTGTAGAGTTTATGGTTCTTCTCTTAAAGCAGTCACGTTCGTGCAGAGTTAAAGAGATGCGGACAGTGCAGACATCCGGAGCCACTTACACAGTAAAGAAAATGACAGAGCCTCTTGTTTTGCATACTGCTAACATGAAAGAGTTGATATTAAGCCCATGTTGGCTGGGACACACGCAAATTTTGAGGGCAGAATTTGAATGTGATTTGCCAGTGCCAAGACTTCCTCATGAGGCCCAGGTATGGCTGACTGCATCTCTGAAGGCTGTGTATGGAAATGAGCTCGCTCAAGTTCGCTCAGATAATGTGCTTCAGTATGGATGCATTCAGGGGGTGTGTGGGGGGGGGGGGTTTACCCTTGTTTCAGAAAATAGTCTTCCTTCCTATGCAAAAAAGTAGTTATATTATGTTACACAATTCAGTTTTACAGAATTTCAATATGTGTTTTCATTAGTTCATAAATATTCAATCAGATTTTTACCTATTCTTAATTTTTCAGTAATTCAACATATATTTCAAAGCTTTTATTGTCATCGTACATAAATGCAAATCAATGCATTCCCTGTACCTTATCAAAAAAACAATAAACAATCAATGAAAATGAAAATTAAGTACAAGAAAGTTTATATATAGTACACATGAAGTGTTACATAAAGTGTAGTGTGCCTTCTTAGTTATGTCTGTTTGCAAGTATATTATTGTTGGTTCATTTCATTAGTGGCTAATGGATAAACACATTTTAAAAAGTCTGGAGGTGTGGGTCCGGATGGATCTATGACGACTTCCTGACGGCAACAGCTCAACTAGATCATGTCATGGATGATAACAGTTTGTTTAAATGCAGATTGTGGAAGAACCACGGTGTTGGTATTATTTAGCCTGAGTGCAGCATTCAACCCAGTTGAACACTCTATTCTTTTAGAGCGCCTGGAACACTTGGTCAGCCCTTCTGGTACCGCACTTGGCTGGTTTAAATCCTAGTTGAAGAACAAAGACTTTTTGTGACAGTAGGTAACTTTACTTAAAAGACCACACAATCACATTTAGGGTTCCCCAATGGTCCATCCTGGGTCCCTTCCTATTCAACATCTACATGCTCCCTCTAGTTCAGATCACAAAAGAATTACAACATGAGGCACCATAACTACGTAGACGACTCACAGCTCTACATCGCCATGTCACCAGGACACTATAAACACATTCAAGCGCTAAGAACAAATCAATGCATAAATGTGCCAAAATGTAATAATTTTTGGACGAACAGAGAAGGGATCAAGCGTTAGCACACAGCTTCAGTTACTTCAGCTAGTAACCACTGATCAGGCCTGAAATCTAGGTGTGGTGATGGACTCAGACCAGAACCTTCAAAGGTATCGAAAGACAATAACAAAGTCAACCTTCTATCAGCTGAAGAACCTCATCCTCACTAAAACTAAAAAAGAAGAGCACATCACACCAGTTCTAAAACCTTTACATTGCCTCACTGGATCTCAGAGAATAGACTTGTTAGTCTATAAATCACTGAATGGCTTAGCACCTCAATGACATTACAAACTTGCTGTCAGTGTATCAACCTTTCAGACCACTCAGATGTTCTGGCTCAAGTCTATTCTATATACCCAGAACCAGACACAGAGGAGCAGCATTTAGTTCTTGTTACTGTGTTACTGAAATGTGCTATACAAATAAACTTGCCTTACCTATAAATCCTTCTACTCTGCAGGGGCATCTGATGTTATAAAGGTAAGACAGTGTGGGAAGTGGTGTCTTTTTTTATAAAACATATAATTCATTCTAATAAATACTCAACATGTTATTTATTTTTTTAGTAGTGAAAGCTTGTCTGCTATTCTTTGCCTACAAGGCCAACTTTTTAAATTGTAAATGCAATACCTAAAATTGCCAGAATCTGCTTTTTTTATTTGGTTTTGCTTTTACTCATAAATGTACTGTAATAGCAGAGTGTCTAAGCAAACCTGAACAGAAACTATCAGATGAGCGTAAAGTGGAATGATGCAAGATCTTTTTTTATCCTACTGTACTGGTTGATGTTCCAGCATGATCAGGATTAGTCTGTGGTCAGAGCTGGCTCTGCTCTCTCAATGGGCTTTTCACTCTCTGGGAAAAAACATGGTATTAGTATGTGCCTCTGGTTATTATTAGGTCCTCAAGCATCATTTACAAAGATACATATAAATGTTCCATTGAAAAGCACAGAAATGCTTGTCTCCATTGCAAATAAACTAAAAATTCTGAAGGTTGATCTAATGTTGGTCTTTTTTAACAGGGAGTGTTTGTACACATGTGGATGTTGTTGAGTTTCAAAGACCAACTGCCCGCTAGTGGCAGGGAATTTATTATTTTCAGTGTTTCCTCTAGTGTCATGTAGACGTGATAACAGAAACAGAAAAACAACCAAAGTTTTGATGCATAATTTTTGTGGTCACAGGAGCTTAGACTCAAAGGTGACCTGTTATGCTTTCTTTAAACATTTAGGATAGGTCTATGGGATATACAAAGCATGTTCAATACATTTTTTGCACAGATTTTGCCTACCCAGTATCATCTATTTTGAGCTCCTTTCAGAAAGAGCTGTTTTTAGGGCTCTGTTAATTTTATGCAAATAAGATGTAGCTGGCCCCCAAACTTCATGTTTATACTCACACTTTATACAAGTGGAAATGGCTGCAAACAGATGAACAGTGGTACAACAGTACATCTTTTACTCCAAGTCAGACCCAGAAGCTGAAGAAGTGGAGCCTCCAGTACTACCAACAAGGATGCAGAAACAGTTTCTGAATGGCAACTAAGTAGCTTATTCCTACAAGGCCACCTTAGAGAGAGTGCCAGAGTTACATTCAAAGCCACGTTTCTGCAGTGTTAAACTATCCTGTTATATCTTCTCAACTGCCTAGAAACATCTGTCTGTGAGTGTTATGTTTTTATAAAGTGTTGGTTTGTATAAGATACTTTTAGGAAGCATTCTAGTTGTTTTAGGTTGAGAAAAAATAAAAATGGTATTAGTGATAGCTTCCTTAATAGATTTTGAATGCAAGTTAGCATCATGTTATGTGTGTCCTTTCAGCTGTAGTTAAGCGTAACGGAATTATATACACATGTCTCAGCATGTATTAATGGCAGTGTTAAGTTCTGTATGTGCCTTATTCCAATAATCATAACTTCAATGCAAGATGACATATAAACGTCAAATGTTAATTTTTTTGATGTTATGGTTTTGCTTTGCCTCGGTTGCTAGGTGAACGGTTGGGCTCAGCTGGTTTTCCAAACACCAACAAAACATATTGCAAAAAACAGCTTGATGATGTTTTTTTTAGTGCTTGGACTGTTTCTAGAAGTAGTAGAGACCCATATGGAAGTACAAAAACATGCAAAAAGCTAATCTTTCATAATAATTTACCTTTAAAGCAGTTTGTTGTGTATCTTAGGCATAAAGCAACAGTTTTAACATTTACATTTTAAAACTATCTTAGATCTTATATGTTTAGTTGTGTTTCTCTCCTAGATGCTGCATTAACACTCTCCTTTTATTTAACACAGGAAGTACTCCTAGTTCTTCTGTATTTTTGTCTGTGTTTTGCTTTGCAACCCCCCTTGGTCACAGCAGGTAGCCGTTCACACTGAGCCAGGTTCTGCTGGAGGTTTGTTAAAGGGAAGTCTTCCTCTTCACTGTCACTACATGCATGCTTGATACGAGAGAATGCTGCAAAATAAAAGACAGTCTAATGTCGCTGTCATTACGTTTGTTCAGGAACAAACGTAACAATCTGCTCAGTTTCCTTAGAAATTGTTAACCAACTAGAATAATAAACTGAACTTGACGGCATTGTTTGGTAACTAGGATCAATTCGGAATGGGTGTCAATGGTCTCTTTTCCATTACAAGCCCCAGTATTTAACATCCTAGGCTTTGGTTTTCTGGGGTAAACCAAAGTCTGGGACTTTTTCTGTTTCCATTTGCTAGGGGCCATTTATGCAAAACGGGGCAATGACGTCTGGAGTAGTTGTGAGGAAAACTGCAGTTCCACTCCGTTCCAGTGAGTGGTGGGAAAAAGACAGTATAGGTCAAATAGTAAAAGTGTTCACAGTCCACCAATTTAGGTTTAGATGAAAAGTCAGTTAAGTAAATGTGTGTTGTCTGTGTACAAGGAAAACGAAAGGCCTCCGTTTGATCATTAGTACTAAAATATAAATCTAATTACAAAACTGGGGCAAATTCTTTTTTTACAGTTAACTTGAAATGCAGAAAACCTCCTCCAAGATGTTCAGATTTGAGATCTGGAATATGGAGATATTCCCTACAAATTTAGTAAACGCTTCATTTGAAGTTTCCAGGTGCAACAAACAGATCCAGTCTGCGGGAAATCACAGACTGCCTGGCCGACTACACGCTGCAGCAATGCTGATTTCCCCTGCAGCCTCCCCGGGGAGACCAGCCGGTCAGTGGGTCTCTGCCACTCCCGACAAATCAGAGCGGGATTAAAATTAATCCTGATGAATTGACTTCACAGATTAAGTTTGGAGGTGTACTTTCTCGGCTACAAAGATTTTAAAATGACTTTTTGTGATAAATTATGACTATAAAATTGATAGGTAGGACTTCATAAAAAAGTCCTACCCCTCAAGTAGGGTCTTTTTCCCGTGAAGGCAAAGCCAGGGGCAAAGGGCCTTACTTGTACTCATGAGCAGGTTATTCCCTCTCTCTCTCTCTCTCTCCATCCATATATATATATATATATATATATATATATATATATATATATATATATATATATATATATATATATATTAGGGCTGGGCAACGATTAATATCTTTAATCGCGATTAATCGCATAATTTGCCTGATTAATCATGATTAATCGCATTGTATGCGCAAACTCCAAGAATGAATTCAAAAGTAGTATAAAGAGCACTTTTATTTTAATGTTCTGCTGCCATATGAACAAAAGTGTTGTAACATTTGTAGCACTTATCAGTAACACATATTTAGTGTAAAGCTCAACTTAAACATGTAAAACAAAAAATAGCAATAAAAAACTAAAGCTCATTGCCACTGACAGGGAATTATCTTTATGGGGAAAAAATCTACCAAAAACAGGCAATTTCTGAGGTAACCGCAGGGAGCAGCATTACCATTTTATGTTCAATACCAAAGTGTGAAGCACAAAAAAAGGTCTACAGTAGCTATCCACTTCGCCATTACATTGGTTAATTTCTCTGAGTCATTGAATTGTTTGGTGATGTCTACAGTGTGTTTGGCATTTAAGTGACATGTTAAGCTCAAGGTTCTCCGGTGATAAGAAAGGTTAACTTGGCAGTGGTTACAACTAACTTGTTTCTGTCATATTCGATGCTGGAAGAACTTTAAACTGAAATGCTTGCTAACTCGATATGCTTGCATGTTTATTTGACGTTAACACGCGTTTTTTTGTTGTTGCCTACACCGCAGCAACAGACCTTCACAAAATAAAAGCATGTGAGCAACATGCGTTAATGCGCGATAAAGTAAATATCGCTGTTAATAGTCTAATGAATTAGCCAACCAACCCCTGTATATATATATATATATATATATATATATATATATATATATATATATATATATATATATATATATATATACAGGGGTTGGACAATGAAACTGAAACACCTGGTTTTAGACCACAATAATTTATTAGTAGGGTGTAGGGCAGAGGTCACGGATTAGCGGACCACGGTCCGGATCCGGACCCAGCTGCTACCTAATCCGGACCCAACCTCATTTAAAACATTTATATATTACTGCATGTTGTCCAACGACAGTGTCTAACTCAGGGGTTAAAGTTCTCCGTCACTGCGACGGATTTCCGTCATTTGGAAATTGAGCGCAAAAAGTTCCGTCTAGACTTTTTATTCAAGGTTTTAAACACAAGGTGCTCTCAACCAATTAAATCTGGCAGAGCCGGGACATTAGCCAATCAGAATGAGAGCAGGGCGGGTCTTTCCAAAGCAGACATTGTCAGTCTGAGGTTTATCGGTGTTCATCATTTTAACCTTTGGGAGAGCATTTTAAACTGGCTACAGATGGCATGAATGAAAGTAGCAGTGGTCAAAGGTTTCTATGGATTTATGTGAACCAGCAGGTCAGAAACTTCAGCAGCTGACAACAACTTCCCTCGGTAAGCGTCAATCTGCTCCGGCAGTTAATTAATGAATTATTTCCACCTGTGGCCAACTCGTCTGTCAGCGTTTATTTCCTCGCTGATAAACGCAGCGACCAACCAGGGATCTCCTCGTCATTCGCTATTATGTTTTATTTAAACACAAAGAAGAGTAACGCGCTAGCTCAGGCTAATTTATCATGACCCTTGAAGAACAAGAGTCGGACTGTGAAACAATGTGCCGCATTTGACTGGGTTCGATTCGGAAAAAGCTGCGCTGTTCTGAAACAAAGAAGGCAGAGCTGCATCTGCTGTCGGTATGCAGCAGTGTTCACCTGATGAGCAGCTGCGCTCCAGGACACTAAATAAAATGACAAGGATGTTGATGCTTACAGATTGTTAAGAAAACTACATCAAAAAGATAAAACAAATAAACTGCAGCTACAACATGGACTGGAGAACGGGTTCTAACTGGGTGAGGCCAGAGAAAGGCGATTCTCAGAGAGTTTTTAATGAAGTTAAAGTGGAGCGCGGACACAGGGTTCATCCTGGACAGGTCTCCAGTCACTGGGCTAAAATATAACCATTTTATTACACTTCAAAAAAGTTAAATCATGCCTTTTTATAAACTGTAATGATTAATTGGTGAACAATAACGGGCAAAGCAGAGATTGATTATTGTCATGTGCAATCTGTGTCAAATTAAAATGTATCATGTCATGATAGTGTTGGTGATGCGTCTGCATTTCCAAGGCTGTGGTTGGCCTTGTATGATCATAAAATTGGTTTATATTGAATGTGACAGGGAGCCAGTGGAGTTGATGTACAGGAGTGAAGTAGATGATGTAATGATGAAGCTGCTGTCCTCTGAATTAGCTGCAGTTTATGGAGGGTTTCTGGAGGACAGGGAGGAAAGGGAGCTGGGATTGTAAAGTGGACTGTGGACCAGTTTGTCAACAGTGTGAAGGAAGAACTTGATGCTGCAGAGATGAAAGTAACCCAGATGATGATGTGGATGTGGAAAGTGATGGAGAGGCTGTCCAGGATGACGCAAAGGCTCTAAAGCTGAAAGGTGGCAGAGATACAGAAATTTTCAATGGTGGATATTTTAAAAGTATCAGATTTAGTTGACTTTGCACACTAAGCAAGTGAGCCAACTAATGCGACATGATGTCCACGCCCCGGGAATATATGGGCTTGCGAGAAAATGTTTTCAGTCAAACATTATTTTTGCTTCAATCCCTGTGCTAACTTCACTTGCGCCGCTTCTCTTGTTAATATGGCAAAGCCCTCCGGAGCGTTCCCAAACATATCCGCTTGCTCATACATACGGAGAAAATAGCTGATTTAAAGGCGCAGAACGAATGAGCACCTTGATATGTGCTTGAGGTTGGCTTTGTTGCCAATCAAACCCAGGTGTAAAATCCTTGCAGGGCAGCCTAAAGCTCACTTCTATCATTAAGCCATAAAAATGAAATTAAAAAAAGTTCAGTTGTTTTATAAAAGATGTGAAAGTCAAGAAATTGTCTATATACCAAACTTTGAAAGATTGTGGTTCTCTGTTTCAAAAAGCACTTTGGATTTTAAAATAGAAAAACGTTCTATTTTTATGTTATTTTTTTGTTTAAAAAGTCATTGTATAAGGTGGATGCATACAATTTTTATTTCAGTGTTAAATACTGTTTAAAGTAACGGATTGTAATAAAAAATGTGTCCGGACCTTTACTGGTTGTTGATTTTCTTTATTCGGACCCCGCTGATTTTTAATTAGTGACCCCTGGTGTAGGGCCTCCTTTTGCGGCCAATACAGCATCAATTCGTTTTGGGAATGACATATACAAGTCCTGCACAGTGGTCAGAGGAATTCTAAGCCATTTTTCTTGCAGGATAGTGGCCAGGTCACGACGTGATGCTGGTGGAGGAAAATGTTTCCTGACTCGCTCCTCCAAAACACCCCAAAGTGGCTCAATAATATTTAGATCTTGTGACTGTGCAGGCCATGGGAGATGTTCAACTTCACTTTCATGTTCATCAAACCAATCTTTCACCAGTCTTGCTGTGTGTATTGGTGCATTGTCATCCTGATACACGGCACCTCCTTCAGGATACAATGTTTGAACCATTGGATGCACATGGTCCTCCATAATGGTTCGGTAGGCCTTGGCAGTGACGCGCCCATCTTGCACAAGTATGGGGCCAAGGGAATGCCATGATATGGCAGCCCAAACCATCACTGATCCACCCCCATGCTTCACTCTGGGCATGCAACAGTCTGGGTGGTACGCTTCTTTGGGGCTTCTCCACACCGTAACTCTCCCGGATGTGGGGAAAACAGTAAAGGTGGACTCATCAGAGAACAATACATGTTTCAAATTGTCCACAGCCCAAGATTTGCACTCCTTGCACCATTGAAACCGGCGTTTGGCATTGGCACGAGTGACCAAAGGTTTGGCTATAGCAGCCCGGCCGTGGATATTGACCCTGTGGAGCTCCCGATGGACAGTTTTGGTGGAAACAGGAGAGTTGAGGTGCACATTTAATTTTGCCGTGATTTGGGGAGCCGTGGTTTTATGTTTTTTGGATACAATCCGGGTTAGCACCCGAACATCCCTTTCAGACAGCTTCCTCTTGCGTCCACAGTTAATCCTGTTGGATGTGGTTCGTCCTTCTTGGTGGTATGCTGACATTACCCTGGATACCGTGGCTCTTGATACATCACAAAGACTTGCTGTCTTGGTCACAGATGCGCCAGCAAGACGTGCACCAACAATTTGTCCTCTTTTGAACTCTGGTATGTCACCCATAATGTTGTGTGCATTGCAATATTTTGAGCAAAACTGTGCTCTTACCCTGCTAATTGGACCTTCACACTCTGCTCTTATTGGTTCAATGTGCAATTAATGAAGATTGGCCACCAGGCTGGTCCAATTTAGCCATGAAGCCTCCCACACTAAAATGAGAGGTGTTTCAGTTTCATTGTCCAACCCCTGTATATATATATATATATATATATAGATAGATAGATTAAATGAGCATGGCAGTTAGATAGCTTGGGACTAAGGTGAGAAATGTATTACAATAATGGTGTGAGTGCTGTGGGATACAAGACAAAATCTAAAAATAGCCAACCTGATCAGAAATCTGGAAATGGCCAAAGAGCCTTTTAGTTGTTGAGAAGGTGCAATATTGAGCATTGATGTTGTGAATGGAGTTTAAACAGGTGTGATTTTCCTCAAATTAGGCAGTCTCGGTATTGCAACAATCACGGGAGAACAATTGTGTGTAATTTTCTGTTTTAACCCACTAACTTAACAATAATGTGTCGACTCTCCTTTTTCACTTTTCAACACTAGTAAAACCACTACTTCCACGTCTAGTTGGTTAAAAATGTGACAACTGACTGACTCTGCACTTCCTGACGAATCCGTGCTCCCGATGCAGGGGGTTAAAATTCTATTTCAGGTGACTACTGTGGCATGACAGCGAATACAACCTCTTTTACAATAATGTTGATATTTTTATATTAAGACTGCTGCACCTCCCTGATGTAATCTGTTGCAGAGAGGTTTAGCTGCAGAGTGTAGCTTAAACTCTAGTCATTTACAATGTCTAAAGCAAAGTGCTAAGTCTGAAGCAGAAAAACTACTTTTTCCATACATTTTCCCCACATTCTAATACCTGGAACTGCATGTGTTAAGTGCTAAATCAGCACTGAGCCATATCAAAGCAGACATGCTAATGTAGCCTAGCTTTAAAGCAAACCGCTGAGCATGTGGGTGGGTGGAGCGTTTTTAGGTGTTGCCGGCTCCTATCTCCAACAGTCATTGGGCGAAAGGTGTGGTACACCCTGGACAGCTCAGCAATCCATCACAGGGCAGCATGGACAAACAGCCACGCACACACAATCATACCAATGGGCAATTTAGAGCAACCAATTAACCAAAGGCTCACAGTTTCGGACAGCGGAAGGAAGCCGGAGTACCGGAGTACCGGAAGATAACCCATGCATGAATAGGGAGAACATGCAAACTTCATGCAGAAAGACCCCAGGACCGTCTTGCGTGCAGGACAATAGTGCTACGAACTGTGCCACTGTGCAGCTCCCGAGTCAGCTAGAAATTAAAGATAAAGCTACATGTGTTTTAAGTGAAATGTTGTTGAAACATTACATCAACTTTATGCAACTCTGCTGACTTTGTGTTGGACTTTGTGTTCTAAACAGTCGGGGGACTGTTTAGAAACTCTGGTGAGGACAAATATCAGTCACTGTCAAAAAGATCATCCTGAACATCTTCAATGAGTTAAAACACAATCACAAAGTTATTGTGTATCATGTAGTACTTCAATTTTGAAGCTGAAGTTTATATCTCAAAAGATTATATTTCACAAAAAAATGTTTTTTTTTTCTTACTTCCATATGAAATATTTTTGCAACTACAATATTTATGTAATTTGATTAGTAAACGTACTTAAGAAAATGAAAAGTCAATTAGTAATGTAGAATTTTATAGAAATTTAGCAGCTTATTGTAAACCATTTTACACACTGGCCTGATATGTGATATGATGTAATTTTCTCTTCAGGGTTCAGTTTAGGTTCAGATCCCTCTCTTTCCTGTATTTAAATAAAAGCCAATTTGTTCAGGCATAAAAAGTAATTTAGGTCAAGTTTAATTTAAAATTTCTTATAAAAGTTGAGCATTCATTATACTTCACTGTCCAAAATTAGACATCTGCAGGCAGAAAGTGCCTTTCTTTTGCTTATAAATTGTAAGCAAATTTCCCAACAGGGAGTTGGTTGTCACTTGTTAAGACCTTTGGTTTTATCTAAAATTCAGATTTAGACCTTTGGACAAAAACATGTTAGAGTCTCTGGTGCTAAGGTAACACTAGAAATAGTTTATGAAAAATAAACAGAGGAAAATGTACCTCAAGTAAAATGAAGGCTACATGAGGATGAGGATCAGAAGGTTCCCTCAGTCTTTGCAAGGGTTCTGGTTTACTTTGTTCCTCCTTTAGTTCCCCAAGTCACACCAAGGTGGTACCATTTCATTCAAAGCTATTTCCACTTTTTTATTTGAAAAGCAACTTCATTAGATAGATAAATTAAATAGAGGCTATAAGTTGTTTCTACCTTTTCTTTATTACCTCAAAATAACTTTTCTTGTGACAAAATTAAATTAAACATAGGAGTTGGACTTGCTGCCAATTAGTGTCACATTTTAATATCTCAGCTGTTTAAGTCTGTGGTTGCCACCATCTGAAAACTGACAACATCCTTGAGCAGCAGGTCACGTTTCATCTGTATACCCACTGTCCCTGTGACTGAATCCTTTGGTTTCCCCTTGCGTTGTTTGGCTTTGGCCTTGAATCTTTGTTTGAATATGGAGTTCAGCACTCAGTCCGGGTGAAAAACAATGTGCACTTCCTCTGACAGGTTCCGGGCTTCAACGCATAAACAATCAACTGTACAAGAACATATTCCCCAAATTCTATGATGACATTATTTATTAAACAAAAACAAAACCAAAATGGGAAAGCTAATTGAAAGCTACAACAGTTCCTTGAAACATAATTGAATGAAACATGCTTCAGGGGTGTGTTTGTGTTCTCCTAAGACAATATGCAAAGTAGAACAGGTTTTTATCACAAGAAGATATTGTGGAGGATGAACTGCATCCTTCCAGCCACATATGTCTGTATGACACAATTAACATAAAGCTTAGTGGCTCCTGGTTAAGAGGTAAATGTATCAATGTCTAACAAACATATGATTATTACAGAAAGATGGATACTTCCCTTAACCTGGTTATAAATACAATTATGTGTTAAGAATATGAAGGAAATAGTATAGTTGCTCATTCAAATAGTTTTGTTGATTTTATTTTTTGACACATTAATGCCTGGTGGAGAGCACACAAAAATGTTTACAAGAAACAGAAAAAGTCTGCTAATGTTGGCGTTATGCTTTAGTATTTGACTAGTTCTATAGTGATAGCTTAGGAATTTTTAAAGTGAGGTTCTGTTGAAATTGAAATTTATATCTTAGCTGCTGTAGAAAACTCTTTTATCTCTTAATTTGGTATAAATCTAATTAGTTGTCTGAAGCTTGTGGCTTGTCACCAAGTCCTCCTTGGACTTCTACCATCTGAAAACAATTGTAGTCTCAAAAATATTAGCTAGGTTTATTGGAAGACTATTTTATAAACGTTTTGTTGACAACTTTACGTTCGGTGCTTATTTACATGGAAGTTTCTAATTACATACACAAGAAATGAAAATAAGGGGCAGTGTAAGGCTATGTGAAATGCAATATCTTAAACCACTCTAAATAGTTTTTGCTTTTCACACTGCTTTTTATTTGTATTATTTACTTACTATTTTAAATTTGTCACTTGATCTTTACCTGTAAATATCTGTTTCTGATAGATGACAATGGGACAGACAGCGCAGGAGCGAACAATAGCAAAATGGTCGGTGCTTGCATTATATCTGGACCCATTTGTCTGTCTGGATCGCTTCTTCTGTTTCACACAGGATGACCATTGCACATTGCCTTTAGCCTTCCTTTCTGTGTAAATAACCATGGTATAGCATTGGTTTAAAGGTTCATAAAATAGAGTTCTCATAAACTGGAGACAATGGAAGTGTTTGGTCTTGGCTACTCTTGGACAAGCAGTTAGCATCAGCCTGCAGGACTATCTAATGAGAATATATGCCAAATCAAGATGCTAAGACAGATGTTTACTCGTTCATTAGGTTGACCATCAAGTCTGCAGCTGTTAGTAAGCTTTGGGCACCATAACGACGAGCGTTATTCCATGTGTATGTTTCAGCTTAAAGGCTTCTGTGGCTCTATGTAATGTGTGTTTGCATAAAACCATATTAGCTCTGGCACAGCCGAGTTTGTTGTGTGTTCTCCACGGAGAACTCCAACAATCCACAACCTCCATCCGCTGCAGTCATGAACCTCCACATACATTTCAAGATCAGAAAACGAAAATACATTTTTATCTACAGTTCTTATGGCATCACACGTTTTATTCTCTTGTTATATGCCACGTTATTCCCTATCTGGCTGAGTCACGAGCAGCCTGCATATCTATAGAGTGGACATGCCAACATTAGACAGAAACCAGTGAGCAAATACCGTCCCATAAAAGCCTTTTGACAGGCAGTTTGTGGTTATGAAAAGCCTGTCTTGCTTGTGCATGCAGTCATCTAAGACACAGCCAGATTTGTCTGTGTGTGTGTGTGTGTGTTGTGTGTGTGTGTGTGTGTGTGTGTGTGTGTGTGTGTGTGTTGACAACAATAGGAGGTTTGTGTGGAGCCTGTTCATGGTAGAGGACAATATCGGCTGGCAGGTGTGTGTTAATCAAACTTTGCATAGGCAGCCTCCTGCATTGGCCCTTTCTCTGTCTCCCCTCCGCTCCCTGTCCTCCCACCACGCCTCCACCTCCAGCTCCAGGGAGCTTTTGGAAGATCATGGCCATTGCCTTTGCACGCATTGTGTCAATGTTCTTTTGTGAGGTCAGGATTGGACTCTGCGCTCTATCTACACACACTGTGCTCAGCTATTTACAGATGGGCTTTATGATTGCTTGAGGGCAGCAGAGACAGAAGGGGAAGGCAGGTACAGGTGGTCAATGGATCAACCATTGGCTCATTTGTGCACAAAACAACACTCAATGTAAACAGAGAGAGGATACTATTTAAAGGCAATGCCATAATTGTGTCATCAACTGAAAGTCAACTGTGGCTACAGTGTTTGGTTTGGGTGAAAGATGACGAGGGGACAGACAGCACAGGAGCATACAATAGCAAAACGGTTGCCACTTACATTATATCTGGGCCCGTTTGTCTGTCGGGATCGCTTCTCAGCCAGCAGGTCTTTCACTGTGTGCTTGACCCGCACCCCTTGGTACACTCGCTTGGAATATTCTGGAGAGCAGAGATTTAAAAAGAAATAAACAGCCCCTGAGAGGACATTCGATACATATGTAGAAACAGTTTCTCCTCCAGCACAACTTCATACAAATTTTCATCCATCCCCACAAATGTGTGTTCATTTGAATGCTTCACAGTTTTATGCATATAAGTGAATGACTCTTTGGGATTGTGTGTGTAAATGCCATGGAAATAGCCCTTGGTCTGGTCAATGCAAATGGACAGCTAAAATGAAGCAATTAACTAAAAACACTTGATTTAAACCAGGCACCAAGAAAAGTTTGGAAGGGACGGGCATTATAAAAAGGACAACATTAATAAGAAAGCGTGAATTATGATAAAATATTAAATTCCATTTATTTGATAATCAGGTAATTTTGCATTGGTTTTTACAAATCTCACATTGGTGCTGGTGTGATTTGGGGACATTCCTGGGAAGTAAAGGTCTAAACTCAATGAAAATGCAAACTTTATTATGCAAACGGAAATTGCATGCAAAAAACTATATGTAAAAGACCCCAGCTTTTTGAATGGATATTTTAGATAAGCTCCAAATCTGCCCGGCAATGACATTCTTGAAAATAAAAAAATAATTTCTGGATTTTGAATGACTGCGTATTTATTTGTTCTTCTTTGCGGAAAGGAAGTCACTGGAAAGGGGTTTTACTACATTTTTAAACAAAAAAAACCAACAACAAGCAATGAGATTCAATTTACATAATATAATACATTTAGAAGACTTTCTGACAACAGAATCTTTGCTCATATTAAAAATTGTAAGTAGGGCTCTATGCACAGATAAACACCATCTAACTAAGTTTGAGGTACAGTCACACCTAAAGAAGATCCCACCCATTTTTTTCTAATAGGACCTTTAAAATTAAAGCATGCTGGCATGAAATTAAACAGCAGAGAATTTCGATGTATTGATAATAACACTGACATTTGTAACATTTATTAGAAGAAGGTCTTACCTGTATCCATGATGCTGCTGAACAGTGTAACACGCTCTCATACACACACCCACAGAGGCCGCTCTGTTGTCCCTCAGCTGTATTTGCTTACAGTGGCTCCATCCAGGAGTGCAGCACCATACTGAGTGGCGTGCCACTTAGAGAGCTTTAACCACACTGTCAGGAGGGCAGGGACACATGGAACAAGCCACCCCACACTGCAGTCATGAGGAGGCAGCTTTTCAAAATGACCTTTTATCTATTTGTTTAAATGCAAATATTTGGTGGGGACGTTTTTTAGACTATTTGCATCTGCAGTCAAGATTAGGGGTTGGAAGCATCAGGGAAAATGAAAGAGAGACTGGGTAGCTGCTCGTCACTCCTCGTTTGGCTCGTACTCCTCGTCCGAATTCAAAAGGATATATTGTTTCCACTTCTCTGATTTAGAGTTGCAGGAGCTTCCGAGCCCTGCAGGTTTCGTGGGATGGGACTTTTAGTTTGAGCTTTGGCATCTGTGGAGCCCATAAGTAAATACTGTGCCCAGACACGGCTGAGAACCTCAATCATCTGTTTTTGTAGACTGAGGAGTGACAACTGAAGTCATACATCTAATAAAAACTATGTTCTTGGAAAATGTATATGTTTAATATATGGCAATTCTTTTACATTAAAGAGTATTATTGTCATTTTCATCTCAAATCGTTTTTTTTATAAAGCACTTGGAGCAAAGTAAACAAATGAATCATCTCAAGCTTGTGTTTCAAAGAGCGGCTGGAATAGCTGGGGGCATGCTCCAGTAAACAGTTTATGTCTGCTGCTGCAACGAACCTCCAGAATGATATTTTTTTTTTGTTTGTTTGTTTTCTAACTCAAGAAGACCTCAGAGCTTTACCATTATGGTCAAAACTCATGCAGTCTATTGGACTGTCAAACATGTCAATGAAAATTTACATGCGTTTCCCATTGCACGCTGAGCCCGGTTACATTTTTTACACACATGATTTCGCAACAACAGAGAAACCAGTGAGACAAACTAGCTGAACATTAAAGTGGAACTATTTATTCCTGCTTGGATTTGCATGGTACCTGCTGCTATACAGTAAAAAGGAAAAAAAAATACATTAATGAGAAGCCAGCTGCTGATCTGGCCAAAGATAAATCAGGACTGGTGGCTAACAAGGCTAATGAGAGAGTGGCTAGTAGCCCAGCAACCCAACGGAAAGTCTGCTGGTCTTATTAGTCATTAGTTCAACCATAACCACGTGGGACTGAAAAGTCAGAACATTTTTAAAGGGGCCTAGTCACATATTTTGACCACAAAAAGAAAGCACAAAAAGCCATACATTCATCCTGATAGTGTTTACTTAGTCTTTTTGGGCCTGAAAAGGACTTTGCATTGGGCACGATCAGCAGACATAAGTCCCAGGTCCACCGACCCGATTTGGCCTGGCACCAATAAGCTCCACCAGCTTGCGAGCGTTCCAGGAGCAGTTTTTCTTCAGGCCCAACCCGGGTTTCTCCTGCCGTGCTCAAGAGTAGAGTCAAACCGAGCTGACTCGAGCAGAGTTTTGAGTGAACACGATTTTCACTGACTGGCCAAGGGGCGAGGAGAAATGAGAAGGTTTTTCTCAGAGGGAGTCCAGAAAAACTGAAGAGCGACGACATCATAAGTTTTTCTATTTACAAACCAAGAACCACGCCTGAATGTGGAAAATAAAGTAAAGACATAACTATCAGAAGATAGCGACGATTGATGCAGCTACTGTAAGAGCCAGCAGACTGTCCTGACACAATTATCTGCTCTGCTCCATCACAGACATATATAGGCTACGTAGACAAAGCATTGAGCATGTTGACATTGCCATTATATTGGAAGTGGCATAGAGCATGGAACAATGGGGCTCAAAACGGCACATGATTTGGCAATGCATTGTGGGATGCCATCACCCTTTTTCTGGGGAATGGCATTGATTTACATTGCTGATTCGGATGCCGTGTTGTGAGAAATAGCGATGCAAAGTACCTGAAAAATGGAACGTTCTAGAGATATAGGCGATGGACTGTACCAAGACAAGCTAGACCATGTACCAAATGTTCACTATCTCAGATAAATCTCTAGGATCGGTGGAACTGATCCATATGTGAATGATAACTGGACAAAGGATTTACATGACCTGTCGCCACCATTTTCAGTAGGGGAGCTTGTTTTCTATCTCATTAATGGAGTTAGTTTTCATACCGGTGAAGAATTCAGAAATGTTACATCTTTAAGGGCTCGTTGAGAAAGCAACTTTGCGTGGGACCCGGAACTCTGAATTTTTCATCTTACAGATAAAACTCATAATTTCAGAGGTATATGCACAACACACCTCACAGTGCCCCTCCTCTGTTGCGGAGTCTGTAGGGCAAATTTGTTTAAAATTATTTTAAGCCTGGCATCCACTCTACATTTAGGCTGGAAATATTTAGGGACTTATCTGTTAATTCATTTATGAGCCAGGGCATTTTTACAGCCCGTAATATGTCTAGCTCTCTCTCGTCATACATGGCTGGACTCACTTTGTAATGTGTTTTATATTATTATTGTAACTTTCAAGACAAACTTACTTCTGCTGAGACCCCTGATAAAAGAGAAATAATCAAATAAAATGGTTTACACTATTTGTAACAATTAACACTGTAAACAACATAAATATTACTCCTATTTTACCAGGTTCAAGTTTAACAAAAGCACTAAGTTATATTGGCAAACAAATGGCTGTTATGTGACTGTTGTCCTCTTTTTTCTGTGCTACTTGCAAATCTATTTATTCACAGGTTCTGCACGGGCAGCAGCTGAGAGAGGTTCCACTAAAGCCCTGGGTTATTTTTGATGCAAGTAGCAAGATCAATTCTGCCCATACCTGTATGGCTGGTGTGGCTGAATCCTGCTCGCATGTTGCAACAGTGCTTTTTAAGATTGAGGCAGCTGAGGTGAGGTTCAAAAACATGCACTGATGAGGCAGTGGACTGGATGGAGACTCGAGGACGGAGGGAGGTTGAACCAACACCTGTTCGTCAAGTTGGCAAAATCTCCTGCACAGCTAAAACTTTTTAACCTGTCTCTGAAACCAAATGTGTTTTAGCATCCCTTTTTTGTCTTTACATTTATCTGGGTTGGTACATAATATATCTTCCTTACCACGTTAACAAAGATATTAATCTGGGTTTGCACATTGTATTTTTCTTATCTGTATATTGCCTGCAATGTTATCTGTTTGCACATGGTCTTTTGTTGGCACCTTATTTTCCCTGTTAATGTGACTTTTGCAGTGTCATTGCCCTGCACAAGATCTAATTGCAATACGATAGATTATAATAAAGACTTAAAAACAAGAAGTGTTTGGACGTTGCATAAGTAGATATCATGGTCTGATAAAAGTAGTTTGAACATTGTATCATATATAGCTACTGAACTAAAATATTGACTATCTTATAAACTATTTCTGTAAAGTGTTGCATGGCGTTTTGTACCCTATAAGCAAGTAACAGGTGAGATTTTGCTGTGTCTGACATAGCAATAAATAAAATGTTAAAAATAAAATATAGAGATAACAGAAAGAGGATTAAAAGACCATTTTTATTTTCAGAAAAACACAGGAATTGATAGCAGATAAAAGGCTTGTCTCATGTTTCTCTGACTCCTCTGGCTAGCTGCTGCTGCATGCATCCTTGTCCACAGCTGATGTGGGAGATGCAGGTGGAGCAGCAGCATGGCTAACTGTTGCTTCACTCTCCCATCTCTCCTTGTCCTCTGTTGAAATCTCTCGTTTCTCATCAATCTGCAGCTCTCACGTCTGTGTGTCCGAGCGGTAGTAAGGGCGCCTGGATGACTTTCATTCACTTCATAAGCAAATCTGCCATAGAAGAACACACATCCATTATTAGTTTCACCCTCAGCTAGCTACGCTAGAACGAGCAAAAGCTCCACGTAAAACAGCATAACCCTTAGCAAAAAGTATTATATTGAAGTTAATTTTATTAAGTATACTTAAGTATAAGTACATGGTTAAGTCTTAGTATTAATGTACTTAGTCTTAGACTTCTGTTTATATTTTTCAGTATAAGTCAAGTATACTTCACTATACTATTGTTAGGTATATGAAATATAGTTTATAAGAAGTAAACTTTAAGTACACTATCTCATTTTAAGTATGAAACAAGTATACTCTTAGTACTCTTGAATAAACTACTTTTTGCTGAGGGAAGGATCAGAGTCAGACATACATATCGGGATAGGGAGTTAGAAGTGAGGTTTGGTCATCTCACGGCTGCTATCCAGGCCATTTGGTGTCTCTTTGTTAGTCCAGAGAACCGAGCATCTTGGCTATGCTTCCATATTGAAAACCTGAAAAACCTCAACCCATCATTTTTCCCCCGAAGCGATTGTGTGAACGAGTGTGACAGTTAATGCACATTTGCGCCACATCTTTAACTTTAAAAAAAAAAAAAGAACAGAAAACAAAAGCAGTGCTGTGGATGCAGGTGGTGTAAACAAACAGAAGCCTGTTTTCCGATGCCCAGGTATCCCGCAATTAAGCACAGTTGTTACGGCACCTTTTTAAGCTCCGGTCGGAGAAGATGCCTCATTCGTCAACTGTATGGATTTGTAAAAACCG
The DNA here is from genome assembly GCA_037039145.1 of Fundulus diaphanus. Classification (NCBI taxonomy): domain Eukaryota; kingdom Metazoa; phylum Chordata; class Actinopteri; order Cyprinodontiformes; family Fundulidae; genus Fundulus; species Fundulus diaphanus. Next base: position 49,575,187 of record CM073124.1, on the reverse strand, counting down.
ATTCACATTACACACCAGATTTACTGGCATTGTTTTTCAAAAGTAAGAAAGAACAAATATATGTCTGTTGCCTCTCCTTGTTTAAAGCTTGGAACTCCACACTACTCCAGACATTTTGAATTGAGGAAGCTTCCTGGATGGTGAAGCAAAAAGTTTTCAGCTTCAGAATAGAAGTCCCGTTGTTTTATTTTTTAACTTTCTTTGGATTGATCAAGACCTGGATGACTGAGAATCTTCATCAACAATCTAAAAGTCAATAGAAGTCGCTAAATGATGTCATCAACTCATTTTCCTAATTACTCATCTGCATGTATTTGTGAATGATGGACAATGAGAGATTACTGATGTCAGAGGCACCTGGCCAATAGAGCAGGTGGAACATCTGCTTCCTCATTTTTTTTAAAAGTGGGTAGTGGAAACACAACACAGTCTGATAAATAACAATAAAGCATCCTTTATCCGGAAGCCAAACGTAAACAGTAGAAGAAGAAAAAGGCGGAAGTGTCGATGCTCACTGTTAAATATGAGGCTCACTAGAACAAAACGTGGTGCCTTGGCAATTCTGGGAGCTGCTCCTCCATAGTTTTGACTCCATTTCACACGTACAGCCGCCATGCTTCTCTCCACTCCTATATTTTCGTCTGAGAAGAAGAAGAAGAATTCCCTTGTTTGCACATTTGCAGCGCGCGAGATTGGTGGAAATCGGCTTGTAGATGCTCGTAGTTCTGCTTCAACTGCAGGATGTGCTCACGATCAGCTCACGAAGGTCGACTGAATTTCAAACATGTTTGATTTTCATCTGACCGTACGATTCCTGATCTGGAGGTGGTCGTGAGAGGCTAATATCCCCTCGTTAGCCCCTGGATGCTACATGATGCAGGACGCATTATGCAGCCGAAACTCGGCCCAATCCAAAACATTTTCGCACGACTGAAGAATCGGCCCAAAAAGGGCAAAAAATCATATAGTGTATGCCCAGCTTTAGTTATTTAATCTGTGTGCAACAATCTGATTTGGAGGTGAAAGTTGCTCTGGTTACAAGAGATATGAACCATATTTCTTCAATATAAAGGTTTACAGCCTTGGAGAGCCTTGAACAGAATCTGATATTGATGTTGACAGTTCTACATATCTCACACTCACCATAATTCATATAAAACACAATAGAAAATGTTCTCACAGCATTTCATGTGTTAGCTGCTCAGACCAGTGACAAACCTGCAACAAAGCGACCTACAACAGAGACCTGAGAACATATAAAGGCACTTTTGCTCCCCTCGGCTCACAGAAATAGCAACCCAGGGACATTTTTAACTAAATCTAGCTACATCCTTTCTAAATGGCAAGATCAATTATACACACATTAGGAAACTTGAAAGATTTGACCTTGAACTGACCTGTGCTTGAAATGTCAAACCTAGCGAGTTCCCGTAACATCTGATATTTTTGGGAGTTTTTTGGAGGGTGCTGAGTGGATGGTTCAGAGAACAGGAACAACAGTTTGGAGGAAGTGCATATCATTCTCTCCCAGACTTTGGTCATCTTTACAGAGTGGTATTTGGTATATCATGTTGAAAAGAGTTAAAGGGGGCAAACATGGTGTGGCAGGTTATATAAGAAAAAGCCTGGTGCTGCTTTAGACACGTTTGTGGTGGAGCCTTGTTCACAGGTAAATAATATCCATGTCATAATAAAGCCAGCTTACAGGGGCTTATTTAAAAAGAGAAGCTCCAAAAAGACTTTTGTTCAGTCAACAAAAGACTATGCTCAGTGCGTTACTCTAAAGAGAAAGAAATGAGTGCAAGAAACAGGTTACAAGGACAGACCTGATTCAATGTTTACATCTATGACCATGAAGTTAGTGGCTCTGTGTGGTTACTTTTGGTTTTAGTGGAGAGAAAGCTCTACAGGCCTTTTCACATCAGCACACAAAAGTGCCATCCAAAGAAAAAGAAAACGCAAACAAAAAATGGGCAAAGAAACACACCGTTGACCAAACATACACTTAACAAAGCCTGGATCACAAAGAACCCAGCAGTACTATCATAGCAATGTAGCTACTGTATTCGATGGTAAAAGAAAATTTTAAAAATGTTCCCATTTGAACTTTAGCAGTTTCCTTGTGTTTGAGTTTGAAATTATTATTTATTATTATTGCACAACCAGATTTCTGCATTTTGTCTGCAAACACATTTAGACCAAGCCACCCATGCTGATTATCATTAAATTTCAACATCTTTCAGCGTCTTGACAGAAACTATGTTACTAGAGTAACCAACGCACCAACATCTTTTTTTCAGAGATTATAACTGCTAAAGTTAAAATATTCTTCTGCCTTAACGCTTTGAGATAAGAACTAGAACAATCATAACTGTCTTGGATTGTCGATTGTTTGCTAGGTCCTGTCAGGATTCCCAGGGGTTTGATTGCTTGTTGTAGGTCTCTGACAATAACTGGCAACACTGGAGTGGCTTCCTGACTTGCACACACAATTGTTTCTGAATGCTGGGGTCTGGGCACAGAGGGATAGTGCCCAGACCCCACTGATAGCTTCCACTGCCATTTTTCCACTGGGTACTTTACAGTGATTACACAGAAATGCCCAAGGTTTTCTAGTGGGTATACTGAAACATGTTCTCTCTGTCTTTTTTCTCTTTATAGTAGGTACACCTGCTCTGGCGTTCTGCTATCTGTGACATCATACAGGGAAGACATATAATGTAGAAAGGATTCCTGGATCAATGTGTGCTTCTGTGCTTTTTGTGTCTCTGCTGTGTCTTCTCTAACCCCCAGTCGGTCGAGGCAGATGACTGTTCACACTGAGCCTGGTTCTACCGGAGGTTTTCCTCGCTGTTAAGGGGAATTTTCCTCTCTACTGTGGCTTCATGCATACTCAGTATGAGGGATTGCTGCAAAGCCATCAACAATGGAGACGACTGTACTGTGTGCTCTTTCATGAGGAGTGAATGCTGCTTGTTAAGACTTGGTGCAATCTGCTGGGTTTCCTTACATAGGAAACTTCTGTCTGGATGATTTGATTGAATTTGACTCTGTAAAGTGCCTTGAGATGACATGTGGTGCTATAAAAATAAGACTGAATCGAATTGAATTGCACACCTTAGAGCCACTTACTCCACTGAAAAAAAGAAGCATACCTGCATTAATTCAGCAGGTTTCTTCTACCCCCTTGTATGTATATATGTACTGATATATACATACATACAGATATGTATGTAAGAAAAAAAATCCTCTCTACATACTGCCACAGTTCCTACTTTTCCCCCTGTAAAATGTCACAGATTGTACTGTAATATGCTGTTCTGCTTGTCTGCCTGTTTTTTTTACACAGTGCAAGAGTTGGAATACAAGGTCAAATTCATTATTTGTATCTACAAACTTGGCAAATAAAGTTGATCCTGATTCTGTTCAAATATAGAGTGTTATTGGCCTGAATTAGCCAAATAGCAATTCAAGTTTTAGATTTTTACTTACAAAACTATGTAATAATTTCCATTCCATTTGATCAATATGGACCAGTTTGTGTTGCCCATTCAAATCCCATTAAATCTTCAGTGGGTATGAATACTTTTGAAGGGAAGTGTAACTTTCATTACTATACAATGTATTAGATTATCAACTTTACATATTGTTTTAGATATTCTTTATATTCAATAAAAAGTGGGTTGCGTTTTTATTTAAAGGGGAGATATGCTTCCCAGTTCTTCCTGGAAATCATTCAGGGGTCTATATACAGTGGAACTGCAATGCTTTGGTCTGAATTCCTTGTTAATTACCCCTTTTTACCCCTGTTCCAAGGTGCATTTGAAAGCCATTTTGGTGTGGTGTCTTTAAATCTAAGGGATATTCCTGTTATTCAATATTCCTGTTATTATGGACCGAAAGCAACTCTAAACAGGTTCTGGTTCTGGGTATGCAAAGTAGACCAGAACTAGAATATCTGAGTGGTCTGGGAAGGTTGATACAGTGTATTTTGGTTCTAAGCCATTCAGTGATTTATAAACTAACAGAAGTATTTTAAAATCTATTCTCTGAGCTACAGGGAGCCAGAGTAAGGACTTTAGAACTGGGGTGATGTGCTCTATCTTCTTGCTTTTAGTGAGGACGCGGGCAGCAGCGTTCTGGATCAGCTGCAGTTGTTTGATTGATTTTTTTGGGCAGACCTGTGAAGACACTGTTGCAGTAATCAATGCAACTAAAGATAAACATATGGATGGGTTTCTCTAGATCTCGCTGGGACATCAGTCCTTTAATCCTGGAAATGTTCTTCAGGTGATAGAAAGCTGACTTTGTAACTGTCTTTATGTGTCCTTGAAGGTTCAGGTCTGAGTCTATCACTGCACCCAGATTTTGGACCTGATCGGTGGTTTGTAGTTGTAATAACTGAAGCTGCGTCCTGACTCTAGTTCATTCCTCTTTAGGTCCAAAGATAATAAATTCAGTTTTGTTTCTGTGCAGCTGGAGAACGATTTGGCACATACATGTATTGATTTGTTCTAAGCATCCGTTCAGTGCATGGATTGGTTCAGAGTCACCTGGTGACGTCGTAATGTAGAGCTGAGTATCATCTGCGTAGTTATGGTAACTAATTGTGTTTCTTGTTATAACCTTAGCTGGAAGCATATTGATATTGAGAAGAACATGTGACTTTTGTCCGCTCTGAAGAGAAGTTACCTATTGACACAAATAAATCCTTTTTTCTTTAGATATGATTTGAATTAACTGAGTGCTGTGTCAGAGAGTCCAACCCAGCTCTCCAGTCACTTTAATAATATATCATGGCCAACAGAAATAGCACTGTGGTTCTTCCACAGTGTGTATTTAGTATGTGGATGTCATTGGACACTGTCGAGGATGGTCTCAGCACTGTGGTGAGCATGGAAACTGGACTGAAAAACATCAAAGCGGTTGGTCATTGTAAGGAAGCTATTTAACTGTTGAAACAGCTTTTTCAATATTTTTACTGATGAGTGGAATGTTGGAAATTGTCCTCTAATTCTACAGATGTGATTTGTCCAGATTGCTCTTTTTTATCAGTGGTTTAATAACTGCTGTTCCACTCTACCCCTCGCCACCATTTTTGTAATATGCTGGGGGATTAATGACTAAACATTTTGACTTATCTACCTCAACATCCTTTGTCTGAGACACCAAAATTGTTCTGAGAAAATAAAAAATGGCAGATTCATGAAATTGGTAAGCCAAAAGTCCATGACCTTGTTTAGCAGCTCTGCAGCAAATACTGTGATGTGACTGTTCAAAAAACGTCATAGAAAACATAAAAAACCGAACAGCTTGAAAAGAAAATGACCAAAAAAGAATATAAAGATATCTACACAGCTCTTGGACAGACTGCAAATTTTCTACACGCTGCTCTTTAAGTACACAAACAAAATTGTTTAAGGGCTAAAAAATTGGATTTTGCAAGGTTTGTCCCGTATTTCAATTCCATTCAAACAACTTTAAAGACTTGCGTTCAAACCTTGAGCACTCAGTTTTTACTCACTTTTTATGTACGTATTTATGTGACAGATATGCTTGTATTCATAATTTCTAGTCAAATGTCTTACATGCCACAAGTCAATATGAAATGATCTGCTATTGATCTACTCCCTTGGTTTGGTTATTCTTTGTTCTTTACTGCTTTATTTATTTACCCTTATATTCTGCTCTTGGTGTTTTCTTTAGAGCTAACTTTAGATTAGACAGTTTTTTCTGTCTTTGTATTCTTTTTTCTTTTCTCACCACTAATAATTGTGTGTGTTTGCCACTGTCACACCCGAATTTCCCCACTGAGGGACATTAAAGGAATTCTTATCTTGTTCTTCGTTGTTGTGCTTTATCTTTTTTATTTAAAAATCTTATCTTGTCCAGTCAAGCTAAGTCAAGTAAAGTTTGGTGAGACTAATTTAAGACCAGTTAGTTCAGGTCAAGAGAAGGTCCTTTAGACCATGCCTAGTTTTATGTTTTAGGATGTTGGACTCCAGGCTTTCTGCTGAACGTTGCGCTTCAGTCTGTCCTCCCTCCAGGTAATCTGCATTTGGTTCCTCCACCTCTGCTTCCACAAAGCTCGACCAACAGGTAAAACCGGTCTTAAAAAAAGTCATTCATGATTTTTGCAGTCTAGATGTGCCTGTCTCCAATTCATTCATAAAATTTCCAACAGAGGAAATAACATTCCACCACCCTTATTTTCAGTTAAATTCAGGCTTAAATGATAAAAAAGATGTTGGGAGCTATGACAATCACTAAAGTTGGAAAAGACAGTAGAATGATTTTGAAAATAAAGGACGTGAACAGACACTTATTTGTCCTTTTTCCTCATTAGACTGCTGGTTTTCTATAAGGAAAATCTACTTTAGCTGTCTGCATATGATGTCAAAGATATTTAAATGATTTCAGAAAGGGTTGAATCCATCACCATGGAGACATTAATTTCTCTATTGTGAAAACAACCTATTTGGTATGTGTGGAAGTCAGCATGAAGAAGGAACAGCAGCTAGGCAAGAATTCCTTTCAACATCTTTAATAGAAACTTGCATAGTTCAAGTACGACAACATCACTCTTCTTCTGTCATCCGTCAGACCTCAGCCTCATCCTAATAGGCCACCTAGTGGTGAACACAACACAAATTTTATGTAAAATTACATGTTATTAAATTATGAAAAGGTTCATTCAGTTCATACATTGAGGCTACATACTGGGCGACTACCAGCCCTTGTCAAAACCCAGACACGTCTACAACCTCCGCCAAGACAGATTCCAATGATTACCTGGTTTAGAGAATGAAGCACTAATTTCTATGATCTACTAATAACATATTGTCATTGTCAGACAAAAACTCCAAACTTCCTTTTTCAGGAAATGAAAGTGACATCTTTCTCCTAAATGGATAACTAGGATCAGACTGAACTGAGTTTTTTTGAGATGTCATGGTGTGACTTGGTGTTATAGATAAATTTAATTGAATACATTGAATCTAAACTACTTGAAGCAACCTCACCAATGCTGTACAACATTTCTAAAGTTCATTTCTTGGAAAATATTGTGTTTTATTTAAAGGGGCAGCTACACAGAAAACATACGTTTTGTTTTGACCAGCCCTATAGCAAAATCTCTGAATTCAGATGGATTACTGTAGTAGCAGTTTCACAAACTTAAATCCCTTTGGGAAGGTGACGAAGCAAATTGCCTGCTGTGAAATCCATATCCTGTCTATGTGGCACATACACGCACTGGCCAAGTTATTATGTTTGGGCTGGAAATGGTCAGCAACAATACTCTAATGTTTCAACAACGATGCTCAGTTGGTCTTAAGGGCCCAAAATGTGCCCGTTAATGCTCTTACAATTGCATCATTCTGGTGCCTGCAAAGGGGCACCAAAGAATATTTTTTGCAAATAATAAATTATCACTTTCGGGCAAAAACTTTGTATCTTCATTTTGATTAATTTCTGTTTTCTTTGAATATTAACTCTGTTGATCGTACTTGACATCCGTCTGTCAGGTCATGCTTTTCAATTTTGAGCCTGAAAGCAACAAACATGGAGGCAGGCAGGCACAAACTTTCAGTTTGTGTGTGGTGACTTGTCCTATGGTGGAGCATGTTGGAGGGGGAAGAGGTTGACGGTGGTCCAGTGGAGAACGCAGAGGACGCCAGTGGTGACAGAGGAGCGATGGTGGACAGGAGGGCCAGAAGGCTCTTGGCACTCAGAACTGGAACTGACACGGAGGATCTTGTGTGGAGGATGGTCCAGGCCAGGTTCCAGACAGGAGGAGTACTTTGAAAAAGGAAACACAGACGTTAGTCAGAGGACAAGAGCGTCACGGAATAACAAAGAGCAGTGGTTTGGTCAAGTAAGTAATCCCCAGGGGTGCAATTTCTTATGTTAGCTCCCTGGGGATCCTGTAGTCTGTTTATGCTGAACTTTTATATTGTTCACTCCTAGATCATTGGTTTCGTCACCAGTTTAGTTCAGTTCCATATTTATGTTATTAATGTATACTAGGACTGTCAGTTTTAATGCGTTATTAACCCGTTAACTTTGTTATACCACAACGGCGACGCACGTTAATCACGCGTCAGAACACACACACACTGTTCCCTATGTTTTTTCCCCGCAGCGCTTTTAAACTTTTAAATGTTGAGCTTGGTTGTACAAGTGCAGCGTCCATCATAACCACCTTAACAATGGTAGAAAATGTAACATTTTCACGTTTTTATGAGAAGACTGAAGTCTTCGGCGTAGCTAATAAACAAGATGGTCTACATACCCTGAACAAAGACTGTGAAGGTATTATGCATACTACTCACCATAAATGTTATGACAATACATGCAAATGCAGATGCTTTCTTTAAACATAAAGTACAGGGAATGTCAGCCATTTTCTTTTTTTGGTTGGAGAAACTTGAGTCATGTGATGGGTTGCAAGCCAGTGTAAATGCACAGACCAAATGAAACGTAGGACTGAAACTCATTAAGGAGCCAAATTGAGACAATTCTGTGTTTCCCATTAAGGACTTAAGTCGCTATTATACATTTTTCAGTGAGACTGGGTTGATGTAAACATTTCTGCAGCACTGCATCTATAACCTTTTATCTGCAGAGATTAACTGAACTCATGCCTCATGCAGATTCACATAACGCACTTGAGTAAATGCATTAAATTGGTTTATAAACTTGTTCCTTTTTTAACTAATGCATTTTGCATTATTTGCATGAAATATGTTTAAATCTTTGTTTTTGCCACTTTATAAAACTTCAACAAATAAACATTTTGCTTGTTTCAACAATACAGTTTCGGTGATCTGCTACAGTGTCACTTTTTAGGTGTTTCGCAAAACCTAGAAGCATTGCGTTATACAAAAAAAGAAGCTGATTTATTACAGCCCATCTAATATGAATCACAATCTGAAAATGAATTACAATACCTTAACTTCAGAGAGGATTTTGAAAGTTTTGTATGGGAGTATCCCACACCCTCAACACAGCTGTTCAACAAATGAATTAATTTTCTTTACAAGTGCAGTACCATGTAGGGGAGAATAACCAGTTTTCCCACAGTATAGAATTTATTGCAAAAAATATTAATTAAACAGACTTAAATTTCCTTCTTTTCTACACAAAGTTATACATGTTATAGTTTTTAAATAAATTACTAAGTTCTCCAAATTAGAATTAGTGTGAATAGGTACCACAAAAAAAAAATCCACTCTTCAGTATATAAAAATAGAAAGTATTAATTGTAATACTTTAAAATAAAGAGGTTCTGTGTTTTCCAAAGCAACATGGCACATGTTAGCCATGCCTGGTGCTTTTAGTGAATTACAGCAGCGCACTTCCTGGTCAGTTCCTGTGCTCACACTGTCTGTATGTTTTTATAACAAGCTGATGTTATGTTATGTGTGCTGACTGTAGTGTGGGTTTTTTATCAGTTAATGAGTCAAAGATAAGAGTGATGCAGCTCTCCTCTTCAACGGACGTATGAGGCGGAAGAGGAAGGAAAAGACCAAGCTGTGCTGGATTCACCAGTTTCTGACCAGGACTGGATAGTCTTGCTGCTTCCATGTGTTCATGTTTTGTATAGCCATATATTTTTGTACAGCCAAGAGATGACAGTTGTTCAACCACAATTCTTTTCATTTCATCTCTGAACTTTTTCCTTTCCCGGGTAATTTCTTTTCATCGGATCAATTTATCTGAGTTTCACTGCCCGAATGGAAGAATGCACACAATGTCTCTCTTATAGAGGCAATGAAAGGAAAGGATTCTCAAAAGAGATGTCAAGAAACATGTGGCACAAACAGGCACATTAATAAAGATAATTTTAGTTGAGGAGACTAAAAAGGATAGGCTATATATGTTTTGAGGTTGGGTTCTCTTTAGATTGGACTCAATAGCTTACCTGTGGTAGATAATTCTCTCAGTGTCTTTTCAGGCTATAACAGATTACAATTTTCACATAAAGGGCAAGTCAGAATGGGACCAGGACAACAGCAAAGCCCAAGTTTTATTGTGATTCGTACAAACAGTAATACATAAACCCTTCGGTTGTCTTCCCATTTGCATTTGACAGTTATTTACACAAAAGCAAGTATTTGCTACAGAGATTTTATGGGGCCACAGTCCACAACAATGACCAACTTGGTTGAAACATACTGCAAAACTGGACTTGCTAAACATCAAACAATGTAAATACCTATAAAATAGCATATATTTGATTATATTGTTTTTTTAAAACTGCTTAACATTTCTTTTTCCAGAGATCCCAACTTCAAAAATGTTTAATTATCCATGTAGGAAATTAAACATACTTACTAAACATATTTCACAGAAGGTCCAATTTGGTCCAATTTGGTCCAAATTGGACCTTCTTGGTACAAATGTTACCAAAGGTTCGCAAATAATTCAGTTTAGAAGGATTTGACTCATCTACATTGGACATTCAAGATGCCTCGGCTTTTAGCCTCAGGCTTGTTCTCAAATGGGGTTGGACTCCACTAGAGCTGCTTCTTGTCACCAAAAGTGAACTTGTTATCAGTCCAACCTATAACTGTACTTGGCAACTGTTTGTCAGCCAGTTACCAGGTGCTTTGGTTAGCACTGGCAAACAGTTAACTTACCTGTCCAGAAGGCAAGCAGCAATCTCCGCGTGGCTCCTGAGTCCCTTTGCTTTCTTAAGTCGGCACCAACACTCAAAAGCTTGACTGGTGTTCACCCTCATTGTACTTCTTTTTTGTTCCACTTAAATCTGAGAAATATAGCGCAGAGAAGAAGCCATTTCTCTGCGCTATCACGGAGATACTACAATCTGGCAACGCCTGAGCTCCATCTCACATGACTTCAACCTACTATTCCATTGGGGCAGAATCCCTTTGTGTCAACCAGGAGTGAATATGTATATGTTTTGGACGTATCAAAATTTATAAAGCAATTATTTATATACTATCTATTTTACAGTAAAATTATAAAAAAATTTCTTCACCACTCTAGACGTTCTGTGGATGCATTATTTTTTGAAAAATTATCTAAACCCAGAGAACAGGCTTGGGCCATGCTGTCATGATCCCCATGGGTTTGAATACTTAGTTTTAGGTTCCTGGGGATTGTGCAGTTCTGTTTATGTTTTCTCATTTTAGCATTGTTTATTATTTGTAGATTCAGTTCCTGTCATTAGTCAGTTTCTGTTCATTATGATTTTAGTAGTTTTTTCTTATTTGTTAGATCCTTATTTTCATGCCTTCCGGTCCTCAGTTCAGTTAATTAATTTTTATCTGTTCATTCTCCATGGTTTCCTGTTAGGTTATTTTTTCCTCCTTTCCCAGCCACCTCATTGCTCTCTCTCTCCCTCAGTCTAATTACCCTCATTTCCTTCACCTGCCTTTCCCTTTATCTCCTTCCTATATATGCAGCCAGCTCACCTTCTTCTTTGTCTGGTCCTCTGTTATGCTACCCCTAAATCTTGTCTACTTCTTGTTTCATGTCTGGTCCTTGTCTTCACCTACATTGCCTATAAATTGTTTTTGGATTCAATAAATCATCACTTACTCTAATATGCGTCTCCCCAGCTCTTGTCTGCGTTTCGGTTCTGCTACAAACCTGACACATGCATGGGTGGTCAATTCAGGGCAGCCAATTCCCTGAATTGACCACGAGCCTTGCCAAGGGGCTTGGCAAGGCTCGTGGGTCATAGTACTAATCCAGCTTGTGGTCCAGAAATCAGAAGCTTTAGTAGATGTTTGACAAGGGCAAGGCAGAAGATCCAAAGATGTGATCATAGTCGAGATAGGATAAAGAGTCCTGAAGAAATGTGGCTTAAACTGCCTGACTTCTTCAATTTCTATGCCAGTAACTCACTCTGATTGCATGCAAAGGTTTTCTGGTTAAATTACGGTGCTCTGCTGTCTTAATGGAATTAATTTCTGTGTTTTACACTTTGTTTTTGGTCTATTTGTTAGTAAACAATGCTCTTTTTTATATATTTACCATAACAAGAGCACGTTACCAGAAGTACAATCCTGTGCATGCCTGCAATGAGTAAAAAGGGAGAAATAGAGCTGGGCGAGTGAGCAACACCCAGCAGAGGTGCGAAAAGAAAGAGGTTAAGTGATCCTAACCATGTAGATCGGTTTGGTCTTTAACCTGCTCTTACAGTAGCTACATCAATTGTCACTATCTCACTTTCTGATAGTTCTGCGGTACTGCCAGGAGAAGGCACAACAATGTTTATCTCTGCTGATCACACCTGGTGCAAAGTTCTTCTCCGGCTCAAAAAGGACTAAGTAAACACTATCAGGATGAACACCCCCAGCCACATCCACTGTCTGGCTCATCTGGCTTTTAGAAATTGACACGTTTTGCTCCGTCATCCATCAACAATAGATTCCATCCGTGTTTTTAACAGACGATGGGAGAGGGTTCCCCATCATGCTGCAGTACCACAGAGCCTGTGGGAAATACCTCATTGACTAGAGTGGCTTTTATTTGTGACAGAATGTAGTATGCACTGAAGATAGAGTCTGCATGAATGAGGGGTCAGGCCCATCAGGTTCCATGAAAGGCAGATGTTCAAAGCTGAAACAGAGCAACTTGTCATGTTCTGCACCTGTGATCCTCCTCCAGCGGCAGCACAATCAGTGGCATTACATTCACCTGTTCTCCTGCTTGTATACTCCTGTTCTTCAGTCAGTTGGTGCCAGATTTTTGAAAGCCGTAGAAATTAGTAAATGTCCAGAATATCTGGCCTGCCTTGCCAAGTTCATGATCAGGTTCTTGTTTTCTGGATTTCCTTCTCTCATCTTATCCCTGTCGGACACCTAATCGACTTTCTACTTTTCTGGACATCGACTTGGACTGCTTTCTGACAACGATGTGTTTCATGTGTGACCCTTGTCGGCCTCATGGACCTGATTCCTGCCTCGGCCCATCTGCCTATCACGTCCTGCTGTGTTATCTAGTTCTCTGCTTGTCAGCACATTACACAACTTTGCTGTAATATATTCAACATTCATGGTATCTAAAAAAAATCCACTCTGGGTGAAAACTCTCCTTTATTAATTTGATCAAGTGCCCCTTTCTGGAGCTTAAACCAGAGCTGAAAACCCTCCAAAGTGTGCATCTTTCTTTCTGGGACTTTCTTGAAGCTTTTGTTTTCCCTCAACCTTCATTTTTTACAACCGGTACTAAAACTAGCTAACTTTGAGTCTTCTTCTCACAGTAGAAACTTCCACAACCCACATTAATGTCATCAGCTCAACCTGCTTGCACTTATGTAAGGTGCATTCAATGAATGACAATAAATCGGACTATTTAGTTTGGCTGGTAACTAGTCAAGGCTGGTCAAGTTGTAAAATGACCCAGTTCTGGTATCCAGCTGATTTCTCTGTGTATTTCTTAAAGCAGCTGTAGGTAATAAAAGGTTTGCTGATGACACCAACATGGTGGGAGTCCACCTACCGGAAAGAGGTGGAGAGGCTGTCAGCATGGTGCAGCGAGAACAACCTGATCCTGTACACCAATAAAACGAAGGAGATCATCGTGGATTTTAGGAGGAGACCATCCGCTATTACCCTCTAACATAGAAAGGATTCCTGGATCAATGTGTGCTTCTGTGCTTTTGTGTCTCCTCTGTCTTCTTTAACCTCCAGTGGGTCGAGGCAGATGACCGTTCACACTGAGCCTGGTTCTGCTGGAGGTTTTCCTTAAAGGGGAATTTTCCTCTCCACTGTCGATTCATGTATGCTCAGTACGAGGGATTGCTGCAAAGCCATGGACAATGCAGACAACTGTCCAGTGTGGCTCTACGCTCTTTCAGGAGGAGTGAATGCTGCTTGTCAAGACTTGATGCAATCTACTGTGTTTCCTTAGAGAGGAAATATTTTGACCAAAGTGCCTGATTTGATTGAATTTGACTTTGCAAAGTGCCTTGAGATGACATGTGTTGTGAATAGGTGCTATATAAATAAAACTTAATTTAATTAAATTGAAGTAAATCATCGTGGATTTTAGGAGGAAGAAAACAGAAACTCCCCTTTTCATTGGAGGCGACTGTGTGAAGGGGGTCTTCCATTCTTATTGCCTATTCTTGGCCACAAACATAAAAGAAAACCTGACCTAGAGCGCAAACATCACATCTATCATTAAAAAGGCCCAGCAAAGACTTTCTGAGGACAGTGAGAAACAAATACCTTAGACAGGAACTGTTAGTGTCAGTTTGCAAATGCTCTATACAAAGTATTTTGGCATACTGTATTGTGTGGTTTTCCAATCTGCACAGCAGGAAATATGAAAGAGTCATCACTGCAACCCAGATGATCACCAGTTGCCCCCTTTCTTTCCTAGACGAACTTTACCCTCATGAGTCTTCAACATGAGCTGGTTATGCTGTGCAATGTTTGTATGATGGCTGAATTTATTTATCATCAGTATAAATCCGAAGTGTGAAGTATCAACGCCAGTCCCGATTTTCAGACTTTCAGCATTAGGATCACAGTGGTTAAAGTACTATAGGGCTTTGGTAAAACCAGCCAGGCTCATGAAGTAAAAATATGCCAAGAGACAAGTGAGCTCTCTTCCCTGTGTGAAGGGGGGGGGGGGGGCAAAGGCAAAGGCAAGGCAAGGCAAGGCATATTTATTTATATAGCACATTTCAGTACAGAGACAATGCAAAGTGCTTTACATGATTAAAATATAGGAAAAAGAGCAAGTAGGAATAGCACAACAGAACAGAGAGAACACTTTCAGGATGGCTGATCCCAAGGGACGTTAACGCTGTGAAACCCTAACACATGATCTGATACCCAGCAGAGACAATCACCACCCTACTGCAAACACAGCTGCCACTTCCTCATGACTTACTGCTTCAACTTTATCAGTTTTTTTTTTTTTTTTACAAAATCCTCTGCTGTGTATTTATACCAGCAAAAGGGAACATTCTAACCGAGTTAAACCTAAGAGAAATGCAAGTCAAAGCTTAAAATACTTTCCCAAACGTTAAAAAGGAAAATAACTGATTAGATTTAAAAGGGTTCACATATGTGGTCTGAAAACATTTTAACACGTTAAAATAAATGGGCCTACCTTCATTTTACAAAAATAGGCAGGAGCTTCTACTGTTGGAACTTTTTTTTAATAATTAATCTCAACCTGCCTCCAGACTTCCCTGAGAAAATCCAGTTGTTAATATTGCAGGCCAAAAAGTCATTTTATTAATGTTTGACTTGGGATATGATGCATCTGTCTGATCCACACAGGCTATGGCAGGAAAGAACAGGAAGAAGCAGGATAAAACCCCACAGGTCTTCTGTTCATCCCAGGACCAACAGAAACACAAAGAAACACCAGTTAACCCAATAAGCATGTTTTGGGATGGTGGAAGGAAACTGGAGTCGCTGGGGAAAACCCTGAAATGCACAGGGAGCACAGGTGAACTCTGCACTGCACAGCGTTGAACACAGTAGAAGTCAGAGACTTGAACATGGACAATAAATATAGAAAAGTTTCAGATTTTTCATTTGCATTTAAGAACAACAAGAATAAATGTTATAATTAGATTGTATAAAGATTAGAGGACACTGCTTCAAAATGCAGTTGCTGAATGTAGAGTAAATGCTGAAAGACTGCACAGATAGAATTTAGACAGAATTGGCAGGTTAGCAGTTCAATGCAAGTGTTAATAAAGATGTAGAGATCACACAAAAAATTTAAGCAGATTTCTGCCTTCTGATGGATCATGCAACATCCAACCTGGGACCTCACATCCGAGCACATTCAACAACTTATTCTCAGATCCATTGCCCTATCTCCCTTTAAGATGCTTTCTGACCAGTCTTGCCAGTCTTACCCAGAACCGTGCATCAAAGTTACCCAGTGTTCATACATTGCTCTCCAGATAGAAACTCACGAACATAAACAATTACTGATCAAGTGATGCTAATGTTAAAAAAGTACTGGAAATGGTATATTTTCACCCATGTTTCAAGGTTAACGTTCAGAAATGTGGTGACAGAACTCTGAGTACGATTCCTTTGTCATGCAGTACCAAGTGAGAATTTCTAAATGCCAATTAGATATTTAGTGTTCTAACTCGCACCATGCCAAAAGGGACAATGGTGCCAAAAGATACTGGCACCATTACCTTTAACAGATCTACTTTCTTTTTCTTTTTGTCACACATGCATGTTTAAGATTATTAAACAAATTTTCATATCAGACCAAAGAAACCTGAATAAATAGAAAAAGCCTTTGTCAAGTGAGGATTTAATTTATTGAGGGGAAAAATAACTTCTCCAAACCAACTTGGCTCTATGTTAAAAAGCGAGTAGCCCCTAAACCAGGGGTGTCCAATGTGTGGCTTGGGGGCCTTTTGTGGCCCTCTGAATGGTTTTGTACGGTCCCCAGAGAATTCTGTCATGGAAGAAATTTGGCCTCTGTCCACAGGCTGTTGATACAGATGGACACCTACAGGGCAAAATTTTCAGAGACAAATCCTTCTGAAAGTAAAAAAGAAAATGTTTGGTGCAACAAAAAAAATATTTCTCATTTATTATCCAGGTTTCTGCATTCATTTTATTTTGTAGTAAATATAACCACAAATGTCTGGCAACTTTTATCCAAAAGAAGACTAAATATAGCGAGAGTGACCCAAACCCATTTGTTGTTGCTTAGCTAGAGCTAAATAAACGTCTTCTAACCCAAAAGTAAAAAAAAAAAAAAAAGAAGTCAACCCAAAAACATTGAAAACTGTCTTATAATAACACAGTTGTCAAATACTATTTTCTGTTTCAGATATACAAAGATTTAAAGATAACTTTTCTTCAAAAATCTTTTTTTATAATTTAAGTAAAAAGGGTTTTTAAAAAAAATAATTGAGCATACTTTTGTTCTTAGATTTTTATTTCTTTGGCCCCCTAAATGCTTCCAACTTTATGAATTTGGTTCTCGTAGCAAAAAGTTTGGACACTACTGCCCTAAACCTAACACCAGCTTGAGTTAGCCTCGGCATCAGTAAGTGAGTTGATGCCTGTGAGCTGGTTCAGACAGTCTCCATACCATATCAACTGAACCTTGGTATACTAATTATTGCAGCTTAAATAGACCTCCCCACTGGGGCTCAGCAATAAATGTGCCCCACTGATGCTGCTGCTTCTTTGCAAAATGGAGTGGCAGCTTATTTTTTTTGGTGTTTTCCTGCTGCAATAGTGCAGCATGCTGAAATTCAGACTTTGGTGATGCTCATGTGAAGTGCATATGCTTATCAAGTTTAAATCTCATCAGAAGAGCTCATCTGTCATATTCTATTATTTCTGGCCTCCTTGCAACAATTCTCACAAGACCAAAGCAACTTATGAATATAAAGGCTTATAAGATGGATGGATGGATGGATGTGTGTAACCCTCCTTCCATGTTAAATAAATGTTTTACAACCAATTCTCCTAAACCTTTATGTAGGATGCTTCATTTTTCATCTTTCTGGTGTGCAGAACTTTGCTGCACTGATAAACTCAGATTCTGAGCTCCTACAAAACCCCAGTTAATTTTGGGCTTCCTTGCATGCTTCCAAAGTGACCTCTAGTGGAATTGTTAAGTTAAAGCAACAGAAGTCCTCCAACCAGGAATTCAACTTAACCACTAGAGGGCAGTAAAAGACAGGTGAATAAAGAGAGTCCTGGCATAATGAAAATATATAATCATGAATGAACAAAGGGAAATTTAGACATCCAGGACAGAGAATGTAAACACACACATGAACTCAGCAGGTTATCGGAGAAAAGTCACAAGCAGACAGGAGGGAGAAGTTTTCTCATCTGTCTACCATGCAAGGCTTGTTCAGACACATTTAGCTCATCAAGCAGCACAGTCATGATTCATCCCGGGCTCGGAATAATCACACATTGTCCCTGCTGATGTAAGTCTCCACCAACAACAAAGAACATACTGTGCTCAGGTCAGGGTAATATGTCACACTCAACTGGATATCAGTCATTGACTACTGATACAGCTGATCTCACCCCCCCTACCACTGACAACTGCTGCGTCCAATAAGATCATTTTGATCCGCATCTTAAAAAAAATTATGTACATCAAGAATTTATTTAATTTTTACTCCAGTGTGTTAGCAGAATAAAATAAACTCCATTGGTCATGTGTGTTATGCTTTCTCTCCATCGTGTAAACTATCCATCATGCATTCATACATTGTCTTTCACAGCAGGTCATGGGGGGCAAAAAGTCCAGGAGAGAAACAAACACCACTCTCCCTAGTGACACTCTCCAGCTCATTCTGAAAGTTCCTACAGTGCTCCCAAGCCAGAAGGGTTCCATGCTGTAGTGTAGGCCTTCACCAAGTCTTTAAGATTTATGACTAGAGGTGAGTGTTAGATTGCTGACAGACAGGTGAATAAACAGCTTCCTCTTTTGGTTGAGCTCTTTCTCTCTTTACCATTAACATTCATATCAGCGCCTACATCACTTTTTACCTGGCCCCAATTTCATAAATTCAACTAATAATCCGTCCAACCACCACTCCTGAACAAGACATTGACATTCTTGAGCTTCTCCACTTGAAGCAGATACCCAGAGAAGCAACTTACCTTCTTCCAGTTATAAACCATGGCCTTTAAACTTAAACTTGGAGGAGCTGACTCTCACCCTAGCCACTTCACAACATCCTAGTTCATGCCAAAGGTCAAGGCCTGTAGATGCCAACACGTGTAGAGCTCAGGTGTGGGACCCTGAAACCTTTAAGCCAGAGACCATTTTCTCCACAACTATGCTTAACATCCTGTCCATGAACACCACAAACACGACTGGTGACCAGTTTCAGCCCTGGTGGAGGATCACCTTTCAATTCATTTGCAGCAGCTGTTAATTCTTGCAAACTATTTAGAAGATAATATCAACTCACACTAGGTGATCGTTTTTCCACTACATTTGATAACCATATGCAAATCAGTGTGATAGTAGCTCAATTAAAGTTCCAAGCAAGTCTAGCCATTACTCATAAGCATCTAATACTCTTTTAAAAATGTAAAAAATTTCCCCTTACAAAAAAGAAAAAAAATGTTGAGGTTAAATGGCTTATCACCGTTTTTTACTAAGAGGTAGATGGCGTAATTATACATATTATATATATATATATATATATATATATATATATATATATATATATATATATATATATATATATGTGTGTGTGTGTGTGTGTGTGTGTCTGTGTGTGTATATGTATATGTGTATGTCTATATGTAATTTATATATATATGTGTGTGTGGATCATTGTAATAATGCAATAATTGTAATAGAGTAAGAAAAAGTGTTCATTTCCCCTTAAACAGAGTCACATTTGTAAGAAAATTTAGAGCTTGCCAAAACCTGTGCTAAGAAGATAACTCTGTGGCAAAGTGATCGAGTGAACAAGGAAACATTTACAATGCAACACATCTGAGGATGTGGAACCAACTACGAAATTCCTGGAAGCATACTGGGAGTTCTTAGAAAAGTAGATGCAGCAAACATGAGCAAGAGGAAGGTGACTGGGGACACCTGGTGGTAATAACTGGTAACAATAAAAATCAAATCAGTAACCAGAGACAAGACACAATCCATCTATCCATCCATCCATCCATCCATGCAATGTCTATACCCACTAATCTATGCGGGTGACGGGGTAGAGTATCTCCACCAGTCAGTGGGTGAGAGGCGGGGTCCACCGCCTGTGTCTTCTGCGACATGGTTGCCATTTCGTTGCAGAAGACACAATCCAGATCTAAGAAAATATAAAGAACTCATAGTACGCCATGAGTAAAACCCAACATAGCAAGAAAAAAAATTGCATATTGAGAAACATTCATCAGTTTGCAAATTTTTTCTGAAATGAAACTTTTTTATGTGCTGTTCAGATACATTTCTTCCACCTGACACTGCAGGTCTACTTCCTCCCCAACATCAAAGCGCTCAAGAAAGTGTGCATATTTCATACTTATGTGATTAATTTATTTTAGCTCTCTTGTCATTATTTGTTAAGCATTGTTATTTTCTTTATTTTTAACACTTTAACCAATAATATTTTCCATCTTAAAATATCTACATCACCTTGAAATGTTATTGAGTTTTTGTCTGCTAACATTCTTTCCTCCCTCGTCAGGAAACAGTCCTCCTCCAGTCCCACTATTCCACTTTAAACTGTTATGTAAGACAGAGTTGATGTTAAGAACAAGTTTAACTGAGTTATGTGATATAACAATAAGCTTTTCATTTACTGTTAAAATTGTCCTCCATGTGTCTCCATGTGTCTGTCCTCTGTAAGAAACCCTCAAGACCAGACTAGGCCAGACATATTTGGTCCCATAATGTCTTTATTATGAGCCTGAAAAGTCAAGCCAGTTCAGTGATCACAGTCACATTTAACAAGAAATGCAAAAGGGCATCATAAACTGTCTGACTCGTTTTGGATTCTCAACCTCGTAAAGAAAATTTTACTTTTTTATTTTTTTATTTTCTCCTGTACCATCAGGAATAATACGCTGCTTATCTGAGTACAGGTCTTGGACAGTAAAGTGGAATTTTCCAGAGGACAAAGTATTCTGTCTCTGCTAAAGAAGAAAGCATCATTCAATGGGACTCGTGGTGGGTTCCTTCTGCATATCATGCACATATAGGGATTATGCTCATAAAACTAGCCTCCTGCTTGTAAAAGCTTTGGTATGTCTCTGAGCCTTGGCCACTGGCTTTTTCTTGGAAAATATAGTGCTTCGTCACACTTGAGCGAAATTCTTCAGATTCTTCAGAAAGTCTGGAAAGATGGATTTTGCTGAGTGGGGTAATATAAATGTTTATTCAAGCCCTTCCTGCATAAAGATTCACCTCGCTTTGGCACAGGGAGGACCACTCACATCACCATGTCCCTCTGAGGAACACTTTACCCCGGAGTACAATAGTATTTCCTTTCTGAGTCAGTTCAAAGATCAGCTTCATATTTTGTTTCTGATTTATTTATCTTGCCTCACTACTTCACAAAATAGATCTGAAGGCACTTCTAAGTCAGTAATAGATTTGATCCCAAACCTATGAACTGGTTGTGTATTGTTACTTCACACTGATTAAACTTTGTCATGTTTTGGTTTGTTACAACCAGGGTCCAAATTAACACTCTCGCCAGACGCCAAATGTGAGTAAATTTTCCGTTTGGCAAGTAAATTTCAGAGGGCTAGCTGACACAGGACGAGTAAATATTTGCACCAAATAAGTCGTGTTTTTCAGTCATTTGGGTGGGTGCTTCTTTCAGCTCGTATGACAACAAACGTACACAAACACTCGCACATGTGACGCAAGAACGACAGCAGCTACGTCATTTCCGTTTGCTAACAGCTAGCATTTAGCTCAGGCTAATTATGTAGCGGGATTACGTGGAGATATTTAGCAGGAGTCAGTCAGAATTAACATTTTGGCTGGTAAAAAATATGCTTGACCGGTTGATTTTTACATCTACCGGCCTACTTGGTCGGTGAATCAGGAAGTTAATTTTCGGACACTGGTTACCACCACAAACCTCTGTGTATTTTTAAGGATATTATATGATAGATGAATATAAAGTCTTGCATAATTGTGAAGTGGAAGGAAAAGAAGACATGTTTTGCAAACACAGCTAATGCATCACATAAAATGTGTGGCATGCATTTGTATTCAGTCCCCTTTACTCTGATTCTGTCACGATCCACACCTGTTTGGTTTTAGGATCCTGGGGACAAAATACATGCCACACTTTTGCCATTTTTTTTTTTTTGTAAAATGTTTTATTCATGTATCATTTACATTCCTGTTCTGAAAAATGCTCTAGTTTATGTAGATACATTCTCTTAAAGTAAAATGGATTGAAGTTTACAGTTTTAATTAGGGGTTTTCACTGACGTCACTGGCCAACTTCCGGTCCGCCATATTGGGTGTCACACTTCCTTATCTCTAGTTGTCGTACACGTATTTTCGTATCGCGAATGGATAAGTACGCCAGCACGCTAGAGCGACCAGATAAGGACGTATATCTGAGGAAATGTTCCGTGATCGACCATATGGACCCCTATGCCCTCCACGGTGCCTTGTTTAGCCGTAATCCAGATGATTGGCCAAATGTAGAGCACGGCGGCATAGTGCATTACCTGGTGTTCAGTGAAAACCCTCTGCACAGTCTTGAGGAAATGAGAGCTTACAAGGGTCTAGAGGCTCACAACCAGTTCACATCTGGTTGGGTATGAGATGTCGAAGTTATGTACATCAAGGAAATCGCCATCATACGTGGACGGGTGAGTTTTAATAAGATGGTAAAAATGTAAACAATCCGACGCAAATGCGTCGCATGCTTCTGCGGTGGCTGACGGCCGGCGGCCGGCGGTGCGCGAAGGCGCTTGGCTGCAGGGCCGCTCGACGCCGCTCGCGGCTTTAATTATTTAAGCAGAACAATGACCAGTGCAAAATTAAGTTGTATTTACCGTATTTACGCCGGCAAAAGCCTACCGGCGTAACCCGGAAGTAGCGCGGACGTCACTTTCCATATCGGGCGTCTTCGGCTACCTTGTTTGTGGTGTGAGCGCCTATACTTCAGAACAGTTCTGAAGCTACAAGTCCTTGGAGTCTCATGTGCAGTTTACGAATGGATGGGTTCAGGAGCTGCAGATCATAAAGCCAGCAAACAGTGGGAACACAGCAACTAGTTCAAAGGTAAGCTGCGCTCAGACGGGCTCTGGCACCTGCTAACCGTTAGTGCTAACAACCACTCACGCATGTAATGTACTTTTAACTAGCTGCTATGTGTTTCAAAGGTTTAGAACACACTCTCATTGACATCGGGATACTGTGGAAAGTTATGTTCGGTCGTCTTACAGCCGCGATCCAAGCGAGCCGACGACTCTTCGTTATCTCTAACAGTTGTTCTCCGTGGTTGCGCCTCCAGGCAGGAAAGCGGTGGAAAATTAACCCGTTTCTATGTTTTTCCCATGGCGATCATGTGTTGCGCTGTTACAGCCCACAATACAGCAACGGTTTACATGTTTTAAATACTTAACAGTTAATTACCTGTGACAAAGTGAGCACCGCAGACTCTGGCGTATTCCATCTTAACACCGTTCAAATCGGACCTGGATATCCGTGTCAGCCATAGGTGACGGCGTTGTTCAGAGAGCTGTTTTGTTTTTTCACACTGATTCACTATTACGGCTGGTAGGCGATAGAAAGAGCGTTGATCTCCACCTCCACGGGCCGTGCAACCAACCATTAAACACGTTTTCCCCATTGTTCACTTTCAATACTGCCTAAGGCGTCATACGATGCAGGTCAACGGTACGAAAAGACTGACACCCAATATGGCGGACGCGCAGAGTAGTCACGTGAGCGTGACGTCACCTGAAAACCCCCCATTAGAAAATAGGTATCGGAATCAGCTTTAGTTGCCAAGTTTGTGCAAATAAAGAAATTTAACTTCATCTTGGCTCTCAATGAAGACATTTGAAATATAAATATGTAAATAAAAATTGTTGGGAAATGAAAAGTTATTTTTGTACATATGTGCACTTCATGATGACTGAGATCGTCATGAAGTTCTTCAAGAGGATTCTCCTGAAATACATCAAGGACGCCATCCCGGCTGGCCTGGACAGCCTGCAGTTTACCTGCAGGGAGAATCATTCTACAGAGGATGCTTTTTCACTGGCACTTCACATGGCTTTGAGTCATCTGCAGCATCCCGACACCTTTGTTAGAGGCTAGTTGTGGACTTTAGCTCAGCCTTCAAGGACGTGCTCCCAGATCAGTGACTTTCTCACCAACAGGCTCCAGGTGGTGAGCATGGGAAACTCACATCGGCCCCACTGATCCTCAACACTGGGGACACAGCCCTGCTCTTTTCACACACAACAGCTCTGCTATCCACTCTACAAAAAATGGTTGTGAAGTTTGCATATGACACCACTGTGGTGAGGCCCATTTCCAGCAACGATGAGAACCACTACAGAAAGGGGGTCCACAATCTGACACAGTGGTGCTCCAGGAACAACCTGATCCTGAACACCAGTAAAACCAAGGAGGTAATTCTAGATTACAGGAGGTCCAGGAGGACTGAACACGCTCCTCTCTACATACAGGGGGAGGTGGTGGAGCGCGTGGACAGCATTAGGTTCCTGGGCAGTCACCTTTCCTCTGACCTCTTCTGGACTGTGAACACCTCCCACCTGGTGTAGAAGGCCCAACAATGGCTCTTCTTGCTCAGGAAACAGAAACAGACTGAATTTCTACTCAGCTGGTAGTAAACTTTTATAGAGCTTCAATCGAAAGCATCTTGTGTTGATTATGTCTTGCTGTGTCTGCGTGTTATGTGTAACCTTTGTGCATTTTGAGCACAAAATGTGCCTGTCCCGTCAAAAAATGTGTCATTATGGTAACCCATAATGACAATAAAGATTTTTGATCCTTGATGTGTATATACATTGTTTCTACAAAAGAGAGGGGTAAGGTTGAATCAGTGTAAGAACATATGGTATTGAATATGCATGGTAATTAAAAAAAATCTTCCTTCCACGATTTCTCCTCAAACATGGTTGTTGTTATTGTTTCACCGTGTCCCGTCTACGGTGAAACACCCTCGGTGGACCCAGTTCGTTTTACCCAGTCAGGCGACCCCCACTTACTTATTACCTTGAATGTAGGACGCATAAAACAGACAAGTATGCTTTTAGTTATATTTTATCTACGTAAAGACAGAGAAACAGTTACAGTCACACCAGCGCTGATGGGCTCCTGATTGGCAGGCAGCCCCGATTTCTCATCACACATACATTATAAAGGAGTTTAGGTTAACACCCATAAAAGGCCGTACATATCCAAACTGCGTCATCAGTAGATAAACGGTGTCAACTCCGGGACGCTATCAGACAGATGAGTCCCTTCCTCGTTGTCCGTTGTTATCCAAGTGTGGCAGACAGTCCCGGGATAAACAGTTCGTTCCACTTGACCTCGTTGATATCCTAACAGACCCCCTGATGATGTGTCTTAATGGCACATCACCAAAGATGATCAACCAGTGGAACGACAGCTCTCAGTCTGTCCCTCTCCCAGAACAGTCGGTCATTCCGTCCAGTCCAAGCACGTCAGCTTCCGGCTTCCAGAGTCCATCCATCCGTGATCTCCATGGCAGTCGATAGTGCGGCTCAGTCTCTGGGGTCACACAATCTCTGCTGGTGTGTCCGAAAGGCATTTTGTAAAAACAGTCCAGTTGTCCGTTAGCCCCCCCTGTTGGTGTGCCCCAAAGGCACATCACAACGAAAACAGTTCCAAGAAATGGGCCGGACAAACATCGATGGAAACATCTTAGCATCAATCAGCATGAATACTTCATAATTCAGCATTTTTTAGTCAAGACCACAGTCCAAGCATTTTATCTACAATTTAGGGTCCAACTATTTGAGCTAGGCCTGTTTTAGGTTCCTATGCGCACATTATTTTAAAATTACATTAGACTAGATAAGCCAAACCTGTTCAGTAACCAAGGTCAAATTTGTCTACTCTACCTCCACCCCAAGAAACCTCCTACTTGGTCCTCCACTCCCCATTCCCATGGACAAACATCCATCACTTTCAAACCTTACAAATCCAAGAGTACCAGTAGGGGGCATCAGAGGGCGGGCTGTCCGTTGTTATCCAAGTGTGGCAGACAGTCCCGGGATAAACAGTTCGTTCCACTTGACCTCGTTGATATCCTAACATTGTGAATGAGTAGAAGACAATGTTTAAATCAAGAAGCTTAAAGCTTTATGCTGACAAGATATCCTGGAACCAAAGTCTGATCAGTTAAACTTCATTCTGAGGTGAATGTTGGCCCAGTTTATGAAGGTAAACAATATGTTGTTACCTTTGCTGCACTGGTGAAGAATAACTAAAGATTTTAGTTAACTGCTGATAAAAATGCACAAGGTAAGAATACCAAACGCCCAATTTTTTTCAACAGCTGCCAAATCTAGCACTATCTGAACCAGGTTTAGTTTGTGAGGGACATTCTTTTTTTCATTGTCATTACATCATTTGGTTTTTCAAAGTCTGACTGTTGCATGCAAAGCAAGCTTTTATCCAAATAAATGTTGGAATAAACCTTCTTAATCCTACCCAGAATCACCTTGGCACTAGAGCCTGTCCCAGCAATGAGGGGTGACAGGCGGGGGACACCCTGGCCAGGTCACCTGTCCATGATATCAACATCACAGAAACAAACAGCCATGCACACATGCAGGTTGTCTCCTAAGGGCAGTTTACTGCATCCATACTGGATGCTGTGCTAACTATAGGAGCTGTGCTCAACTAACACAACGCAGACATTATTCATTGTTAAAAAAGCCCATTCCCTCACACAGGAGTCAGTTTTGAAACAATAAAGCTGTTTATCTCATAGCACTTGTGTTGTACATTTGCAAACTAAATTCAACAACATTTTCCCAGTGTTACAGCCCTAATGACTGGGTTACTGTATGAGTTCTAATCATTTCTATTTCAAACTCTAAACGAATTATAGACTTCACACTGTTTGACACAATGGCTCTCACATTTAGTTAAAAGTCTAGGTTTTAAGATAATAATAATAAAGCCAATGACCCTGATTAATCATTTTAAAACTCTTTCCTTCGTCACTGTGAAATTACTGGAAAATCAGCTAAAAACCAAACACATCTGTCAAGAAGATAAATATAAAAAAAGCACGTTGCATTGACCTGGTTGCAAAAGTTTACACACCCTGAATCTGACACTATTTGAAGCACTTTTTGATTTACTTTCATTATTCAGTCTTATTGAGTTTACACCATCAGTTACAGTGAGTTAAATGAACCTGCAGCCAACTGTCACAGTGGGATTTTCAAGACAATTGCTTCTTTGCATCCTTGGTAGCAGATTGTACGGATTTAAAAAATATCTCTGTGTACCAAGGTATTAGTCAGGAGAAGGGTTTATGAAGTGAAGACAGCCATCAGTAATTGGAGAAAATACTGTATTGCAATGACAAAAGCTAGCAGTTTTCAAATATTGGTGAAAAGAAAAGGAATGCATTACAGAACCAAATCAAAAACAAGTCAAAAGCACTAAACCCACATGAAACATGGTGCTGACTACTTTTCATTCACATAGAACAGAGGCAGATCGTCCGTGGTGGATGATGTCCTGAACGGTTTTAAATACCAGTTAGTTTTGACCAAAAACTGCCAGGTGT
The DNA here is from genome assembly GCA_037039145.1 of Fundulus diaphanus. Classification (NCBI taxonomy): domain Eukaryota; kingdom Metazoa; phylum Chordata; class Actinopteri; order Cyprinodontiformes; family Fundulidae; genus Fundulus; species Fundulus diaphanus. Next base: position 49,547,931 of record CM073124.1, on the reverse strand, counting down.
CTGCTAGAAAGCAGGAGATGTTATATTTCAAGCTTATATTTCAATCCAAGCTTGCATATTAAGTTTTGGAAAGGCTTAGCCAGCGTTGGTAACTAAACCTGACAGAAAACATATATTCACTGGAAGAGGCCTGTGGACTGAATAACTTGTTTTTAGAGTTTTGGTTAATAACTGCTGAAGTGGGCTTTGGTGGGCGGAGCTGCATGACATCAGCTGTGTCAAATCCAGCTACAACAGAACGATGAAGAACCAAGAACGTCATTACTTTCCAGTTCATTTGTAAAAATGGAAGAAGCCTTTTTTTAAACCATACAATGAGATCCATTAGCATGGAGCAGCTGATATGTTTATGAATGTTTTTGTATAGAGGTGTCGTGGTTCTTTTGCGCTGCCCTTCACCTGTTTCTCTTTAAAAAATAAAAATAGTCAGGACAGTTCTGGGCTAGAGCACGTGCTTGTCCAGCAGGTGGTCGCTGCACAGGTGGTCACTGGAGTTTGAATTGTAATTCTCACGTTACAGCTTACATATGAGTAATTGCATACAGAGACTTCAGGGCAATAGCAGATCTACTAGAGAGGCTTCCGAGGGAAATTGTAAGGTCCCCTTTCGCAGAACCACTTTTGCTCAAAGTGCTCTGTCTGTGAGAGGATCTGTAATATGGAACTCACTTCCTGGTGATTTAAAGTCTGTAACCAGTTTTAGTACGTTTAAAAAACAAACAAAACTCTGGTTATGCCAAAAACAGAACTTTCTGATGTTTTTATATTTTACTGTATGTTTTTAGATGTCGTCAATATTATGTTGTGCTATTTTAAATGATTATTACTTTAATTTTTAGTGCCACATTTTAAAAAAGCCCATCTAGGGACAAGTGCTGCGAATTAGCAGTAGCTATTGCACTATGACGCAAACATGGGACTGCTGTCATGTTCAGTTTGTCTATGTCGATGTGTGTCTGTCCCTACCAAATAAACTTTGAAATTGAAATGAAATATCCAAGTCTGCCAAACAAAAAATTATTTTGGGAAACTGAAAAATCAAACTCCAGTGTTATTTTCGGGGCAGTTTGAATAATTAACTGCAACGTACTGAACCTTTTGGGATTTCGAAACATTCAGTTTTTCTGGTAGACTGAAAAAAGTCTTCCACCACATTGCATCAGTGAGTTCAAGGGCTGGGCTGTTCTAAAGCTGATGATGGAGCCACCTCACAACTCCTAGACTCAAAGAAAACCTTTGCAGATCCTCCATTGATACTCTGATATGAACACTGACTGGCAGTGCCACTCCTCCTTGTTGCTCCCTGGACTAACCTGCATGATCGAACTCTGTCTGCCCTCCACCGTGCCATCTGGTCAGTTTCCACTGAAATTCCAGATTTCATGAGCTACTTGCAGTCCTGTCTAACCCCCCCTGGAAACCGCTCCCTCCTGACAGAAGACCCCAACCACCCAAGTAAGCTTACCTGGAATCAATATTTCAGTTTTCTCGCAGCCTCATATTTACCTTCTGCTACCTTTTTTGGAGTTCCTGTGACCACCCATTCCAGAACCACTTTCTCCAGCCTATCTGTCTTCATCTTGTAATAAAGTCTTGAACTTTTTAATAGTCTCCTGAGAGTGTTCGCTGCATGTGGGTCAAGCAGTTTCCTAAAACCATGACAGAACCATGTTGAACTTGCACTAATCCACTCGCTATTGAAACGCTGATATATTGCTGTATGCTATTTATCCTCTTTGGCACAACTTACGTCACGCATATGAGTGGTCGTTGAAAATGTCGATCACAATGGAAGCCTTTTTCCAATATGTTATAATTTAAAACCCAGTTAGCACATCGTTTTTTAAATTCCCATCTTAGTTATGATAAGTATGTTCCATGCTTTTACTTTGAAGTGATGTTAGCTATAAAATACTTTTCGTTTCTCCTGCAAATCAAAAGGTGCTTCAACAACGTTTTAGTTCAAGTTAAGCAAATAGGTTATTTTTCCTTTTTTATGCTTTTCCTTAAGACTGATCCTCATTGTTCTCCCCTTCTTTTGGAAGGGGGAGAACAATGAGGATCAACTGACAACCACTTCCCAATTCTTCTGTGTCAAAAACTTTAAATTTGAGTGTGAAGCTCCATCAAAGTTTTTTCTTTTAATATCATTTAAGCCACCGCTTGTGTTCCATACTGCAATTGCAGTATCTTATAACAAATTATGTTTTCTATTATTTATGACTCCCCGTAAGCAAATAAAGACAGGCTTTGAAAGCAAACTATCAAGCCATGAGGAAAAATCTGATGGTAAGTTTGAAACAACATCAAATGGGACACTTTTACAGGCACCCAGGGACTGCCTCTCACAGCAGGGGTGCTCACTATATAAAGACCAGCTGCCCAGGTTTATCGCCATCCTTTTGCCCGCTGCCTTATCAACATTGGGGAGAATACTCTCATCTTCCTCTGTGGAGGATCCGACTGGAGTTCGGAGAAACTCCACATATGTAGGCAGTCTTGATGCTAGGTGCATCCCTGCCATTCCCTGCCCCCCCTCTTCACCAGAGTGCAGGCCCTCGCAAGAAGCAGCTACGCCAGGAAGGCCGTGCGGAGGTCCCCCCGTGTCCACAGGCTGAGTGCAGTCCATTGGAGGCCGTGTAAACGCATCCCAGGCCAAGGTTCATGAGGAGTTTCCTTTGGGTTGGCCACATGCTCGCTGCTCATATAACCAGCTTTACCTTAGAGTAATTCTCTGCAACCGTATGCCCAGAATGAATGGCTTATCCACAGCCCATATGACCCATCGTTATTTTTATGCATGAGAAATGCCATGTGTGGCGTATGAAGTCAGGGAAATGCGTATGTCACACGGTAGTGATGGGTCGATGAGGCGTCATGAAACGTTTCGACACATTGCCACTCTGTGCCGATACTGTGCCGATACTGTGTCACTGAATACTGACACCTGCTGGACCTTAAAAATCCCTACAGGCAACCCGGTTGACAGAGTTAACTGACACTGATTTGATGACCAAGTATACACAATACAATTTAAATCATTGTATGTTGCATTGTATTATTTTATATTTTCATTTGAATTAAACATATATTTGATTTTTTTTTAGATACAGTCAATAAATAATGTGAAGGAGGATGCTTGTGGACTGGCTTTTTTATTTTTTACAAATGGTTGATCGGGCGCTGTGTTTAGTTACCTGACTGATATCATCTGTTCTGAAATCGGACATGCTGAGTATGACAAAGGGAAGAAAACTACTCAGAGTAGCAGCTTTCTACTCAGTGTAAATCAGCCGTTTTTTCTGAAACGACGCTCAGAACAAAGACGCACAGCGCAACCCGCCCAACCATAAAGGCGTCTGCCCAACCCACCAATCAGTGGTGCGCTCCGATCAGCACCTTGCGCTCACAGAGCGAGACTGTGGTACACCATCACACCAGAGTTGCAAAATGGTTAAAAATTAACCATTATTAACCGTTATTTTGTTTACAGTTCAGCTTGGATTTTATTTACTGCGCAGCATAGCTTTGCTGTGCGCGCTGCTGTGCGCGAATGCACACGCGTGCAGCTTGGAGGGAACAGAAACAGTTTGGCGCGTCAGTCAGTTCGAAACAGGTGCTGTATTGGTCACGTGACCGAAACAGTTCCTGTATCGGTCACGTGACTTTTCCGTAGCAATACACACATCGACACGGGTTTCGCTCTATGAGACCGACACATGCGCCGACGCATTGGTGTTGCCGGACCCATCACTATCACACGGCCATTGCATGAGAGTTGAGAGCCCTGTGTATTTTGCTGTTTTGTTATTGTTTGACAGAGTAAGAAAATTCTTGAACTTGAGGAGAAGTTGTCACTCCTGTATTCCACATGTGTGCAGAGTTTGCTGTTAACAGAATGCCAGTGCTCGAATCCCCCTTTCAACTATTGTCCTAATATCAGCGGTTTGGGCTGATAATATGAAGGTAATCTTGTTCCAATACGATTTGTGCATTGTAAGCGTGAATTTGAAGTTGTAGAGGGAGTTAGATTCTAAGTTTTGTATTTGTAGAATAAAAAAAAAATCACAAGTACAAATTTTTTTTACACCTGTTCAAATTATTTTTTTTTTCCTCTACACAAATACAAAACAATAATTTACAACTGCACGAATCTGCTGCTGTGAGTCACAAATTCAACAATACAAGTTACGCCTTCATTTTCTGAAGAAAAAGATTTAGTGAAACCGTCTTCATCTTTTAATACGAAGGAGAAAATGGAAAATGAATTGACGAAATCCAAAAACGGGCCGTTTTTTTCATTGAATGTTTCTGGTTTTTCGTTTCTAAATTGTGGTGACAGGAAAGAAAAACACGGCTTTGTTTTCGTTTTTCGGTTTTGATTTGCAAATGGAAAAACAGAAGTAGTTTCCGTTTTTGGTTTTGGTTTTCCAGAATAAAAATGAATTGCCTGAAGGTACACGGACCAGGGATCGGGTAGTGACAGCTGCGTTTTTCGAAGGCATATGCGGGCAGGGTACTTAAAAGGCAACAAGGCAGTATGTATTTCCGGTTGGTACAGACTGACGGAGCAGGCAGCGCCCCCTGCTGTCCAATCAAGGGTACTACCCACAAGTTACAGATCATTTTTACCGGCCCAACGTTTGTGTCAAAATTGAAAATGAAGGCGTAACTTGTAACGTTGAATTTGTGACTCACAGCAGCAGATTTGTGCAGTTGTAAATTATTGATTTGTATTTGTGTAGAGGAAAAAAAATTGAACAGGTGTAAAAATAAATTGTACTTGTAATTTTTTTTTTTAATTCTACAAATACAAAACTTAGAATTTAACTCCCTCTACAACTTCAAATTCACGCTTGCAATGCACAAATCGTATTGGAACAAGAATACCTTCATATGATATTCACCGGACATTACCTAACAGACCTTTTTATTTATTAAACATTAAATAACTTAAAACAGTGCGGAATGGCAAAACAAAACAAAGGAAGACAAGCTAAACGTGGAGTTGGTGTTAACAGAAAAACTGAACACAAAGTAAGCCTTGACCTTTGAACATTAATGACTCATAAAGCAGCTATGATGGGCTAACAAATGCCTCCAAGAAAAACTAAATCAAATATGGAGAGGTGAACAGATTTGGAAGATTTCTATTGTTCTGATGGCAGACCATAGACAGATACTTTTAAATACTGTGTTTTTCAGGTAAGTATTTAGCCAATGAGCTAAATGAAGGGAAATATGATTGTTCACAATCACCCTCTAAGACCTCATCACCCACAAGTTGATGTCTCAGACAAAAACAGCTGTCAGTTCACAGACAGCTGGCTGTACTATTGTAAGCAGAGCTTTTCACTAGCTTCATGCTTCCTCAGTAATTTCTGTGGCAAAGCAGTGTTGACAGCTTCAGTCTCCTCGAAAGGACTTCCAGACCCCTGGGGATCGCCTTTGAAGCTGTGATTAATAGGCACCCAGTAGTGTGAGGTTGGAAAGTAGCACTAACAGTTAGTGCCTTAATCAGTCAGGCCACCCAGTGTCCAGAGTTTAAGTAGACCCTGAATACAAAGCTAATGCTGATATTTTATCCAGGGATCGTTTTTTTTTTGTTTGTTTTTTTTAGCCAGACAGTGGAAAAAGTTCTGCACTGCAAGGAGAAGCTGTACTAATGAGCTCACAGGGTCTTTATCAAATTGAAACACACAGTAGCAGGAAACCTCTTTTGGTTATTAGGAAGTAGTCTACTATTCTAAGTATACATGTTATACAGCCAAACCCAAGGGGAGTGATCAAGATTGTCCAGCTCAATGCAGACACTTAATCTGGTTTGCCCTGATATTCAAAAGTGATACAGTTTTATAGCAAACCAAGTGATTAAAAAACATGTGATGTCAAAACCAGGTTTAACAGCTTTTCTGACATGTATAGTAGCACTTCTCTACATCCATGCACATAAGGAAGACTAAATCAGCTGTGACTCTTTTAATTGTCTTTTTTACAACAAATATAGCACATGAATATAGCACTTTTTCTGCAAGAAAAAGACAATTAAACTGTTCAGGAGATTTCTGAAGAATATATATATATATATATATATATATATATATATATATATATTTTCTTTTTTTTTTTTTTTTTTTTTTTTTCCAGTTTCCTGCCTGGCAATGTGGCAATAAGAATTGTTGTCTTAATGCCAAAAAGAGCTCATCAGATTTGACTTTCATAAGTGGAGCAGTACTGCTTTTGCCATAGTGCTCCGCCTGATTTATGAATGTGAATAGTTTTATTATGCTCATGCGGGGAATATCTCAAATGATATGGACACTACAATGGGAAAGTAGGAGAGGAAAGGAAGAACAAGAAGAAAAAAAGAAAAGATGAAAGAAAGAGGAGATAAAAGGAAGAGAATGATAAAACAATTATTGAAAAAAACATATATAGTGTGACATTCATGTGGCGTGCTACGTTAACGCGCAGTTTCTGCTCTGGTTTGGCGGGAGTGGTGGCCTAGTTGTTAGAGCACAGAGCTTCGGTCCCAGAGGTTCTGAGTTCAACTCTCACAAGCTGCCATTCTGGGTCCCTGAGCAAGACCCTTAACCCCCGATTGCTCCCCAGGCACCGCACAGTGGCAGCCCACTGCTCCCCAAGGGGATGGGTTAAGATGCAGAAGTGAATTTCTCCATTGTGAGATCAATAAAGTTCAATTATATACTTTGAAAATCTGCAGTTCCTATATTGTCCACGAGGGGTGCTGTGTTTTAATCAGCAGATGGTAGCACTGAGCTTCAGATGTGGAAAATTGATTTAAAATCATTTCTTAATTTTTATCTGTTTGATGTATTTTGTCATGCAGGACAGTGTTTTTAAGTTCCAAAAAATGTGAATACATGTTTTTCAACATTGTACAATCACTGTGATCAGTTCTTATGCATAATGCACAAGTAAATGTTTAACTGAGTATTGTTGAAATTGCACATACGTTTCTTAAAAAAACTTTTCTTAAAAACGCTGAGGTTATTCATAATATATTGTGTAAAAGTGAAATTCATTTAATATAAAAATCAACAACAAGTCCACTTTTATTAGTTCTATTTAATCTTGCAATGAGTTTACTCGTGTGGCCCTCTTGAGATCAGATTAAGCTGTATGCGGCCCCTAAACCAAAATGACTTTGACACCCCTGGTCTACAGTATACAGAAAAGGGCAGGAAAAACGCTTTACCAGTACTACAGGCATTGTGAAACTAAAGCGTTTTCCAGACAGCAGGTTTTCCTTGAGGGGAGTGGTGGCCTATTAGTTAGAGCATTGTGCTTGTATCCTGGAGGTTCTGGGTTCAACTCCCAAAGCCACTCTGGCTCCCTGAGCAAGACCCTTAACTCCAGATTGCTCCCTGGGTGACGCGCAGTGGCAGCCCACTGCTCCCCAAGGGGATGTGTTAAATGCAGAGAACAAATTTAATTGGAATGCATGTTGCAATGACAATAAAGATGATTATTATTAAAAACAATTTACTTAATTCACATCTAAGTCATGAAATGTCTAAGTCCGCCTTCCTCTGGAAGAGGGTATCAGTTCTAGAATTACTCTATAGCTATGACATCTATACATAGATAACTACTGGAAAACAATATGGCCATAACTTCACAATCATTTGTTAGATTCTGGACACCTACCAACAACTATGACGTGATGAAGGTGAACCTAAGATATAACACCGACTGCATAAGGAGACAGCCACCTAAGTCATTATAAAAACATAATAGCCAGGCGTCAGCAGCTCTGTGCCTGTAGATGTTATTCTTCTTCTCTGATGCAATGCAGAGCAAGTCAAATGTGGAAAGCTATGACACATGAAGTGAGGCCTGCAAGACTGAAAAAGAATATGCACAAAGCAAATTGATGTACAATGTGTGGTCGATTAGCCATGGGCACTCCGGGGCCTGATGCTGGCAGAGTGGATTTCCAGATGTGTCTTCAGGCCCTGACTTATGGTAGGGAGTCTGCACAGTGGGGGCCGGCTATGGCTGTCTGCTTGTATGATTGAAGAAGTTTAAATGTTGATTCAGTCTCAGTATGCAGAACATTTCTCTTTTCACCAAAGCGGGCGTCACTGACCCTTTGCTCTTACACAAGCCTGGAGAACTCCGCAATGTCTATTTACACTCCAAACTGACCTCAAGAGGGAAAGCATATAGGTCCATAATGACTGTACTTCATAACTTCTTGACACACAGAGCTCGGCTTGACAACCTTAATTCATTTGTTGTGAAAACGCACGTAAAGGTAGGCCTATAAATCGTCTTTCTTCAGTGCATTAGGTGACGTAAAGCAAACAGAGGCCAGTGTTAGCTTAAATCACTCTTTTATGTACAGTGTCTTCCTTCAGTGGCCAGATGTGCATACTTGGTTTACTCACCTGCAAGTGCTCCTCAACAGGTGCCTCTATGGTTTAAGGTTGGCATAATGTGTGCTTTAGAATTATTTACTTTATTAACTTTCAGGTTTTGTGTGTGCAAAAGTTAAGTTTTTACCATGAGCATTATAAATTGGCATTGCCTAGTGATTACCTCACTGGTGCATTGGTTGAAAATCTAGAATGCTGATTTAAAAAAATATTACTACTTTAATGAACCTTTTTTTAACTTAATTTAATCCATTTGGGTTCTTTAGTGGTTTTAGACACCTCATACCTGGAGTCCCTGAAGAAACTGAAGTCCAAATAGTCTTGTTGGTCTACTGTCTGTGATTGCATCTGCTAAACTGCCTGGAAGACACGCTGCCATGTTTTGTGCATACTCATTGTATATTTTTGCGTGTAGGATTCTTGTAGCCAGCATTGCCTGCTACAAATGTCACCAGAAATTTTTTATTGCTTATTGAGAAGAGTATAAAAAGAAAATGCTATTTTTGCTAAATTTGTACAAAAAAAATATATACATTCAGTTGTATTTTTCAACTGATACTCCTGTACTGTTTTATTATCTGTTGTGGTATTTGACCCCTCTGAGGTCTGAGGGCCATCTTGAGTTAATAGTGCCTAAGACAAGGCTTAAAACCAGAGGGGACAGAGCCTTTTCTGTAGTTGGCCCCAAACTTTGGAATGCTTTGCCCCTCCATGTACGGACTGCCTCTACCGTGGAGTGTTTTAAGTCTCGTCTTAAGTCCCACTTTTACTCTTTGGCTTTTAACACCGCGTAGTTGTGTGGTCCTCTGTGTCCTTTTAGTTTATTTATTTTCCATCCATCCATCCATCCATTTTCCAAACCGCTTAATCCCTCATGGGGTCACGGGGGTTGCTGGTGCCTATCTCCAGCGTTCACTGGGCGAGAGGCGGGGTACACCCTGGACAGGTCGCCAGTCTGTCGCAGGGCAACACAGAGAGACAAACAGGACAAACAACCATTCACACCTAAGGACAATTTATTTATTTATTTTATTTAATTAGATTATATGTATTTTATTTTTTGTTATGTACAGCACATTGGAAACTTTTTCTGTTGTTAAATGTGCTATATAAATAAAGTGGATTGGATTGGATTGGATTGTCTCATTTCTTCTCAAAAACTAATGTGAAGGAATGAAAATAATTTCACTGCAGAATCTGCTAGGGGTAAGAGTAATTCTAGAGTCATTCTAAAATAATTATAGCGCTTATCTGCACAAATATATTTTGTCTGCATTTTGTTTCTCCTTCGGCGTTGGATTAAAAAACAAGATGGTGCCATCTACCTCTGCTTCTTTTACCCACAATGTGTCACCGCTGTCCTCTTTTAAATATTTGTGGCATAGTAAAAAAGCTCCCAATCTATGACTTTAACTAACAAAGATGCCACTACTGCCACCACCACAACTAGCTTACATACAGCTGCATCTCAAAAATTGTAATAATGCATAAAAGTGAGATGTTGTTCACCAGTCATCTCAGAATGTAAAACTCATATACTATATAGAGTCATTACACAGGGAGTGATATGTTCCAAGCCTTTGTTTTATTGTAATTTTGATGATTACGGTTTACAGATATTGTAAACCCCAAACTCAGTGTCTCAGAAAATTAGAAGACTGTGCAAAATTTAATTCTTGGAAACTCATGGTGTCACACCCTAATCAGCTCATCAACACCTGCAAGGAGTGTTTAAACGGTCTCTCACTCTGAGTCAGTAGGCTATACCATCAAGGTGAAGAGTGCTGACTTGACAGATGTCCAGAAGACAGTCATCAACACCCTTCACAAGGAGGGTAAGCCTCAAAAGGTCGTCCAAAGAAGCTGGTTGTTCACAGAGTTCTGAAAATTAAAATTCATATTAACAGAAAATTGAGTGGAAGGAAGAAGTGTGGTAGGAAACGATGCACCAGCAACAGTGAAAACCACAGCCTTGAGAGGATTGTCAAATTAAATAAATTCAACAATTCCGAAGAGCTTCACGGGGAGTGGATTGAGGCTAGAGTCTGTGTGTCAAGAGCTACCGCACAGACGAATACTAGACATGGGCAACAAAAGCCTTATTGCTCGAGCCAAGCCATTTCTGAACCAGAGACGACGTCAGAAGCTTAGAAGAAAAGGAACTGGACAGAAGTAGGCAGGAAACAAGGCCGGTATCTTTCAAAATATAAAAATGAAAGTTAGAAAATAAATTTCATTAACATTTTATCAGAATAGCATGTTGCAAATTATTTATACTATATATAGTTTTACTGATTTTAAAGCATTGAAAATCACTTGTAGTGCCATCACACCATGGCTGAATTGTGTTAATTTTAACATGTACGATGGGGAAGGAATCTAAAATGCATTTTAGACATGAGGCTCACACAGACACAGAGGAGAGAGAGCCAGCGGGGACGGCCCCTCTCTCTCTCAGCAGGATGCCTGCTGTGGACCACTCCCCACAGATAAAGGTGACCAGACACTCTCCTCTGCGACTCCTCTCCTGGGGCTCCCAAGGAGAAGGGGGGGTCTCCTTCCTCAGCAGCCATGTGACTCAAGGCCGAAAGCCCACAGACCAACCGTTCTGTGGAACTCATCTGCTGCTTCGATGGAATGACCAAGAGGGAGCGGAGGACTTGACTGAATAAGAGATAAGATAAGATAAGATAAGATAGGCTTTATTGATCTCACATTGGAGAAATTCACATGTCACATCGGCTCAGTAATCAGTAATCAGAAAAAGGTGCCAAAAGTAGGACAAGGTGCGTCAGGTATATACAGTGTGTCCTCGTTTATACAGTGGATCAAAAAGAACTAGATAAGAAAATAAGAATAAAAATACAAAAATAGAAATAAGGCAGAGGATATCTTATGTACATTCACGGTGACTTATATACATGTGTATTGACATATATTCAGGTGTAATAGCAGCAGAAGTCACTTTTTTCAGTATTATTGCACAGTGTATTAAATAGAATTGCACATTAGTTATTGCACGTAGGTTATTACAGTTACAGTTATGGTTACAGTTGTGGTTACAGTTATAATTACAGTTATAGTGCAGCATTGTATAATCTGATGGCAGCAGGGATGAATGACCTGCGGTAACGCTCCTTTTTACAGACAGGATATCTGTAAAAAGGAGCGTTACCGGAGCGAATCCGGATAAACAACACACTGACCGGAGCTAAGTTGCACTCTGACTGCTGCGCAAACCAGCTGCAAAGTACAGAATGCTGAAACAGCTTTGTTGTATTTCTCCTCACCCTTTACAGGGAAGCGAAACCCAGACGGAGCTGAAAAGCCGGCAGAAGGACCTGCTGTCGAATTCTGAGGAAAACCTGCTCTAATCGTGACGGCAACTGGGTCAGAGGCTGTCTGGAGGACCTACAGGCTTCCATTCCCTCCACACGCTGTTGGTTAGCTCATAGCTGCAGAGCTAAACGCTAGCCTGCCGAGAACAAACCGACACCTTTCCTGCTTTCCAGGGCTCCTTCCTTCAATGGCCAAAGTGGACAAACTCACATGAGGCAAAAGACAGGTTTGGGCAGAGGAACCAAAAGGGAAAGTTTAAATGGTTCATTTGGAAATGTTTTGTAAATCGTTGTGCACATGGTGCCTTTAAAACAAAGGGCTAACTAAATAGCTCATTGCTAGCATTCGGTACCATGTCATTGTCGAGTGTGCTTTTATGGTTATATAACAAAGGTTATCTCCACAAGGGTTTCATACATTGATGGGACATTAATGTTTACGTTATCCAGCCCACTCATTATGACTAAAAATAAAGCTAAAGCTTTTATTTGTTAGCGCCGAATGCCCGCTAGCCAAAATGCTATTAACTCCTGCTAACATCTTGTTCCGGTAATTCAAAAGGAGTTTGTTTTAAAGCATAACGCTTGTCTTTTCTGCTCCGTCGGAAGATAGAGCTATGAGCCTTATTCTCGCATTAATATCGAATATTAATGTCGGTTTTAAAGGCAATTTTGATAACTTTAGACTTTACCAGATTTAGCGACCGATCGCTACAGCGACCCCTAGCGCCCGGAGGTAGAATCGCATAAACAAAGGCAAGCGATCATAAGGTTTAAACGATTTTACTGAGCAAATCAGTCTTTAGAATATTATTTACTCAAAATAATGTTCTGGTTAACTGGGGCTTTGCATTGTGAATGGATTGAAACACATGTCAAATGTTGTTTAAATTAGTCAAGCTAATTTAACCTCAATTCACATTCTTTAAGTTGAACTTTGGTTCTTTAATTTTAAACAGAATATTATTTCATCAAATAATGTTGTGATTCGCATTGTGAATGGACTGAAACACATGCCAAATGTTTTTTTAACTCCATTCCATGTTTTTTTAATCAGATCTGCAGTGAATGGGATTCACTGACTTATCTGATTATGATCAACCGCTTTTGTTTGTTTTGCATGTAAATAGTTCCTTAGCTTAGCTTCTTTTTATCTTCATTTTGCTTAGTAGTTTAGTTAAGTTTCACTAGCCTAGTAGAGAGGATTTGTTAATTGAAATATTGTGTTAATTCAGATAAACAGCATTACATAGTGACGTTCTCTGGATTTTCATTTTATTTCTGTTATTAAATTCTTGAACTTGAAAAGAAGTTATCACTCCTTTATTCTATGTGTGTGCAGAGTTTGCTGTTAAAAGATCGCCAGTGCTTGAATTCATCCCTTTCAACCATTGTCTTGATATCAGCTTAAGAGCTGATTATCACCAGACAATACTTAACAGACAGAGGGTTATTTAATAAACATTAAATAACTTTAAACAGTGTGTAATTGCACAACATACTTTATAAGTGTTGACCAGACTTTGCATCATTAATGTTATTTTGATATTTTTCTTTGGCGCACAGAGTCATGCAGGCCGGAAGTCCTCCCAACACCACAATTTCCAACACAGAGTCTGTTCTATCACAAGGTCAGAATTTGTATCCCCATCTTTTCCACTCATATAGTATTTCAATTTAGAAATTAAGATTATGATTTGTGATATTTGTCTTTTTAAGTATTTCTGCTGCAACACAAAGCCTAGTCAAAGTCCAGAATAATACCTGATTGAAATGTTATGGCGTGACCTTGAGCGTGTGTTCATGCTTGAAAACTCTATTGTCTACCTGAATTAAAATATTTTGTGCATAGTTTAGAAAACCGGTTTTTGTTTTTACTAAGTTAAAATTTTAATTAGTTTGATGATCTGAAACATAAGTGTTACAAAAAAGCAGCAACAGGCTAAATTTGTTACAGGGCAAACACTTTTCATAGCACTGAATGAAAGGGTGTATTCTAATTAAATTGTTTTTCAATAACATCTTATAAAATATGGTCTTTATTTCTATCTGTTTATTCCTTGGTTTGAATCCTTTGCCCTTTTCTGAGCCGTTTGTATCCAAATGCATGTATGTTTGGTTAATTGTCTACTCTAAAAACTTTAGGTGAGAGTGTGTGTACGGTTTTCAGTACACACACACCGTTGCCCTGACGAAGAACTTCCTCAGGATGTGCCCTGCATCTTAGCTGATAACTTCGAGGGATAGGACCCATTTTATTTCATCTGGTTTGTCTGTAATTCATGACACCTTGCTTTCAGTTGTATAGAGATATGCTCTGCTTAAATTTAGACTGTTGACAGTAAACCATAAGGAATAAACCTGGAGAGCTTTCAGTTCCTTATAGTTAGGTAATGCAATGACAAGTCATTTGAACATAACCATACCCTATATATTGCCTCTGGACCTCAGTACATTTCTTTAAAGAAAAAAAAAGGTACAATATTTTCTCCCCAGCACCAATGAATATATCAATATAACCATGGCTACTGAAGAGCCACAGGTAGTGGAAGATATTAGCTTTGAGAAAGGCAAACAAAAAAGTGCCTAAAACAAGTGTAGGTCTTTCTTTTGTAATCGGAAGTGGTGTCAGACTAGCCTCTATTTTTTATACAGATATGAAAAAAATACTATATTTAGTGATGAATTCCTTTTGTCCAGTGTGTCATTGACATATAGTTTTCCTGAATTTGAAGTCTGTTGAGTAAAAGTGTTCATCTGATTAAAACATCCTACCTGCCTGTCACTTTTCCTAAAAGCTGGCCGTTCTGAATCCCTGGCTCCTCCTGACGTCAGCACTTTTGGAGAAGAATGCGCATGCATTCCAGAGAGGAGTTCTCCAGTTCGGGCTCCCCGTTCCGTCTATTTATCAGCCGAGACAGCAAGCAGAGCTCTCTGAAGACAGGCTGATTGATTGGGAGAAAACCTACAAGACCTGCGGTGTGTTTTCTTTTTTTAATATTTTGGATAGAAACGAAATGGCTCAGTAGTGTATTTTCTGTGCAAGTTTATTTTTCAAAGGCCAATCGAGACTGGCTTGAACTGGAGGCCACATGACGAACAAAAATATTTATGAGTTACATCTGCTGAACAAGAATCCCAGATACAAACATGCTTTAGTGGAGGATTGGTGTGGAATGTGAATTGTGTGCCTTATGGATCTTATTCAAAATGACTCATTATGCAAAATCGTTACAGCAACCTTGTTTATGACACAGCTGTGTCGGTGGGAAAAGGCTTTTCCCACTGAAAATCCTTCATCTGTGTTTATATTGAATATGTTTGGTCTACCATGGTTTTGTTTGTATCTGATAATTCCTGCTGGACCTTATAGCTAGAAAAAGCGCTGCATATGTTGCATCTCTTCCGCTCGCTCCATACCACATAACAGTGTTGTATAAAGTACTGAAATCTCGGAGTCAAGTAAAAGTATAGGTACCTCTCCAAAATATGACTTTGGTAAAAGTCCAAGTCACTGACTTAAATGTTACTTGAGTAAAAGTCTTAAAGTATCTGAAATGTCTTGTACTTAAGTATGAAAATTACTGTAAAAATAGATGTACTCAAGTAATGTAATCAAAAGTATAAGTAAAAAGTAAAACAAAGCACATGCAGTTTGAATGACATTTTTTAGATTTTGGTAAACTTTGTGTCAGGGTTCTCTGTGTTTGCCTGCTCTAACTCTGCTCCTCAGGTGTGTCTAGTTGGCTGTGGGGGTGTGGTCCACACCTGCAGCTCGTCGGAGGCGGCTTCCTCTGGCTTCTTAAGCAGAGCACTGACAGATGGAAGATGCCAGAGCCTTAAACCAGTCGTGGTACGACGTGGCCTCTGACCAAGCTCCTGGAAATCTGCTCGTGAGTTTTTCTACACTCAGCTGTTGACTAACTTTGAGTCTCCTGTTTTTGTCTTAGTTTTTTGGTGCTGGTAAGCACTCACCTGCCTTGACGCTCCGTCCGAAGAATCACCTCCAGAATCACTAGACTCAGATTTTGCTCTGGTGCTCCCCCTCTTGCTCCCTGGAAGATACCCAGCTGGGCTCGAGGTCCCCTTCACGGATTCTGGTGGTCCCGCTTCACTCTGGTCAATCCATCTGTCACTCGACCCAGCGGAGGCTTGCTCCGGATCCCTCGTCAGCCGCTGCTGCTACCCTCCAGCCACTAGCCACCTACTCCATCTAGAGCAGGCTCACAGGGTTCCCTCGGCACTCACTCCTTCCCGGTTAGGTCCGCCCGGCTAATGGTAAGAAGAGCAAGTTCTGACAATTACTGGATTCTAGCCGTCGATCTCACAACTCCGTTCTCTTGCAGTCATCTCCGCTTCGACCTTCAGACCTCGCTGCTGCAGTCATTATACCACCCTTGTTATTTGCACATTTCCTAATAAACTGTTTAAAACTATCTGCTGTCGCCAGTTCGTATCTGCATGTGGGCAAAACATCTGAAAACCATGACACTTTGAAAGTCAAATTCACTTAAAATAATATAAACAACCAAGTGCAGGAGAAATTTAGACCAAGTTTAGACAGAAAATACAACCTTTTTGTAAGCTTTCAGTTTTCCTTCTTCAAGTAAGGTCAGTGCTATGCACTTAAATTGTACACAACCAAGTGCAGACAAAATTTAGACCACGGGGTGTACACTAAGAACATGGTTAAGTGATAAACCAGGCTAGGTTAACCTACAGGAAGTGGTACACCTGCAGGCCGGCCAGCTGACAGCTTTGCTAGGGCCCGGGACAATACAGTCTTTTTGGGCCCCCCCTCTACACCTGCCGCTACTACACACACACCAAAAGTCAACTTAACTGTATACTTCATGCCCTGGAAATCTCTGTATTTTATATTGGATATTTTCAACCCATCTATTGAATTTAGTGCACTAGTTGATCTTTTCTTCATAAGAGAACAGCAAGCACTGCAGCCAAAATATGGCTTTTTTTGACCTGCTGTATATTAGCCAGTCCCTAACAATTTTTTCCCTTCCATTGCAGGAGGTAGAATATGTTAGATACTTTGGGAATTCTCTGCCCTCTCAATCTGCTGGCGGTTCATTTGCCATCTCTGAGAAAGGCTTCCTTTTTGCCATTAAATGCACAACATTCACTCGATCAGAATCAGTCATTTTTATTGGCCATAAGGCAGGATCATTGAAATTAACGCTGTGTTCTGTCTCTGAGCGACTATGCTCAGACTATCCGATCGGGCAGAAAGCCCCTCCACCTGCACTGTCTCTGTTATCGCTAGGGATGGCTCTCTCTGTCTCCTCCTCAAACACACGCTGCGTCCCCCCCCCCCCCCCCCCCCTCTGTCTTTCAGGTTGTACCTGGACCTCTGCCCTCTCTCTGCTTTCTGCTCTTTTGGAGCTAAGCTCAAGTATTTCCGTAAAAGAAAAGGTGTTTTCCCCCTTACACTAGCTAGCGGATGCTATACTTTAAAATCACATTGATAAACGCATTGCTTCTTACCTGGCTCTGGATGGGCATCATTCCTCTGCATTTTGGTTCCTAGACCTGTTCCTGACTCATCCTCAGTTTTTAAAAAATATTTACTAATAAAATCCCTCAAGCCTTTCATGTCATCTTCTCTTTTTCTCTTTTCTGTGCACCTGTGATTCTTGTTTGCAGCGGAACGAACTTTCAAAGTTGCAGCCAGCCGTTGTCCTAATGGTCAAACCATTTTATATTGGGGTGGGGGAGTTCTAATGGCCCCTTATTTAAAGAAAACATATTACATATCCCTAATGCAGAAACATATATATATTTAGTTACTCTAATATTAAATATTTTTCACACAAATATTTTCTGAAAAATTACTTCTGCCTGTATTTTAATGGTCAGAGTGTCAGTTTTGGGCCCCCCCTCTGTCCTGGGCCTGGGACAATTGACCCGTTTGTCCCCTCTGTCAGCGGGCATGCCTGCAGGTATCATTTAGTTAAGAAAATTAGGACTCTCTGCTATTAGATGCTTTACCTATACCACAAGGTTAATTTAACTTGCTTTACTACTGAACCAGCTTCTTATCCTGTTCCAGGCAAGTCCCGACTTTATCGCAGTCAATCAGTAGGTGACGTCAAAACACATTGCGTGCGTGAATCTCTCTCTCTCTCTCTCTCTCTCTCTCTCTCTCTCTCTCTCTCTCTCTCTCTCTCTCTCTCTCTTTTGAGTAACTAAACCAAACATTGAAAATGTATAGGAGTAAAGGTATGCAATTAAGTTCGGAAATATAGTGAAGTAAAAGTAAAAGTTATCAAAATAATTTATACTCGAGAAAAGTATAAAGTACTCCAAAATATACTTAAGCACAGTAGTGAAGAATTTTTACTTCGTTACTATACAACACTGCCACATACTGGTACAAACCTTAACTGTGCTCATTACAGGACCCATAAATGTGCCTGTAAATGCTTCCGAAAATACCCAAAATTTGTCGGTTATCTCTGCAACCGGGAGCTAACTAATATGTCACACTATCAGGTAATAACAGGTAATGCTCCGAATATCCATTGAACAGAGCGGCGTTGCTGCTAACCAAAGTCGTAGTTACACATTTTAACAGATTTTTTAGCGCATTGTACCACATAAAATAAGTTAGTAAGCACAACGCTAATCATATAGGCGGCACACCCAATTATAAGGCGCACCGTCAATCTTTGAGAAAATTTAAGGATTATAAGTGCGCCTTATATTCCGAAGAATATGGAAAATGTATTGTAGTCATAAAACAAAGAACCAGTTTGTGTTTTTCTTGTCAAGCAGGTTCTAAATTAAGTATAGATTTGTATGGTATAGTGGAAACAACTGTAATAAAACTAATTTTCCATTTTCAGGTATGTAGATTGTTTTATTGGATAATTGATTGTTCTGTACAATTCCCTGTGGTTCGTCATAAAATATGGCTTAATACTGTAAAATCACAAACTTACCAGACCAATAACAGTGCTAGAGGTGGGAGTTTACGATGCATCCCTTTTTATCCATAATGCAGCAGTGTTTTCTGTAACCATAACAGTCAAGATGGCAGTCGCAACAGAGTGATGTTTTAATGGTGCCCGTTATTATGTCCTGAATGAGCCGGATATAGATTTAAAATCTCAACAACTGGCTGCTCTAAGAGCTAAAACAGAGCATGTTTCTTGCTGGGCGAGCTAGAGGATGCTGTAGCTGAAAAGTCATAGCACCCCCTTAGCACCCCCAAGAAGATTATTTTATTTTTCCATCTAAGTTAATATTATTTAACATGTGATTGTTGTGATATGTTCCTCACAAAACACACCCAATTTTAAATATACAATCAACTATGATATATGGAGTTTAAAAAAACTATCATTAAACAGGAATTAAACTTTACATGTGTTGATTAAGAAATATTGCCTCAAAAGAAACCCTTGTTTTAGTGCACAACGCTTGCCGTAGATTCAAGTGGCTTTAGGTGTTTTGGATGAGAGAGAAAAAGCGGAGGGAAATGATCATGTCCATAATGTTGTCCTAGATCCAAAAGAGCTCAAGAGGACTCGAACTGGATGACAAAAGCAGCTCTGAATAGTCCTTCACTACACACACAAAAAACTCCACAAGCTAGCATTTGGCCATCTAACGGGGATCATGATACTGCACAGACACCTGTTGCTGTCGATTTAGCCATAGAACCAGAAGTCAACAATATTTCGGATAAGATGAGCAAAGACCAGACTGTTGGTCAGAGGATCAGGTGCAGGATGCTGCTGATGAGGGGGCTGGAAGCACCAAACCAACAAAAACCTGCTGGAGACTGTTTTAGGTAGCCTGATATCTTCATTCTGATGTAGACCAGTAGTTTTCACCATTATTTTAGATGAAGACTACTGTTTTCTAAAGAATTATTAATATTTAACATTTTAACTATGCAAAACCTGCTGTTATATTACAATTATTATAAGTACTAAAACTGGTTACTTCTAAATTCCTGATGGAGTGAAATGTTCTCACCATAAGTCTCATGTTTTCTGCTTCTTTTGACTTTATCCATCTTCCATGGATGGAATCACAGAAGGATGATATTTTGGAAGCAGACCCCAACCAACAAAGAAATATTAATCTGGATGATGGGGATCAACAGTGCGGCCATCCTTCCACTGCTGCTGAGAATGCTAACTTTATTAGCAGTGGACAGCTAGAGGATCTTAGCAGAAGTCAAAATGGACCGGACCAAGAAGACCCCTTCTGCAAAAATGTCTGTCTCGCCTGTTTGGAGCACCAGCGAAGTTTGAACAAAGGCTGACTTGATCAATAATTTCCACATATGCAGATACATCTGGGGGAACAGAATACAGTTAACAATAGATATTGTAATTGGAAGTACTTTGCACTGTTCTGACATTCTATATATAAACTGCTGCAAGTATTGGTTTTATGGGTCCTATGTTGAAAAAAAATCAGAGTAGTAATTTCATTGCTCCCAACAAAATATTTAAATTTAGTTTCTTATGATTGCAGAAATCCATTTAGGCCTTGCTCTGACTAGCTTTTACCTTGAGCCTTTATAGAAAACTAATCTCTGTTTATCCACACTTCATTGGTCAGATGGTTAGGGAGAAGACATAGACAGCTTACAGTTTCACCATGAAACCATAAAAAGTAGTTTACAAATTTTTGGGGGTTATTAGGCCCGAGCAGCGAAGCGCTGCGAAGGCCTATTGTATCTGTCTTTCCGCCACTTGAGCGGCCTTTTTGAGGGCCTAAACATATACGAAAACTCACGAAACTTGGCAGAAAGTTGTCCCCCAATGAAAATTTTGGATATTAATGGAGTTGGCGAAACTGCTCTACAGCACCACTTAAAAGGGAGTTGGAGCTACTGGTAAGTCCTAAAAATTTAAAAAAATTCATGTAGGTAGATCTTCCCAAATCATGAAAAAAAGTCTCTTGGGGGTATGCCCTAAAACCAACAGGGAGTCGGCCTTTTTGGGTCAAAGGTCATTTTTGGGCCCTTTTTTGACTTTTACTCACCTCGAACTTTAACGAACTCCTCCTAGGGCATTCGAGGTAGTGACTTCAAATTCGGTCTGTTTGCCATTGAGGCATGTTAGAGTAAAAGTTATGGAATTCATGAGTTTTTGGAAATGTTTAGGGGGCGTGGCCAAGGCACAAACTTGACCTTCATAAAAAAACAATTCAAACCCTTATAACCTTCCAACTGAAAAACCAAAAAATCTGAAAGCTGTCATGATGGATGCCTGTAAGGTCCCCTACGAAATTCTGAGGTCAGAAAGTGTTGTTTTTAGCTTGGAAAGGTCCCATGCAGACACCACTGACCTAGTCCACATGAAAGTGGGTCAGAAGACAGATAACATGTTGGTCTCACTTGCTTTCAAGCACAAAGACATTTGGATGCAGCGTCTGGCCATGGTGGCGTGGCGAAGTCAGGCATCTCGCCATGACCATACGTTTGGCTCCAGATTTCACATTTTTCATCTGATCTGTACCAAATTCAACAAATTTGATCTTGGTCCAGTTCCAAAATGATTTCCAGTGAAATTTCCTGTGGGCGTGGCCTACTTGCTCTACAGCGCCCTCTAGAATATTTCAAAACATCAGCCCCAAGCCATGCTTTGTCCAAGGTTTATGAAATTGGATATACATATGTAACTGAGGAGGACCTACAGAAAAGTCTCTTGGACTCATGGTCCAAACCCCACAGGAAGTCCGCCATTTTGGATCAAAACCACCATTTTGTCTGTTCAAACACCTATTATTCGGTAAATGAGTAAATTTGTTTTTATGAGCTCAGAATCTCAGGATTTATTCGTTGGATAGATTAAAGCATATGGTACACTCTAATCCAAGCTTCTTTTTTATGTCTGTCACTCTAAATTTTTAATAGTTTGTCAAATGAACAAATCACTATATCTGCAACATGCATGTCTCAATCTTTTTGTAAATTGGCACACATCTTCAGTTAACAGAGCCTAAAATACGTTGTCAGTTTGGTGCAAATCCATACCTGTTTGACTAAATTAGGTCACATTAAAGTTTTTGCCTATGTCACTATAAGCTCTAAAAAAATTCTCTACAATTTCTGCGTCAAACTACATGGAAAAATTTAGCAGTTAGAACACGCATTCCAGATTACCTGTAAATATTTTCAGGATTTTAGGGCCAACGGTTGGATTTTTATAAATATTTGAATTTCACAGAAATGGCCCTATTCATTCTCTATGGAAAAATAAATACCACTTTCGCCCACTATTGGTGCTGTTTCCCCCTTTTCATTACAGTACGTTTGAATGGCAGATACATGAAGAGATTTTGCCTTATTTAAAAACTACATATGTATCACAGTAAATAGAAAATGGGAAAATTATTTTAATATGTTTATTAATAAAATGACATATTAGTATGTAGTCTTTAAACAAGGCAATTGTTGAGGGTTACACAAGAGTGATCTGGATTTTCTCACAAAGCAAATCATACACAGTCACTGACAAAAGGCTTCTCACTTATCCATTTTCTAGAAGCAACAGCTAAATTATATTATTCTGATACTAGGTCATCAAATCTATGTCAGTTGAGTCTGTCAACTAGGTTGCTTGTAGGGATTTTTAAGTTCCAGCAGAATCCGTATTCAGTGACACAGTATTGACACAGTATCAATACAGTTGGCAATGTCTCGAAACTCTTCATGACACCTCATCTACCCATCACTGGTTGCTCCATCTGTCACTCCTGCCTGACGTGGCACGCTCCGGATCCCTCGCCGACTTACCAACAGTCCGCCCTCCAGCCGCTAACCACCAGCTATCCACCGTGAGCATTCGGTCTCAGAGTTCACTTGTCACTACTTCCCCGGTTAGGTTTACCCAACTAAATGGTAAGCGGCTGTCTGAGTCTTCCTTAAGACGCCAGTGAGCACTGCTCCAAACAAGCCGCAGGTGTGGGCCACGCCCCCCAGCCAACTAGAAACACCTGTGGAGCAGAGTTAGAACACCGACCAACAGAGAACCCTGACAGTTATGACTATTGCAATGATGGTGATAGGTGGAATTGAGCGCCAATCCCGCAGTTGGCATGGAGGTCGTCAAGCGACACTTCCGCGGTGCCGACATAGGCCGAGCAGCGGTGAGCTGCGAGGGCCGCCAATGCTGCTAGTAGCTTTAATTGTTCATGTTATTTAGTATTGTTCACCTCTAATTATCAGCTATATAATTTTATGAAACATGTGACTACCACATGTACATACAGCATGCATACATAGCTCCCGCTTGTAAGTGCACTATACATGGTGAAGATATGTGATATTCATTTATATTGTTTATTATGTACATTTTATTCATAATGCTGATGTCTCTACCACGTTATTTAAACAGAGAAGTTGCCCGTTTACCCTCATTACTGTTCCTAACTTTCTCTGCAGTTCACGCTCTCACCTATAACATGTTTATAACTGTCCATACCACAGAGATGTTGACTCTTTAATGACTCTTAAACTGCTTCATTGTTGTTTTATTGTTGTTTACTGTAGGGCTTTATTATCTTTTTGTTTCATTCAGTTTATTTCTTGGTCTGGAAACCAACAAAATGTTGGAATGTCGACAACAGTTTGCAATCACAAATTAACTTATCTATGTTTTTCTGTAATTTATATTGAATGCCTCGAATCTTTCATAGAGTATTAAAGCACTAATTCTCCCATTTTTAGAGTTTTTCAAAGTTAATGATTGGGGAAACCTTCAGTCAGTGTGTGAGAAAAGACTCAGCCATGTATGGAGTTTGCATTGCCAACTCTCAGAGATTCTTCTTCTGATCTCAAGATGAAAAATTTCTGTCCTTGTTCCCCGAAACTCTAATGCAGGTCCTGGCTCCAACAGGCTGGCCACATGTGCTGGCTGACACCAGGACTACTGGAAAATGTCACAGGTGTCGCAGGCTTTTTACTGTCACTGCTGTCAGGTTTGGTTTTCCATGACTTCCCACAAATGCAATGGAAAGACTTTGTAATGAAAGAATGGAAAAACCTGCAGTAGACCCTTTTCTGTTGGTTGGTAGGTTGGAAATCGAAACATGTCATTTAGGAAATCCCTTGTGTTCTCCAAACATTGGTCCTTTTTTGTCTGATATGAATTTCAACCTTCTTTTAGTGCTGAAGGCAGCCATAGCAGACATTAGCTAATGAGGGAAAAAGTGAATGCATGCCTTCAATTTGTGCTGCACGTGCCTAACATCACAGACATGTCATCTTCAGAGTCTCTTTTCTGCACTTAACTGAACAGGTTGAATTGTTCTTAGCAGGGGTAAATAAACACACCACAGAGCAAGACAAAATGTTAGTGTGAAAACAGCCCTCAGCTATGTTATATCAGCTTGTGTTGGATAAACTCTCTGCAGAAACAATAAGATCTCTAGGAAGATTACTAAGGAAGGTGAGATGGATGTCGGATTTCAGATTCCCTGTCAGACACAGATAGTGTCCTTAGCAACAGTCAAAAACAGTGCAGCACAACGATGATCTGGGTGCATAGCAGCCAACTGCTTCATCCCAGTTCTGTTGCAATAATAATTCATGCTTGGAAATAACTGAATAGCTCAGCTGTGAGTCATTAGCTTTTGTATCCTACCCCCACCATCACTAAAAACTCTGCTCATCCCAGACAAATGAAACCAGGACAATTTCTGATCCTCTTTTAGAAACATGTCATGAAGCATTTTGTAACTACTGATCACTCACGGTCTATGATGTCATCCACATTTCTTCTATTCCATTGTTCTCCTGACAACATGATGGAATGACAAATTTCATTACAAAAGGCAACAAAATATGTCTCTCCATGTCAGAGCATCCCCGTTCTTCATAGAGATGTGAAGTCTCATCCATGGCAGCTGATGTCTTTCACAGGCTTCTCAACTGGTCCTTTCGCTAAACAGTCCCATCATATAACAACAAGGAAGAACCTAAAGAGTGTCCTGTCCTTTAAGGCTGGTTCACATGGCAGGATTTTAAAATAGCTGGCTGATTTTCAAAGCCTGAGAGACACCACACATAACGATAAAACTCCTAGATAAAACATGTTTGGTCGTACAGTGTGTGTGTGTGTGTGTGTGTTCTCTCGGGGAATCCCTGAACGCACTTTCTGATTGGCTACACGCCACATTCAACAGGCTGTGTGCTCATTTGACAATCCAACATGTTGAATATCCCCAATTTGAGGTCGGAGCAGTCCCGGGGTTCCACCGAGCGGGCTCTTAACACACCAAACACGGCAGGATTTTCTCTTAAAATTATTTTAAAAGTCATAATGAGTGCCTCTCAGGAGGGGGAGATCGGGGCGAAAATCGGGCTAAAAATCCTTCTGTGTGAAACAGGCTTAAATTTGCTTAGCTTTTCCTAAATCACCGGTCTTCCCAGCTTTGAATGAAAACGGCAAAAGAAAAGAGATAGAGCTCAGCAAGGTAAATGTGATGCACTGTTATATAAGGGGAAGAAAAGTATACAGGGTTTCCAAAAGAAATTATAAACAAGAATCTAAAAAGTGTTGTGTGTATTTGCATTCAGCTCCCATCACTGTGACACCCCTAAATAAAATCCATTGCAACCAGTTGCCTTCAAAAGTTACACAATTACTAAATAGAATCCATCAGTGAGTAATTGAATCTTAGTATAAATGCAGCTGTTCTGGAAAAGCCTTTGACCTTTATTGGAGAACATTAGAAAACAAAACATCATGAAGACTGAGGAACAGGGCAGATAGGCTATGTCTATGTCACAGCTGCAAACTCAAACATAGTTGCAGACCAAAACTGACAGGTCACCCAAGGAGGGGAATAAATAAAGACACGATCAAGAGCCCTATGTTACAAGAAGTTCTGGAAGAGCTGCAGGGATCCACAGTTCAGTTAACAGAATTTGAAAAACCAGACAAGAAATAGTTGGGTACTCCAGCAATTTGGCCTATCATGGCAGGGTGGTAAGAAGAAAGCCATTGCTGGAAGGCAGGCCAAGCCAAATGTATTTATAAAGCTCTTTATAAAGTACTGAACAAAAATAATAATTAAAATAAAGAAATAAAAAAATACAATTTTAAATATGTAAAATAAAAATTAAAAGTAGCAATAAATAATCCAGGTAAAAGTGTAAGTGTCTGTGTTTGCCACTGTCACACCCGAATTTCCCCATTGTGGTGTATGAAAGGAATTCTTATCTGATATGAAAAATACAAAACTTGTTAGATCCAGATAAAAGGATTGCAGCAAGTTATTCAATGAGGAGGGAGGACT
Source organism: Fundulus diaphanus (assembly GCA_037039145.1). NCBI lineage: Eukaryota > Metazoa > Chordata > Actinopteri > Cyprinodontiformes > Fundulidae > Fundulus > Fundulus diaphanus. The sequence continues at coordinate 49,521,908 of CM073124.1, read as the reverse complement.
CAGTGTGATGAAAACGGGTTGTGTGGTTAGAAAACAAACTTGATTGGAATGATGGCATTATATTTATATGTATTTCATTAAAATTCGGTTGGATTCTTTTTATCAACTTTTCCTTACCATTACTGTTGCTTGATTGAAACCACTCTGTGTTGTGGGAGCTTTGAATAAAAGGGATAGTTTGGATTTATTTAGTATGATTTCGTAACCTATCCAGAGCGATGTCAGACAGTGTATGACCTGCTGTCATGAGAGGGCACAGCCTTCTCTGAAGAATCCAGGTGAACACGGCGATGTAATTTTAAGGGCAGAGAGGGGCTAAGTCCTGAGCGGCTATAGTTTGTGAAGACATGTTTTTTTTTATTTTGTCGCAAAAGCACCCATTTGGAAGGATAAGCTACAGGCATATGTCTTAGAAATCCCCTCCATTACCTTTTTCACCCTAAATATCAATGTCATCACAGTCAGTAAATGTCTTATTTGTATATTTTGAAACCAATTTGATTCGCACTCACTGCTGCGAGGAACATTGAATACAGATTCCTATTTTCTAAGACCCCTGACTCCCTCCTCACCCCTGAGGTGAGGAGTGAAATGAACAGAAACTAAAGGGAAACATAGAAAGAATATGACACGGAATATAACTAAATGAACTAAGAACAGAATTATTTCATTCTTTCATTTTTGTTTTATTTTTATTTGGCACAATGTTTACCGTACGACTTGGGATGTATAAAAATTAACATTGTGTGAAAGTGTGCGAGACCAATTTAATTAAATTTTATTTATATAGAGCCAAATCACAACACGTCATCTCAAGGCACTTTACAAAGTCAAATTACACAGACAGATTGGTCAAAAAGAGCCTAGAGCCACAGTGACAGTCGTCTGCATTGTTGATGGCTTTGCAGCAATCCCTCATACTGTCACAGCTAACAGAACGCCAGACCAGGTGTACCTACTATGAAGAAAAAAAGACAGAAAGAACATAAAGTTAAAAGTTGAAATAACAACTAACAATGCAAATTTGAGAACAGTAGGAGAACTCAGCAGACGAGCAGAGTGAGAAAAATAGATCTTAATGTCCTCCAGCAGCCTAAGCCTATAGCAGCACTACTATAGAGAAAGCTCAGGATAACCTTAAAACAGTTTGACTTGGGTCAAACGTTTTAGATATCCTTTGACAAGTTTCTCACAAAAGTTAGCAGGAACTTTAGCCCACTCCTCCTGACAGAACTGGTGTAACTGAACCAAGTTTGTAGGACTGCTTGCTCGCACACACCTTTTCAGCTCTGCCCATAAATTTTCAATAGGATTGAAATCAGGGCTTTGTGATTGTTATGATTTGGGTTTTTGTTTTGGTTCATGCTTATTTATTTGATCAGTTATTCCTGTCTTCCACCTCAGGTTTTGTTTCTGTTCTATCTGGTTTTGGATTCTTCAGCTTTTGTACTGTTTTAGTTTATCCGGTCTATGTTTTTTGTTTTGGTTAAGTAGCTTATTTCTGCCTCTGGGTTTTTTCCTGTTTTGTATTCCAGTTTAGCCTTTTTACTTCGTCAGTTTATCCGGTCTTTGTATTAGTTCTGATTTTAGTTCTGTGCTTTGTTATCTAGTGTCCTGTCAGTCTATTTAAGTCTCACTCCCTCCTTAGTTAGTTGTCGGGTCGTCGTCTATCATACCCTGCGTGCATCCCCTGTTTCCTGGTAAGAGCTCCCAGCGTCTTGATTCCGTTTTTGTAACGTGTTTTGTATTTTTCTGCCCAGTTTCAGTTTGCCTGTCAAGTATCGTCTGGATGTCTGCCTTACCCCTTTTTTTGGATCCTGTCTGTCTGCCCGTTTGTTTCCCTCTCCTCACCATCCCTAAATAAATCACCGTAAAGAGCATTTCTATTGTGTTGGCTGAATTCTGGATTCATCTCCCTTCAAATTCATGACAGTGATGGCCACTCCAAAACATTGAGTATGTTGTCTTTAAGTCACTTTGTAACCAGTTTAACTGTATTCTGGTCATTCTCCATTTTTAACAACTAAGCTTCAACTTTCTTGCTGTCTTGAGATGTTGTTTTAGAACTTCCACATAATGTTCTTTTGCTTTTGTTTTTGGATTGGTCTGCACTTTTCGGACCAAGGCACATTCATCTCTGGGACACAAAACCTGACTCCCTCCTGAGCAGTATGATGGCTGGACAGTCCCATGGTGTTTATACTTGCCCTATAGTTGTTTGAAAAGATGAACATGACACCTTCAGGCATTTAGAAATTTCACCCAAGGATGAACCAGACTTGTGCAAGTCCACAATTCTCTCACTGATATCTTGGCTGATTTATTTTGACTTTCCCATTATGTTACACAAAGACGTAGAGTGTTTTAAGTGTGCCTTTAAAACATCCACAGGTGTGTCTTAAATCAACTCAAATGTTGTCAATAAACGTATCAGAAGCTTCCAAAGACCTGACATCATCATCTGGGCATTTTAAAATTGTTTAAAGGCATAGTGATCTTAGTGTATGTAAACTTCTCAATATGAAAAAAGAAATTAATTATTGTGTTATTAATCTGGCATTTAGCAAATAAAAAATATTTTTGATAATAAATAATTTGGTAAAATAGGAAAAGGTTATTCAGATTTAATGTCTGAAAGTGAGGAAAAAAGGTTGTGTCTTTTTATATAGTGTATGTAAACTTCTGGTTTGAACTATATACTGCCAGGTCACAGCACATGTCATCTCATGGTACTTTACAAACTCAATTCAGTAAAATTGTACAGAAACTATGGTTCCCCCCCCCCCCCTCTGCACACATACACACACACACATCCATCCCTGCACCTCCAACTAAGTGTTTTAGAAAACCTCAGTATAATACATCATGTAACATTGCTCTACAGCACACATGGTTAGGTATAGCTCATTGTTAAATGTAACAAAATAAAAATAGAAACAGCATTAATGCAAGTGACACTTCACCTTATTTCACATTGAGATATCAGGGTGTGAATGTGTGTGTGAATGGGTGAATGACTAAGACTGTAGTGTAAAGCGCTTTGGAAGTCGTCAAGACTAGTTACAAGCGCTATACAAGTACAAGCCATTTACCATTTACCATCAAGCAAAAATGAAAGCAATAATAATTAATAATACTATGAAATACAACTCAATTAAAACACATGTAAAATTTACACAAAATGAACCTCAATATGAATAATACTTTTATTGCTCAAAATAAAACACAACAGAATATAAATACAAGAGAAAAAAAGAGACTTCCTCAATAACACTGTGTATAATTTGTATAATGTAGCAATGTCCTACATTAAGAGAGCGACGGCGGCTTGAGAGCGAAGGAGGAGGCTCGGCCGACGACTGACGACCAGGAAGAGGCTGAAGAACCCAATGGCAGAGCAGCAGAGTCTGAGACAGGCGTCACGGAGGGCGACACCTGCGGCGAGGCAGCTGAGTCAGGAGCGATTGTGGTGGTAGGCGATCCCGGCGGCAAGGCAGCTTAGTCAGAAGCGGGCCTCGCGGTGGGCGACCCCGGCGGTGTAGAAGGAACCTCGGGGACCGGAGACAGAGGATGGTCCCAGAAGACTGTCGCCGGAGGATGACCCTCGAAGGCCAGCGACGGAGAATGATCTCCAGAGGTGGGTCTCCCTGGACCACCTCGCTGGACTGGGAAGCGATGGAGGAAGGTGGATCCTCCTGGACCACCTCCTCACTGGACTTGAGAGCGATTGGCGGAGGTGGGTCCCCCCGGACCCCCTCCAGGGACCCGGGAGCGGTGGAGGTCCACGGGTCCTCCTGGACCCGGACCCCTTGGGATTTGAGAGCGGTGGAGGGAGCTGGACCCTCAGATGCCAGCAGCGACGAAGCAGGAGGGCTCTTGGTGGCCAGCGGAGCGGCAGAAGGGCTCTCGACGGCCGGCGATGCAGGACCAGAGACAGGGTTTTCGTCGGCCGACGGCCTTAGATGTTGATTATTATAATAATATTGTTATATGGCATAGGCCTAAGCGTTGTCTTTTCCTGGTTTTAAAGGCTACATTAAATTATGGTAGTTTAAATTTTTGAACTTAAAAGACTAATTAATATATACCTTATATACTGGTATATCCACATTACTGATGAATATTTATGAAAAGTCTCATAATGTAAATTAGGACTGCACCCAATGATTAGTTTTTTAGCGATTAATCCAACAACTATTTTTTCAGATTATTCAATTAATCTAACGACTTATTTTAGGTTTCACTTGTGAGTCTAATAGGAATGAAAATACTTTGACCAAATAAAAACAATTCTTTAATTTTGCAGTTTTCTCTTTAATTGCTTTTTTCTACACATAGTATCCACTTACACGCACAGTTCTGTTATGAAAAATACTTTGTGTGAACAGCTTTTACAGTGAACTGTAAAAGCACATCAGTGCAAGAGCCCAGAACACATCAAATAGTTCAATTAAAAGAAATAAACTGCATCACATTTTACAAATAAAATAATGTCAGGAAAAACTCTCGAACAAGTTTTACATTTAGAAATACAACTCTTGTTGGGGTTTTTTTAAACCAAAACTAGAACGCTGTTCAGGACATTCAAGTGAAAATGCAATTTTGGAAATGTATTTTTTTCTCATCAAAGTTTGTCAAATGCTAAACATTTTTCCTTACACAACACACTTAAGAATTGGAGTAAAGGAATGTGAGCATTCTTCAGACTTGCTCTTCTTTTGTAACAGCGTTACCTGCAGCTGGAAAAAAAAGTGCTCGGAAGGAGTTGATGTTGCAGGGATTGCTTGATAAGTATGATTTGGCAAGGACAGCAAGGGAGGGGAACCTGGATTAGTGTTCTTTCCACCACTGGAGTGGGTTCTTCTCTGTAGCGATGCATCGTTCTCCAAGATACATAAGCACCTCATTCCTCACCATTTCACAGTCCACATCAGGGTCACCTTCTTTTTGCAGTTGTGCTCATCTTGTCATGATTTCGGCACTGCTGTCTGGTCTAATTTATCATGTCACAAGACCTGCTTAGCTCCGCCCATTCCTCATCACCTCAGATCTGTTCCACCTGCTCCTACTAGTATATAACCAGCTCTTTGACAAGACAGCAGTGCCAGTTTATTTCAAGCCAGTGGTGAGATCTATTCCAGCGTTCTTTGTTCCGATTTCCTGATCCTGACCTGTTTTACCTCCTGACCTCTGAGCCTGCCTGTTCCCTGCCTGTCTGTGTATCGAATTGGACCTGCTACCTGACCACCGAGCCTGCCTGACCTCATCTTGCCCTTCAGCCGTGTACCGAACCTGGATCTGTGTCCCGACCTCGTCCTGGATCTCCCTGTGGCGCCTCAGCTGACATCTGACCACCTGGCTCTGACCTTGGATCTCGTCCCCGACTTCGGCTTCTGGTTCGTCCTCCTGATCTTCCTGCTCACGATTGTCCTAACGGTTCTGACCTTCTGCCTGTCCTCCGACCACCGTTACATCTGCTTCAGGGACGTTCTGGGCGGCAACCGCCGCACCGGATTAGCAACCCGCCAGCAGGGATCTACCTCCGCTACTGGATCTGAACTGGACATTAAGACCAGGTTAGTGACCTACACGTTTGTGTGTAAGCACTTTCAGATAAATGAGGTCACTAACCTGTTGTCTCCTCCTGCAGAGGCTCCCGCTGTAGACGCTGATGCCTCCCGCTCCGTGTCTGATCTTAATAAACTGTTAAACCTAAACTGTTTGTCTGCCTTGAATACTGGGTCCACCCGTTCTGAGCATCTGAATCTGAGTTCAACAATGTGTCTAGCAAAGACCTTTTCTGTTGTCAAACTTGTGGCTGGGTACTAGCAGAGTCCTTTTGGTCTACGCCTGCCTGTTGAAGTAGTAACTGTTCACACCTTTCTCTTTTGGCCTGAAGTGCAAGAGCCTGAACTTTGACTTGTACTTTTAGGATATCACCTGATGAAAGGAACTTTAGCTTGCAGAACCTGGGGTCAAGGGCTGCAGCAATGATACAAACATTTTGACCAGCTCTGAATTTTCTTTCACTCTCCCACCTTGAAGCCATCTCCTGTGCTGCAGATGTTTGAAAAGACTTCACAGGAGCTGGCCCAAAGGAGGTGTTTTGTGTGAACTTCTGGAGTCACTGGCCAACTCTGCTCCAGAAGACGGCTCACTGTGTAATAAGTGCTTTTCCATCATAAAGGTACATCTTGAATTAGTTTATGTTCTGCTGTCCCCCTTTGCTTTAGTCTTTCTTTAAGCTTGCTGCTGGCCACCTCACTCTTCCTAAAGTGCTCTACAAGTCACCTTGCAGCCCCAAGGGTCTTCTTTTTTTTTTTTTTTTTTTTTTTTTTTCTTTCCCAGTGTCCTGTCTAGCACTATGGCAATAGGAATTGATATCTCAATGCCAGATGGAGCTCGACAGATTTTGCTTTTACAAGTGGAGCAAACAGCTTTCGCCATAGTGCTCCACTTGATTTATGCTTGTAAATAGCTTTATTATGATTCCTGCAAGGAGAATTTCAAATTATATGGACATGACAATGGGAGAGTAAAGGAAGAACAAAAAGTGAAAGAAAAAAAAAAAAAAAAAAGAGTAGAGGTGAAAGAAAGAGGAGATAAAAGGAAGAGAATGATAAAATGTCCTCTGTCTGCTCCATCACCTGGAAAGAGACACAAAAAGAACTGCACAACCAACAGACATAAAGCAACAGATACACTCGAATAACACCTAGGTGCCATTGATAAATCATATATATTATTATGTAAGCTGACATGTGTAATGTGATATTTGAAAAAAGAACGTGACACAACATAAATAAATAAATAAATTATAAGATTACTGTATATAAGTGAACACTTAATACCTGGGACCCAGCACCAGTGGGAGATGTGAAAGTGCACTAGTTTAGGTGAAGATTATCCAGAAATAGCTTGATAGTGATTGTGGAGAACCAAAGGCCCACCTTCCCCGAGCACAGAGGCAGGCGTCAGGGGACCCGTAGCCCCGGACTCCCAAAGGGGTCCCTAAAGCAGGTCGCCCAGGAGGGGCCGACACAGGATATCTGCAACCCCCCCCCCAAGGAAGAAGCAGAGACGACCCCGAGGAAATCCCCCAGCCACCGCAATGCCGACGCCCTCAAGAGCCGCGGAGACGAGCCCGTGGGCTCCGCCGGCAGCCAGCCCCGCTGAAGTGGTCCCGGCCATGGGCCCTGAGGGCCAGAGGCCCCAGGGGCGCCCCGCCCCCGCGACGAGGGCCCCGGCCGCCCCCCGGGGGGCTAGGCCCCGCGAAGAGGCCGCCAGGAGCGGGCCGGCACACGCCCGGGAACCCGCCCCAAACCCGAAGCCAACCAACGCGCCAGGGGGCCAAGGCGCCCGCCAACGAAGTGGAGGAGGGCAGGACGTGGGGGGATGGGCTCCGCACCTATCGGAGACTTGAGATGTTCTTGGGAGAGGGAGCGGACCACACCCATACCTAAAAAAAAAAAAAAAAAAAAAAAAAAAGACGCTGTACACACATTCCCACATAACACTCACATCCAACACTGACCAAAGGGGGGGGGGTCACCCCAAATCGACTATACGACTGCTTGTGCCCGACCCCCGGCCCCGGCCCCCGACCAGACGCCCCCCGGACCGGGCCCCCCCAAGAGGGCGGGCCAACACGACCCGCACGAGCCACCCGGCCAGAGCCCCCCCCTCCCCTAAATACCTAATAAACCCACTCCCTCCCCCCACCTTACCCTTGCCATCCCTGCCCCCCGTCCCCTGGGGGGTGCGGAGGCATCAGCCCCAGACCTGGTAGGCCGCTGACCGCACACCGCAGCCCCCCGCCAAGACCCCGGACACAGTGGCCCGCACCTCCTCCAGGCCCCAGACTCCTTGCCTCCATCGGAGAACGGGGGTGTGCAGAAGACCCCGACCCTCCCTACGCCTGCTCAAATGTTGTGTTGTTGCATGTTGTTCTCAAGTGCGTTTAAAAACTGGGAGCGCCGAAGGGGATGCACGGCAAAGCCCACCCCCCTTTCGGAAGGTAGCTGTTGCCAGCGCACCCCCTCCGTGTGACTGCCCAGAGCCCTCAATGTCTAAGTGGGAGAGGAGGTGAAGGGAGCCGTCCGAGGTGAGGCCCACACAACATAAGCCCCCCCCCAGACGTCTTCCCCCCACCATGCCTATATGAGTGTGTGATGTGAAAAATGTTTGAAGTGAAAGTGTCTAAGATGCAAAATAAAATTGGGGAGAGGGGCGTCACCAGAAAGTGGCAACCTCCAGTAACGCCCCCTCCCTCATGACCTACATGTGTGGCGGCGTGATGGAGCAGGCAGAGGGAGGAGTCCGGGGATGGGGAGCAAATGACTGGGAAGCCAACCCAGGGAGCCAGCTCCCCTACTGACTCCAATAGGCACCCCCGCTCCCCGAAAGCCCCACCTAGAGAAGGGGGCCTCGCCAGCGGCACCACCGTAGCCCGGGGGCCAGGGAGAGGCCGCAGGGCCCGCCAGCCAACCACCCACCAGGACCAACACCTAAGCCCCCCCCAGCCCACCCACCAAGCCTACTTAAACTAAATAAATAAATAAATAAATACATAAATAATAATAATAATAATAATAATAATAATAAGAGGGGGGGACCCTGGCCAGCCGGCCCGCACGAGCCACCCCAACCCCACCCCCCAGGTGAAACCCGCACCGGAAGACGACACGGACCAGGACCGGGACAGGGGGCCGGACACAAGCCCACCAGAACGTCAACCCCCCCCAACCCCCCCCCCCCCCCACCCGTGGATTTAATCCCTCCCCAACATTAACGTTCAAACAACTCACCATACATTCGACAGTAGACATCCAGGCTGGGTAGATCCCTACTCCCCCTCCTTTCCCCCTCCCCCCACTGGCAGAGTGCCTTTCCAATAAAGGAGAAGAGCATCTGCCCAGAGGTGTTAATGACCATGCCCCCCTACCAGCTCAACGGGCCCCGAGGCCCCCCAGCGCACCAGAGGCCCCGTGCAGGGGCGGACACCCGGGCGCGCGCCGGCCCACACCAAAAGCGGCACACCCCCCGGAACCGGAACCCCCGAGGCCCCGCCGGGGCCCGCGCCCGAGGGCGGCGCGCCCCAGGGACCCCAGACCCCCAGACCCACCCCGGCCCCACCCAGCGGCAGCACAGCCACCAGGTCAGTAACCCACGTCCGTCAACACGCAGCTCCCAAAGAGCGCCGCAAGCGGCTGCTGTAGGCCACCCGTAGGCCTCCCTAACTCCTCCCAGATGGGGGCAACAGACCCCGGAGCCGGATCCACCAGGCGCCCCACTCCAAGTGCCCCCAGGGCCCCAGGAACCCCTCCATCCAGCCACTGCGCCCTGCAGGAAGCAACCCACCGCCCCCTATTCCACTAAGTGATGGTGTTGATCAGAGGAGCCCAAAAAGACCAATCAGATGTGGAAGCAGATGCTGTCTCTAGATTAATATGATCCAACAAAAGGTCTCTATACTGATTGATACTGAGATTTTGTTTACTTTTCCAATTCATGAGGATAGTTTTCTTTGCGATGCATAAAGCAGTAAAAACCATGTAAACTATTTCTTTTTTCAGAGGACTTTCCTCAAAATTACCGAGCAGGCAAACTGATGGGGATGGTGTAATCTTACAGCTCAAGCACCTTGATAAGTCCTTACATATCTGTGTCCAGAACCTCTGGACTGGTGTGCATAACCATAACGCATGAAAATAATTATCAGGATGATTGCCTATGCAGTGTGGGCAGATATTAGATTGTGCCAGACCCATCTTGAATAATCTTTGTCCTGTGTAATGTACTCTGTGAAGGATTTTGTATTGTATTAGTTGTAAGTTGGTGTTTCTAGTCAATTTGAAAGTTCTTAGACATGTCTGAGCCCAGAAATTTTGTTCAAAGGTGCCTGATAAATCTTTTTCCCACTTCATTATAGGAAGAGATATCGAATCATCTATTTTAGTCAGTGTCCTGTATGATTTAGACAGTAGTTTGGGGGGGGGTTAAATCTAAGAACTCTATTATATTAGTTGGGACTTGTAAACCACCATTAATATGCTTATATTTATTTTTAATTATAGATTTAAGTTGCTCATATTCCAAGAATTTATTTTTACTAATGCCATATTGCATATTTAGTTTAGCAAAATTGATGAACTCGGTTCCGTCAAGTAGATGTTCCAGATATTTAATACCTTTATTCTTCCAGTATGTAAAGTTTATCATTTTATTATTTTGTAGGATATCAGGGTTATTCCAGATAGGTGTACGACTGCATGGGATAAGGGATGACTTTGTCATTTTGAGGAACTCCCACCATGCTGTCAGAGTAGAGCTAATGTTGATATTTTTGAAGCATGTATGCCGTTTTATATTTGAGCTTATAAACGGCAGATCTGAAATCATGATATTATTGCACATTTCCTGTTCTATATCTAACCAAGGTTCATCTAAAAGACTATTTTTTATCCATTTAGAGATGTATTGTAGCCTATTTGCTAAGTAATAGTTATGGAAGTTAGGCAGATCTAATCCTCCCCTGTCTTTAGTCATCTGTATTGTCTTTAAGCTAATACGTGGGGGTTTATCTTTCCAAAGAAATCTAGAAATGGCAGAGTCTAGAGATTTAAACCAGTCAGATGATGGTTTATTGGGGACCATTGAAAATAAATAATTAATTCTAGGTAGGACCATCATTTTTATTGAAGCTACCCTACCCATAAGTGTGATTGGAAGCGATTTCCATCTTTCAAGGTCCTCTTCTATCCTGTTTAAAAGTGGGGCATGGTTAAGTTTAAGTAAATCTGTTAATTTATTCGACACAGTAATACCTAAATATTTAATATTTCCTGATTGCATTTGTAAATTTAGGGAGTTTTCGAGAGAGCAATTAATTGACAGTACCGTAGATTTAGACCAGTTTAACGAGTAATCTGATACTTTGGAGAAAGATTCTAGTATTCTAATTACTTGTAAAAGAGAGTTATTTGAATGCTGGAGATAAAGTAATACATCATCCGCGTACAGATTAATCTTGTGCTCTATTTTCATGCATTTTATACCTTTTACAGCTTTTGTTTGTCTGATTGTTGCTGCTAGAGGTTCTATAAAAATGGCAAAAAGTGATGGAGAAAGAGGGCATCCTTGCCTGGTGCCCCTCTGTAGACAAAAACTGGAAGATATTTGATTATTTGTCCTGACACAGGCTGTTGGAGAATTGTATAGAATTTTTAACCAGTTTATGAATAAATCGCCAAAACCGAATTTATGAAGAGTAGCGAATAAAAATTTCCAATTTACTCTATCAAATGCTTTTTCTGCGTCTAAAGACAATATATTGGTTTTAATGTTTTTACTGTAGGAATAATCAATTAAATTAAGTAATCGGCGTGTATTTGTGGATGACTGCCTTCCTCTGATGAAACCAGTTTGATCTGGATGTATTATGAGAGGAGTTACTTTGTCTAATCTTTTTGCTAAAGCTTTACAGATTATCTTAATATCCACATTAATTAAGGATATGGGACGATAACTAGTGGGCAACACAGGATCTTTGTCTGGCTTGAGCAGAAGGCTGATGGTGGCAGAGTTCATATTAGCTGGAAATCTACCTTTTTCCTGTATTTCCTGCAACATTCTGTGGAACGTTGGGGCTAGAATATTCCAGAACTCTTTATAAAACTCAGTGGGGAATCCATCTGGACCTGGAGCCTTTTTATTAGGCATGCTTTTAAGAGCTTCCTGGGTTTCAGCAGTTGTCAGCGGGGAATCCAGTGTCATTCTTTGGTTATCTGATAATTTAGGAAGTGTAATTTTATCCAGAAATTGCTTAATATCCTTCTCTGATGGATTTATCTGTGGTGTGTATAAAGATTTGTAGAAATCGCGGAAGGTATTATTTATACACTCTGGTTCACTTACTGTATTACCAGTTGAATCTGTAACTGCAAATATAGTAGTTTTCTCCTTATTTATTTTAAGCTGATTAGCTAGAAAGCTTCCTGACTTATTGCCATGTTCAAAATTTTCTATTCGGAGCCTTTGTATTAGAAATCTATTTTGCTTTTCAATATAGTAGTTTAGTTCTAATTTTACTTCACGGATTTTACCTAACTTCCCTTCTTCTTGAGATAAATCTAGTAACTTAAGTTTCTCTTCTAATTCCTGAATCTTTTTGTTTTCTTTTTTCTTTTTATGAGATGAGAAAGAAATTATTTTACCTCTCATCACTGCTTTTCCAGCTTCCCACAATATCGATGCCGATGTACCTGGTTGATCATTGTATTCTAAGTATGAAGCCCACTGTTCTTTAATGAATTTTATAAATTCTTCATCTTTAAGCAGTGATGTATTAAATCTCCAGCTTTTGTTTTGTGTGGTTATTTTTTTATTAATTAAGGTGAGAGTAACAGGAGCGTGATCACTGATAGCAATAGGATGAATTACCGTCTCTGAAACGACCGACAGCAGTGAGCTACTTATAAGAAAGTAGTCCAGACGAGAGTACGAATGGTGAACATTTGAGAAAAAAGTGTATTCTTTACTAATAGGATGAAGAGAACGCCATGCATCGCAAAGACCAAAATCACTCATGTATTGTTTGACTACATTTACTGACTGCCAACTACGCTGAGTCCCTGTTTTATTCAACCTGTCTATATCGTTATTTAAACCAAAGTTGAAGTCACCTCCTATAATTAGTGAACAATCCCCGTGTTTTGAAAGTGCAAGGAAGAATTGGTGGAAAAAAGAGGGGTCATCAACATTTGGACTATATATACTGACAATACATAGCTTCTGGTTATGGATAGCTATTTTAATTATTATGTATCTACCTTCAGGATCTATAGTTTTTTCTAATATTTTAAAACTAACGCTTTTGTGGATTAAGATTGCTACACCTCTCTGTCTAGAGTTATAGCAGGCCGCAAACACATTAGGGAACTCAGGCGAGTTAAGCTCACTTGCATTTGTAGCTGATTTGTGGGTTTCTTGCAATAATACAACATCTGCCTTTAATCTAGTAAGCTGGTTAATGATCTTCATTTTTTTCTCTCTGGTGCCAGCCCCATGCACATTCCATGTCACAAACTTTACATTCGCCATAGATGTGAGTGAGAAGTTAGAAGGTGCATGCCCTTGAGAAAATAGTCATACATAGACCCAGGTAGCATCATATGATGTGCTTGTGATTGACTGATGTTCAGGAAAGAAGCAGACAGATAAGATAGAAATACACAAAAAAATAAAAAAGTGCAAAGAGTAAGAGAGTGTGTAAAGGGATAAACCATAGCCCGTGCCTTCTGTACCCAACCGTGAACACCAACCATACCAACGTACTCTTTAGCTGTGCGTGTATTTAATTTATCACCGTGTACCGATCTGTGCGTCTTATTTATTTATTTATTTATTTTAAATCATTGAAACATGCTTTAAGTCCACCTGTGGTGTAACTAATAAAGCCAAGGGGTGATCTTCTGATCCCTGAACAACTGTCCATTAATATAAAGTCTGTCAACCGATATGGTGGCTTTAACGCCGTCCATCATGTATTTCTTCCTGATTGGGAACAGCACTCGCCTGCGATCTAGGATTTCCTTAGGAAACTGATCATTAACACTAAAGTCTGTCCCTCTCAGTTCCCTGCCGCAACTTCTAACGAATTCTTTTTGTTTATAATGCTCAAATTTAGCTATGATCGGGCGAGGACGGGTTTTGTCGGGTTTCTTACCTCCGAGCCGGTGGACTCGATGAAAAGTGATGTTTTTTACCTGATCCGCCGGGATTTTTAGCTTCTGCTGGAGAAAGTTCCGGACCGTTTCTTCTGCTATCTCTCCCTGCTGCTCCTGAATGCCTGCAAAGACGAGATTATCTCTCATACTTCGCGACTGTATGTCCAGAATGGATTCCTTCATTTTCTTATTTTCACCGGAAAGCTGGATAATCCCTTCGGTCAGCTCCGTAACCTTCCCCCTCAGCGCGTCGTTCTCGGCGGCCATAGCTGTTAGCTGGGCTTGGCTAAACTCCACCGACTCCCTGAGGGACTGAAACTCCTTGTGTAGAACCTCTACCAAGGCGAGACGCGCATCAAGGCTGGTAAGCTTCTTGTCGATGGATTCCAAGATGTCGCTGAAGTTCCTGTCTGGGGATAAAGTGGAAGAAGAAGCACTGGTGGAATTAGAACGCGTGCGCTTAAGTGACGGTGTGCTAGCAGCTGTAGGCTTCTGGGCCTTCCCCATCACGATGCTATCAAAACACTCGTCCAGGTAGCACTCCAGGCTCGTCACGGTCTCTTCGTCCAGTTTGTTCCCTCGTAGAAAATAAGACAGTTGTAAATGTTTGGGCTTTAACTTTGTATTATTTTTAGTTATTGGTTCGTTCTTACCTTAGCTTGTTTGATTTGAATTACATGAACGCCTCCATTTTACTTACGCACAGCTCTCGCGAGATCTCAGCCGCTCATCTCAGCCGCCCTCTCAACCTAATAATAATCCTCATATAAAGAAGACCCAAGGGTCTTCTTTATATGAGGATCCTTTTTCAGTGAATGGTTGTTGACTATCAACTGCAAGGTATGGCCAGCACATCTGTGCGAAGCAACTCCATACTTCTCTCCATACTTCTCTTACAGGATCTGGAGCAATATCATTTGCAGCAATATCATGTAACACAACCAGTACATCAGTGAGAGAGAAACCAAACTTCTGTTGCTTTTTCAATCCACCCAGCAATATTTTCTGCTGTGTGACTCAAGCGGCATTATAGCTAAATTGTATGAGGTGAGCTCCCAGTGTTTATTAATAAAGTGACAGGTAACTCCCAAGTAGGCTTCAGTTGCTATACTGGTCTAGGCACCTGTGGTGAGTGTGATTTTTTTTTTTTATGCAACATTTTTCTAGTGTATACACTTGAGGGAAGTGTATACACTAGGTGAAAAGTACTTATCATTTCACGAAAGCCTTGGCCCTCCACAATAGCAAGGGGTCTCATATCATTAATCATCATCTGCTGGAGAGCTCAGCTGCCATTTTGGGTGTACATTGACTTGAAGACTTGTGAATGAAATGCTCCATACTGCTTTGCCTGAGAAATATAAACACCAATGGCGAGCTGGGTAATCGGGAGGACCGGGCCCTCTCCCGATGGGCCTGTTCATCTGTGGGCCAGTATGGGGGGATAATTTACTCACACATTATTTGTTTTCTAAAGGTAAGACAACAATTAAGTTAGACTTTTGTTCTGTATTTACTTTAAATGCCAAGATGATCGCTTAGATTACTTTATAGTGTAGTTCTTTTTCCTATCTAAGACATATACCACTG
This sequence comes from Fundulus diaphanus, assembly GCA_037039145.1. Classification (NCBI taxonomy): domain Eukaryota; kingdom Metazoa; phylum Chordata; class Actinopteri; order Cyprinodontiformes; family Fundulidae; genus Fundulus; species Fundulus diaphanus. The sequence continues at coordinate 49,506,591 of CM073124.1, read as the reverse complement.
AACAACCCTCTGCACACATGAGTTGGTTGAGTCTAATTTAGCCTAGCTCATGCTCGCACTCCTGGAAGAGAGGAAATGGGAGGAGTCGCTGGATTAGAAGCCAGAGTTAAGAATGGACAGAAAAGGGCCAGGAGGGGTTGAAAAGGCCAGAATAAAGAAGAGAAAAGCCTTGGAAGGATATGCTGCAAAGTGTGCAAAGCTCACACACATTTTCCAGGCAACAGACAGAAGTGACAAATGTAAATACGCTAAAATCAGACTACGCTCTGAATTGGCAAAGTGATATATATGTAATTCACTACTAACAACCTACTAATAATTTATTTGCAGGGTGGGAACTACTAGTACATGTTTTAGGAATCAAAATGTTTTATTGAACAAAGTAATTAATCAACCAACTAACCTATCAATTGCATGATTTTTGTAGCAAGTGAGCAGTAGTAAACTCCAAATGAAATCAGACCTGCTAGTGCCACCACCGCAGATGAAACAGACATTAAGGAGGGTTCAAGTATTTCTGAAAGTGGTAGGTGAAATTGTTTGCACAAGTTACCTGCATACAGTTTAAATGTGCATGCATCAGTAATTATTCATGTTGTGATTCATTGTATAGATCCCTGCTAACCAGCTAATCGATTAATTATTGCATGAGTGCTGTAGCATCTGAGCAGCAGCATCAATGTCCTATTGAAATCAGGCCTACAGTGGAAATAGAAGTTAGGGAGGGAACAAGCACTTCTGAGACTGGTAGGTAAACCTGTGTTCCCAATTGAAGGCTGTGTATTCACCAATGCAACCCTATAGTTCAGTGCATGCTGCATGCATATAGATACATTTGTCTATATGCAACATGCATATTAAGTTGGTAATATACGTAGTGTTTCTCATTGCTTGTAAATTTGACAGGTGAATCAGGTGCTGAGAGAGGAGAGATTGAACAAGAAACAGGATCCAGAGAGTTTCATAAAAGTTCATCAGGTTGAGGAAGAGGCTGATGTGCATGAGACTGAGCTTTTTGATTACTTTGCCAGTCCTCATTCAAAGTAGAATGAGGACTGGCAGAAAGTAGAATGTTGTATGCTCAAGCTAATACCCTTGCACGTAAATTTGGTGCATGTACTGATGAAGTCAAAGTGGAACTGTTTAATGCATATTGTACTTCTCTGTACACTGCTCACCTGTGGTCTACTTATAGAAAAACCAACCAGCAAAGGCTGCAGGTGGCCTATAATGATGCTTTGCGGGTACTTTTAAAACGGCCAAGATGGTCTAGTGCGAGTGAGATGTTTGTCACAGCAAGAGTCAATACCCTGCAAGCTGTTTTAAGAAAGTTAATGTATAAGTTTATCTGCAGGTTAAATGCATCTGGCAATGATGTTATCTTGTCACTTGCTGACACCACACGTAGTGCAATTCGATACCAATCTAAGTTGTGGAGACACTGGTATTCCTGCCTTCTTAAAGCACCTATCTAATTGATAATGGTACTTGTATTGTGTTTTTTTTTTTTTTTTTTTTTTTTTTTTTTCTTTCTCCTTCTTATCCATTTATTCATGTTTTTATGTATGTATTTATTGGACCATGAGTCCGGAATAAAGTTTTATCTATCTATCTATCTATCTATCTATCAAAGGAGTTTGTCTTGTTTTTTAATTTCCACCCTCACCAGCCAACTAATGAGCCCCTACAAGTGAAGGTTTTTCACAACAAACATGGTACAAACTGAAAATGGCTAACATACTCAGAGAAGACAAAATCACCGTTTTGCTCTCTATTTGAATCCATGGCGCCCCTGGCATTTGCCTATACTATAAAGTCAGAGCTGGGATCTGATCAAACGAAACTCAGCAGACTGCATCGAGTCATTGACCTGCAGCATTCACTCCTCCTGAAAGAGTGTGCAGCCACAGTGGTCAGTCGCCTGCATTTTGTTGTTGACTTTGCCGGACTCCCTCATACTGAGCATGCAGGTAGCAACAGTGGAGAGGAAAATTACCCATTAACAGATGTAGATTTTCCTGCGAAGGTCATTAACATTCTAACAAGGATCTTGGACCACAGGCAGACCCCATTAGCATTAATGGAACATGCTGTCAGAGTAGTAGCCCATAAAAAGCTCTTCATAAAAGTCAGCTCTGCTCTGAAACAAGTGGTAATACAAAGCAGACTGGGGGTGATTTTAGCACCAGCTGTGAGTATGGAGAGCTGCAGCTAAGTTTAGTATCTGTTTTAGATCTTATTTTGTCTGCACCGCAATGCAGGATTGAAGTTGATAAACTCAATTTATCATGATTAAAAACAAATCTCTGTATTTTGCCGTTGTTTACGTTCTTCCTGTTCTAAGCCACACTTATACAGCTTGCCAGCTTCATCTTCACATCTGCAGCTTGAGCATAGCTGTTTAAGTCGTTTTTGTTTTCGTTTGTTGTTTTCTAGGCAAGTACCAATATGAAGTTGCTCTACCAGCTTTGTACACATACAGTTACCTATTCATATTTTTTACATAATGTCAGAGCTACTGAGTAACAGGAAGGACAAAACACTGCCGTGATCCTTTGATTGTGTTAACGTTTAGCTGAGCCCAAGGCCTGGAGGGTTGTGGGCCTTTTGGATGCACTAAGCAAAATGCAGCCACACTAGGTGTCTGCTTTGACATGATTATTTTGTGAAAAATAAAATCTAGAGAGGAAAATGCTATGATGGGAGCATATCAATGTTTTCATCTTCCTTCCTTACCAGCATGATAGGAGGATGCATATGGGCTGCTACTTTCCTGAATCATCTGTGATGAAAGCAGCTGGTTGATATGTTCCTTCACCACCTCATATGCAGAGGGGAAGATGTGCCTGCAGCGTGGCCTAACTGGGATTTCATCATCCAGAAGTCTCTAATATCTCTAAAAAGTTTGAGAGAGAATGTTCGCCGGTGTTGCCCAGTGGGCGGGGCTTCTGTTTATTCTGTTACAGCTTCCCCCACGCTGGGTCATAGCGACCTCTCTTGTGAACTTATTAGAGATATTTCAGACCAAACTAGGGATATAGAGGCTGGAGCTGCTCAACCAGTGTGTGGCAAACAAATTGCAACAGGTTATTGAAGTCATCTCTGCACTTTCCAGCAAAAATATTGACCTCGGAGTCAATATTCAACCAGGAAGAATTTGTCTTGTCTTGCTCAGTGTGAAGCAGCCAATCAGGCATCAGGGTCTACCTAATTGTCCCCCCTCCCCCAACACCGAGTTTGACGGGTGAAGGTGATCGTTTAAATGATTTCATGATGAGTCTGTTGCGCAACGCCATGGAATTAATACAGAGTGAAATAGTGAAATGTATATTCAAATGAATGTATTTAACAAAAAATACATTTAATTATTTTATGTCATAATTTAAAAGGCATATTTAATGGCACATTTGTGTCATGATTTGTCTTCGTGAACCCGGACAGAGCACGCACACACAGAGCTTGTTCTTTTGCAGTTTATTGAAAGTAATGAGTTGGATGATGATGACCAGAGTTAGTAACCGGACTGGAGATGACGGGTGCAGGAGCAGGCTAACTGGAAGAGAACGGAGAGAGTTGTAGGAGATGCAGGGCTGCTATCAGACCAGAGATGTAGAGTGAGACAGTTCTTCAGGTGCAGGGCTGCTGTCGATCAGAGTTGCAGAGCGAGACAGTTCTTCGGATTCAGGACTGCTGGAGTACAGGGGAAGCAGGTGTTCCAGGCAACAAGGCAGAAAACAAACTTGGAGCAGGAGATTCAGCAGCTAGCAAAGACCTTACTTGGAGCACAGGGTAGCAGGCAATCCAGCAAACCTGGAGCACAGGGTAGCAGGAAGTCCAGCAGCTAGCAGAGGCTTTACTTGAGGCACAGAGGTAGCAGGAAATCCAGCAGCTAGCAGAGGCTCTACTTGAAGCACAGAGGTAGCAGGAAATCCAGCAGCTAGCAGAGGCTTTACTTGAAGCACAGAGGTAGCAGGAAATCCAGCAGCTAGCAGAGGCTTTACTTGGAGCACAGTGGTAGCAGGAGATCCAGCAACAAAACAGGGAGCAAACTAGGCTGACAGACGTGGAGTGAGTGGAGACTGATGAGAACAGGACTTGACAGGCGTGGTGTTGGTAGAGACTGAACACGAGCCAGCGGGGAAGAGAAGACTGAGGGAGGCTTTAGTAGGGAGGCTGGCAGGTGGAGTGAGTTCTGACTAATTAGTACCTTACAAGTGTGACTGATTACTGAGGGAGTGGAGGGTGAGCTGAGTGAGAGGAGAAGGTAATGGAAAACAACCGGGAAAAAAGCCAGACCAAAACTAAACCATGACAATTTGAATATCTAATTTTATATTTCATAATTTAATTGTACACTTAATTATTCAATGGAACATTTAATGGCACATTTATTTATTTTACTTAACACTTCTTTATTTCATTTTACATTTCATTATTTCATGGTATATTTATTTATTTCATGGTATAATTATATTTTATTATTTCATGATATATTTATTTATTTAATATTGTCCCCTTTAACCCTCCATATACACTCCTGCACACCAGTAGCATGTCACAAAATGTCAACATAATAATAGATATAAAGATAAATATTTCATCATTTTGATTTGTTAAAAGTATTCAAGATTTACATTTCTCATACCTCACAAGAAATGAGAACATAATGTTTTTCTAAACAAAATTTAGCTTCTTATAAAACAACGAGAGATCACCTATGTCTATTTTTACTGTGAACTTTAAAAGAAAATAGAAATACTCCCAGCGTAGTGATTTTCCATTGCTGAGACTTTACACTGAGTTGAACACTAAAAACAGATCTGAACTCTGGCAGAGCTAATGCCAAAGTTTTCGCTTGCCTGCAGAATTCTTTTGCCCATGCTCATGAAGAGAAGATCTGGTAAATGCCTGGTGACACTTTTGCAAATGAACACACAGTCATCAAAGCAGAACTTCAGTTCCAGTTCGTCATTTCAGAGCTGAATTTGTGCAGGCTGCTTGAATAATAACTGACACATATGATGTAACACAGCCATAAGATTCACTGTAATGCTGATGCCTTTGACCATGTCAACTCCGCATAGGGTTGAGACACCATATGGTAACACTCTGAGAGACTACACTGCATAGTTCTGAGCCAGAGAGCTAAAAGATCCTGTTAGGCACCCACATAAAAAAACTTGTGTTTTTTTTCTCTGAAGTCGATGCCACAACTCAGAAAATCTGATTTGATTTTAAACTGTAGTTGCACAAAGCAAAATAGATGATGTAGAAGCATAGTTTCACACCAAAAAAGCAGCCATCAAGCCCAAACCCCTTCCCAATAAATCCAGCATACATAAATGCATAAGGATTTGACAGCTTCATAAAGCAAGTCTGGCTCTTTGATACAAGAACATTGCTGTGATGTTTTAAAGAAGCCTGACAGACAGGGTAATCAAAACTTCAACACTAGTTACTAACAATGAACAGCAATCTGTCTTCAGTGTTTCTTCATTGGTGTCTGAATCTTAGCAATATTGCCAAAGAAGTGATACAATCGGTGTTAACGTTTCATCAAATGGAAAAAAAAAATGATTGAAACAGTACACCAAAAAATGTAAAGTATTTGAAAAATAAAAACCATAGACGTATGGTGCCGGGGTATTGTTAAAGTAAGGCAGATATGGGACTACAAGTCAACATGGCTTGGTATAACCTGAGGGGTACCACACGGGTCAGTTTTGGGCAGTTTGAACAAGGAAACCTTTACCCCCAGATCCTCTGTGCTCGCTCCTTACCGGTCACGTCAGACTGAGGGAGAAACTATCTTGTCATGTTAATTAATGAGAACGGCTGCACATCCTTCGTGACTACGCCGAATGTCACCATCGCTGGACCCGCTCTCCGCCATTCACAGTCAAATTATGGAACAACTCCAATTTCTGTTGCATTCCAGTCTGCCAGCCACGTCAAGCTCCACAATTCTAATCGCAGCAAACAGGAAAAAGAACGTCAACAACATTCATTATGTCAAAGTTAAATACTGTAACAGAGATCGTTAACCACAAATTAAATACATTTTTATTCATTTTTTTTTATATTCACAGCAAAGTTAACTCTTTTATTCCTCTTTCTACACCAGTAAGGAAGCAGTTGTCATGTTGTCATTTCAACATTTGATTTGAAACGTGGTAATCCTCTCCAAATAGATTTGCATTCTGCTTGTAGGTATGATAATCGCTCTCCGCACTTCGGAGCAGAACTAGACAGAGTAACCGCGGATGTAGTAGGCTTTGCTTTTCACTCACTCACGGAGGCGGTCTGGAATGAAGCGGACACGTACAGGAGTGGAGGATGTGGATTTACAGTGGAAATGAAGACTGAGGCAGAGTATGGTGGAAGCAATAAGTGTTTATTTGTCCACATTTGGCAAAACCTAATGGACAATTAATGGCATGCCAAGCCTTCCAACATTAACAAAAATCTACCTCAGTCTAATGACAAAAGGCAGCCTTGAATGGTCTCAACTGTAAGAGGGCTAAACCATTGCTTACTTACTGTTTACTGTTTAATATTTTAACCTTTCACCTTGACAATGTTAAGAAAACACCAAAATCTGTCTATACAAAAATCCCCCACACTCTCTGGCCTCTCTCAGAACCTTTAAATAGTGTCTAGACCTCTAGGGAAGGGAGGCGAGAACTGTCGGACTTGATCCAAAGTTTGCCTCACAGAGTTAAAATTTAGAGCAGTGGGATTTTTGACTCAGCCATGGTGTGGGCAACAAGAATATGTTAATAGTGCAAAAGAGTTTTATAGGTTGAAATTATTTTTATAGGTTGGATTTTACATACTGCGCTGAGAGATCTTTGGTCAAAAGAGCAGGGACTCCCAGCTGCAGACTGCTCTCAGCAGGGAGAGCTTTCAGGCGTTCTCTGCAAGAACAGCCCGATGCTATCCCCTCCTCCCGGCTGCTCTCATGCCTTCTACCACACGTAGTGGATGGATCAGCAGCTGGGAACACAGCTTTCAGTGAGTTGAAGTGAGAGAAAGCCTCGGTAAATCCACGGATCTGATACAGCACGTCTGCATATAGAAAGCTGAAGCGTACTTTTTCTTTTCTTTTTTTTTACCATCAGGCGTGGTTAAAGGTTTGCAAATAGTAAAATTATATTTCAGTTTGACCCACTCCATTCATGGTGGTCCTTAATATTATTGTCGTCGCTCATCAGTTTTTCTGGACTTTCTCTGAGAAAGTTTTTCCAGTTCTCCTTGCCTCTCAGTCAATCACTGAAAAGCAGAGTGTTCACATCAAAACTCTGCTCGAGCCTACTTGGTTGACCCTGCTTTTGAGTAGGGTAGCTGGCCCTGAAAAAAAAAAAAACTGCTCCTGAACCGCTCACAAGTGGGCAGAGCCGAATGGTGCGCTTCTAAACAGAGGTGGTGGAACTGGAGCTATATATATATACTACTACTTCAGCTGGATGTCTGGTGTTACCTCTTTACCTCTTCACCTGACATTTAAATGCTAAAATTATTTTGCAAAACAATCAGTAGAGTGAAGTATTAACCCCTTTCCCTTTTCTTTTAATGGAGAAAATGTAAAAGATAAGTACTGATAATATTAGTAAGTGACAGTTACAGTCTATGCAAAACTCCATATTTATGATCTTTATGACAGAAAGTAGTTTAAATTCAAACTGCAATCACACAGATGGAAAATACCTGGAGGTTTAATATCTGGGATGCAGAATGTTTGTTTCAATTAATGGCAGCAATAAATGGATTACAGAATTTGCTTGTGTAAAATCAAATGCAATTTCTACAGTATCTGTTACCAACCAAAAGCAGTCGCTTAGAAAATCTAAGAAAACTGGCATCCGTGTATAAGAGCACAGAGATTTTGAATTATTTCCAGGTGCTAATCTTTGGAAAGCTTTGAAAACAAAACTGGAATTTTTAAATTAAATCTATATTTAACTGGAAGCCAGAGATGTGGGGCTGGAGAAATATCTCTTTTTGAGGTGCCAGTCAGAAGTCTGGCAGCAGAACGCTGTACCAGCTACAGACGAGACAGACTGGCTGGCGGATGCACTGAGTTGGTCAAAGGGTACAAACATTCTCAGAGTTTAAATCATTTAACTTAAGTGAAGCATTTAAAATGTAGATATTTCACAATCTGTACACAATATTGTGGAGTATAGATAGATAGATAGATAGATAGATAGATAGATAGATAGATAGATAGATAGATAGATAGATAGATAGATAGATAGATAGATAGATAGATAGATAGATAGATAGATAGATAGATAGATAGATAGATAGATAGATAGATAGATAGATAGATAGAACACCCAGTGAGCAGCAGTTCTGTGGGCGCAAAGGTCTTGTTGATGCCAGAGGTCAGAGGAGAATGGCCAGACTGGTTCGAGCTGATAGAAAGGCAACAATAACTCAAAGAACCACTCGTTACAACCAAGGTATGCAGAGGAGCATCTCTGATCGCACAACACGTCAAACCTTGAGGCAGATGGGTTACAGCAGCAGAAGTGCCACTCCTGTAAGCTAAGAACAGGAAACTGAGGCTACAGTTTGCACAGGCTCACCAAAATTGGACAATCGAAAATTGGAATAACGTTGCCTGGTCTGATGAGTTTCGATTTCTGCTGTGACATTCAGATGGTAGGGTCAGAATTTGGCGTCAAACACATGAAAGCATCCTGCCTTGTATCAACGGTTCAGGCTGCTGGTGGTGGTGTAATGGTGTGGGCAAAACTGACACTGTCACGGCATTTGCTGCACCCCCTCCCCCTCTGGTACATGACTCAGCGGCGCCAGCCAATCAGCACGCAGGCTCAGCTTGGCCCGCCCACTCAGCTCTCTCTCAAAAACATGAAGAGGGAAAGAAGCGCCGTTTGGCTATTTTTTAATACCGTATGTGTGTGTGTGGTGGCGGCAGGTGTAGAGGGGGGGCCCAAAAAGACTGCGTTGTCCCGGGCCCTAGCAAAGCTGTCAGCTGGCCTGGGTGTGGGGGATATTTTCTTGAAACCCTTTGGGCCCTTAGTACCAACTGAGCATCGCATCAATGACACAGCCTACCTGAGTATTGTTGCTGACCATGTCCATCCCTTTATGACCACAGTGTACCCATCTTCTGATGGCTACTTCCAGCAGGATAACGCGCCATGTCATAAAGCACGAATCGTCTCAGACTGGTTTCTTGAACATGAGCTCACTGTACTGAAATTGCCTCCACAGTCACCGAATCTCAGTCCAATAGGTGTGGAGGAACGGGAGATTTGCATCATGGATGTGCAGCCGACAAATCCGCAGCATCTGCGTGATGCTATCATGTCAATATGGACCAAACTCTCCCAGGAATGTTTCCAGTACCTTGTTAAACCTATGCCTTCGTGGCAGTTCTGAAGGCAAAAGGGGGTCGAACCCAGTACTAGCAAGGTGTACCTAATAAAGTGGCCAGTGAGTGTAGATTTGTAAGTATGTATGTATGTATGTATGTATGTATGTATGTATGTATGTATGTATGTATTCTTCTTTTCCTTTTCTTTTCGCCACAAGAATTTACTTGTATCCATGAAATCTTATCTTTTGCCTCTTATTCTCTCTTACCAATTACCTTCATGTCTTCTTTACCGGCATCCATAAATATCCTCCTTGGTCTTCCTATCCTAAATAAATGCTCAGTAAATAAATAAATAAGCTAACAATTAATTGGACAACAATTGTGTTTTTACCCTATGTACTTATAAATTGCTATTTATTTCTGCCTGTCCTTTTTAGATTTCTGTATGCATTTGTGCCTCATTATGGAAATGAGGAGAGGGTGGGTCTTAAGGGGAAAACTTCTGCCTGTTGGTTGGTTAGACTAGATAGCTGAATCTATCTTTTCGCTCTCAGCAGACAGAACTTCTGGAGATGTGCAACAGTCTGAGCAAATAGTATATTGGTCAGACATCTGGAAATGACCACATTGTTGTTTACTTGCTGAGAACATGCTATACTGAGTGTTAATGTTTACATTAATCAAGTATAAACAGATGTGATAATCCTCTCTTTAAACACACAGTATGTTCAATCATGTAGGCTACGATACCACAGAGAACAAAAAGTGTAATTTTCTGTTGTAACCCACTAACTGACCATTAGGTAACAACACTTTCAGTTTTAACAAAAGTTAAACATATCTATTTCCACAACTATTCAATTCAATTTTATTTATATAGTGCCAATTCACAACGCAACCCTCTCTTCCTTTCAGTGATTCCTGAGTGTGCTCCTGGCTGTTTCCAGTCTCACACCAGAGTATTTATTTTTAATAAATTATTTGAAACTGCGCCTGTTGCCTGGCTGAATTATCGGGTTTTCTGTATCATTCATTACAGCTCTGTGATTATTATTGCAGCCCACATACAGACATAAACTAATGCTAAATTAGCTCTGGAATAGCTCTATTATTTAATCAGCAGCCAAATTAGTACTAATCCAGAGGCAGCTGTGATTGTAGCTGGAGACTTTAATGACGCTGATTTAAAAGCTTTGCTCAACAATTTCCACAAATGTATAATTTTTCCACCCAGAGACGTTAGTATATTAGGCCAGTGTTCTCATTTACAACACATTTTATAAAAGATTTATAAAACATGCGTACACACACCAGTACACAATTTTCCTTTATGGATCACAGCTGTACCTGAACGTTTTCGTACCAGGTTCTGCTTCATGTTCGGCCCTCTACACGCCAACATTGCCCGTCAAACATAAACGGGCAATGCAAAGCATCTCATGGAAGTTAATGTGTAATAAAAATGAGTCAGCTGATCGTGTTTTTTCATGGTGAAATGACAACCACACAGAAAAAGCAAAGAAACTGTGAAAAAAATTTAGAGAGGAGTTTAATAAATGTGTAAATCAGTGGTAAAAGAACAGATGTTGCCCACAGTAACAGAACTTGTTAAAATAGTAAACTCGATTGCAGGGTTAAATGCCAGATGACTGCCTCTGAGGCTCCATATTGAAAACCTCTCTGAGGCTTTGCATTAATAAATTCCAACTAGTTCAATCAGTTGTTTTGTGGTTATTTTGAATCAGCAATTGAATGTGCTCTACGAGTTATTGAATTGTCTCCTATTGAGTTAATAACTAAATAAACTGAGACATTTTCATTGGCTTGTGGTGAATGACTAATAGTAAAACTCCAATTGCAATTGTAATTAACGTTATCAACGTTTGCTGGACAAGTCTAACCCAGTCTACAAATGGCTACACACCCCTCTTCCAGGCTAAATAACGTTAATAACTGTTAATTAATAAGCCAATTGTTAGTGCTAATCATTAAAGGCTCTTAGCCCTTGATCACAACCATTTGAAATCATTTTCATTGTAGCTATCCTTTGATTTTGAATTATATATTGCAAATTATGATTGCCAATTATAATTATTAATAATATTCATAATCAAACAGGTCAAATTGCACAACAGGTAGAATTCATGCTATTACACACTATTTTACATTGTTCTGTTAATTGGCTGCTATTTAAATTTTATCAGATAGTAAGGACTTTTTTCACACTTTTTGGCTCATAAGAAAGTGTTGTCAGTGAATTCAACTACTTGAACATTATGCCTTTGCTTAGTGTTTGTGTGTTATATGTGAATTCTGAGCCGTTCTCCCAACAAAATGTTCACTATGGTTACATTATGACAATAAAGACTCTTGATTCTTGATCTTGATTTGGCTAAATTGTGCCAAAATCACAGCTCCACCTGGCACACTCTCTATTAAAACCATTGTGGAACAAATGTGCTTCAACTGATTCAGTCCAGATTTGCTTCAGGTATAGTCAACATCTGGATCTCTAAAATCTGAGGCTTCTCCTAGATTTTCAAAAGGATTTTGTGATGTTTATTTAGAAAGGAATCTGGATGAGGCTCAACTAATTTTATTTTTTTACTTTGTTCAATCACCAACAGATCAGGCATAGTAACAGTTGCAATAGTGGTTTCACTGGAAAAACATTCCTTTATGTCTTACCTTTACACAGATACCAAAAGTTTGCACTTAGACTTAATAATTATGTATGTACTTTATTTATGTTAGGTTTCAGGTGGAAATTGCTCCTAAACCCCTCTGGGCTTAAGGGGTTTCACAACCACGGCACATAGGCCAGATAGTTTATAAAAGCAACCTTCAATTCCCGATTCTCCTCTTTCAAGGTTTGTAGGATTTTTCCAGATCCACTCTGCAAATGGGCTACATTAATATAATGCTTTTCTAGTCATACTGACCACTCAGCACACTTTACTTTATAGCCATATTCACCCTATCACACCAACTAATGAGAACACATTTACACACTGATAAGTAGATCAGTAGGAAACATGGGGTTTAGTGCTTTCCCTCAGGGCACATCAAGATGGGTTAGGGTTAGAGCTAAGCTGGAATCAAACCCACAACCTTCCAATTGCAAGACAACTACTTTATTCACTGATCCACAGTCACCTCACTGCACAACGCAATCAAACTCTCATGACTCCTTCTGTTAGACAAAAACTGTTGCTGAAAAAATGTTCAGAATGGAACAAAACACATTACTTGATAAATAAAAGATAAACTTTAGCTGCAGGAATTTACAATAGAATAAAAGCTGGATGATCCAATAAGGCTGTACCAACACTAAACTGCAGACAAAAGAATCAAACACAGTGAAGTTCTGAGAGACACAAAGAAGTTAAACAGAATCTGACGTAGTATTACAGGAGGATGAATAGATGTCTTTATTTCTTTCAATACTGTAGAGATTATTTGGTCTGGTGCAGCTATTCACAGATGTAAACAAGTGGAGCTCTGGAAAAGACAAAAATAATTTCTATCAAAGTTTTTCAGGCAGCTGTCATCTCTTGTCCCCAAGTCATGGAAAACAAGTGCCTTCAATTTAGGTATGGGTGCAGGTTGTCAGGTGTGCAAATGGAGTAACATTTCCCAGATTCCCCTGGTCACTGCTTGAAGTACTGAGCTGGATATTTTCTATGGACACACGCAACTAATGAATCTGGCAAGGATGGGAGATGTGGAATGTTCCATTAAATCCAACCCCACCGTTGATTGGGAATGTATGACAAGTGTATTAGTCATGCAGTCTATTTTATTTTTCCTGGCAGCGAGGCTTGCCGCAGTATTATCACTGTCCTCAGAAATGGCTGCATCCAGTTTGTCTGAAACCTGCCTCAGGCTGTTCGTTTCCAAGAGATAAACCAAAAATTTAAACAAGCACTTAATGCATCTGAAAACACATTTCAGTCTCTGTAGTGGAAGTTTACAAGGAATGAAGTAAGAACCATGCATTACACAGAGGGGCTGTAATGAAGGTAATGTACGCTATCTGAGCGGGGGTGTTGTTGGAGTACAGAGTACAGAATCATGGCTTCCTTCCTACACTCTGTATTATTCAACCACCTGTCTGTGCACTCTGGCTCCAACTTTTGTCCCTAATCATTAACATGCAGCCTTCCTTTGTTTTCTTTTCCTAATGTGTACTCAAAAATGAGAGTAGATATCAGGGTTGTTCCGAACGTAATCACATTCCTTTATTTTCTACCATTCCCCTCCTCTAATATGAATTCACTTTCAAGAGATGTCCCACACAAATTAAGTCCTGGATCTAGCTGGGCCACTTTTTTTGTATCCTGGCTGTCTGTTTTTAGTTATCGCCATGTTGGAACATGCTTGTCTTCTTAGCCTGAGTTCCACAGAACTCTGAATCAGGTTTTTAGTAAGAGTGTCTCTATATTTGACTGCTGTCATCTTCTGTCCAAACTAGTCACCCAGATCCTGCTGCAGAAGAACATCTCAACAGCATGATGCTGCCACCACCATGCTTCTCAGAGAGGATGGTGTTAGCCAGGTGATGGAGAGCGTCTCTTTTTCTCCTTGGATTACACTTGGAGCTCAGGGTTGAAAGATTTGTATTATTTTATTCAGACCAAACTGCTATGTAACTTTCTTGGGTTCTGCAAAATTCAAGCAGGCTGCCACAACTATCTGGCTGTCTGGCTATATTGGCCCATTGCTTAAGAAATGACCAACTTTCTGGATTGTTTTCATATCTCAACAATGGAATATTGGAACTGCCGTGGAGGCCGTTGGGTACTTGTTTGTTTTCTCTTTTTTGTGTGTCCTGTCTGGCAATTTGGCATTAAGAATTGTTGTCTTAATGCCAAAAAGAGCCCAACAGATTTTACTTTCACAAGTGGAGCCTTACTGCTTTCGCCATAGTGCTCTGCTTGATTTATATATGCAAAAAGCATTATTAGATTTTATGCTGGGACTATTTCATGTTCAATGAACACTGAAACGGGTAAAATGCAAAAGAAAGAGAGAGAAACAGATGAGACAAAATGCTAAAAGGGAGAAAAAGTTAAAGAGAAAGAGAAGAAGAAAGGGAGAGAGCAATATAACATCCTCGGAGTCTGCTTCTTCACCTGCAAAGAGAGATATAAAAAGAACAGCAAAACCAACTGATAAAGTATTACAGGTGATACCATCACTGAAGAATATACGGTATGATTTAATGCGAAATATATAAAGTGACAGCTGAAGATAATAATAGGGGTTTTCTGTATAGAAGTGAATCTGTAAGTACCAGTAGGTGTTTGTGAGAGTGAATTTGTGTATGTAAGGTTGATCCATGAGAAAAATGCTCAAAAGTTGTGAGGAGCAAAAGACTGCCCCCAGAGCACTGAGGTAGATGCCAGGGGAACTAAAACCCCAGATGCCTGAAGGGACCCCCCCCCCCCCCCCCCAAGCAAAGGTGCCCAAGAGGGGCCAATACCATTTGACACAGTTAATTCATTCTATTACTGTGCCTGGAAAACTGAGTCAGCCTTTGTGGTACTGCACTGGACTGTTTTAAATCCTACTCAAAGGACAGCAACTTTTTTTTTTGTCAGTAGGTAACTTCACCACACCACAAAGATCACATGCAGGGTTTAATAAACCTTAATTAAATGTAATAAACGTTTAATAACTTCAAACATGTGCAATTGCACATCACCACTAATCAGGTCCGAAATTTGGCAGTAGTGATGGATTCAAGCCTCAACCTCCAAAGACATTTAACGACTAACAAAGTTGGCCTTCCACCACCTGAAGAACATTTCCAGGATTAAAGGACTAATGTCTCAGTTGCTGGGCGCTCTGAAACAGGCAACAACTATGGAGACAGGGTAACAATTAAAGAGTTTTATTGAATTCAAAGGAACTGGCCAGGTGGACTGTCGTCAGAACTCCGATGGAATGGCACAGCAGTAAACGACCTGGGGTGGATTCCAGGAGGGAGTAGGTCTTTTACTGAGCTTCAGCAGAAGTGGCTATGAACTGAATCCTTCCATGCTGTACATGGATGAGGTCGCAGAAGGTGTTGGAGGGTACAGGTGCAGCAAAGCCGGTGGAACAGAGGAGGTCCAGATACCCAAAGACAGGTGCTTGGAGATGAGGAGACAGGTTACTGCTGAGTCTACACTAAGGGGTTCCTCAGCAGTTAACGGAGTAGGACTCAGGACTAGGAGGGTTCCAGGATAGCAAGTGGACATATAAGGAAGGATGTAACAGAGCAGGTAAGAATAGGGTGGCAACAAAGCAACAAAAAAAGGTTTACTCAGTACTGAGGTCAGGTTTACCATGCAGGAAACGTTAACCACCTGATGCCTTCCCCCTGGCTCCAGCTCCTTATAAAGCTGATGAGGAGTAGATGCAGAACACCCGTAGAGCCACACCTCCCAAATCCCACCCTACAGAGAGAACGAGAGCCTAGAGCTACACAGCCTAGATCTGCAAACAGCTCAGGGGCTATGACACAGGATCTGGAAAAATTAATCCATGCATTTATCTTTAGTCAAATTGATTACTGGTTAAAACCCTATTTGTTTCGAGTTGCCTTTAAATGTAAATGTTCAATTCAAACTGTTGTAATTCACTGAAACATCATCGGATTAAGTTTGTAGTTCAACTTATCTTGACCTACTCCTAATCTTCCATTGCAATGTACTTTCCTCTGTATGTTTTCTTTTCTTATGCTCTGTGATGTTCATCTACAGCACTTTGAATTGTGTTGTTACTGAAATGTGCTTTACAAAGAAACTTGCCTTTCCTTGCCTTGCCGGTCTTGATGCTCAATTCCGATTTTCTTCTGATATTATTTTTTATTTTTATTTTTTGCATGGTCATTCATTGGAGGAGCTTCCCAGCCTCACACCCGAGCACAGGTAAAGGGACAGGACTTCTGACATAATGCTTCCTGAGGTCAGAAGAGATGGCAAGAAATCTTCAGTCAGCACACCTTAAACATTTTTAGGTGAATTTAACATTTTCATAAGTAAAGAAACATAGTTGGCATAGAGACAAAAAAAAGTAAATAGTAAAACTCTCTGCTGGGGTCAAAGGTGAATTAGAATTTTCCACCTTGGAACCAACGGCATAACCTCGGCATCTACAGTGAGAAGCACTTCACTGGAAAGTCTCTTCCTGGAAGTACCATAGTTGAGCCGGGCTTTCCTTAGACAAAGCTTAAGATAAAGGTGCAGAACACCAGAAGTCCCTGACTCTTAGGGTCTGATCTTCAAAGATTCCAAATAAGGACCGCAATATTGTGTGAACAGAAAAAAAACAACTGTACGAGCAATAAGTGGGCGTGTTGCATCTGATCTTCAAAGATTGTGGTGGCAACTGATAATAGGTGCAAACGCAGTTGGGATTGCCCTGTTTAAAGGACAAAAATGCTCGTTACTAGTGGGAGAGTGTTGGAGATCAGAGCGGCTGTAAAAGGAAAATTAAAATTTGAAGGAATGTAGTTGGAGATCCTGGTTGAGCAAGCAAACACACACCTTGGTGCACTCCAGCACAGGCATCTCAGCTTCTCCAGAAAAAACGTGATTTGGGAGGTCATCTGTGAAAAGGTGAATGCTGTGAGCAAAACAAAAAGTCCCCCGACGAGCTAAAAAGAAGATGGCAGGCTATCCGCAGGAGAATGGAAGAAAAACGTTCCTACAATAAATCCACTGCTCATAAAACAAGTGTGTGTGTGTGTGGGGGGGAGGGGGGGGGGGGAGTCAGTGGAAGAGATCCCTCTCCCTCCAGTTGAGCAGCAGATACAGGACTCATTCTGCGATGAGCAGATTGTTGGGATCCAGGGATATCACTCTCTTGACCCAAATACAGTAAACCAAGGTGAGCCCATAACACATTTATTTAATCCAACTTGAATTTGCTGTGTTCTGTCAAATAAAGTGCTACAGGATTTTATACTTCAGATGATTTTATTTTAAATATGTTTCTTCGCGTCTATTGTGACCATTACACACTAACACTCATCTCTGCATTTGTAACTGCAGAATCGTTTGCAGATGTCAGACAATCCCCACTGCGCTCCTCCTATCGTCTTACACCAGTAAACCTCAGAGCCCCAAAGGCATCCTGAATGTAATGACATTGATCAAGAGCTGCTGCAGCACCAAATGCATCAGACATACACAGTATGGGACATTGCGCAGGAGGTCAGAGCTGTATCCAGTGTATCCGCCATGACACTCGGCCATCACAGCTCACACGAGGCAGCTCGTCAGTGCTGTCTGGCCTGACAATGGCTGTCAGCTCACTGGCAGTAATCGGGAGATCATTCAGTTGGGCTACTGGTCCTACAACTGAAGGAGGAGAGCGCACGGGTGAACACCAGCACAACCTGCAAAAAACGCAAAGTTCCAACTGATAATATTATTTCAAAGAACAGGAAATAGAGTCCCAGGCACAGTGATCATGTTTTACATGTTTTTTTTGTTGAATGATGTTAAAATTCTGTTCCAGTGGTTTCCAAATTTGACACAATATTTAATTTCGATCATGGTGTTCACAGTTTCTGTTGAATTGTATAAATAATGTCAATAACATGTCAAATGACTCACGAGAAGACACTTTGAATCAGATTGACCCATGTGTGCATGCCCACTGCATCGGGCTCTGTCACATGTGGCCAGTGACGTGCGGTGAGGTTCATAGCTGGTGAGGCACTGACGTCATCAGAATCAGATTTGCAAATAGATGCATAGATTGACAGCAGTTTACAGGTTATGTTTCACTTCTGCATCCTTACACATACAAACTGTAGCTCACAAAACACACATTTCCTTAAAAAACAAAACAAAATAAATGTTATTACTGTCTTACCTTTACTTATAAATGAAGTCCATGCGTCGCTCCTTCTGCACAAAAACATCCGTCACTTTGCGATAGAAGTCCTCCTTATCTTCCTTCAGTTTTAAAAGTCTCTCTGTCTCAATGGAGATCACTGCCAGGGAAGAAAGCCTTCCTTGATCCGTCCTGTTCCTGCTGTATGTTTTCAGTCTCTTCAGGGCTGAGAATGACCGCTCCACTGACGCTGTAGTAGCTGGCACCGTGAGCACGAGCTGGAGCAACTTTGTCGCCTCAGGAACAGTTACAACAAGATCCTTCTCGGCCAAAAAGTTGAGAAGCTGTCCAGGAGATTTGCATTCATCCCTCATCGTTTTTGGGGGATGAATGCAAGAGAGGGAAAAAATCACTATCTCTATTATAATCTATCGCTGCACTTGACTTGCTTCCCGAATCGTTTAGCCTAGCTCGCTGTCACTTACTCGGCAGTTGAGGAGTGAACAAGACGAACGTCTGGGATCTTGAGCGCCCCCTGCCATGAGGCAAGAGAACTGCCTGCCTCACCTCGAACCTGTTCTCTGCCGTTTATAATCGCTCATTACACGAAACACGTTACACAAACACAGTTGGTGACAAAAAGCACTGTACATTATATACATAAGCTAAATTGTGGGAAATAAGTTCACATATTAAATTTGTTTAAACCATTTTATTGACGCCGCACAGCAACATGCTCTCTCCGCTTAGCAGCCAGCGCAGAGCCAGGGGTTGCGCAATCCAAGGTGAGGCAGAGCTCGCTGCTGCCTCACCGGCATCGCTTCCAAGCATTTGAATGGGAAAATAAGAAAATTCAGCGATTTTGAACAAATACAAATCGAAATTGGTGAAGCTACATGAAAAATAAATATTTTTTAGTACAAACCACCGGATGAATATAACAATTTAAATTACTTTATGATTATATATTTTCTTTCTTTCCATGATGGCAGGTGAGGCACTGCCTCACCTGCCTCCCCTGACCGCACGTCACTGCATGTGGCCAGACTTCAGTGTGCTCCACAGTCAACGCAGCATGACCAATCCGTGGCGGTGTGTGATGTTGTGCAACATGCAGCAGATTACTATGATCTGCGCAACCTTTTCCGGCCTATATAGGAGCGCACCTCCAGTGCGATCCAGGCAACAGAATCGACTTTTCAGCACTCCAAAGGCGCACTCCACAATGTTCCTAGTTCTGATGTGCGGCACATTTTAGCACTGCTCTGCCCAAGTGGGTGGGTTGAGCACAGGTGTAAGAAGGAAACGGTGAAGAGGGTACGCTCTATCACTTATAAATTAGAAAAGTACATATGTGACATTAACAGTGGCGCGTCTCTGGCATGATAAGTTAAGCGGGGCACAAAAACTCTACACCTATTAGCAGCAACTTTTTTTTGTGATGCATACAACCTGACTTTGATAAATTTCAAATGAAACAGATAAATTAGCATAAACCAACATACTAGAAAATTCATTTTATATAAGGTAAATGTAATTTAATTTTTTTAAAATTTCTCATTACAAATAAAGGCTCACTCATGTTCATTTATTGAACGGAAAAGATTCACATCAATCCTCCAATGAGCTAGCAAGGACAACCAACACTAGATTAATATTTGCTTTTGGTTTCCATTTTCCTATTTTGTTTACCTTTTGTTTGTTTCCCGCATTTTATTCCAACTGTTCTTTTTTATTTGCTTTTATTACCTTTTAATTTTCCAATGTTTCAATCATATAAAGCACTTTGCAGTGACTTGTGCTAAAACGTTCTATACAAATAAATTTGCCGTGCTTAGTTGGTCACACTACCTGGCAGAACGTAAACGTAACGTGTGCATTTCAAGTATTTTGATTGGACGATCTGAGCTTGGGGCCAAAGGATTTGTGCCCCTCAGCTGTCTACTGAGAGGATGTTGGGCATGTGCACTGCGATTTCAGATGTTCATTATTTAAACAAACGTTGGTCGGCCGGCCCCAAAATCAAGGCCCCTCAAGAGGATTTAGCCTACTGAGGTCGTCAGTATTCCGGCAGACTTAGATATATAGACACAAATGTTTCTAACAGAATTTTATTTGTAAGGAAATCTTTCTTTCCTTTTTTTTTTTTTTATATTGTTTTATAAAGAACGATCATGTCTCGCTGATTATTGCGAACATAGAGCTCCACAGCGACATCTGGTGGGGCCAGGCCCGAAAGGCCCCAAATGCAGAGACGCCACAGGACATTAATATCATAAATAATATCAACTCACCCAAAAGCCTGCCACCTCCATATTTCCCGACTCACAGCTTTAAAACCCGCGCAATATTTCTCAGGATGAACGCGTCATGCACTGACCCTGCGTATTTTGCCATAACGTTTGTGATTATCCCACTCGAATCACACACAACTTGAACATTTAAAGAATGTGTGTGATTGCTGTTCCAAAATAACTGCTCCCCATCTGAGGGGGTGACAAGCTGCACCTGAGTGAGAGAAGGTTAACCAGCAACATCCATTCAAGAATTTGAGGAGTGGACTGAGACTGATGTCAACAAATCAAGAGCCACTACGCATAGGCTAATCATATGCACGGGCTATACACTATACACGGGGATAAATATATTTATTTTATATAGCCAAGAGAGACCTGGTCAAGAAGCTTGCAGCACAGCTACATTAGTAAAAAATAAATAAAAAATACAATTGCCTTAAAAAGAACTTTGGTTATATAAAACACTTGTATGCAAATAGTTCAGTTCAAACTTTGGGAACAACAGACTGGAGAACATCTGTTGATTGGAGATTGTGGCATACATTTTTCTTTTATGAAAGACAGAGAGGAAGGAAGGAGAAAAAGAGGCACAGACGACCCCATCCACATCAAGGAGATGGCCATCGAGCGCGTCACATCTTCAAATTCCTGTGGACCCACATCTCTGAGGACCTGTCATGGACCACTAACACCTCAAGTCAGGTAAATAAAAGCGCACCAGCACCTCTTCTTCCTGAAACTTCCCTTTAAGACCTTCCCTTTAAAAAAGATTTTTCGAAAGAAAGTCTGATACCCTTCAAAGAGATGAAAAGGTAATCCAACATGTTTGAAAAACAAGATCACAATCAGTTTAGCAAACAGCATAAAACATATCAAGACTACTTAAAACTATGTTAACACCAAGCTAATAGAGCAGCACCTGCATCATTACTCATACTCATTCAAATATTCATATCACACATTCCTTCTAGTTTTTACAAACAGCCTATGCTGGGATACCATTGGTAAGGTTACACAGTCAAGATATAACAGCAATAGTTTGGGTTCTATAAGAGGAAAAAATGGGTTTTATACATTTTATAAATGTCACCGTTCCAAACTAAATATTTAATTACACAGCTAAATGTTTAGATTGTAAACTATATATTAAGATGCAAACCAAGCATTTAGTTTTCAAATGAAATATTGAACTCCAAATTAAATGTTGAGCTTACAAACTAGACGTTTATTTTGGAGCTAAATATTAAGCTTGTTATTTAAATATTAAACTGGGAACTGTGACTTATTTATAGATTTATGAATAACAAAAATATGAATAATGAACCCTGCCTTTTATATGACAGGCTAAATATGTTGCTGTAAATCTCTCGTTGTATAACTTTACAAACGGAACCCCAAAAACCTACCAGCAGAGATGAAAAATATTCAGATAATAATTGACAGACAGAACAAAGCTAAAACACGACTGTCTTAATGTGAAAGCATATGTTTTATCAAGAGTGACACAAACGTAAACACTGTACACTTCCCAAGCTTACCTGTCTGCTGCCCTCTTGACGTCTCCACGGAGATTTTAATGGAACTTCGTAGCCCGGCCACTTTTCTGGCATCGTGTGGTCTTCTATCGGTCTTTTGTCCACGAAATTAAAAGAACAAACATACCATTGTTTCGGTGGTTTCTTCAAATTTACAACTCTTAGCCACAGGCGGAGGGATATCTCATTCTTCGGCTGGGGGTGAAGAAAGTAGGGCGCCTGGTATCTACAGCTCTCCGATGATTAAAACACTCCTGCTCCACATAAACCTTTCGTTTACACCCGTTATCATGACAGCCTCTAACCGGACAAACGATCCCGGCCTTCCATGAAATCATAAAGACGAGTAATTTGGTACGAATTAACTGCGCGAATCGCTGTCCAGCTGACTCGCCAGTAACAGGAAGTGACGTATCGGACGTCTCGCACGGAAAACCGCCACTCACTGTCTCCGTATTTCCGTTGAAAATAAGGTGATACTAGCGAGCATAAAGTAAAACTTGATCCATTCCCATAAATTTGCCATTTTAGTTCTCGAGTAGATGACGCACATGCTTCTTCTTCG
This sequence comes from Fundulus diaphanus, assembly GCA_037039145.1. NCBI lineage: Eukaryota > Metazoa > Chordata > Actinopteri > Cyprinodontiformes > Fundulidae > Fundulus > Fundulus diaphanus. The sequence goes on along the minus strand of CM073124.1, from coordinate 49,484,013 downwards.
TCTTAAATGAGTTAGACTAAAAGCATACTAGCGCCACCATCTGGATAAGTTATCACGTTTTTACAAGATAATTTTCACGTTTATACAAGATATTTATCACGTTTATACAAGATAATTATCACGTTTATACAAGATATTTATCACGTTTATACAAGATAATTATCACGTTTATACAAGATAATTATCACGTTTTTACAAGATAATTATCATGTTTATACAAGATAAGATCACGTTTATACAAGATAATTATCATGTTTATACAAGATAAGCAACAAAAAAAATATTTTGTCCAGTGGCAGCAATACGCTTCCGTAGGGCGCGACCTTGTCACCACCAACAGGTAACTATGGGGTGCCCCCAGGAACATAAATCAAAATTAACTTCCATATACACATATTAAATTAAACTCTTCCATATAATATACTGAAACATGTGCATAAACACTAGTGAAAAGCTCTCACATAAACTAGTGAAAAATTTTACCTCTTATATAACCTACTGAAAACCTTGCACAAACACTAGTGAAAAGCTCTCACATAAACTAGTGAAAACATTTACCTTATATAAAACTTATATACTCTTATATAACCTACTCAAAAGTTCTCATACAAAGTAGTGAGAACTGTTCGTATAAACTGGTGAAAAGCTTTACCTTTCATACACACTATTGAAAAGCTTTCATATATACTACTGAAAAGTTTTCATACACACTACTGAAAAGCTTTTATATACACTACTGAAAATCTTTCATACACACTACTGAAAAGCTTTTATATACACTACTGAAAAGCTTTCATATACACTACTGAAAAGTTTTCATACACACTACTGAAAAGCTTTTATGTACACTACTGAAAGGTTTTCATACACACTACTGAAAAGCTTTTATATACACTACTGAAAAGCTTTCATATACACTACTGAAAAGTTTTCATACACACTACTGAAAAGCTTTTATATACACTACTGAAAAGCTTTTATATACACTACTGAAAAGCTTTCATATACACTACTGAAAAGTTTTCATGCACACTACTGAAAAGCTTTCATATACACTACTGAAAAGTTTTCATACACACTACTGAAAAGCTTTTATATACACTACTGAAAAGCTTTTATATACACTACTGAAAAGCTTTCATATACACTACTGAAAAGTTTTCATACACACTACTGAAAAGCTTTTATACACACTACTAACAAAGCTTTTATATACACTACTGAAAAGCTTTCATACACACTACTGAAAAGCTTTCATATATACTACTGAAAAGTTTTCATACACACTACTGAAAAGCTTTTATATACACTACTGAAAGGTTTTCATACACACTACTGAAAAGCTTTTATATACACTACTGAAAAGTTTTTATATAGACAACTGAAAAGCTTTCATATACACTACTGAAAAGTTTTCATACACACTACTGAAAAGCTTTTATATACACTACTGAAAAGTTTTCATACACACTACTGAAAAGCTTTTATATACACTACTGAAAAGCTTTCATACACACTACTGAAAAGCTTTCATATACATTACTGAAAAGCTTTTATATACACTACTGAAAAGTTTTCATACACACTACTGAAAAGCTTTTATATACACTACTGAAAAGCTTTCAGACACACTACTAAAAAGCTTGTATATACACTACTGAAAAGCTTTCATACACACTACTGAAAAGATTTCATATATACTACTGAAAGGTTTTCATACACACTACTGAAAAGCTTTTATATACACTACTGAAAAGTTTTCATACACACTACTGAAAAGCTTTCATTCACACTACTGAAAAGCTTTCATACACACTACTAAAAAGCTTTTATATACACTACTGAAAAGCTTTCATACACACTACTGAAAAGCTTTCATACACACTACTGAAAAGCTTTCATACACACTACTAAAAAGCTTTTATATACACTACTGAAAAGCTTTCATACACACTACTGAAAAGCTTTTATATACACTACTGAAAAGCTTTTATATACACTACTGAAAAGTTTTCATGCACACTACTGAAAAGCTTTCATATACACTACTGAAAAGTTTTCATACACACTACTGAAAAGCTTTTATATACACTACTGAAAAGCTTTTATATACACTACTGAAAAGCTTTCATATACACTACTGAAAAGTTTTCATACACACTACTGAAAAGCTTTTATACACACTACTAACAAAGCTTTTATATACACTACTGAAAAGCTTTCATACACACTACTGAAAAGCTTTCATATATACTACTGAAAAGTTTTCATACACACTACTGAAAAGCTTTTATATACACTACTGAAAGGTTTTCATACACACTACTGAAAAGCTTTTATATACACTACTGAAAAGTTTTTATATAGACAACTGAAAAGCTTTCATATACACTACTGAAAAGTTTTCATACACACTACTGAAAAGCTTTTATATACACTACTGAAAAGTTTTCATACACACTACTGAAAAGCTTTTATATACACTACTGAAAAGCTTTCATACACACTACTGAAAAGCTTTCATATACATTACTGAAAAGCTTTTATATACACTACTGAAAAGTTTCATACACACTACTGAAAAGCTTTTATATACACTACTGAAAAGCTTTCAGACACACTACTAAAAAGCTTGTATATACACTACTGAAAAGCTTTCATACACACTACTGAAAAGCTTTTATATACACTACTGAAAAGATTTCATATATACTACTGAAAGGTTTTCATACACACTACTGAAAAGCTTTTATATACACTACTGAAAAGTTTTCATACACACTACTGAAAAGCTTTCATTCACACTACTGAAAAGCTTTCATACACACTACTAAAAAGCTTTTATATACACTACTGAAAAGCTTTCATACACACTACTGAAAAGATTTCATACACACTACTGAAAAGCTTTCATACACACTACTAAAAAGCTTTTATATACACTACTGAAAAGCTTTCATACACACTACTGAAAAGCTTTTATATACACTACTGAAAAGCTTTCATACACACTACTGAAAAGCTTTTATATACACTACTGAAAAGCTTTAATACACACTACTGAAAAGCTTTCATATACACTACTGAAAAGCTTTCATACACACTACTGAAAAGCTTTTATATACACTACTGAAAAGCTTTCATACACACTACTGAAAAGCTTTTATATACACTACTGAAAAGATTTCATACACACTACTGAAAAGCTTTTATATACACTATTGGAAAGCTTTCATACACACTCCTGAAAAGCTTTTATATACACTATTGAAAAGCTTTCATATATCAGAGAATTGAGAGACTATGGGCTGAACTCAATAGAGTTGTTTCTAGGCACTTTATAAACATTTTCTATTTTATGGAGGAACAAGGTGTATTAGACTCATTAAATGAACATCATATTTTTTGCCTGCATTGTGTTCAAGAATTGAACATGCAGTTGCAGAATTTATTAATCAGTGGAACAATCATGGCCTCTCTACACAAGGTGGTCAGACACCACTTCAGCTCTGGCATACAGGTGTCATAAGTAAAATTGGAATCCAACCGGTTATAAATTACATTTTTAACAATGACCATTATGCCATTGACAAACACAGGCCATCACCTGAGATTCAAACCAATAACAATGATATTGTTCCAGATATTGATGCAACCATTAATGAAACCAGGATGAACATTATTCAACATGTGAATCCCCTTGAAAACGATGAAAACCATGGAATAGATATTTCCTTTTCCATTGTTTACTTTATGCAGTGAGTTGTTTTTTTTCCTGTAGAACATTTTATAAAAGACATTGTATAAAAGTACAAATAAATGAGGTTTATGAACAGATTTTGCTGAAAGCATTATTTTAAAGAATGCATTACCAGAAAAATTCTTGATGAATAAAACCAAGAAACAAAATAAAAAACTGCATGTTTGGCATTTGACAAATCAGATTGGCCTGATTATTTCAACTGTTTTTTTTACTAACTAAACAGCTGGTTTCGAACAATATGGTGGTAACATGTTAGATGTAAAACACAAATTTCAGGGTTTTATCTGTCAGAAAAAAATTAAGTTAATATCTTCTCAGTGGTGTCAGTTACAGGTTCGAAAAATGTGTGTGTGTATAAATTTAAAAACAAACACAAGGTAAACCCTCTTCAATACATTTAAAAAAAAAAGAAAACATACTGTGGTCATTTTAATCCTTCACACATCAATGCAAGACTACTATGTTACTGTGCTCAGCATCTTGAGCCCTTAAGGAGAGTTTGAAAGCATTTTCAGTACACAATAGCAAACATATGAAAAACTGCAGAAGATGGTATGTTTATGCCCGATCAAAACCATAAGTGTTTCCTAATGCAAAGTCAAATTTCTCTTTGAACACCTGATATGATGTGTGTAGTGGCAATTTAATTGAGTTGATACATGTGTTTGCCATCGGAAATGGTGAAGAAAAGTCATCGTCATCTTTGTGAATGAACTGGACAGAAGAAGTTGGAGAGAAGCCAATAGGTGGCACCACAGATGCTCCTGTTGCGAAGGCCAATATCTTCTGGAGTTTGGAAGGCCCTTCCTCTTCTTACAAATGAAAAAAGAAAAACCATAAGGTCACAGCATGTACAAAAACCGGGCCGAGCCCACCCATGGAACTGGTCTGCATTTAGCACGGTCCGGTTGTGTCTGGCACGGTTCAGTTCAGTTTGCTACACTCGATAGTTATCTAGGTTACCGAGCTCGGACTGGTCTCGGCACGGTTAAAAAGGGGTAGTGTAAACGGGGTATTTGTGTTGGCCCATAGACCTGTCCTAAAGGTTTAAAGGAAGCATGGGAGGTCTAACCTGACAACAGCCAGCTGTATGTCGCTCCGCCTAGCTCCACTCACATACATCTGGGACACCGCCGATAGAGAATGATTTCTCCAACCAATTTTATGGTCTGGCCAATCAGGACGCAGGGCTGGAGTTTCATATATGTGACGTAGTGGAGACGCGACCATGACGTGAGACTGTTTTGATAGCAATGGCGGCTCGTCGAGGAAGCAAGCGTTAGCATTGATGCTGCTATTTCTACCGTGTTGTCCAATCTACCTAATATTGTTTCATTAAAAGAACATCAGAGAACGCCTCTGAAGGCTTTTGTTGGTGGAAACCATGTTTTCGCCCTTCTCCCGACCGGATTTGGCAAGTTTTGTTTTCCGGGGCCAGCGGACGTGCAGACGCGGACGCGCCCCGGAGCGGTTAGCGGTTAGCGCTAACCATGTTAGGAGGCCTTTAGTCCTCAACGCGGTCGGCCCGGAATCAACTCCGACCCGCGGCGCTTTGCCGCCTGTCTTCCCCCCTCTTCCTGTCAGCTCACTGTCAATAAAACGCGTGCCACTAGAGCCGCAAACACATTATTATTATTTCGATTTTTTTTTCCTGCGTCGCTATCATTAGCGTCACGGGTTAGGTTCGGTGTGAGTGGTTGAAATAGCACGTCAATAAAGATGACAGACAAGTGGCTTATCCAATCATATGCAAGAATTTTTGATAAGGCCCAGCCTTCTGTAAATGCAATTCCTATGGCGGAGTCCCAGATGTATGTGAGTGGAGCTAGGCGGAGCGATATACAGCTGGCTGTTGTCAGGTTATGGGAGGTCACCTTTAAGATTAGAATATTGTATCGGAGCAATAAAAAAAAATAAACAGAAATGTGGGCTTAATAAAATGTTTAATACCTGCTTAAAAGTTATTTTTAACAGGGACTTTTAATCTGAAAAATTAACCTCATCGGATCGCACAATAAAATCCTACTTACTCTTATTTCTCAGGGACTTTCTTATATTAACTGTGCACTCGACACTCTTCAAGATGTCCCCGGGTCTCAGTCTTCAGCCCCTTCCTTCACCATTCATCTCCTTTATAGCTGCTTATAGAACTTCACCCTTTTAACTCATCTAATCTGAACATTATATTCAAAATACATTGCTGATACTGGTTTTGGTTCCCTCCATCTTGATGATGCACGCGGCAGTCAGCTCCTTCTCTCGCCTGTTCATCGGTGTGACCTGCACAGCGACCCGGAATCGAAAGGAGCCAGCTGAGGTGGTTTGGGCAACTGATCAGGATCCAGAATGAGCTGGAGGATGTCACTGGGGACAGGGATGTCTGCGTTTCCTGGACCTCTTGCCCCTGCGTCCCGATCTTGCATGTCCTATTTCTGTCTCCAGCAGTTAAGGCAAGAGGCGGGTTACACCCTGGCCAGGTCACCAGTCCATCTGAGGGTAACATAAGGACACAGGACAGACCACCATGCACACACACTCACACCTAAGGGCCATTTAGAGAAACCAATTAACCTAACGATCACTTTGGACCTTCTTGCTGCAAGGCAACAGGGCTACCAACTGTGCAGCCCCAGTGGAAAGGTGAAAAACATAAAAGACTTTTACCTTCAGGTCATCGCTACAGAGAGCTGTCTGTAAAAACCAGCCACCACAGTTTCTTCCCCCAGGCTGTCACTAGATGAACATAGGGAACACCTTACTGCCCGAGTAGTCCGCTACTCCACCGTGAAATAAGTGTATTGCACTTTCACAACGCACAACCTCCATTTTTCTTTTATTATATGTCTTAATTATAAAAATCATACTGTTAATATACATATGTACACCTAATGTCTGTACAAAGTCAAATTATTTAATTGTGCAGCCATGGCCATTTGAAGATGATACTGATTCTGAACATATAAAGGATAAATAATATGGAAGGTTTGTTTTCTGAAATGCAAATCAAGATTTTTCAAATGATTTTTGGAAAAGGTACCCCGCCTCTCGCCCGGTTAACGCTGGAGATAGGCACCAGCAACCCCCGCGACCCCATGAGGGATTAAGCGGGTCAGAAAATGGATGGATGGTTTAAATGATGATATTCCATCCATCCATTTTCTAACACGCCTGTCCCTATTGGTGCCTATCTCCAGCTGTCAATGGGCGAGAGGCGGGGTACACCCTGGACAGGTCGCCAGTCCATCGCAGTGATGATTAAAAAAGATATATAATATAAAAACATTAATTCTACATACATTAAACTGATACTTCCTTTCAATAATTTTGTCTTTTGAGAGATAGATGCCTGTCTAATGTCCTATTACAAACAATCTTGGTTCAATGAAAATAAATTAACAGCTAAATCTGCCAGAGGGATGAATTGTAGCTATGCAAAGCAAACGTACCCTGAAGACTCAGCAGCAACTGCAGCAGAAGATGTTTTCTGCTGGACTAAAGAAACCTTCGGGGAAACTCATTTTTTGATTCTGACTCGGGTCATTTTATTTACATGTTATACTTATACAAAAACAGCTCTTTTTTTGCAAGAACAACAGGACTGCAAAGCCAGAACAATAGCAAAGATTTTGAAACAACCATAAACTCTTCAATATAGAGTCGTTGCTGGGTTTTCTCACTGCCAACTATGGAATATGACTCAGTTAAAACACTTAATACAGTCTAGAATTATCTGAAACATTTGTGTACAGGATCTCCAAACTACTGTTGAAATACTGTATCAAAGATGCAAAATACAACATCTGTGAGAAAGCAGGTTCAAACCAAGTAGTCTACTGTATAAAGAATATCCAACATAGTATGAGTGTATAGACTGTACATTTATATATTAATATATATATATATATATATATATATTTACAATCACTGCAGACAGTCACAAAAAAGAAGAGAACCAAAGCCCTCTCATACTCAAAGACTAAAGTGGCCTCTTCACATTTAACAAGAATATCCAAAAATGCCTTCAAACAGCAACTAGAATACAAAAATCACCAAAAATATAGGTCATCATGTGGAGCTTTGACTGGATTTTCCTACTGTCAAATAAAGCATGTGGACTGGAGCATGTATACAACACCTAGTGTACACTGAAAAGGCATGTCCTATATGTAATCAAGAAATGTTCAAACATTGCACATAAAAAGGGATCATGTACAGAATAACAGAGGCCATGCTGTCCACATTGGAGCTACGCTGGATGAAGAGTCACACGGCCTAGATAGGACTCGGCACCAACTCAAGACATGCTCTCCGTCACTTCACAGAACGATATGAACATGCAAACTTTTGAAACAAACACTGAGGAGCTGAACAGAAGCAGTTGCTCGGTAACAAAGCATGCTCCTTGTTTCACAGATCTAAACAGGGGTTCCTGCCTGAGCGGCGCAACCTTCAGTCACATTTGATTGAAACGATCATACATTCCTTTGTACAATATGCAGGTTTCCATACATTTATTTCTCTAACTCACCGTTCCAAAGACAAGATTAAAGTTTGAAACAACACTGGTCCATTTATTGCACACCATCGGTTCACAAAAATATTTTGGGCACTTTTGCGTTTCAACAAACAGCAGCATTTCATTGTACAAAAAAAACAAAACAAAAAACAAACAAAAAAAGTTGTTAGAGACACAAAGCACGACAGATGAAAAGCATGACATACAAGTGGAAGATATAAAACAGTTCTTTTTGTTGTTTTTTTTTTACATTGTGCAACTAGAGAAAATAGGTCCATTTACTAAGGCTAGCCTCTTAACTGCACAACATCATACAGTGTTTTAAGGGCCACAACATGAGGACCCTTATGCTAAACAGCATGAACTACTTCCAATGATTATCTTTTTCTTCTATCTTGTGCAATAACTGATTGCCATGGCAAATCCCCAATGAGACAGAGAACATTTGGTCCGGTTTTTAAACGTTTTGATTTGTACCCAGATAAAAAAAAAAGGGCGAATGGCACATTTTAAGAAAAGTGACTGTGAGGATGGCACATGGTACCACCAGCCTATGACAGCTTTCAGGAAGCATTCACATAAAAGCCTTATTGAAGCCAACATCTACAATCAACCCTGTATGTGAGCGCCTACATCCTGCTGAAATCCCATGACTGCATGGTATAATTCAATGGGGCGGGAGGTAAAATATAAGGAGAAACGGAACCACTGTCAGTAGCATTCAACCCATGGATTACCACCACGGGTGTCATTATCTTCTCAAGACACAGGCACCACTATGCATATGTGCAGGACAGCAACTATGTTAACCCACCACAGACAACAGCAATGGGATGTTTGACCCAAACGGCACGGTTAGGCAACAGAAAACCAGGAATGTGAAGGACAGCCTGCTGTCTAACTGGGTCCATCAGTTCCTGTATAACACTCGCAGTACTTGCATCCATACATTAGCATGCGCCAGTCGCTTCATAGAGATGCACAAGGTCAGAAGCTCAAAAATCCAATCTTTTACTGATGGGTGAACACACTGTACCCAAGTGCTAACAGGTTGCAGCAACTACAATTTCTGTTACTGACAGAAAAAAAGCAAATGTGAAGCAGAGGCAACATGTTGAGTCAGGTCTGTGGTTCATTAAGGGCGAATGAGAGCAGGACTTCCAGCAGATAACAGAAAGGCAGAACTCAGCAAACAAGTTGCTCTGATTTGTTCTTTTGGAGCATCCAGCTGGACCTTCAGTCCAGGAACATGGTGACTTTGGAAATGTTGGCAACCTTTTAGAAATCTGAGTCAATGTAGCGTCTAAATTCAACGGTACTATTTTAGACCAAACTAGCTGCTAATATGCAAAAATAATTACTAATCACTTTGCTTTTGTTTTGAAGGCTGCTCTCACACAGCTATGAACTAAATAGAAATAAAAAATGGCTGCTTACAGCAGGAATTGTACAAAAACAGTATTTTAAATGCTGTTCTTACATACAAGAAATAGGAATGCAGTAAAATCAGCGTCAGTGGGCTTAAGTTCTACAAAAACTGCAAACCAAAATTCAGACAAGCGTTTGCTGGCTGCATCTCTATTCCTAAAGTGATTTTACTTCAGACTTGTGATAATCACCATCCTCAGGCTTGACTACTTCCTGCCTACAGTAAATATCCAGACAGTCGCTTCAGCAGCCATACACTACCCAGGGTGGTGCAACCAAACACTGAAACTCCTGCCCAACATCCAACTAAAATGACAAAAGTTAGAAACCTCCTTTAACGCTACATATCATCATAGTCAAAGCCTGAAAATTAGAATTAGATTACAAGAAGAGCATCATTATTCTGCTCCATTTTCATATTATAAATAGTTGACTGATGTTGAAAGTTGTCTACTTGAACTTTTAAGACAATATTTGATTGCCTAACCACACAGGCATTAGGATTAAGGTGTCTAAAATGAGCCATGGCTCAATCTGGCTCTTTGCCATTTCATAGCCTCAGTTCGTTCCCATCTGTTGCCTTTTTATCCCTTATACTTTCAACTCTTACAGTTTATTCTCGTTTCAGGTCAGTTACATGTTTACTTTATAATCTATAGTTTTACATTTCTGAAGACTTTATATGACACCCCAATTCCACTGGCTGTCCTTCTGATCCCTGTTTGGGGCAGTTTAATCTTACCAAATATCTAATTTTGACCACTGATCAAACCAAAATAATTGCCCCTTAAAACTACATTGACTTATAGTTGGACTATAAGTAGATAATGGAAAATAACTTAAAATAAATTGTCAAAGTGGGTAAGAAACATCCCCAGAGCAGGAGCTAATTGGTGCATTATGGGTGCCAATCGTCCCATAGAAAGTGACTTTTTGGGTACAAAGCAACTATAAACGCACAAGTATAAAATGGCGGCGTGACCAGCACCTGTAACATGGTAAAACAGAAGAAAAAGTCATGTTTTACCAAAGTGAAACCATTGCTCCAAAGGGCATGCACTATGCTAAAAACATTAGCAATGTACCTATTGATGATCAAGCAGTTGAAAACCACGTAAAATATCAAATGTACAACACACACCGACAATAAAACAAAGTCATTTGTCAAGCAGGCCGAGCTTCAGCTGGGGTAAAATAATACATTGCCACATGTATCACTGCAGGAGTAAATAGGCATGGGCCAGTGACTGGTATCAGTAAGGACACCTAGGTTTTAACAAGCCATTTCCATCTTACCTCTACGGTTCCTTAAATAACTTCTAATGAGATTCCAGCGATGGTGCAGCAGTGAAAATCTGTAGAGGATCAGCCCCTCCCCCACCTGCAGCTGTACTGATGGTCAGCTGGCTGAAAGAAGATTAATGTGTTTTCCTCCTCTTAAGAAAGACGGATTTGGCTTTTAAAACTACGACTGGAAAGTTAGCGGCAGGAAGTCTGCAAAGCATACGGCTGCAGGCTGGAAGTCAAACAACTACCAGCCCCACAAATAAACACGCTGATATCGGCTCGTCAGACTTGTGTTGCTCTGTTAGGAGCAGAGCCCCTCAGAAAGGCCTAAAGAAGATTCTCCACAATAACCACCGCATCTAGTGGGGTTTATTCTATAAGTCTGCATCCCTAGCTATTAAATTTTAACTGTGACAATGAACAAATGTTACAGATAACTTATTACTTTAATAACCTAGGTTCTATTATTTTAGCAGTCGTAGAGATATTAGTGCCTTTCTAGCTGAATAAAGCCGATTTGATGTCACAGATATTTGGTTTTCATGCTATTTTATACCGGCCCATGCCTATTTATGAAACAGTCTTGAACTGTCCAGCTCTTTTTCTGTTGAAGATAGCGGATTTCAGGGGGAAAAAAGAAAACAAAAAGCACAGATCCAAATCCATCTAGAATCTGAGAATGGAGCTTTTTACAAGAACCAGGGTTGGATTTCACATCAATGTTCATCGACAAAAAAACAACAACTGAGGAACAGGTCAGGAAATGTTTACACTGCACAGCTATCTTTAGGGAATACTTTGTCAATATAGTTCAAGTTTTAAACATTTAAAAAGGAAATGCACTGTGTTCATACTGGTCATAGAAATGCACCTACACACACACACATGTCATAGAACAACACTCAACATACACAGCATTCATATAGAAGTACAGTACAAGCTATTGCAGTATAGATTAATATTAACATGTAAGAATTTGCCAATAGCAACGGCACCAAATGAGTAACACAGTCTCTGCCCATACAAACTAGCGTCACTATTACACATTTTATACAAGGACTATTTTTTAGCTCAGTTTGCAAAGACTTGATTTGTCACTTCTCTTCTTCTATGTGACTTTGCTAAAGTGTGAACTCTCAGGCACTTTCTAAAAGTAGAGCAAGGCTTGGAATGAACAGACCTCCAATTGGCTGACACTTAAATGACTACAGCTGGTGCTGCATTCAAGTCATATGGGAAACAAACAAGCTTGCTACTAAAAGCACTATTTAAAATACTGCTAACTCACAGTTTTCAGGTAGTTAAAATGCTGCCAAAGCCAGACTTTCCAGCCAAGTAAATCTAGTGTGGAACTTCAATAAGTGCTGCGGTTTTGCATGTAGAACGATGCCATGAAGTCAACATCGTCTTCAGAAAACTATGTTGCATTGCCATGGTTCCACATGATAAGGGTTGCGTGTGCAGATCTCCAAGTGGTTCCTTTCAGTCTTAAAATCCTTTCAACTTATATTCCCATATGACCTGAGTGCAAAATAGGACATGAGGGGCAGGCAGAAGACTTGAATCACTCTATGGTAATGGAAGCCACCTCCTTAGCCCGAGCGTGCTGCTGCTCCTCTTCAAACACCTCCGGGGAACTGCCTCTGACGCCGTCGTTCCTCTTGTTCTCCTCGGTCATGGCTGCCGTCTCGTCAGCATCAGTCTTATTAGAGGCCGGGGCTTCCAGGGGGTCCAGGGGCTCGGGGGAAAGGAAGCCAGAGGAACTTTCACAGTTCTGTGTGGAAGAGGAGACCTGGGAGATGACTGGCATCTGGACTGAGGAAGAGGACGAGGCAGCCGTGGTGGTGGTGGCATTGGAGGTGCTACCCGGGTAGACCGGGTGATGTTGGGACTCCTCCAGCTCATACGGAACTCCCAGTGCCTCCTCCTCCTCCTGCACCTGGCTCAGGTAGTCGGGCACGAGGAAATCACTGCAAGGATCAAGAGAACATGTGACCTCTCCGGCCTTTCACTTCTAACCTCCACACAGAAAGCTCCCACATAAAAACAGAGGAGAAAAAGATTACTTTACATGAAATCTAGTCTCTAACCAGTAAACAGAACATTTGCAAGTACCAGGAATGTTTTCCAAGAGAACATAGTATTAGTGATCAGTATGTTCAGGTACATTATATGTGCCTGAACATTTACTCCAGAAAACATAACTGTGATGTGAATCAGGAATGCACAATACATCTCTATTATAACACCTACATAATATTAACCTTAAAGCTATCTGAGGTGCTATATTAATTTACAATTACTGTATTTTTCGGTTTATAAGTCGCACCTTTTTTCATAATAACGACATCCCAATAACAGCTAGCACTAGCTTGCAGCTCTGTTGTCCAGGCGGTTTACGACTTTGCTGATGCGCCTGAGCCTTATGTAGCTCTGAAACATCCGTGTCAGACTGTTAGCTTAGCACGTAGCACCATTACGCTCACGGTCTACTTTAGTAATTTTGACAACTTTAAGCGTAAATGACCATTACACTGAAATGCGCTGGTTAAAACCTTGCTGGTTGGAGTTGCTAATTTACTTCATTCATCCTCCAAGGTAGGCTCCATGTTATTCAGCCGGTTGTGGATGCAGGTGTTTAATTTAATAAGTTGGTTTACCAGAATAAATGTCAGTTTTTAGTCTTGGATTGTGTGAAATAAATTTCTAAATAAATGCATATAGTCCATTGCTACATACTTTTTTCCCGCCCTCTTTATGACGCATTTTTTGACTGATATGACATATTTTGGAGTGACTTAATGGTCTGAAAAATACGGTATATTAAAAGTATCCTGAGTGAACAGTATTCAAATTAAATAGTAGTTATAAACAATTCAATACTGCTCTTCCCTCCTGAGCCTATATCGTCATAATAAACCTCAAACGAATTAGTAAACAGCTATCAGCGCAGTAATCAAATCCAGATGCATTTATAAATACACGTACAGGGATTCCCCCTCTGACGGTAGGTGTCACCGTGGGATGCGTGAGGTGCATGTAGAGCAGGGGTGGGTTGATTCAGACCCTGACGTACATCTGAATCATCCTCATCATCAGTCACTTTGCTTATGTTTTGGCAACATTACCAATACATGAAAATTATGGAGATTGTCAAAAAGCTGAGAGGACCGTTTTGCTTATTTTACTTATATTTCAGACAATTTTTCTTGCTTACAAATCCATAAATCACGAGACAGTGAGTGGGACACTGGTAGGTCAGGCACCCTGTATACAGAGGCTTTTAGCCACGGCCATCCGGGGTTTGATTACAGACCCAGGGAGCTCTGCTGCTCGTCTTCCTCCACTTTTCTCTCTGCCTGATTACTGAAGCCCCCAGAGCCCTAAATCTGGGAAAAAAGAATACCGGGATGTTTGCAGCATCTGTTGACCGGTTTTTGCTTTCATTGTGACAAGAAGCTGAAGACTTCAAAACGAATCAGAGAATAATGCGTAAACCAGCGCTAGCTTGGTTTGAGTACAACAGCTGTTTTTTTAAGAAACAAACTGTGTCATTGTTCTGTTTTGAATCCCTATCGGAGGAGACTAGTTAACGGCTGCTGTAAAACTGTGGCACAGGTTAACAAACCAGGACTTCTCTAACGTTCTCTACAAGCGTGGTAAATGTTAAATTTACTAACAGTATCCCAGTTTGCACATAATGTCTGTTGGTCCTATGGTATTGGGACATTTTTCTCAAAATGCATCCATCCAAGGTTTGAAACACTTATTTGAAACTCATTAGATTGCCATAAATGTACAACCACTTGTAAAATCCAGCAATAAGCATCACACCATAGCTCCACTCAGACTTGGATCTCTAGTCTAGATCGAACAGGTTCAATCACCTGGTTTCAAATGTGAGCAACTGAACGGGAGTCCCCTTGGAAATGTAGACGCACACATGCAGCACACTTCTTAGGACGCAATCCTGAGGCTTTAGATGAATACCTGATCAGATGTTGGACATTAAAACCAGGTATACAGATTTAATGGTTAACTTCGAGTATATAGCTGTCCATTCTGGCTCAGAATGCATCTGAATCTGACAGACTGCAGTGAAAATCAGCATCTACTGGGCAATAAACATGTCGGTTTTTTATGTGAAGACAGAGAATGGGAGTTAAGAGTCTGACTGAGCAGCCAGAGAATTTTCCACACATGATCTCAGGCACAGAGCTTTCTACTATAAAACATTTGAGCAGTCAATGGCCCGTATGAGCCCCGTCGACCTGTGAGGGCTTGAGTTGATTAAGAAGTGGAAAAGTGTGTGGGGAGAGGAGAGAAAAGGTCTGACTCCATAAAAACATATTTCCACTTTTGATGAGGTTTGCAAGTTTAACTGTGGGTTAAAAGAAAATCACCTGAATTTTGTTATGGATAAACTATTCCTATGGAAACTGACAAAATGGATGAAATAACGAAATTTGTGCTTTACTGAATTCAACGGAGTCTAAACGAGATTATTATTTTCACCAACTCCTCTCGGTGAAGACATAAAAATGAAGAGCTTGAAGTTTTGGGGGAAAATTTACCCGTTCACTCTCTTGAGACATAAATCCAGGATTTAGAACCGACTCATGTTAGTAAATGGATCTAAATCTGGTATATAAAACAAAGTCCTCCAGCTGGACACAGTTAGTAAATGCTAAACTACCAGCCTGGCTAACTCCATGAGAAAATAAAACCAGCAGGTTAGATCAGGTAATACAGTGGCTTTCAATAGTATTCACACCCCTTGGACTTTAGAACATTTTGCAACATTACAACCACAAACAAATATATTTTATTGGAATCTTATGTGAAAGACCAACACAAAGTGGTACACAATTGTGAAGTAGAGAAAGAAAATTATAAATGATTTAAAACATTTTTTACAAATAAACTGAAAAGTGCGGTGTGGAAAAGTATTAACCCCCCTTTTCTCTGAGTGAGACCAAATGTCTTCAAAAGTTGCCTGATGATTGCTAATGACTCAACAGAGTCCACCAGTGTGTAATCTAATCTCCGTACAAATACAGCCGCTCTGCGACGACCTCAGAGGTTGGTTAAGAGAAAATTGGAGAGCAGACAGCATCATGAAGTTCAAGGACCAGACCAGACCAGTCAGGGATAAAGTTGTTGAGGTTTAAAGCAGGTTTAGGCTAGAAAAGGATTTCCCAAGCTTTGAACACCTCATGGATCATTGTTCAATTCATCATCCAGAAATGGAAAGAGTACAGCACAGCTGTAAACCTACCAAGACGAGACTGTCCACCTACACTTACAGGCTGAACAAGGAGAGCACTGACCATGGTGACTCTGGAGGAACTGCAGAGATCCACAGCTCAGGTAGGGGAATCTGTCCACAGGACAACTATTAGTCGTTCACTGCACAAATGAGGTCTTTATGGAGGAGTGGCAAGAAGAAAGCCCTTGCTAAAAGAAAACCATAAGAAGTCCTGTTTGCAGTTTGCCAGCAGCCATGTTGGAGACCCAGCAGACATGTGGAAGAAGGTGCTTTGGTCAGACGAGAGCAGAATTGAACTTTTTGGCCAAAATGCAAAAGGCTTTGTGTGGCGGAGAACTAACACTGCACATCACTCTGAACACACCATCCCACCGTCAAATATGGTGGTGGCAGCATCATGCTCTGGGGATGCTTCTCTTCAGCAGGGACAGGGAAGGTGGTCAGAGGTGAGCCAAATACAGGGCAATCATGAAAGAAAACCTGTTGGAGTCTTCAAAAGACTTGATAGTGGGGCAGAGGTTCACCTTCCAGCAGGACAACAATGAGATGGTTTAAAACAAAACATATTCACGTGTTAGAATGGCCCAGTCAAAGTCAAGGCCTAAACCCAATCGAGAACCTGTGGGAAGATCTGAAAACTGCTGTTCACAAACACTCTCCATGTAATCTGACTGAGCTGGAGCTGTTTCGCAAAGAAGAATGGGCAGAATTTTCAGTCACTAGATGTGTAAAGCTGGTAGAGACATGTGCTAAAAGACTTGCAGCTGGAATTGCAGCAAACAGTGGTTCCACAAAGTATTGACTCAGGGGGACTGAATCCCTTTTCACTATATATTAATGTTTATGGTTGTAATGTGCCAATATGTGGGAATGTTGAAGGGGTATGACTACTTTTGCCAGCCACAGTACTTTAGTTTGAAAGCCTAATTTCCTGATTTAAATTGTTTCTTGGGCAGGAGGTGTGTGACACACTGAGCACAGCAGTAGCTCCTTAATTAGCAGGTTTAACACGGTGATTATTGCAGATAAGTTTGAAAACAAACTGTTCTGGGTACCGCAACTGATGAGCTCCCCTGGGCGCAGCAACCTGCTTGTTTTCTTGCTGAGGACTGGAATGGTGAGATGATGTACAGACAAGCCAACGGAAAGCAAAGTGTAAAACCTGAGCTTCACTTTTCTGTGCTTTTATTCTTGTAATGAATCACTGGTCTTTACAGAAGCCAATATTAAGAACTGTTGTTTATGTGACCCACTTTTTAATTGACATTTATGTTTGTTTTTTTGTCACAGCAGGACAGGGTCCTGCCAGGGTTTTGTGTGTAAATTCAATTTCTCATTGTAAAGTCAACCTTTCCAAACAACTCACCTATAACTAATTTCCATCTAAAACATTACAAAAAGATTAAAAGGATCCAACACTGCTGGACTGTAATAAGGCTTAGGAACTGACGGTTTTACCGTCTGGATTTACCCAGAATTATTACAGTACAGTAGTTATGGAACCTGTATGGTAACACGGATTAGGAACCGACAGCTTTTTCCAGCTCAGAGTAACAACAGTCTGTCTGATAACAGTTTTTGGAGAATTTTATGTCATAGACAGACATTAACTAGAATCCAATTTTGAGAGAGAGATCCCACTCTGTGGGATTATAAAGGGAAATATATATATATACACATTTTATTTATTTTTTTATTAGCTTTACACATCCAGAAACTAAAATGTGCGCTAATGTTTCTTTCAAAAAACAGCTCAACTCAGTCAGATTGAATGGAAAATGTCTGAAAACTATTTTCAACTCCTGCCAAATATTCTTTACAGGATTTTAGATCTGTGCGTGACAAGGTCATCTTGACATAAGAATATGCTTTGACCTAAACTAGAGCTGCATGTTAAGAGTTGTTGCCCTGCTGGAAGCTGGACCCGAGTCCCACTCTCAAGTTTTTCAAGCTTCAAACAGACCGTCTTCCAGGACTGACCTGCGTTTAGCTCCATCCTTCTTTCCATCAACCATGACCAGCTTCCCTGGTCCGGGTGAAGAAAAGTCTTTCCACTATAACAGAAGCTTTTTCTTGCCGCTCTTCCATGAAGGCCACATTAGTGGGGAGCCAGACTAATAGTTGTCATGTCAGCAGATATTTCCACCCGAGATGTGGATCTCTGCAGTGCTTCCATTGTTAATGTGGGGCTCTTTAGAGCTTCTCTGATCAACGTAGTCCTCGTCTAGTCTGTCAGTGTAAATGGGCGGCCATGTCTTCGTGGGTCTGCAGCAGTTCATCCCCCCTTAATGTTCAGATGATGGGCTGACAGCTGCAGTAGGGAGTTTTGCACCACTCGAGCAAATGGCAGTTTTCCTGTAAAGCAGGTCGTTTCTGCCCAACTTCTCCACAGCTGCAGCCCGCCGGCAATCTCAAACTTGAATGACTGTAGTGCTGTGGGGGGAACGGGGTGTGAGCACCGATTGACAATGCTAACAACCAATCGGAGGCAGGAGGAAGGCTTTGATTGGTCGTCTCTGACCGGGATCAGTGTATTTCTGCAGATGGCAGTAGGACCACTGGGAACAGCCAGATGAGCTTGACTTTTCACAGATTATCTGTTTCATATTTTACTGTCAGGACATAATGACAGACTTAAGAAATATGTAAAAGAAAAAATACATTTATACAAATGTTACCCAATGCAGCTTTAAAACAGAGCTCTGGGAGATGTTCAAACCTGGGGATATTGTTGTAGAACCTGATCCTGCTTTAAACGTCTCCAGAACTTTCTCACTGGCCTGTCTGCTGGGTTCCTTGGTCTGTGTGATGCTGTTTGCTCTCTAATGTTCTCTTAACAAAACTCTAAGGCCTTCACAAAACAGCTGAATTTATACTGAGAATTAATGACACAAAGATGAACTCTGTGTACTAACCAGGTGATGCCTGAAGAAAATTGGCTCAGTACAAATCCATGCCACACTTTTCATTGACAAAAAACTAAAATAAAACTACATAAATCATGCATTTGTTTTTTGTTTTTTCTCGCCTACACACCAACTGACGTGATGCCGCCTGTCACTCAATCTTGGAGGCTCGTCAATCACAGACCAATTAGCGATCGCAATTTGTCCTTCCCAAAGTCAAACGCCCCTTAGCTGCAGGAGCTGCAGCTCTGACAAGATTCCAGGACTTTATTAATACACTGCTGTCAGAAGGATTTCTGACAGCCACGTTGCAGCCACCTTGCAATGGTGGTGCAAGGAGCTAGGGAGTTCATCCTGTAACCAGCGGGTTGCCGGTTCAAACCCCCGCTCCAACCGTCTCAGTCATTGTGTCCTTGGGCAAGAGACTCCACCCACATTACCTGCTGGTGGTGGTCAGAGGGTCCGGTGGTGAAAATGTATGGCAGCCTTGCTTCATTCAGTCTGCCCCAGGGCAGCTGTGGCTGCAAACATAGCTCACCACCGTCAGGGTGTGAATGGGTCAATGTAGTTAAAGCACTTTGGGGTCCTCAGGACCTGATAAAGCACTATACAAGTGCAAGCCATTTACCATTTTTACCAGTTCGTTAGCAAACATCAGTAAACGTTAAACGTTGTCAGACCAGAAAGTACAATTCAGATATGCATTATCCTGAACGTTTAGTGAATGGAATACAGTTTATTAATTTCCTCAAACCTAAAAGGAGTCAAGAAAAATGTAATAGATTGATAAAACCATGCTGCCGACCTGAGCTGCTGAACACAACAATGATCAACCGGGAATTGCATCATGTTCGTCTGTACGAAGGTAACTCCATTTTTGTTCATAAACATTATATGCTTAATGTTTGAATTAAATGGTAATGTTGACACCACTTCTGCTGTGTTTTGGATATCTGTATGTTGAAATTTCTGGTGGCCAAAGTGTACAAAGCTTTTAACAGGTAGTATAAAGTAAACTTTGCCCAACTAATAGCTCGGTGGCAGCATAAAAACATCCTCTGCAGTCTGCAGTAACCGTTTAAATTTACTAATAAATATTTTAAGATGAGCATTAACGTCTATTTGTCCGTTGTTACCTTGAAATAACTTCACTGACACGATTTACTACTGGTTTCAGAAGTTTTTTGCCCTGTGTTTTTTGCTGTAATGTTGGTAGATAAGAAAAATGCCTCTAGTAACGCTGTGAGCTTCACTATCACCATCATCACAAAGTCTTTGTTGTCGGGGAACACTTCTGCGTCAGTGGAGCGATCTTACAGTTGGTGTCACGTCAGTTATGTGCCACATTGTGTTGATCTACTACATAAGACCCCAAACAAAATACATAGAATTTTGTGGTTATAATGGGACAGGGCAGATAAAAAATAATTAACTGTATTATCTTGTATTGTCAAATCATCACTGCAATAAATATCAGGAAATCTTTAAGTCCATTTTCGCTATACCAACTACTTATATAAGGAGTATATCATGTACATTTTATTCTTCCCCTACTAAGACTTCAAAAGGTAAAATTTTCTGGATGTAAAAACTAATTTTCAGTAATTAAAGATCCAGTTAAAGCAAATACTTCAAATAATCTGTCATCTCAGAAACACAACCAACGTGAGGACAACGATCCAATGACATCATGTAAACTGGAGTTATTTTCTGAACCAGGTGAGATCTGAGTAAATGAGGGAGGCCAGCGCCCCCAGGCTCCTCACCTGCTCTGGAAGTAGTTTGCTAGCTCGGATGCCTCATGGTTCAGACTCCTCAGGTGTACAATTAAATTGCCAGAGTTGGTGAACATGGCGCCGCATGTTTTGCACTCATAAATCCGCGGCTTGCGGATTATGTGTCGGGAGACCCTCATGTGGTGCTTATATTCACCGAAGGACGTGAATGTGGCGCTACATATCTGGCACCGGAAACAGCGTTTACCTTCGTGCTTCAGCCGATGCATCTTTAGGGAGTAGGCCCGTGTGAACTTTTTCCCACAGCGATCACACTGGAAAGGTTTAATGCCTGCAGGAACAGCACAAAGCGTGATGTAACCATGCAAAACTAAAAAGTCAAATACTTTTTTCAAATCTGCCCTGAAAATGCTCTCCTAAAAAAAAGCTTTTAGTCAACAGTTACAACTTCGAGTTTTGTGTTTTTAATCTTAATCTTAAATTTGTTTTTGATTTGGGGGGGGAATTTGTATTTTTTACCATTATCAGAGAAAAATAAACACCTCAATGAAAACAAGCAGTATATTTAAAGAAATGTGAGATGTGTTCTGAAGCTTCAAGAGAATTTAGAGTAATAAATGGACTGAATGTATATAGCGCTTTTCTGGTCAGACTGACCACTTAAAGCGCGTCACGCAGATCGGTAGACAATAGGAGAACATTAACATGTGACGGGGGAAGCTGGAGTTGAACCCACAACTTTCCGATTGCACGACAACTATTCTACCCACTGAGCGACAGCCGCCACATGCTGTAAAGAAGTATTTGCCCATTTAAAGATTTCCTCTGTCTCCGCTTGTTTTTCAAACTCAAAGAGACATTTTTTCACATTCATACAACCTGAGAAAATAAAAAGATAGTTTTTAAAAGTTGATGTAATCTATTAAGGATTAAAAAGCGATTCATACCAATCTGGACCTATATGAAAAGGTAATTGTCCCCTAAGCCAAATGACTTATTGTGACAATAACTGCCTCAAATGGCTGTAATAACCGGCAATAAAATTGACGGGAAGGAATGCTGGTCCACTCTCTCAGCAGAAATGTTATAATTCGACCATATCAGAGCTTTTCCAACCATAAGCAGCCTGTTCAAGGTCATGCTTGAGCATCTCCTTTGGATTTAAGTCCCAACTTTGACTGGGAGATTGTTGTCTTACTGAACTGCTGTGTTAGTTTAGGCCAGATGTAACTGAACACACAACATCCAAAAAGTCCTACTTGTGTATCGTCACTCCACAGAATATTTTCCAAAGGTCTTGGGGATCTTCAAGATATTCTTTAGGCAAATGTGAAGTAGGCCTTTGAGGTCTTTCTGACCAATAGTGGTTTTCACTTTGGTCACTTTTTTTGCCCAGTTCTCTTCTGTCCTTCAATCAAATCATGAACACTTCCCTTAGCTGAGGTAAGTGAGGCATGCAGAGATTTACAGATGTTGTTCTGGGTTTTTGTGACCCGCTGGATGAGTTGTTGATGTATTTTTGGGTTCATTTTGGAAGTTCTCTCCTGGGAAGGTTATCCACGTTTTCCCATAGCTTTCTATTACCTCTTAAAAAATTTGTTTTCATACGCTACAGAGCAAACAAAATCAAGTAAAAACCGTTTGTAATACAAGAGTATGTAAGGGAAAATAATGGTATCTTGAGGATTTCTTCACGCACGACCAGTTCTAATATATGCAAATCTCAGCAAATGCCGTCAAGGATCAAATTTTACCGCTGAAACAGTACCAGCTGACCTTATACAGGACATGTAGTTGTACCCTCCAACAAACACATTTTTCCACATGCACCTACCGGAGTGTATGAGCATATGTTGTTTCAGGTTTTGAATGCGTGTGAATCTGACTCCACAAGTTGGACATTGAAAGGGCCGGTCCGGCCCGTTTGTGCCGGGTCGAGCTGATGGGCTTATATAGAGGTGGTATGGATACTGAATACCCTCCAGCCTAAAACAGATAGAAAGAATAACAGAGATTATCACTATTTGATGGACTCACACATCATTGCCTATAAACAACCTATGTTTACATCTAACCATCTTGATCAGGAAGGTCAGATGGATTTTTGACTTGATAATAATCCTCTAATCTACAGAAGAGAAAGTTAATGAATATTAATAACAAGTACTAGGTGCACACTTCTGAAGTTATTGTGGTTACACATACAGACTCAAATAAATACAGACAACCCCACTAAGATTTGGTCAAAAGATGCACCTTAACCAGAGCATTTCTGTAGCCTTCAGCAAACATCCAAAATTGTTTTTAGCTGAATATTATATTTTGCAAACTGGTAATAATTGTTAAATTAACTATTTTCAGACATATTCAGTCTTCGTTTTGACCTTAACCTCTACATTACCATCTTAGAATATGTATTCCAGGAGTTGGCCTGTAATCGTTTTACTGTCAAAGAAGTATTTTATAAAGAACACAAAAAGGATCATCATCAAACACAGACAGGACAAAGAGTGAGTTCCAAGTTTCTTTTTTTTATGATATAAATATAAGAGTTTATGAATTCATTCCTAAACTTTTATAACTTTCTGTATACATGTAAAGCCCATAAGACGAGATTTAATTTCCAGGAGAGACCTGCATAAATAAATCATTTAATATAAGCTATTTGTTACAAACTAATATCATCCAATAATATAGAAAAAAAATACTTTGCAGCTATTTGTTACAAACTATCATCCAATAATATAGAAAAAAATACTTTGCAGCAACGAATCAAACTGTTTAGATGAACCCATTAGTAGAAAAATAAATGCTACAATGTTACCTAAATTATATGAAATTCTAAAACAATGTTCATTTCACGATGCTAAAAAGAGGTCCAAATGTTTAAAGACTTAAAGGTTACTGAAGTGACTAAATGGTAGGCTGGTATATGCTTATGCGTGTGAGCAAGCAGACTGCTGATGAGCATAAGGTGGTAGCGGGGGGGCATCTCTACAGAAGAAACATGCCTTTATGTAACTCGATGAAATGAGGAATTACTTGATAGTTTACGCAAAGGGTTGCCAAAATAATTGATCATTTGATATAATTGATACTAGAAAATTAATTATTCAAAAAAATATTCATTTGCATCAAAATCAATGCAAAGGGACCTGTTGACATTTGGACAAATTGCCGCACTTTTTGCGGCGGCAGCATTGCAATAAGAGAGCCACTCTTCGTCCTCCCTGCAGAAACTCATCTGGCCAAAACAGTAATCTGCTGTTGGGGGTTTTAAACTCTGCCAACATGACAAGCACAGCCAGAAGAAAGAAAAAAAACTGCAACCCTCTTTAGCCAACAAGGCAAACACAGAAGCCTTGTTAGTAGGGATGCTAACAAATAACTACCTTAAAATTAATTGTCCATTAGGCTAGTGCTCTATTAGACTTCATCCAGTTAACTGATAACGTCCCCTTACGGACCTTCCTTCAGTGTTGTAGTATGGCCGCCATCCAGAAGAGGGCACTGCCGCTAATTCTAAAGTGAAGCCAGACCACAGTACTGAAAATTAGAAAGAAAATGAGAAAAAAAAATCATCACGGAGGCAACTTGAAGCGGTCCAAACGGAGTGCAGTGTGCGATTATTTTTGCACTGTTTAATGACAAGTATGCAAAACGCTCTTTATGCTGTTTTAAATATAGACACTCAACAAGCTCCTTTGGTTACCACCTTTGTAGCATCCTACGCTTAGCTTTTCATTTTAATCAGCCAATAAATGTACACTAGAAGCATAATACAAGCCTACAACGTGCATTCTTATGCTACGCAATGCCTAAATTAGATTGAAGTTCTAATTTCAGACACATATACGCTCCTGTTTGGCAGGGAATAAAGGGGAAAACAACATCCTGTCTCAAAGTTCACTTCCGAAAGTATCCCAAAAGTCGAGTCTTGATTCGTCCACAAGGTGGTAGAAGTCACCTTGTTGACGCTGCTGATTGATGGGATGCACTCATTTTTGCTGAGCTCTCTGCCTTTCCTCTCGCAACAGTTTGTAGACTAGAGGCTGGAAGGCCACGGCGCGCCTTCAATTCGATGCTCTTCCCGTGTGGCGATAGTTCTTGTCACGCAGCTGTGGAGCGTACTTTGCAGTGTCTGGTGTAAATTTAAGCTTTAAAAACACGCCATATGCCGCACCGCTTACGTTACCTGCCTGGTGTGTTTCCTGCTTAACGCTACAACACTGATGCGTGAGAGCAACCTAAAAAAGTCCGAGCACACCAACTGTTCAGAGTCCTCAGTTCCCACCAGGCTGTCCTGGGTTTGAGTCCTGGCCCATGGACCTTTGCTGCATGTCTCCCCCTCTCTCTATACTCCATTTCCTGACAGGTTACTGTCAATATAAGGTCAAATAAAAGCAACTAGTGCCTAAAATAAAAACAGGTATAGAATGATTCTTTATTTGTCCCGTAGCAGTAAAATGTATTTGTATCAACAAGTACCTTTAAAGAATATTGCTGCAGAATTGAAACTCATAGTTTGAAATTTTTATATCGTGACAAACCTGTTACTCAATTGCTAAAATATACTAATATATCCTTTTATGCAGTAAAAAAAAGTAACTAGCAGCTAAAGCCAAAAATGATCAGTAACCAAAAGTGAATAAGCTTTGGCCATATGAAGTTAAGACATTGGACAACCCTCACCACCAGTGAAAACCTTCAGCTGGACTTCTGCGTATACGTGAGCCTGTATGGAAACTTTTAACCCCGTTAGTGAAAGATGATTCCACACAGTAACACGTTTTTTTCTCCTGATTCTTCCTAAATGACGTCAAGTCTTACACTGTTTAAAAACCCCACTTGACTCTAAGTGGTAGGTGATGCTGTAAACGTGCGTCAGTTGTTTTATGTCTGACGTTCGCAGATGACCCTTTTGACTTGAATTCAGTTCTCATAAAATAAATCTCACATTGCTAGGCGTCGACAAGAAGGAAAAAAAAGAAAAAAGAAAAATCACCAATATTTAGATTAAAGTTCATCGCCTCAATAGGTCTGCGTTTCCTACCTAAACAGGTGTGGTCCAGACATGCTGTAATGAGGTTCATGTCTATGCTCTTTATGACTCGTGACGCGTTCACTGCAAGTTCTGACAAAAGGTTTCCAACAAGTTATGATACCTCTCATCATCCTCTGCGTGTCCTCCAGCGTTAGAGGTGCTCTGCATTGAAGGCAAGCTTTCTGACACACCTTCATCCATTGACCCTGAGAGGAGAAAGGGAGAAAAGTGAATCAAGGGGGCTAAATCGTATGAATAAATCTTGCAGCATGTGATCTCAGATGGGATTAGGTGATTGATCTTTCCCTTCCAAGGCAAATCCCTTTTTAAGAACTGAACCTGCTTATCAACAATGCACTTAGCTGCTTAAACATTTGGGGACAAATGAATACAGTTTCTAGCATCTTTCATTATTCATGACAAGACAGATAATCCTTTCAAATACTGCTGAAACCATTTAACAAGCTAAGTTTGAATTGAGACCAGTACAAATAAAACTGTGGGTGAGTAGGCAGCTCTGGCAGCAGGCTGAGACAGGTCTGATTACGCGTTTTAAAAAGTTACTTTGTGTTAAACTGGTTCAGGATGCAGCATCTATTATAATAGGGACAGATTTCTTCATTTCAGCGATTCCTCTTTTTTCAGGGACTGATTGATAAAAAGCACACAGCTTCAATGATTGTTCAATGATTAATTCACACAGGGTCAGAATTATACCTACAAGTTCAAATATATACATACTGCCCTCGGTAATATTTAGACATAAGACCTTAAGAGTTCCAACTCTGAGAGAAACTTTTTGTAGCCATTAACACAACTTTGCATAGCAACACTTAGCAGAACTTATTGAGCTCTTTTTTGAAAAATTGTTTTAAATGGCAGACCCAGTTTGAAATATGGCTATTTTTTAATAGTTTTAACTCTTCTTGGCCGGCTTAACCCATTCCAAAACCAATCCTGATGCACGTTCAGGATCTTGATCGTGTTGGAACCTTGTCCGTTTCCAAGTCTTGACCACCAAGTTGTTTTTTCATAGGCTTGAAAGACTCACCTTGACTCCTCCAAACAGCCATCTTAACACCAATATGGAGCTTACACTTCTCTGTGAGTAGCCACCCTCTCAGTCCATGTTGAGGTGGACCGTGACACCTTCCAGTTAATGACAGCTTTCAGCTTCCTGGGCTGTTCTTGTACATTTTGAGCAATCTAGTTTGTTCTGAGGGTGACAGTTCAGGTCAGATGAGGGAAACTTTAACACAGTTGGGCTTTCCAGAAAAAACTAGATCCCAAACGCACTCTGGCCTGCTTTATTTAAACATTAAGCTTCTGGAATGGACCAGACCTCGACCCAATTGAAAGTCTGGACTATTGTAAAAAGTCGGGTTTATGGAAGGAAGCCGACCGATTTAAAGGGAACTTTTCTGACAGGAAGAACATCCAGACAGAATTATGTCAGAAGCTTGTTGATGACCCCAAAACGTGCTGATTTGCCTGCAACTTGCCATGGGGCATTTATCTGAATATTAGTGGAGGTGTGTGCATATATTTGCATCTGTATGTAGGATTTTATTTCTTTAAATTAGGACAATACACATTAACATGTCAGCTTTAAGCATCAATGTAAGTATGCTGGAATAAGCACAAGAGCTAGTTTTCATCCGCTGTCCTAAGGCAGCTAGGGCAATAAACATAAAACAAGACAATATGCAGAAGAGAAGACAGATGAGAAATAAAGGCAAAATACCAAGAAAGTAAATTTACAATAAACTCAGATTATTGTAACTCTACCTGTGAACGCATGTCTGGTTAGTTTTCAACCAATGTTTCAGAGTGTTTATCGATATCGATCAACATGATGATTTCTATTTTACTGATGTGCTTTTTTTCTATATGGTGCAGCCCTTGTCTACAATGTCTACAATAAAGTTGAACTTCTGAACCCAGTTCTTATTTTGACATTTAATAAAGCCGTTTATTAAATGGATAGACCAAAAATGCATCTTTAAAAGCCCACAGTGAGTACGAGAGTCATGCAGATGGTGACTACATCTAAACTCCCAAAAGGCATTGGAGACAGATTAGAGGAACATTAACACAATATTCTACATTTAAAGGACTTTCTACGTACTATAACCCACCTATAGAGGAGGACTGTGGACTGATAAGCAGCTCTTCCTGGACCGGGTCACTCCCTGGCACCGTCTGCTGGTCGCTCATTGAGCTCTGAGAGGCACTGACTGGCTGCGACGATGCCTCCTGAACCTCTTCGTCGCTGAGACGCTCCACCTTCACCCGAACATCTTCCTCCTCTGTTGCCACCGGTGATGACACCACCTTGGAGCTCTCGCACGTCAGGAAGTCGCTGAGCCGACGCGCGACCACACCTTCTGAGGTCCCCGGGGCGCCCTGCTCCAAACAGCGGGGGCTCTCGGGCAGCTTGGACTTGTCCGAGTGAAACCTGCGGTCGATGCCGAAAGGGAAAGTCCAGGGAAAGGCCAGGGAAGACTCCACGGGCTGGGCTGGGCCGTCTGAGAACGAAGGGGACGGGTTGGGGATCTGAGGCGAGGTGGTGACCATCTGTGTAGTGCATTTGAGCGGACTCTCTGGCGACGCCATCGTCACGAAGCTTTTCCGTTTCCGCCGCGATTCCCTGCAGATAGGAACGTTTCTCTCCATCACGCTGCAGTCAGAGGACACGGGGGAGACGCTGCCGTCCAACGGCGTCAGAGCACAGTTTGATGAGGCGCTCTCGGGGGCTGCTTCGTGCGCTTTAACTGCTGCTATGTTGCTGCTGCTGTTGTTGGTTGGGCTCCACAGAATACTAGACTTCATAAACTCTGAACATGTGCTGGCCACGGCAAACATCTGCATGTAACTCGCAGCGGCCAGCACGTCGATGATGTTCTCTGTGCTGATAGAAAGGGTAGAGGTGTAGGCGTATTCCAAAAGAGGAGCGAAGCCACTAACGGTCACGTGGTGAAGGTCCAACACGAACTTTTCCTCCTCTTCTGGCCGGCCCACAAGCTTGGAGCGGAAGAATTCGCTGCAACAGGCCAAGACCACTTTGTGTGCTAGGAAGAGCTTGTCCTGGACCCGGATGGTCACGTCACATAGGTGACCCTCATTGCGCAAGGCATTTAGCTTGTCCAGCATCTCCTGGCTGTGGGAGGTCGAGCTGTGGGTGAAGGTTTTCACCCCCATCCTGGACTCGACCTTACTTCGCACAGAAAAGGTGTCCTGAAACGAAATGGCGAAAACAGTCACATCACTTTAGATTGCAAAAAAACGGAGGGCTTGGGTCAGAAGAGTCTGAGATCCATCAATAATCCACGGTAAATGATTTAGTTCTTACCAAGATTTCAAAACAACTTTGTTTTACAAGCGTTAGATAATGAATTTTATTTATACTATGTGTCAAATGAAATGATCTCTCTGCATGGACAGATAATTCACATGTTTTGAGTACCTCTTCTTGAGGATTTAGCATTTTAATCAGGATTTTCTTTTGCAGTGTCTGTGCTAAAATTAAATTAATTGAATCTTTATTATTGGGGATGTTCAAACTGCTCTGCTGTTAACCAAAATCAGGCAAATTACCATTTTTCTGCTAAATGGCTCAGACATGCAGCAATCCCTTAGATGCACCATAAAAACACCGGGGCCTCATTTATAAAGGTGCCGTACGTCACTTTCCAAGCAAAGGTTGTGATCTATAAAGAAAAACTTAAGAGGAGAAGGTGCAAACACCCAGCTGTACGCTTGTTTTGGGGACAGGGGAAGCTGGCGGCGCAGGTGGTGAAGTGGTGAATGGCAGCCAAACTGCATCATTGTTGCTATCAGACATTCAATTCCCCTCCATATCAGACTTTAATCATAGATCAACTTTATCATAAGCATTTAAACCACTGTGTCATTCATGCTAGCCCCAGTTAGGGACGGTACCGAAACCCGGTAGCATAACGGCCCTAGGGCCATGTCGGACAAGCTTCAGCCTTCATGGTCCTCCTAACGGTCGCATTCATTTTTTCCAGGGAGACTCCAACCAAAACAACATTGTTTTGCCGATCTTCTCCACCTTAGGAAACACTCAGAGGGTACAGGTGGGAGGGGCCGAAGTTCTGCCCTCACATGTTCGCCTCGCTTACGTTCATCAACACTGCTGCCAACTAATTATTTTCAGATCGCTCTAGCGAATTTATTCAAGAGCGACAATGCATCTAGCGAATTTTTTCTGTCTTGTTTCAGACTTTGCCAGCTAGTGAAAGCACTATAGAGCTTCCACTATATTATAAAGCGAGATGTAAACCTATCATAAACAATCTTCGGTGGGGTAATGATTTTTTTTTCTAATGAGACTGCTGCACTTAAATAGATTCCTCCCTGTAACTGATTCACACAGCCTCTCATTTATTCAGCTCATCCACTGTGGGTGCCGCTGCTATCTATTGCTTAAAACTGACAATATAAAAAATGTATAAATGTAGTTTGGATTCATGTAAAAATATTATTTAACACTTTAAATCATTTTATAATGTTCTTTTTTGTTGTTGTTTCGAGCATATTTAGTTTTGTCTCGAATAGGTAGATATTTATCCCTCTTACAACATACTTTTTATTCAAGATATGGTGTTTTAACATTTTGTTTATATCTAAAGTTATTTATAGAATGTTCTATTGCTCTATTTCTATAACAAATATTTATTTTGTTTGCTTTTGTTCCAAATGTTTAAAAAAAATTGAACCAGTCAGTGATCCTTATTTGTTTTTTTACCCTTTTGTTTAATTAAAAAATAAGTATCGACAATGATACCGATAAAATACCAGACCGATAAGGAGTATCATTAAGAGTACTAGTATCGATAAATCCTTAACGATACTCATCCCTAGCACTAGTGAGCCATAACCATACCTTTGTAATTATTAAAAAAGACCCACAGCCGACTTAAATCTTAAATAAAAGCCCGTACAACATTTTATCAGTTTTCCACCATCACTAACCTCATCTCTCCTGGAAAGGACGCATAGCCTCATCCAACCCAAGAAGAATTTCAACACAGACCGCGGCGTGTTTAAGGTTTAAGACAGCAATAAGATTCACCTTTTAACAGGTTCTTTGAACGTGGACAACATCTGTGCTTTTACCTGTGATTTACAAGTTTAATAACGACCTATCTGGGACATTTGTTCACAGCTTTTTTGCTCTTTTCTCTGTGTTTGCCATAGAAAACCATGAAATAACATCGATCAGCTGACTCATTTGAATAGAAATGATCTATTATGTTATGAGGTGCTTTGCATTGCCAATTTATGCTTGAATCTGGGCGTACAGAGAGCAGAACATGAGGTGGAACCTGGTACGCAAACGTTCAGGTGCAGCTGTGATCTATAAAGGGAAATTACCCGCTGGCGTGTTTTATAAATTGTACTCAATTTTCGGCTTTTGGGCCTACGCAAACTGTTAGTATAGAGCTTACGCAATGTTTTAGAAATGAGTCCCACAGAATAAGGCAGACATGAGTCCGTGGACAGGTACGTGCAGAGCTCAATTTTATGAGCGCTTACGCGACGTCACCATAAACTGCTCGGTGAAAAGACGTCTCCATGGCAGCTGAGACTCACAAGCTCCTGCAGCCTCTCTGCACCACGGACTGGCAGGTGGATGTCTGCTGTGGGAAATGTAGGAATTTGTCACAAGAAATAGCCAATAAGTGCGCTCAACTAAGAAGTTTAAAATGTCTGCAGAGAGTCTACGCGTTGCCCAGTGCAAGCAAGTGTGCAGCAGCCTTTAAAGTTTCTCCTAAACTAGTCGCTCCTTTACTTTCAGCTCAGAGTCACTTGGGTTCGCACGCAGGTAAACTCACACTCCCCCAAGGTGAGAGAGCGCTCAGAGTCACGACTAATTTGTACCTGCCTTGGTAAATATTTCTGCGAGGATGGCTGCATTAAAAACTCCCACGGAGTCGGGAGAACTGAGCGTCTCCTGGCCATGAAGACGTCGGCGGAGGCTGTTCTGATTGGGGAACACGGGGTGTTCATTAAAGAGAAATGCTTAAATTACCAAGTAACTGTCCCCAATAGAATTAGTATCGCTTGATCCGGGAGCGCGGGAACCAACAGGATAAATGTGTCCTTTTTCTGTTGTGTTACAGCAGAAAAAGGACATATTTGTTTATTTAACGTGGTGCGATTATCAATATACCGAGAACGTTTGCCTGATACAGATATGAGGATGATCACGTCTGTTTAAGCTCGATTATTCTAAACATTAATGCTCAATGCTGCACGTTCTAAACAAGTAAACGGCTCTATGGTCATTTTCAGTTGTCCTACAAAAATACCATTTGCTTTGATTGTCGCACATCACCAAAGGTCTTTCTGTTGGAAACAAAAATGCACCTTCCTGAGTCCACCTATGAAATAAGATGGCTGCATTGTTCTATGAAAAAGCCTTTTTGTTGCTAGATAGACCCCATGAATGGATCACAAACAGATCCCAAATGTAATAAAATTAAAAATAAATAAAGTTATGCTCAAAAATATTATAAACTTTGGCAGATCTTGATTTTAAAGAGATTTTCATTCAATCAAGAAGTAGGAAGGAGGAAAGGCAGGTAGCCTTCAAAATAAAACCATGTATAAATTCACACGACAGAGAGAAACATAAAAAGAGAGACAGAAGATGGATAAATAAAAAGCTAAAAGAGACAGAAGATGGCTGCTCATATAAAGATGTATTCTCTGAGAAAGTGCCCCCACCCCCCAGACAAAACTTTTAGGGGAAACACTGGCATAGATAATGTTCTATCATTATTTTTAGACAAGGGTCATTTTTCCCCATGTCTAAAATACAGACAAATATGGAGAACTGGGTGTAAAACAAAAACGTTTTTAAAAAGAGGTTTACAATTCTAAAAAGAAGAACAAGCAAAACCTTTGAGAAAGTGCACCATGGAAGGCAATAGGGGTGCATAAAAGGAAATACAAAGGTGTTCTCTGAGAGGAAGGCTTGAAAAAAGAATGGGGAGCTTGGAGAACAAAATGCCAAGTTATGTAACAACAATCAAAGCAGATGCGCAGCGATGCGAGCCAGACCCATGTGGAGGCCAGTGTGCTACAGGACGCTCAGCAGCTGTCTGTGAGACATGTGGACTCTCTGAAGCATGAGATTTTCCATCAGGCAAATGCTCAAGTGAAGGGGCTCTCGCAGGGAGAGAGCGCTAGCCACCACACACACGGAGCAGAGGAAAATACTCTGGGTTGGTCCGGCAGAGGCAAAATGAATTATAGAACAGGGCTGCAGGAGTACAGCAAGAGAGAGTCTTGTCTAAATCAGCGAACTGAACTAACAGAAAACAGCTTTTGTCAAGAATAGGCTCTTTCACAGTTCGGGATGATTTAGATCTGAAAACCAGGCAATATCGAAACTCTGCCAGGCAAACTTTTACTTTTCACTATTTGTCTTTTATCTTCCTTTTCTTTCTCAGCAAGGTATTGCTAGCCATGTTCTTCTATGTTTGCTTATGTTGCCGTCTTTCCTGCTCAAACCAAACCAGCGGAGGCAGCCCGAGCAAGCCGGGTTCTGTCCAAAGAAAGCGCTCCTCTCTTCTGTCCCCTGTGGCCCTGGCCGTGCTTCACAAACAATCGGATGCATTATGTTGGTTTTCTTTGTTGAACAAATTAAAAAAGAAATAAAATAGAATTTTACGGACACAAAAGCGACAAATCAAACAAACACCGGCCGGCCCCAGAAGACGGTCAGTGTGGCGCCAGTTTCTGTGTTACATGCAATGAACATGCAATCCGCTGTAGCTTAGAAAAAGAATCAGCTCAGACTAGCAGAGCAGACCTGTACACAACATACATGTGAGTAGCCTGAAATATCTCTGAAGACCAGAGGTGAGGAAATGCGGCTTCATAGAGTAAGAACCCTCTCGAGCTGTCCTTCATCCTGTTCACTGAGCCAGGGGCCTCATCTATAAAGTGGCGTGCGCACAAAATGTGGCCTGAAACGTGCGCACGCCACTTTCCCACCCAAAAGATTGGAATCGTTTTTTTTTTATATTTATTAAACTTGACGGGGAAACGTGCGGTCCTCACGGCAACTCTGACCGATGACTTTAATCATAGATCAACTTCATCGTAAGCATTCAAAACCCCAGTGTTAGTCATGCTTGCGCTGGTGAAACATATTCAAACATAAGGACCTTTCAAATAAATGAAAAAAATTCCCATAAGCCAACTTAAATCCTAAATAACAGTCTGCGGGTTATCGAGGGTTTCTACCATCACATTCCTCTCCCCGATGATCACCAGGGTGACGTGTACCACAGATTGACAGATAAATTGTATCAAGGTGTGAGGCGATTACTTCAGTTGCTGTAAACAGTCTAACACACCCATGCGTAGTGCTGTGCGGTACGGGGCATTGACACTGCGGGAGGAAACTGCAAATGGAAGAGAGTTTTAGGGAATAAAGATTTCCTGGCTAGTGATGATGACTGGCCAATATGCCGCATTAGACACCAAGCATTGCATTCATTTGCTGCTTCTCTGGATGCATTTACACAGAGGAGCGTTGCGTAGGTCAGCTAATAACAGCTAGCGTTAGCTTACGTTGTCCGGGAGGTTTATAACTTCGCTTAGGTACGTTCAAGAGCTTCACTGACCTTTCTGTGTTGCTCTCCAAAATCCATGTGGTACTGTTCCATGTCATACAGACCATTCCGCTAATCAAAAATGAGCGTAATGGTTTATAAAAAAAATTAATAATGATCCTTCCGCAGGTTCACCTACGGCAACCTACCTAAGTGAGAACCTGAAATTAGAGATGCACAACTAGAAATTGTCTAAATTAGATTCTTTTTACCTTGATCAGCCATGACAGATGACCAGCTGGCCTCTGAAAGTCAGTAACCCAATCTTTTTCCATAAGTGAATGCACCGTATACAGCCTTCCAGGTGGAAGTTGTTACTTTAGAGAGAAGAAACAAGAGGTTAGCTGTTTTCATTAGCAGTGACCTGTGGCCTGTGTATAGTCTTTTAGGTTTTTGTAAAGTGATTTCCTTTTATGGGCTCTAACTACCAATGTTCAACATATTTCTAGCCTTCTACTTGATAGGTTGTAGTTTCTTAGGCCTCTTAACCCTAGACCTTGGATTAAAGGTGAATATTCTTGACCATTTCAGCCCTTACACTTTTCTGATGCCTTACTTTAAACATGAATCGCCTTGACGTCTCCATAATTTGTTTTAGTTTAATCTTCAAAACGGATTTAGCAAAAATCAGGTGGGCGGGCCCTCAGTTCGGACCTTCTACTGTCTTTAGGATCGTCAGTAGCATGTGAGGAAAGCTGGCAGCAGCTCTAGGTGTGCAGGGTAGGGAAGGGGGCAAGATGCTCAGCAAAAACTTGCTCTGGTAATAAAGGGTAGCAAGCACAGGCTAACGGACTGAAACCCAAGTGTCAGGTCAGACGGGAGCTCAAGAGCTTTTCTGAATCCACCTGCCAAAATAAGACAGCTAGCTTCAGCGCTTAGTGCCACTCAATCAATTTTTTTTTTGTTTTCTTAAGTCCTAACGTGAGATAAGCTGCCACAAATAGTTGCAAAAAATGCGCCATTTTATCCTTAGTTACAAACACTAGATGTCATTCACCTTATTTCGAAGCCAGCGTTTTCCGTTATGACCGTGCCCAACCGTTTGTTTTGATGCTACAGCTAGCAACCGTTAGCCACTATGCTAACGCTACCCGACCAAATACCGCGGTCAGTTAGCTCAGGTCGTCTTCACAAAGCAGGCGCAGCTGAGGAGCCAAAGAGCGTTTCTCTCTCACACGCACGCGCAGGAGTTTTCCCTGTTGGAAAATGACTGAAAAAGTGAATTTACCTTCGGGAGGAGGCCGATGTCAACAGCCGCGGCCTCTGGATGCTGATGGCTCAGCTGACAAAAAACAGTCGAAGACAGCGGTGCGCCCTGCTGCTGCGCCGCTTCGCCTGCTCACATCCCCCGCTGCTCCGAGGCAGTTGTTCGCCTGCCACCCGCCTCAGCTCACAGTTAAATTACAGCTCAGACAGATTCGCATCACAACAAACAGGTCTTACAAGTTCCCGAGGTGCTGTTCTCAGTCCTTTGTGGTCCCCGTTGTCCTCTCTGTGCTGTATTTTTTTTACCCCACAATGCAACGCGCACCCCTCACTGTGCCGTACTGGAAGAAACAGGAAGTGTCAAATGCGTCACCTCGGAAACCGAACACTTCTTTCACTTCATTCCTGATCAGATTGGACTTTTTTTAGACATTGAATTTGTAACACATTTTTTATCCTATCTATGTGATTCTTTTTTTCCCTTTAACTCGAGAATTATACTCTAAGCATTGGCTTTTTGATCGGTTTCTCTTCAAACAAATATTTTTTCTTCCTCCTGACAGATCTGTAATTGAATAGGAGCTATTTTTCAGCCTCTTTTGAGGTGTCTAAAAGCCTATGATTGGACCAAACGTCTTAGGTCTTAAAAGGTTAAAAGCGCCAGCAAAAAATTCACCTGCAAAAATTCAGCTGCAGAAATTTGTCTGAAAAAATGAAACTGCAAAAATTCAGCTGCAGATATTCGCCTGAAAAATAAACCGCTGCAGAAATTTGTCTGAAGAAAATTCACCGGTGAATTTTTGCCGACAAATTTCTGCAGCTGAATTTTGTCGGCAAATGACAAATTTTTGCAGGTGAAATTTATACTGGTGTGTTCAAAGTAAGAAAAAAACACAAACATAGTTTCACAGGATAAAAATTCAGTGTTATAAACTCAATGTCTAAAAATGTCAGATTAATTGAGACTATATCTCTGCATGGGACAAGTTGAGATAGTCTGAAGATCAGCTGACCGGCATGTAACACAATTTTCCTTTCAACACAATGACAGTTTGGTTTGATTTTTTTCCCGAGTTTTTTTCTGCAAATTATTATCATTCACCTTTAATTTAGAAACAGTGGTGTATATAGTTTAACTAAAACCAAAGTACAAATAATAATAATAATCGCCTGTGAGTGTTACAATTCAAAAATACAGACTGATGTCAGTCTAACTGATACCCGATATGTACTGCCGATATTTTTGGGGCCGATTCTTGAGGCCGATATTGTTTTTTCTTCCTCTATTAACGTGATAAAAAGGACAATGACAACAAATATTACACAAGTCTTAAAACTTGCGTTTAAACCAGCTAATATTATCAGCTTTATACCGCAGTTTGAAAGGTACACAGAAAAAACATGCGTCACCACTCTTGTGGCAGTGCTTTGCTCGCAGTTAATGATTGCATCACAGCAAGAAAAGAGCTTCTTTAGTTCAATGGGGAGAAGGAAGAGAAAAACACTGACCACCGGTGCACCGTGTGGACCTTATTTTATGTAAAGTTAGATGCTGTACATGTAGTGATTGGTAATTACTTTTGTGTGGATACATAATTCTCCATGGGAACAAAACAAAAACACGCTCAGCAGTGGCAGCTCGCCAGCTGGAGATCAGACATGGGTTTTTAAATACAGAAACAGACACACGCCGCTGTTTCCTCCTGCTCATAGTGAGAAAGCGACAGACTTTCAAAGGCAAGATACAGCTAAATTAGATAGTTAAAACTACATCAAAAGTTGAAAATGTACCTTGTTGTTGTCCGCTCTCTCTCCCAGGGATGGGGTGGCAATATATGTACGTCACGTGATCCCGAGTCCTGGTTGCTGAATACACTAATGAATTGCACTGCTGATACAAAAAGAAAATGCAAATATTGGCCAAAAATATTGGCCAGTCGATGTATCGGTCAACCTCTAATTTTTCTTTGGTAATTTGGGAGCATCTCACTTTGGTAATTTGGGAGCCTATCTAACTGCAGTCCACTTGACATTTGGGGACAAATCGACATAATAACATTTTAGTGACTGGTTAGAAGTTGCCATACTGACAGAGGTTTGTGTAAACTGTTCACAAACAGCAGCCATATTTAGCATGATGGCTAATTGCTGTAACCTTGCCTGCAAGATGAATTCTTGAGACTCCATCTTGTACCGCACCGTCTTCAACCGTTTGTATCTGAACCAAAAACGGTTCGGACCAATCACGTTGCTGTTTGTGGTTCAAGGCGGGACATGTCGGTGCAACGAAAGCAAGAGCTAACGAGCCCACAGCCCAAAAGACATCAAAATGGCATGCCTTGAGTAGCTTACCTTTTTGTTGTTTCTCATGACGTCTGCTGCTTACGTTTTGATACTGTAATTGGCTAAAACCAACCTTTGGTAGGTGGGCTCTAGGTGTCGGTTCGTCCAATCAACTGGGAGAGTTCTGCTGACTGTCTCTCCTTTCCCTCAACGGATTCAATAGGAGCAGTCCAAGATTGATAATGTGCAGAATGAAGAGTGCTACACATTATCAATCTAGCTGTCCAGGTTATAAGTGCTAAGCAGAATTCAATTAAATTCTAGTTATGTAGCGCCAATTCATAACACATGTCATCTCAAGGTACTTTACAAAATCAGAAGCAAATGGTGAGCTGTTGGTGCTTGTAGCTACAGTTTGTTGACTGTCCCGGTCCTTATCGCCTCATTGTTTGACAGCAGCAGAGTTGGAAGCAGGGCAAAGCTGTCAGCTGGCCTTTCACCTCCTCCATTTGACTTTTAGACATTTCCTTTTTTCACTTCTTACCAGTTGAGCTTTTCTTCATTGAGATTTCTTCGTACCAGTGACAAGCTTCACCTTAATGGAAGCAATGGATTCAATAATGTCTGAGACTTTAGAATGGAAGTCATCTGCCAGCTCATTTACTGAATTACAGGATAAAATGGAAGTGGAAGAGTAAACTTGGTTGAATGTTTCAGTAGAACTTATTATTACTTTTCTGTTTTCTTATAATATCTCTTTGGCTAATTGAGTCAGTGTAAATGATGCTTTCAAAGATAACAGAAAAGGGGTCCCACAAGGTGACATCAGTTGCAAAGACCTTGGAATAGTTGATGATCCCGTCCAAAATATTCCGTCTTTGCTTTTTTCTTTCTTTTCTTTTTTTCTTTTTTTTCCCCCAGTGTCCTGTCTAGCAATGTGGCAATAAGAATTGTTGTCTTAATACCAAATAGAGCTCGACAGATTTTACTTTCACAAGTGGAGCAGTCAGCCTTCGCCATAGTGCTCCGCTTGATTCGTGTATGTAAATAGTTTTTTTTTTTTTATTATTCGTTTATTTGATAGGGACAAGTATGTTTCATGAATCATGTCACACACTACAACATTTTAACTAAGGCTAATTCTCAATGCCTGTCCCCAGTTAGGATTTTACACAAAACACAGTGACTGTACACAAGGCACAACAGAACAAATTACACACTAAAACATCACAGATAAAAGATCAGGTCAGTTAAATTATTAATGTTCACATATCTGACCTTTCAATAAAAAGTCTTTAAGTTTATATTTAAAAAGGACCCAGTTTGACTCTCCCTTCAGTTCTGCAGGTAATGTATTCCATGTTTTGACACCTTGTACAGTGAAAGCTGATTGTCCGAAGGAAGTTTTGCGTCTGGGTACTTGACAGTTTCCACTGTGAGCTCCTCTTGTGACTGAGCCCACAGCTCTAAGAGGAACTACACAGTCACTCAAAACCTCAGGGGCCTGATCACGCAAGCATTTATGAACCAGTTTTAACTGAGCAAATTTGACAAAGTTCTCAAAGTTTAGCATTTTTAAATTGTTCAGACTAACACAGTGATGGGACCTAATTGGTTTTTTTATCTAAGATTTTTATAGCTCTATTGTATATCATCTGAAAAGGCTTGATAGTAGTGCTTGTGGCCTGTGACCAAGAACTAATGCAGTAACTTAGATGTGAAAAGATCATAGAGTGCACAAAACCGTGAGCAGCGTGAAACGGTAGGTAATCTCTAATCAGTTTGAATGTGTACAAGTTTGCTTTTGTTACTCTGGACACTTTTTTTACATGGCTGTTAAATTTCAATTTTGAGTCAAGTATTAGTCCTAGATACTTGATTTCTGAGACCTGCTGGATTCTGGCTCCATTTATCTGTAAATCTAATTCCTCAGATATGGGCTTGGTCCTAGAAGAGAAACAGACAGACATAGGTTTTTTTAACATTCAGAGACAGCCCTGTATTATGGAACCACACTGACACAGTTTGTAGATGTCCTGACAGTTCATTAGAAACTGCTTGCACAGTCTTTCCACGAACATAAATTACTGCATCGTCTGCGTATAACTGAAAACCTCCTGTTGGACAAGACTCTGGCAAGTCATTAATGTATAATGTAAAAAGTAGAGGGCCAAGGATGGATCCCTGTGGCACTCCTGTATTTATCTTTAAAAATGATGATTTTTCGTTGTTTATTGTGACACACTGCTCTCTACCTTCTAAGTATGATTCAAACCACTGTAAAGTTTTAGGTGAAAAATTTAATTTGAATAATTTTTCCATTATAATTTTATGATTTAACGTGTCAAATGCCTTTTTGAGATCCAAAATGACTGCGCCTACTATTTCCCCACTGTCTATTGCCAACTTTATTTTTTCAACAAAATAACAGTTTGCTGTATCGGTTGAATAATGTGGTCGGAAGCCA
This sequence comes from Fundulus diaphanus, assembly GCA_037039145.1. Taxonomy (NCBI): domain Eukaryota; kingdom Metazoa; phylum Chordata; class Actinopteri; order Cyprinodontiformes; family Fundulidae; genus Fundulus; species Fundulus diaphanus. The sequence continues at coordinate 49,443,454 of CM073124.1, read as the reverse complement.
AACTGTAGAGGATGTAAAATTTTATGATACTGTATGTACGCCATTAACTGGTTGGAGACTATTTTTTCTAACACCTTAGAAAATACAGGCAGGATGCTTATAGGCCGATAGTTACAGGCCTGGTCATGGGATCCTGGCTTAAAGATTGGCATAACTCTAGCCTGTTTCCAGGGTGCTGGAAATTGCCCGCTCTCGATGGACAAATTAATTACATGTGTTAGAGGTTTTATAAGTGCATTTTTGTTTCGTTTTACAAAGGCAGTATTAACGTGGGAGAGATCCATGCAATTACTTTGTTTAATTATATTTATGGCATCAAGCACAATGGATTCACTAGTCTGCTGTAAGGAGAATGTTGTGCTTGATGTGACTTGTTGTTGAATTGGTCTTAGAAGGTTTCCAAAATTAAACTGCTGGACCAGCTCCTCCACAGATGACACAAAATAATTATTAAATTCCTGGGCTATTTGTTTAATGTCTCTTATCTGCTGGTTTCCAATTTTAAGCTCAAACATTGTTGTTGTACTCTGTGACTTTACAATGCTATTTATTTGTTTCCACATTATAGATGGATTTCCTTTGGCTTCTGTTATTGTAGATATGTAATATTCTATTTTTGCATTTCTTAATTTTTTTGTGACACGATTTCTTAAACTTTTATATATGTTGATATCAGTATTTAATTTACTTTTAAGTGATTTCTTCAATGCCATGTCTCTCTCTTTCATCAATCTCCTGATGTCATCATTAAGCCACGGTAAAGATCTTTTTTTGAAATGTTTTTGTTTTTTGAGGAACTTAGAAATGACTTCTTCCAAACTACTTATTATTTCTTTGCAACAGTTGTGGACATCCTCATTTTCCAAAATATTGCTCCAACTGTTGCCATTTAATTCATTGTCTAAAACAGGGAAATCACGCTTAAAAATAGTTAATATATTTGATTTAACATTGTTAACATTTTGAAGGCGTTTTTTAGAAAGTTTTCGTGCTATCAAAATCATATTGTGGTCTGACAAACCGGTTAGAAAATTGTATGATTTCAATATTCGATCTTCTTTATTAGAGAATATTAAATCAATTTGGGTCTTTGAGATACTTGTGGCACCTTTCATTATCTGGGTAAAATCAAACTTTGTCATTAGGGTCTTAAGTTTTTTCCTTTTGCTAGAATTAAACCAGTCAATACTAAAATCACCCAGTATGATAACTTCTGACTTATGGGCAACCATTTTCAACAATTTATCTAGCTCACCATAAAACATTTCATTGCAAGAGGGGGGATTATATAAAACCACAATTAAAAAGTGCATGCTTGATGACAGTGATACTTCAACACAAATATGCTCAATGTTTACATCATGTTCAGAAGTGACTTTAGTACACTTAAAAGAGTCTCTTAAATAAATTGCCACTCCTCCTCCTTTGCCTGTTTTCCTATCATTTCTATAAATACTATATCCTGGAATATCAATTAGATTAGAGTGAATCTTACTATTGAGCCATGTCTCACTTAAGGCTAAGAAGTGCAAGTTTGACTTTATCAATAATGTCTTAATCTCATCATGCTTTGGCAACAAACTCCTGATGTTCAAATGTGCCCCAAATATACCCTTCGGTTTACTGTTTTTGTCCCTTATAACTTTAGCGTGGTTAACTGTTGAAAAAATCCGTTGGGATGAGTGCTTACTCACTACTGCTCCTGTTGTAGGTTTCAGTCCAGCTCCGTTCTGCTCTATAGGGTTAGAAACCGCCTCAGTTGTTATTATTGAAGATGGTCTATCCCGGCTCCTCGTTTTTATTGAGGGGGAAAAAAAATATTCGCACATTGTCCTCTTGTGGACAACGTGCGAATACAAAATACGTTGTGATTCATGCGGGGAGTATTTCAAATTATGTGGACATTACAATGGGAAAGTAGGAGAGTAAAGGAAGAACAAGAAGAGAAAAAAAGAAAGAGAAGAGGTGAAAGAAAGAGGAGATAAAAGGGAGAGAATGATAAAACGTCTTCAGTCTGCTTCATCACCTGCAAAGAGAGATGTAAAAAGAACAGCACAACCAACGGATATAGTATAACAGATACAATAAATTAACACCTTGATACCATTGCTAAATTATATGTATTATTATTTAATCCGAGATGTATAATGTGATAGCTGAGAAAAGAAAGTAAATAAATAAATTATGGGCTTTCTGTATAGAAGTGATTACTGAGTAACTGGAACCCAGCACCTGTGGGTGTTTGTGAGAGTGCACTTGTGTATGTAAAATTTATCCAAAAGAAAAATGCTCAATAGTGGTTGTGAAGAACCAAAGATCCGCCTCCCCCGAGCACCGAGGCAGGCGCTGGGGAACCCATAACCCCAGACCCCCAAAGGGGCCCCCAAAGCAGGGCGCCCAAGAGGGGCCAACACAGGAAATCTACCCCCCCCCCCCCCCACCAAGGGAAGAGGAGAGACGACCCCGAGGAAATCCCCCAGCCACCGCAATGCCGAAGCCCCCAGGAGCCGCGGGGGCGAGCCCGTGGGCTCCGCCGGCAGCCAGCTACGCTGAAGTGGAACCGTCCATGGGCCCCAGGGCCAATGCACCAGCTGGCCAAGGCGCCAGCTGGTGCATTGGCCCGCACCAGCTGGCTTGAAGTGGATGTGAAGGAAAGGGGGGGGGGGGGGGGGGGGAATGAGCTCCGCACCTAGCGGAGACTTGAGATGTTCTTGGGAGAGGGAGCGGTTCGGACCCGAACCTGGCAAAAAAAAACAACACAATCTCATTCACACCTTTTCACCCTAGTGCAAAATATTCCGTCTTTGTGTGTTGGCTGTTTAACATGTTGAGTCAAACAAACATTAAGTGCACAAACTATTTGTTTTGCTCTTCTGTCTAAGGGGTTGTCCACATGGAGGTTGAATACAATACTCTTTCAAGGTTTCCAATTGTTGCTTCACACGTCAAGGACTCCTCTGTCCATGATGAGATATTTCATTGCTGGATACTCATCAGTGATCATCCAGTTTAACAGACACCTTATTATGCAGAAATCTAAGAACTTTTTAAAGCTGCAAAAACATGTAATCTCATTCACAACTGGTTTGTGGCCAGTGGCTGGCTCTTTCTTATCCTGTTTAGAAGGAAACCATTTAGTCTAGTATCATACCTCTCGCTGGTTTTTGGAGATGAGCTTACCTTTGTCAGAGTCTTTTAGAGTAAACCTGTTTTCTAGTGGATGTCCTGTGTTTTCAGTTGGTTTTCTTTTATCGTTCGTTGTGACCACAGTCCGCTGCTGTTTTCTCCATGGTGTTGGGGTTGAAGAGATTTATCTCTGCAATGCTTGCTAAGCTGTTTAATCTAGGTGCAGGGTTCTTCCTGCCGTATTCCCAGATCGGAAGGAAGGGATATACCTTTTGACTTTGCGGGACTGTTCGTCAGTTCATTCTTATCAGCATTCTGTGTCTTGGTGATAGGCTACCAGTTGGCTGTCTGTCGGTCCTTTCACTTTTTAATCGTCATTCAGGTCATTTGATCACAATATACAACATTTACCTTCACATCCACTTCAAGCCAAAAAATTGTCATTTCAATCAGGAGAAAAAATGCAGCTGCTTCTAACATTATCTGGTCTCCCTTTCAAAACCAATTAAAATAAAAAGTACATAGAAATCAGTATGAATGCACTTTGCATCATTTTCTTCCACTTTACAACTTGGTTTAGTACGTAAAATCCCGATTAAATATATTGCTGTTTTTGGTTTAAGGTGACTAAATCTAAAATTCAAGGGGTTTAAATACTTTTGTGAGGCCCTGTACAATTTTGCCTGAGGGTTTTCTTTGGTCGTATAGTGAGAAGAGCCATTTGTTGACATAAATGTGTTTATTTGACCATTTTATTAACAAACAAAAATGAACAAAATTCAAAGGCAGCCTCTGCCATGTTAATTACATATTCAAAGTAAAAACCTTACAAAAATAAATAGCTTAGAAAGCTGTAACAATACTTTAGCATTGTCCTTCACTGAAGGAATATCAGCCTAATAATCCATTTCTTTATATTATATTATACTGTAAGTTAACAAAAGGAATGAATACAACAAATATACATATAGGAGACAGAAATCAGTGAGGGTTTCTATATGAAATATTAACAAATAACCACAAAGTCTAAAAAATTCATAACATTAGCAGTACTTTTTATAATCAGCAAAGATAGCATAACCATCACAAAACCATATAAAAACAGAAAGAAACTGGGGGGGCAGGGAAGCTTTGTTGCAATAAATATAATATACCGCTGCTCAAACTATAAGACAAACCTGCTTTAATAAACGTTGCTTGAATTGAAATAAAATAATTTCTTTCATAAATTGAACCCATGTTGCCTTGGACCAAATCAGTCTTCTTTGGTGAAGGCTCAGAATTAATTAAATTTCTGTAAGAACATCAAAATGATGATCCAGAATATAATGACTTGGGAAAAAATGACTTAAATGTTTATCTGGTAGAGCTGCATATGTTTTGAAGCCAGGCCCTAGTAATGAATAGTATTTTTTGTAACAGATATTACTTTTATAAATAGTCTGCAAACTGGGTCTTTTTATGCAAACTGTGAAGTGACTGCTGGAACCAGATTTCTGAAGACAGTAGACAGCTTATAGCTATAAGTTTTGGTTTTCTCATTTCGTGTCAATAATGTGTGAAATTGTATCAACCAGGGAGAGTGCTTTCGTACTACAGAAAATCTAAAGTAACAGTACTCATAGTCTACTATATGGAAATGTAGCTAAATGACTCCCTTAAACAATACAGTATATACCTGCAGGAGGTTATTTGTTTAATGGTTGACCAGGGGTCATAATTTGTCATATTTCACAAGAGTAAATGGGTCTAAATGGGGATAAGAACCAAAATGTAAGGAAATAGGGTCAGATACAAAGTTTTCAGGAGATGTTATGAAACTAAATTAAATTAAAAAAAAAAATTGTGCATTTTTATGACTATCTCCAAAGGAAATATGGATGCAGTGGTTTAAGTAAATAGGTATGTGGAGATAAGAAGGGGTGAACTGGTAATGTGTGGGGGGTATGAATTGACGAAGGGGTGAGGTGGCCCAGAACTGCTTTTAAAACATCCGCGGTGGATGTAAATAGTAAAAAAGGAACCAGAGATGAAAACTTTTCTCCAAGGTTGAAAAGCCTCATGGTTCAATCTTACATGCCTACCTGGACAGTAGACAGATGGCTCGATCAAAGCTCTCTAGCTTATTAGGCGCAGTGAAGAATGAATGGAGGTATACATACTCTGTATTGGCTTTTGACAGCAGGTTTCATGCTAATGTTCTGGGCCCACTTAAATTGGCATCTAACTCTAGAAGACAAATTGCAAATTATGCCAAAATAATTCCTATAATTATTCCTTTTTAAATCTCGTTCTAGTTGAACTCCTACTCTGCATTTAGAACTAGCATTTACACATAACATCACATGCACATCCTGAGGTAGATTTTCATTATTTGTAATCTTAATAGTGGTTGTCAAATGTCAACAAAAGAAAACTTTCATATAGGTAACAGCCTTTGATGTCACTTGATGAAACTATCTGGCAACATGGACAGATCGTAAGATAGTGAATCCAGGGATATAGACATGTACAAGTCTATCCAACACACTTCAGTTATTAGATACATCACCTGCAGTGCAGGTCACCATATTTTTCAGATTCTTAGAAATAAAACCGAGGTGGCTTTAGATTTGAGTTGTTTAGCAATTTTTTTAATTGAAAGTTGATGACTTTTCTCTAAAACTTAGACTCTAAGTCATCCAACATCTGTAGCTGTTTGCCAAAATGTCTGCTCCTGGTGCTCCCATTCACTTTTCCATCCTGGATTTGTATGTGCACTCCGACCGAAAAAGGAAAGTTCACTCTAATCGTGTTCTTCATAAGCAGTCATAGTTGTTACATTCCCCAGAGACTGGCTCTGGAATTTTGTTCGGATCACACATCTCTGGTTCTACGGTCTTGCCTGTGTAGTCTATGCAGAACACGCTCCGGCGGCGCTCACCCTGGCCGCAAGTTCGTGAGCAGGCAGACCAAGGACCCATCTGCCAAATGGGACACGGTAGATCCCCACAAGGCGTGATGTCTGTGGGCTTCAGCTCTTTGTCACACTGGCTGGAGAGAAAGCCATCGCTGTCTCGGCATTCAACGCTCCTCCTGGACCATCCAGAACCACAACTCTTGGAGCACTCTGACCACTCTCCTAGCACCCAGTCAGGGGCATCGCTGATAATATGTAAAGACAAGTATGAGCTCTTCTTCTCTTTAGATTTGTTAAACGTCACATCCTTAGGGATGAAAAAGGTATATTTGATCTTGGGGGGATTTGCATCCCCTCCCGTGGCCAGGACCTGAATTGTTATGGCTTCTTTCAGCTGCCTAAAGCTCTGGATCCTCTCTAATGTGGTGGAGGAGCCGCTGTACTTCAGTACTGCTCCCAGTACGGGGATGTCCTGCTCCACTGTGGATACAGAGAAGTTACCATTGAGGACGTAAGCCCCACTCTCTCTTTTCACAGCCAGGTAGTTCCCATCGTGCTTGATTCCTCGATGGCTCCTCTGCTTGATGTCAATGTTGGTAGCACCAACAGGAATCGTGACAACGTCGCTGTAGCCATAGCTGGTAGAAAGAAGAAGAAGCATTTAGATAACGCTCTCACTAGCTGATTTTCTGTTTCATCAAGTGCAGACGCTCATAACATTATTTACTTTAGGTAATATATTAACTATTAGTAAATAATTTGAGAACCCTACTGTGTGCTAAGGAAAGCTTGGACACGCTTTTATAATAATACCAATTCTCATATCGTGTTTCTAAGATAACACAAATATCTTTTTAGTTCTTTTATTCATAGGCAACCACTTTGTACCATTCAACAACACATCTCACAAGCTGGTTTGTTTCATTTGCAAGCAAAACAAGTTTTGCCATTTTTTAATGAAGGGAGATTGTAATGTGTGCGTTTGTTGCTGTGGTCTTACGTTGCTTTGTTGTAGGAGCCTGTTATCTTTCTGCAGCTGAGCCCATTTCCTCCACATTCTCCACACTTATCCACCCTCTTGCTGGATCCAATCACCTGGTCGCAGCCTGCTTTCACACACTGGCCTTGAACGCACACCGATGTGGTGTCGGGGCCGCAGGTTGTCCCGTCAATCACCTGCTGGGACACGAAAAGGAATTGTACAGGTATCATTATAGGTGTAATCCAACAGCAACCTTCAAATAAAAGTGCATGTTTTCATTGGTTTTTTTAGCAATGATACATGGAAAATAACCTTAGATCTCAAAGTGAGTTTTATCTCCAGGATGTCATCAGTAGATTGTGATCAGAATCTAGTTATCAGTTAAAAAGTATAAATGAAAGCAGAAACCTAATAAAACAGCTAATGAATTAGCTTTTATCTGTGCAAAGATTTAAAAAAATTCAAAAGACCCTGAATTTTCCCACTGCCTACATCTATCATTTAAATTAAATTCCAATATAAGAAAAGTATCTAATAGCAAAATGACATGTGCACTATTATTTCATGGATCACCACAGATTTCCCCCAATCTACATTTCACATGTCTTCTGCTGTTCCATGCAGATACTGTACCTTTGATTCAAACACTTTAAATTCACTGCTTCCCCTTGCCCTGCAGAACAGCTTACAGCGATCTCTGGGGGAAACTCCAGCATACTTCGGGATCCATTGTTTCACATTCCCATTGTGATCCATGTAATTAGGGCTGTTGTATTTCTCACATTGCTCTTCTCTGAAACTTTTACCTACACAGGGAACATAGAACAGAACATTAATCGAAATATATTATTTTTATAAGCAGATCAGCTCATTTTTCGCTCAGTCGATGCAAAGTAAAGGATTATACTTTTGTCTCATTACATTAAGATTGATAGTACCCTTCACAATATATATCCACTTTTATAGAATTTAAAATCAATGGTATACATGGCAAGATTTGGGGATAACGCTAACTGTATCCCAGAGAGAGTACAGATGCATGCCCACAATTTGACAGAAAGCACATAAACAAGCGGTCAGAAAAACATATTCTGAAATGATGAATTCAAACAAGAACTATAGTTTTATGAACTAAGAAGTATTGTGTCTGTTATGAAGACAGCACCACATTCCAACACGAGAACATTGTACCACCAGTGAAACAAGGTGGTTGTAGAAATCTGATTTGACCCTGTTTTGTTGCATTTGAGGCAGCATATGTTATTTTTGTGTTGATCTGTTGAAATATAATTTAGAGGGTTAAAAAAAGAAGCACAGAGGCATGACTTGTTAGTTATCTCTGTGGTTATGCTGCTAGGCTCTCCAATTTTTTCATTATTTGCAAGTATTGCTGCCATCAACTTTTGTTCTCTCTGATATTCCTTATCAGACATGCCTGGCCTGGTGCTTCTTTTTTTTTTTTTTTTGCTGGACAGAGTCTTTGAAAGTAGTATTGTAGCCATTTACTTTGCATAATCTGTGTTTTCTTTCTCATTGAAAGTTCACCTGCTTCAGGGTTCCTGAGTTGCCACTGTGCTGGAGCTGCCATATGTAAAGGGCTGGAAATAGTCTCGCTTCTAAACTTGCCTGTAGTATAAACACAGCTGTTCTGTGAGGGGATGAAATTTAGCATATATATGTACTACTTTACTTTCTACTGGTCTGTTACATAAAATCCCATTCAAATAGAGAATGTGCCTGTGTGTCTGTGTGTGTGTATATTTGTCAGCACTTTGAATCATCTTGTTACTGAAGAGTGCTTTATAAATAAACTTGCCTTGCCTTTACTACTAAAGTGAGGACCTCTTTCTGGTACTCATTTTTTTCAGGGCTAGGAGTTAGGTTTAGGACTAAGGTGTCAATTAGGTTTAGGTCAGGGTGAGGTACTGGTAAAGGTTAGGGTTTGGGTCAGGGTAACAAGGATGTATGTGTGTGTGTGTGTGTGTGTGTGTGTGTGTGTGTGTGTGTGTGTGTGTGTGTGTGTGTGTGTGTGTGTGTGTGTGTGTGTGTGTGTGTGTGTGTGTGTGCGTGCGTGTGAGAGAGTGTTACTTTTGATCTTATGATGAAACAGGTGCAACAAACAACTTAATCTGTAACATCTGCCGTGTCAATAAAAGGTACTTTTGTGGACAATCATCAAAAGCAGGTTTCCAAGGTAAACAGGAACCGGCCTAAACATGTGTTCACATGGTTCTCTTGTTCTATGCCCGAGGAAGCAATAAAATCTTTTCTTCTCCTAGTGTCTTTTAAAGTTAAACTGATATTCACCTTCACTGGTGTCACACGACTCTGTGTTGCAGGACTGGTACCGAACCCTCTGTCCCTCACAGTACTTCCCTCCATTCTGAGGCACAGGGTCAGTGCACTCCCGGTGAGAGAACTCCACCCCACCTCCGCATGTCCTGGAGCACTGCTGCCACGGTCCCCATGAGCTCCAGCTGCCATCCACAACCGTCTGTGGTTAAAGACAGAAAAGGAGAAGAAACATTCAGAGTGGTTGGTTAGAGCTCAGAGCCAAAGGCTGTGCAGCCTCAACCGCAGTCTGGGCTTCTGGGTTTGAGGCCGCTCAGTGTTTTAGAGTGCTGAGACTCAGAGCTAAATTTGTGTTGAAGTTCGGCACGCGCCCCCTGTCTCTGTCTGCCCACATTCCCGCCGCATGTGTCACTCACTGCTAGTGGAAGCTGCCATGCTTTGAGAGTTTGTGTAGCAACTGAGCGTGTTTTTGTTTGCTGGTGTGGCTTTGGCCTTCCTTTCTGGAGGTTTTATGAGTTTGGACCAGCAAACAGCTCAGCTGCCAAGAAATCTGGATCCATATGTAGATTTGTGTGTACGAGATATCAGACCAATGAAATTCAAATGCAACAGTGAGATGGGATCATGCAGAATAAACAAAGTTATAAAAGGTACAAAGAATAAGTTTGTGTTCACCAAATTCAAGAAATAATGCAGCCAGTATTTTGAGAGTATTCACTCTAATCCTAGAATTTATTTTTTTAATATATTTTGTTTATTTTGTTTCAATAGCCAGACAGGCTGCTTAGAGTTGACCTCTAGTAAAGATTGGATTCTCCCTAAGGAAATTGTGAATTTTAATATTGGATTCCAGTGTAAACCTCACAAATTGCTGTATTACTGTCTTAATGTCACCTGCTAAATGCAAAAGTTCTGTTTTAAACAACAGCTGGTGTTTATGAATAAACTGTACAGTGACAGCAGGGTTTGGCATTTTCTAAACTCGGGTCAGTACTTATAAACAGCACAGCAAATGTGAGTTACACACATTGTTTTAAACAGCGTTTCCAAACACCACCTGTAGGTATAAGACCTGATAGTGTTTATAAAGTGTGTTTGTAGATGCAGCTATAAATAGGGAATTTTGATTGCAGCTCTGGGCTCTGTTTCTTCTTGCTGCACCACCTGACGGCTTACAATAAAACAAACAGAAGAAGAAAGACTAGTGTTAACATTGAGGGTCTACGTGTTTATCCTAAACAAAAGCAGGTTAAAAGCATAGCTAACTTAGTAGTTTTAAACATGGTTTTCCGAATAGTTTGGTTGGTTCTGGGGCTCTACAAGCCCAGCTTCATTTCCAGACAACTTTGGGAGGATATTTCTTTTAAAATCAAACACTGAAGATATGATCATACCAGTGGCTGCATCACTTCTTCTGTCATCTTGCACACTCCGTGTAGACAGGTCCCATCGGACCGGCAGGGAGTGCCATCGGCCCAGGTTAGGCTGCCGTTCCTGGTGGAGCATTGCGGGGTACCATCCTCTCGGCACCACAGCTGGCGGCAGATATCGCTTTCTGACGTGTTGGGGCAGTGGACGAATTCCTCTCCAAAGATCTGCTGACACTGTTCATCCAGGCTGTACAGGGTGCCCGGCAGCTCCCGTGGCAGGGGGATGGCGCTCTCTGGGACATCCAGGAGGCAATCTCCTGGGGTTAGAAGCACAGTGGTCCTGGATTAGATTCAGGGTGACGGAGATTTTCTGCTTTTTGACGTTGTGGCTGTTGTACATGTGTTACTCTCTTTATGTGGTATAAGACCATTAGATAGAAAATCTGCACAAGTCCCCTCCTGAAATGAATGGTTTAACCTTAACAGATCCATCACGCTTTCCCACTATACTACTCTGAATCTGAACCTTTGCTAATTAAAAAGGATATTATTTCATCATTTCTCTAATGAAGTTTATTCGGTAAGGCTTTGAGTACTGTTGATAATCACATCATTTCAGATTGAATATTCCAAGCCACATGACTTTTTACTAGAGACGTTTTCCAACAGATTAAGAACAGATTTTTCAGCGCCAGCTGTTGCATTTGGCTGTAGAGGTGGAGAACAGGAAGGAGTTCATGCCATGAGTCAGTGGAAAGGAAGGTTCACCGATTGGTCTAGTAAGGATACAAACAATCCAAAACATATGACATAGGATAGGAGAGGGAGAAATGGAGATGGAGTCATGGTGAAAAAAAGCCTGAAAGCAAGAGGGAGGAGAAGAGGATGTGGAAATCTAGTGCAAGATAAACTATCAACAGAACCTATAATTTGGGTGAAGCAGCATGTTTAAGCAGGAAACACATCATTCATGAGAGAACACTCTGTTTAATATATCCCTGAATCAGCCCCATAACAAAGCCACAGTGTCCTGGCTGATGTCCAAATTGGCAGGAGGTTTACCGCTCCAAGGCAAAAGCCTGAAACACAGCATCACTCACCATGGCCGTTGTCAAAGAACTCGGTGATGTAGAGAGCGCTGCAGGGAGACCAAGGTGCTGATTTGTTGAGGCTGACAAACAGAGGAGCCATCAGGTAATGTCCTCCCATATCTCCAAATAGCTTCTCACACGTCTTGGAGTCATCGTGGGGCATGCTCAGAACGTGCCCTGCAGGAGGAGAGAACCAGAGGTAAAAATACATTCAAGATTTGAAGGCATTCAAAACTGTGGTCATGAGTGCCTGGCACACCTAATATCTCTAACAAAACTTTTCCATTTTAGCATGTTACTTTTCTTAATCGGTGACCCTAAATAAAGGCTGACCAAGCTCGTGAGCAGCAGTGAACGCAGCTTGCAGTCCATTGTCCTCAATAACTGAGCAGCTTCTCTTGGGATCGCACATTGTCCCGACATCTGCCACACCCAGCGTGTCACAACTCTTCTGTCCACAGATGTCCTGCAATGGTAAAACAGTTCAGTTCAGTTTTATTTATATAGCGCCAAATCAAAATACATATAATCTCAAGGCACTGTACAAAGACAAATTCAATCAAATCATCCTGATAGACAAAGTTTTGTCGATGGCTTTGCAGCAATCCCTCATACTGAGCATGTATGTAGCGATGGTGGAGAGGAAAACTCCCCTTTAACAGGAAGAAAGCTCCAGCAGAACTAGGCTCAGTGTGAACGACCATCTGGCTCAACCAACTGGGGTTAGAGAAGACAGAGCAGAGACACAAAAAAGAAAAGAAAAACACATTGATCCAGGCATCCTGGTAAATAAAACACGAACACTCAGATCCAATTGAGGCTAGGTGATTAGGTAAGCTGGTGCAAACAACTTTGATTGTGTTTACAGCTCTTTAAAGAAGATGCTCTGTTCCACAAAGTTTCCAATTGCCACATTCAGGACAGGTATGCTTGGGGAGTAGGATTGCAGCATTATCTTTTGCTTACCTTCGCATAACTCAGCTTTTCTCATGCTTAAGTGCATACAGGCTGCAGTATTCTTCTTCTTTGACTGTGACAGAGGCTGTGTTTAGGCCAGACATCACACAGATTCATGGCATGACTAAACTCACATTCAACAGAGCAGTAAGAGGGACCTGCTGTTACTTTCTAAAGCTCACATTCACTCATTTCTACATGTTTATAAAATCACTGTTTTTGTTGGTATGAGAAATGCTGACAAGTAATTCTGCTCACAGGTTCTTCTGCAGTTTTCTGTCAAATGCTTTATTCATACAGTTAAAGAACAGCAAAACCAGCCAATAAAGTATCACAGGTACAAACAACCAATGCCTTGATACCATCACCGAAGAATATACAGTATTATTTAATACGAAATGTATAAAGTGACAGCTTAAGATAATAATAGGGTTTTTATGTAGAGAACTGAATATTTAAGTACCTGGATCCATGCACCTGTAGGTGTTTGTAAGAGTGCGCTTGTGTATGTAAGGTTGATCCATAAGAAAAATGCTCAATAGTGGTTATGAGGAGCCAAAGACCCGCACCCCAGAGCACTGAAGTAGACGCCAGGGGAACCAGAACCACAGACGCCCAAAGGAACCCCCCAAGCAAAGGGGCCCAAGAGGGGTCAACATACAAAGCTGCCTCCCCCATCCCAGGGAAGAGCAGAAATTAGCCTGGGGAAACCCCCTACAGCCACAATACCAAAGCCCCCGGGAGTCACAGGGACGAGCCCATGGGCTCCGCCGGCAGCCAACTACGCCGGAACGGGTCAAGCCATGGGCCCAGAGATCCGAGGCCCAGGGGCTCCCTGCCACCCAGCGGGGCCCTGACAGAGCCACGGGGGCCAAGGCCCATCGAAGCAGCCACCAGGAGCAAGCCAGCGCCCAGCCCCAGATTCCGAGGACCACCAGCAAGTCAAGGCACCAGCCAACAGAGGAGAGCAGGACGGGGGGGAGATGGGCTCCACACTTAGTGTGGACAAAAAGTGTGGACAAAAGACAAAAAGAAAACCACGTACACAGTTACATTCACACGTTCCCACCCTAGTGCCCCCACATGCGAACTCTCCTACAAAAAAAAGGAGACACAGTGACACTGGCGCTCACCCCACACATCCTATACTCCCAGGCCCAGGCACCGGCACCCCAGAGGGGTACCTAGCCCCCTGATCGGGGAGGTGAACCCCAATCCCAGCCCAGACGACCTATGGGCCCATCCACCTGGCAATGATGCCAACATGAGCCGAACGGGCCAACCAACCAGAGCCCACCCCAAAGACCCTGCCCTCCATACCTAACCCCCCCCCCCCCCCCGACCCCCACAATCCAGGGGAGAGCAAAAGTGCCAGGCCCCAGCCTACCCAGAACCCTCAATGTCTAAATGTGAATGGGGGCAGAGGAAGCCACCAGGGGTCAGGCCGACGCAATCAATGCTCCCAACCCCCCTTGACGCCTTACCCCCCAGCCTTGTAATTGATGCCCTACATATATGTGTGTTGTGAGAATGTTGTAAATGAAAGTGTCTAAGATGTATAATAAAAGTGGGGTCAAGGACGTCACCAAACAGTCGGGCTGGGAAATCATCCCCTACCCCCAGCCACTCCCGAAACCCCCAAGGTCCTACATGTGTGGCAGCGTGATGGAGCCGGCAGAGGGAGATGTCCGGGGATGGGGAGGAATGACTGGGGAGCAACATGCCCTCTCAGGAAGTCAGCTCCCCCACTGACTCCAATAGGCACCCCCGTTCTCCAAAGACCCACCCAGAGAGGGAGGCTCCACTAGCCGTACCACCATAGTCCACGGGGCCAGAGATAGGTGGCAAGGGGACTGGGGGGACCCCCTCCGGACCCCTCTGCCGGTCCCCTTTTGCTCTCGGGACCGTCCGGGGGGAAGAAAAGGGGGAAAAAACACTCCAGTCAGCCAGCCCACCCGAACCATGCAGACCTCTGTTTCCCGAATAGAACCAGCACATAGTGCTGCCAGGAACCAGTATAGGAAACTTTTTGACCAATCTGTCTGTATGATTTCATTGAATCTGACTTAGTAAAGTGTCTTGAGATGACATGTGTTGTGAATTGGTGCTATATAAATAAAATTTTATTGAACGGAACTGAAATATTGAAGCAGCATCTTGAGTAATCAGCCGAGAAGCTAAAGACGGGGTGCAAATGGGCCTTCTGAATGGACAATGATGCTTAGCAACCCTTCAAATTAGCTACAAAGTGGCTAAAAGGCAGTATAGCCAATGATATACAGCTGGTATCCCTAAGCCTTGATCGTACTCCATAAAGGTTTGTGGGCAGAACTAAACAGGTGTGTGCAAGAAGGCAGCCAACAAACCTGATTCAGTTACAGCAGGTCTGGCAGAAACAACAGGCCTAAATTCCAGAAATCTGTTGTTAGAAGCTTCTGGAAGTTAACCCAAAATATTTGTTCAAGTGAAACCATTTAAAGGAAAATTCTACCAAAATACTAAGAAAATGCATGTGAACTTCTGACTTTGAAGTACATTTAAAAGATTCAGTGGAAAATCTTTCTGCCACTCAACAAATATATTATGTTATGTTATATATATATATATATATATATATATATATATATATATATATATATATATATATATATATATATATATATATATATTGATAAACAATACTTATCTAAAATAGGAAAAGTTTAGCCTGATATAGGAGGAAGGACAATAGAACAGCACCTGTGAAACAACACACACATGCACATCCTTATTTAATGTACAGAGAGAGGACCATGCCTTGATTTCCATAGACTTCCATTCATCTTCAAGTTTTTCTACGGCCTAATCCTGACCCTAGCCCTAACCCTACCCATTACCGTTTTATACCTAACCCTAAACTTAATTGACACCTTAGTCTTAAACCTAACCCCTAGCCCAGAAAAAAATGAGGATCAAAAAGAGGTCCTCACTTTACATCAAATCTTCACTATACTGGTAAAATGAGCAAGACATGTTCTTGTTCAGCTGCAAGTTCAAGTACACACACAGACACGCACGTACACACATACACACACACACACACGCACGTACGTACACACACACAACATAGTATGAAAGCTGTGAGGTGTCATTTACTATTTCTCCATTCCAGTTGGACTTTTTATTTTCCTTAAACTGAGTTGCTAGTCAGAATAGCAATACTGCTTCAATTATTCTACATTGTGTAATAATTCAGTGGAAGACACACTATTTGCAAAGTTTTATCATGTTAAGTAGAGTAGTATTTGCCAGTCTTGATATTCACATGCAGAGAGTGCTGGATTTTTAAACTATTGCATTTTTAGCGTCTGCCATGGCAACCTATTATATACAACCTTACAACATGTCGTTCAATGCATTTGCTGTTTAATAAAGTTGTTAAATGTCACCAGCTTTGATTTGGAAAAAATTAAAATACTGCAAAATGCTTTTCCAACATGGGAGAAGCTAGTCTTTGGATCCATGGCCTCAGCTCACCCCAACCCTGAGGCAGAACTCTGGGATCCAAAAGACATTTGGACTCAAAGTTGTAGACATTTAAAATGTAGCCCACCATGCATCGGTACACAATGTTCCACAACAGCAGCCATCCCACTAGTTAGCATAGGCATAGATCAGGGGTGTCAAACTCATTTTGGTTTAGGGGCCGCATACAGCTTAATCTGATCTCAAGAGGGCCACACGAGTAAACTCATTGCAAGATTAAATAGAACTAATAAAAGTGGACTTGTTGTTGATTTTTATATTAAATGAATTTCACTTTTACACAATATATTATGAATAACCTCAACGTTTTTAAGAAAAGTATGTACAATTTCAACAATACTTTTACTCAGTTAAACATTTACTTGTGCATTATGCATAAGAACTGATCACAGTGACTGTACAATGTTGAAAAACATTTATTCACATTTTTTGGAACTTAAAAACACTGTCCTGCATGACAAAATACATCAAACAGATAAAAATTAAGAAATGATTTAAAATCAATTTTCCACATCTGAAGCTCAGTGCTACCATCTGCTGATTAAAACACAGCGCCCCTCGTGGGCAATATAGGAACTGCAGATTTTCAATGAAACGAAGTACATGTTTTTTTCAATAATTGTTTTATCATTCTCTTCCTTTTATCTCCTCTTTCTTTCACCTTTTCTTTTTTTCTTCTTGTTCTTCCTTTCATCTCCTACTTTTCCATTGTAGTGTCCATATCATTTGAGATATTCCCCGCATGAATCATAATAAAACTATTCACATTCATAAATCAGGCGGGGCACTATGGCAAAAGCAGTACTGCTCCACTTGTGAAAGTCAAATCTGATGAGCTCTTTTTGGCATTAAGACAACAATTCTTATTGCCACATTGCCAGACAGGACACTGGGGAATTTTTTTTTTTTTTTTTTTTTTGTTGAATAATGATAATGCATGTAGCCACCAGGCCGGACTAAATTGTTCGGCGGGCCGGAACCGACCCACGGGCCGTATGTTTGACACCCCTGGCATAGATGCTAAACTAGATATATATGTCAAACACTATGCCATGGTAGAAGCACACTAGTAAGCAGTACTGGTAGGAAAGAAAATACAAGACAAAATGTTTCCACAAAGTCAAACTGTGTTTAACTTTTAGAGTTTAACAACAGCAAACCAAATTTTCTTCTGACAGATGCTTGGCACACATTCACAACCTTGAGCCAGCCAGACATTTAAGCCCTGACCCTTTAAGCATCTTCATCATGGCAGGGACTGATTTGTAGTGACACTAAAGTTAGCTCGTCCATGAGGAGCCTTCCTCCCTCTACATTTCAAAGCATATCTCCATGGAAATGGAAAACAATCATAAATTGGGTTTGCTTGAATGATGGTTTCCCCTGATTGAAAGCTACATCAACAAGTCCAACACAAGACGGAGAAAAACCATGTGTTCTGTTCATCATTTGCTTGATCCAGGGTCCAGATTTACATTCTAGTGTCAGGCAGTAAGCAAATAAACGCCAGGCCTGTCATCAAATCAGCCTCAACACTAGAGAGCTTACCTATAAAAACTTTAACAATAGCTGAGTTATTCACCCAATGTATTGTTAGCATCCTCATACCAGAAGGAAGCTGCCAGCCAAATATAAAGGAACTGGTCAATCACAACTGAAACCCTCTTGATTTCCTCTTGAAGCATCCATAAAGCATAATTTGTTTGCTCTGTGTTGACATTCCCCCTGCTTGGAATGGATTACAGCTTTTCCATTTCTGCAGTCTGTTTTCTGCATCCTTAATTGACCCGAAGGGCTGGAAGGACTTTCCTTTCTATCCCTACTCTTTATAATCCCCATGGCCCACAGTAAAAAAAAGAGAAATGTTTCTCCAAGAAAAGAATTTTATAACTTCTTGTTTGGTCATACATGATTCAAAGTAGCACGAATCTAAAGGAAATATTCGGAGGCACAACGTATCTAAAACTACAAGCTGTAGAAAATCTGTTATCGGGCATTTGGTAACATTTAAAGCCAACAATGGTCAGCTATGTTGGACTTTAACTAAACAGATTTTTTTTTTTTGTATCTGACAGCTTTGGCGTTAGCCTCTCTGAACATGTCAACAGGGGTCTAATTAATAAATGTTGTGTACACACAAAACGGGGCCTAAGTTTTGCATATGTCACTTTCCACGCAAAGGTGGTGATCTATAAAAAAAAAGAATAGTCATCAGAATGTGCGGTCCCTCACGCTAACTCTGACCCATGCGTAGGCTTGTTTTGGAGACAAGGGGGAAATAGCAATGCAGATGGTAAAGTGGGAAATTGCTATCATGATTCCTCTCAGACGTTCAATTTCACTCCATTTCAGACTGTAATCATAGATCGACTTTGTCATAAGCATTTAAAACCCCAGTGTTGTTCATCCTTGCACTGATGAGCCATAACTCTGCATAAGGACCTTTCAAACAAATAAAAAAGGCCTATAAACCAGCTAAGATCTTAAATCAAAGTCCACACAACATTTCATCAGTTTTCTATCATCACATTACAGTCTTTATATGCTCACTTGCTGGGAAGCTGTTTCTGAGATGCCTTCTACCCATCTTATTTCACCTGTATAATAACCAGAGAAGCAGGTTGGGAAGACTGAAGTAAGTTAATTCAGTCTTCCTAAAGCCAATAGAGTTCTGACTGAGAGCTTGGACAGTCTGTCCTCCACGTGCAAAAAGATGACAGTCTAACAAATACATTTAGATTAAACTGAACCAAGTTGAAAACATCAACTGGAAATTAGCTGAGCAGGTTAAAAACCAAATGGTTAACTACAGAAATGTCTTGTAGTGCAGAGAGAGGTCTTCTGGTAAAAAAAAAACAAAACATGCCTTTAAGAAAAACATGCTCCACCCTTCAGCAGGCTTTGACATTAATCCTCTAAGACAGATCTTTTCCTTAATTATCACCATAGTAACTGCCACTAAGCTTCCCTTTAAATCCCAATGTGCTGTGTATAAGTGTAGTTCACTTAGCCACTTTAAAAAAAGTTGCCATCTATAAATATCCATCAGTTACAGGTTCCTTAAGATGTCTACAGCAAGTCTATGAGAACAAATGACTGTCTGGAATAGTTTTTGCTTCTCCTCAGACAACTTCAAACACCCGCGGGACCTTTTATAGTGTTTTGGCCAGCTTGCCCCAAGGCCGAAGATGACTGGTTCTGCCCTCACCTTCTGTTCCCTGTTTACAGTGTAGCAAGCTGGGATAATTTATGAAGTCTGTTTGGACCCACCACACCCATGCTGGCAAAAAAGAAGGAAGGGCGTACATGTAAATATAGACACAGTCATTTTTTTATGTAAGAATGTCATTACAGGCCTTAGGTAAGGCCCATACAGTTGCTCTTTCATTCAAACCTAAATCTGGTTTTCACATTTAGTGGTCCACTGATGTCTTCAATAAATTACACATGATTCAATTGTTAAGAAGTACTCCAGCCCGGATCAGAGTATTGACCTTCAGTGACATGATGAAATATGTCTGTTTCTGAGAGAAATCAGAGCCTTATTTTGGAGTGATGTTGGTAGCACCTTTCTTGATTTTTGTTCTCTCCGTGTCTGAGGGGTCCCAGTCAGGGACCTAATGAACACAGTATTGTTTCTGACAAAAGATGGTGTTCCCCCCAGGCTACTTTAATGCACATGAATTACGAATTGCTATAAATGATTACTGCTCTCACAAATCATGGCTCACATGGGTAGCATCCTCTGTAATGTAGCCAAGATCCACAATTCCAAAAATAAATCGTACTTAAAGACATGCCACATGTCCTACATCTGCTATTTACATGACAAATACAGTCCAGAGCAAGATTTTTGGTTCACTCCACTAGGCATACCCGAACCTGATTGTTGCAAGGCCTTTAAATCAAGATATTAGTAAACTAAAAACTGTCTGACAATATACAACAGGCTGAAAAATCAGAATACAACACATCCTGCACTGATCTAAATAAATAAATAAATTCAAGAAAAAAATTCAAATTAAAATAAAAAGCCAGGTTTTGGGAATCATGCAAACCCTAGTGAGAACCATTATCCACAAATCAGGAAAACATAGAACAGCGGAGAACCTTCCCAGGAGTTGCTGGCCAAACAAAATGACTCCAAAAGCACATTGACAACACATCCAGGAGGTCACAAAAGACCCTAGAACAACACCTACAGCTCTGCAGGCCTCACTAGCCTCAGTTAAGGTCAGTGTTCATATTCTACAATAAGAAAGAGAGATGGAGCCAAAATGGCATCCATGGGAGGGGTTCAAAGCAAAAACACTTACTGAAAAAGAGCAAAAAGCCCTGTCTCTCATTTGTCAAAAAAACATTTTGATGATCCCAAAGATATTTGAATGTTCTGTGGACTAACGAAATAAAATATTTAATTATTGAAACATTTACATATGACAAAAAAGCAAAAACCAATGAAGTCTGTAAGGGGGCAAAAAAATAAAGAAATCCGAGGACTGTATCGAACTGGCATTAGATGGTATAAGATGTGTCAGCATGAGTGGATTGAGGTGTTACAGCTAGTTGCCAGACTGACTGACAGCCACCAAAAACATCTATGAGTAGATCTTAGCTCAGTGATGAGTAGAGATGGGTAAATCCTGCTTCAGAAAGTAAGAACCCTAAAAATCCTGCGATAACCGGGTGATAAACATTAGTCCCTGCCTGTGCTGTGGAGCTGGAAATGCAAATGGCTGGAACTAATCTCTGTGCAGGCTTTTTACTTTCTAAACCTGGATTATTCACCTTGACTGTTTGCTGCATCAAACATGTTGCTCCACTCACGATTCCTCACTTATTGCTTCTGAAGCCTGGTATGTACAGTATGTACCAGTTCCTTGCAGACCAAACAAATCAGTCAAATTATGTGCAGATCCGACCATTCCTTCAGGGTATCAGGCTAATCAGACTTTGTCACCAAATGCACAAAGCAGATCATGGCTCGGCCCTCACCTCTCTAGTGAACAGCATTGCCGTGTCGTAGTGCTCTGGATGCCTCTGGCTCGGTGGGTTGAAGAGCTGCTGCCAGGAGCAGAAGTTCCGCAGGGCCACGCCTCCGTTGCTGGATATCTCCGGTCCAACCTCCTCGTCCTCCACCACCAGCAGTTTCACCACCACTATGTTCACTGAGTTCTTAATAGTGGGGTGCTTGTACAGCTGGGCCGCCATGGACATGAGGGTGAGGACGTAGTGCTGCAGAGAGAAGAAAAAAAAAGGCATTCAAAATGTTTGAATGATGAAGAGCTGAACTGTTAGCTAGGGCCAGCCCCAGCTTGACCAGCTAGTTGTTTCATTCTGGGTTTTTTTTTTTTAAAGCAAATTTTGCATTTCAGATTTTATTACAGGTACATATTATGTTTGGTACAATTTCTTGCTTGCTACTTGTGTTTTAAAAGGGCTAGATCTTTTGTTTAGGTTGTATTATGTAAAATATCATATAATCATGATAGATGCAAACATTTCACGAGACAAATAGGGCCTTTTTGTGCTTGCTTATGCAATAAATGAATAAAAGTATAAGATAGTCACATGTTCAGTCCATCTACTGTAACTGGAGCTACAAGGCAGATTCAAGATTCTCTCAGTTTGTTAAAATTCTAATTTCAACATTATATAGTTTTGGCTTGTCTTTCTGGGTCTAATGGAAAAGAAACCTTTTTGGTCCAAACAAAGTTGGAATGATGGAGCACATGCGATGGGTCATTGGACAAATCAGACACTGATGCTGGAACATTTCTCCTGGTCGGCTTTAAAACAGGAAAAAAGAGACAAACCGCTTCGCATGCCTTCTCACGCCATGCCTGGAACAACTTTGGAGAAACTAGAGGTCTCATTATTTGTTTACTGACTGGAACTGTCTAAAGGGAGGCTAGGATGGTCTTGTAGACAGCTGGAGAGTGCACTATGATGTGTAAGCCCATTGACATCACTTTTCAGGGTCCCACATAGAAAGTTTTCCACATGTGCACAAAAGTCCACCTAGCTACAGGTGGGGATGTGTTTTAAATTTGAAATGTGTGTTTGTATTGGAGAATGGCTGGTATAACATTTAGTCCGTCTGATCTTGGTGTGTGGTTGGCTAAGAGGGCTTGGCAGCAGAGGGCAGTGCTAAATGCAAACAGACGGAGCTCGCCTAGGTTTAAGAAAGTCTTCTGATTTTGTTTTGCTTAAAGGCAGCAGAGACAGGATGTCCATGTTACATCATCCCTTTGAACTTTTTCACATTTTACTGCGTAAACGTCAACGTATTCTTTTGGGCTTTTATGCAACCATCCAACACAAAGCAGCTCAGGTTTGTGAGGCGGCAGTACTGTGGCACAGTGGGCAGAGCTGTTTTCTTGCAATTGGGAGGTTGTGGGTTCAGTTCCCACTCCCCCCTGCCACATGTCAATGTGCCCCTGAGCAGGGCACATAACCCAATGTTGCTGACTGTTCTGCATGTTGGCATGTGACTGGGCAAATGCATCCATAGTGTAAAGCACTTTGAATGGTCAGTATGACTAGAAAAGCTCTAAAGTCCACATGGATTTCACACTTTTTTACAGTGATAAAAATATGAGAAGTGTGTAGCCAGCCTCCTTTACTCTGACACCCCTAAAAAATCTACAGTAAACAATGACCTTCAGAAGACTCGTAGTTAGGAAATACAGTCCACACTTCTGAATTCAGTCTCACACAGCACACTACGAATATACACATCTTCTCCTAGCCTACATGAAAACCGCATGCACCAGAAAATGGAAACGGTCAATCCCCCTCAACACACCGGCACCGGGGTAAAACATGGCAGTGCCAGAAGTATGCTGTTAGGATGCCACTACCTAAATTTCCCCACTCTGGGAAAAGAAATGAGTTTTCTATCCAGCAGGAACCAAATAGCTGGTCAGAGTTAATGGGAGGATAAATGAAGTTGGACGCAGGGAAATCCTGGATGCAAACCAGTTGTTGAGAATCTGAGGCAATACTTGAAAAGTTCCCAGATGCTTTCTGTCCGATCTAATCGAGCATGAGATGTTCTGTGAGGAAAAGTGGGGAAAATGTTCAGCTTGTAGAGATATAAAGAGGGTTCCACAACAAATGTGGTAAGGCATCAGGCTCTCTGCACTATAAAATTTGCAGAGCATAGTAAAAGTGGAGCACAGTTCCACTCTCTGGCTTGAAGTGTGCTCACCTTGTTGGGATTTGCTATATAACAAAGTTGAACCTTGAGGAACTCTGACAGTGTGCTGTGACAGATACTTGTGCATTGCTTTTTTTCTGTGTTTTCTCCCTCTTCGAGTATACCCGGTTTAGTTCTATTTTTGGTTTTAGCAGAAGAAAAAAAAAACAGCTATACTTTCAGAATCAGAATCAGACATACGTTAATAATCCCAGAGGGAAATTGCTGAAATTGACTTTGCAGAGTAAATGTAGCCATTATCTACGTGTTATTGTAAAAACTCCACCTCTTTTGTCCTGTACGAACAGAGAGCGCCACTATTGGTGTTGCTTTTAGTTTAGCTCCACAGGGTTCACCACAGACCCCCACATCAAGCTCAGTGTGGAAGCACTTCGAAGTTGATACAGACATACCCCCAACAAATGGCCGCTGTAATGGCAGAGAGCGGTGGCTCTACAAAGTATTGACTAAAGGGGAGGGGGGGGGGGGGGGGTGTTTAACAGCTTTTCTGTTAAAACACATAGAAAACTATGCATTGTTTTTGTTCCACTTTACAATTATGCTCTACTTTGTGTTGGTCTATCACATATAAATAAATATAACACACTGATTTGTTGCTGTAATGGGGAAAATTTTGGAAAAATTCAAGTTATGTCAACACTTTTGCGAGGAACCCTGTATTTGCTGCAACCATTGGCTTATTTATGCAGCAGGGATAAAGTGAGGACGCCTTTAAGAAGTTTCTGACACTCTGAAGAGAAAAGAGCATTCAATAAATCTTGCAGACCCAATGAATCTTTAAGGATGATTGTGAGGCAATGCCGCCAAAACTTGACAAAGCTCAAAGGAATGTGCTCCAGCATTTCTTGCATTTCTGTTGCCTGACTTCTTCTCTCAGCCTGTGGAGATCAGCAGCCCAACGATTTCCTCTCAACCTCCCTCACTGCCAAAAGCAGGTTTTATCGAGCAGCAGAGGAAAACAAAACGATGCGTTGTGTTTTCTACTTGCTGTAAATTCAGGGTAAACAGACAGGTTAGGAAACTATGGGCACTGGCATCTGCTAAGAAGGTTAATGTGATGTTTGACTCACGCAAAGCTCCACAGTCAGGTTAAAGTTTGCTTCTCATGATATCAGTTTGAGACAGTAATTCCTGCCTTTAATAAACCTTCCATGGAAATGTATTCTTTCTTGGTCTCGATTAATCCTCAACTAAAGTGCCTGACAAGCTGCACAAAAAGCAGCAGCTTGTCAGGTCAGAAATAATGGGAACTGGGATCGCCTTTGTTTTGGCCCGCATTTCAGTCCAATTCAGAGCTCAGTCAGAGCTTTTTTGCTTATTATTTGGGATTCTAAAGAGTATGGCAACATCAGACCTGCACCTTGACAAACTGTGTGCTGTTGGATATTCCCAGATCATTTCAACATCAGAGATTAATGGAAGTTTTTTGTTGGAGTGTTCTGTTTTTTTTTTTGTTTTTTTTTTGGAACAGCCAATGGTTGAAAACTAAAACTTCTTACAACATGAATCATTTTACATGTTGAAGACCAATTTCTCTGGATTTTTGGTTAAGGTTTTAGCAGAATATCTTATAAGTATGTCTGATGTTTTCTTGAATCTTGTTATATTGGTAACTGAATGTTCTTATACAATGTAAAGCGCTTAGGTCAACTATTTGTTCTTAACATATCAAAATAACATGTTTATTTATCTATTTATTATTATTATTATTGGTTAGGTGATATTTGGAAAACACAACCTAAACGTTGGTCTTGTGACTGGATGAGAGTGATCTAATGTCCCCTGACCTTTATTTCATCTCCATAGAAGTGGGTCATGGTTGAGTCTGCTACGGCCAGGGTTTCTATGAAGCGTGGCTCTGAAACGAAGCGTCTCCGGCGAGCTTCCCCCCGTGCGTCACTGCCGCCGCGCGTAAAACTTTCCGCTCCGTGCGTCTCCGCAGAGCCATCAAACAGGAGGGGAACTCCGGGGCTCTCGGCGAGTATCCTCCTCCTGATGACATGCAGCTGCTCGGCAGAGTCCGGCCCCTGGCTGCCGCGGAGTTTGGGCTCGATCACATACTCCGTCCCCTCCGTGATGAAGGAGCCAAAGATGCCCGAGCACAGGCTGACCGCAACGAGCGAGTTCTCGTCCTGATCCACGTTACCGGAGAAAAAGCAGCTCTGCAGGCGTCCAGCGCTATCTTCTGTCCGGTTCATGAAGTCCCGCAGGTCGGAGTTTAGGTCAGGTCGGGTACCTGGGGCGCTGCGCGAAGCGCCCACTTCTCTGGCTCTGACGCGCTGGATGGTGAAGGAGGGCGACAAGAAGCTAGAGTCCGGGATGAGGTTCAGAGTCAGGTCCCTGCCGAACGCTCTCAGGGTAAATATTGGGTTCTCCTCACTTCTCTTCCAGAAGCGCCCGCTGATTCTGCCGTTAATCCGAACAGGCACAACATCATCCGATTCAAACTGAGAGGCAAGTGCTGCGTTGACTAAGCAGAAAAGCAAAGAGACGAAGCACACCGTGATGCACATCTTCTGACACAATGCAGCAAAAATTGGTGAGGGGGAAAAAACAGCTTTATGTTCAGGAAGTGGTGCGTTCTCGGCAGTCCAAATAATATCCTTCCCTAAACTCCCAGTCAGTCCTCTGTTTATGATCTGTCTGAGGAAGGCTTTCTTTATTCCTCTGAGCAGCACTGCAGTCTGGACGCATCAGGGGTATTTATACGTTCCGCTCTTCCCTGGGACATGACGGGGTTTATTTCTGATATCCCTACTTGCTGGAAATTCTCCTCCCACCAGCACTTCACGAGAAACTCGTGGAAAAAAACACGGATCCAATAAGAGCAGGCCGACACTTCGCCCTGCGGATGGGGCCTGACAACCGCGCTCCTATTATTAACCATCCCTGCTATATGGCAGCGACTGCACGTCTATATACAAGGCTACACATAACTGGAACACCGCCGCGGAGTTATTTTGGAGGCGTGTGAGAGTGGCAGGTCCCTCATACACAACTGCAACGCGCGCACACACCCCTTTACAAGGACAATCGTTTTTAATCGGTGCGCAACAGACCACTGCTGAACTACAAAATGCATTTTTCTAGGTGTTAAATGCCAGCTATTCAAATTATTCCAATACATTATCTGCCCTTCATCTCAGTACTGTAGGAAGACGTGCATTTGACACTGCAGCAAACACAATTGGATTACCAGTTCAGGCTTTTTCCACAGCACGGCAGCCACAGGTTGCACACACCATGTATAGGCCTACAGCACATGTGTCCCTCTGCAAGAGAATCAAGGGATCACGTTCATGGCCCAATGATAACATTACTTACTCTGACACTACTCCATGCTGTCTCTAACCCCATGGGATGCCAGATGATTGAAACCCAAAAGTTGACACCTTATATTTCTCACCAATCAGTCCAGCAAATAATTATCTGACCTCTTGAGTGCAACTATAGAGCAGTGAAATTCCATTTTGATGATCAGCTGAGCTCTAAATAGGGATAATATTATTAACAACATCTACAGCTGTATTTTTGATTGAAAAAAAAGAAAAAAAAGTTCTGTAAACATTTAGGCTATACTTTATCGAAAGATGTGCCTTACTTGTTATTCGGACTCCTCTAGCAAAAGAACTTTTGACAAATCCTGCGACTGTTGCTTGTGGGATCAGGATCCAGGGTCCTGATGAAAGTGCATCACCGCCATTCGCTGTTCGCTTCACCGGCTTCCCGTCTCCGTCCGGAACACCTACAATATTTCCCTGCTGATATTTCCCTGTCTCCACGGTAGTTACTTACTTGAAAGACCTCCTCACCCTTCACAGCCCCCCTCTCCATCTCTTATATCTCCCCTCCTCCAAAACCAACCTTCCTCATGTTCCCAGGACTCCATCCCGCATCATACCTCTGGCCATTCCCTGTGCTGCGCCTGGTCTGTGGAACGCGTTGCCTCCACACCTGAGGGCTGCCCAGACTGTGACACGCTTTAAAACAGACTTGAAATTATTTCTTTTTATCCAACGTCTTTAATGATCTCTTTTTAGAAGTTTTTCCTGTTTTTTTTTTTGCTTTTATTGGGCCCAGGACTTCTACTGGCGTATTTTTCAGCCTTTTATTTATAATCATTGTTCATGTTTATATTATATTGAATTGTTTGATTGACTGTAGCATTTGGAGATTTTATGTCAATGTCAATGTGTGCTATAAATAAAATTGATGATTATTATTATGATCGCTATGATCAGACTCCTTTTGGAGACATAAAAGTGTTTACGGATCCTAAGGGCGACACACATTGCCGGTGGGACCTCTGAAAACAAATTTAATTTGCAGCAGGTGGTTTGTATCTTGAAAATTAGTATTTTGAAACACAATGCATACACATGATCCCAGCAAGATAACTAACATAGTTTCTCTATCTATCTATCTATCTATCTATCTATCTATCTATCTATCTATCTATCTATCTATCTATCTATCTATCTATCTATCTATCTATCTATCTATCTATCTATCTATCTATCTATCTATCTATCTATCTATCTATCTATCTATCTATCTATCTATCTATCTATCTATCTATCTATCTATCTATCTATCTATCTCGGCACATCAGTCCCTCTCAGCTGCATTCACAGAAGATGTTGACCCTTCTGCATCCAGAATAATTTCATCATGTGTGCACAAAGCTGCTGCTGGCTGATCAGACAGAAAAAAATAAAGTAACTCCATCAGAATGTTTCTTTTGGGCCACTTTAGCAGATTGCACGCCCAGGTAAGTGAGGAAGATTAGAGATGTGACATTACAAAACATGACTCAACAGAAGAAGGTTCAGTTATAGTTCTTAACATGTTGAGGGTGTTTATTTAGAACAGACTGTGTGATCAGCATTCAGGATTCAGGTTTCCTCAGATTTATTTTATGTATAAGCATTGTTATCTAAACACATATAGAAACTGACAAAAATGCTGTTTTATACAAACTTTGCTGCTTCATTATTGTTAGATCTAGAAGCATTTTTTTGTTTTTCCTTGATCACAGAGCAGTTCTGTTTCACTGTTTCTTTTTAACATGGAGGGCAAACCAGATGACTTCACAAAAGAAAGAATAAAGGTGCTTGTTAGTCATGGTTCTGCTGCCAGGATGCCAGGATGTCTGTTGTGACAGAGGGGATCATCTGCAGCCTTAAAACCTATTTGTACGCACTCATGTCTGCAGCCTGCCTGGGAACCTGTATCCTTATCGGTCAGGTGTATTTGGTCTAAGCTTATAGGTTTTAAATTTATATTAAGGAACATTATCCCAGATTGGAAAGATGTTAAAAACACACTTTTATCCTGTTGTTCATAAACTATGGATTTTACATCCATTTGATTAACAAAATATAAAAGAAGAAATACTGCCTATTTTGTCTGACGTTGAAGCCAGCATAAATGTACTAACTTTGTACTAATTTAAGTAATTTAGTAGAAGTACATAATTATATATATTAAATAAACTTGAGCTCTTTAACTTGCAAAATTTGTCCCCAGAAGCATTAAGAAAAGTTTATCCACGTAGAATGTATAATAATAGTTTGATTTGTTAGGGTGGAAGGACAAAAGGAGCTGAGTGTTGAGTGCTGCTATAGCAAGGGGCGCCAGTTCTTGCTTTTAGTTTTCAGATCATCAGCGCTAACTCCTTTGTGCATTTCCTTCTTTCAATAAGACAAAGATTTCCCATCATTGCATTGTAAACACACAGGAGAGATTCTGGCCTGAAGGGTTTTGTTCCCTTTTCCGTGTATATTTCTTCCCTGAGTTTGAGCAGAAACATGTTAACCGTGATACCTTCTTCGGGAAACTTTCTCTTGTGTAACAAGAGGAAAGTCCTCGCTACCAGTGAAGCGCCTATGTTTTAAAATCCAAACCCAAACTCCTTTAAAAGCAGTTGTAACAGTAGATGGCGCAAGAGAACAACAATAGACTCTGAGTAAGTAGGCGTCGTTGAATTCCATCACCTCTTGGTGTCGCCGTTTCCTCGGATTTATTTTTTTCATAATCATTGTTATCTAAATTGTGGGCACACATTGAAACTAACAATTTTTTTTTTTTTTAATCTTTATGCCAGATCTTTCTACAATACACTGCAGTTTAGGAACATGCATCTTATACGTTTCATAGCTACTGAGAAATACAATTTCTGATTTTTAGAAGTTTATGTAAAGCTTTATTAGGTTCCGAATGAGATTAAGATCTGCGAACTTTCCTGACCATGGAGTCAAAACATGTTTGTTTTTTTTATTTTTTTTTATTCTGAGTCACAAAATTATCACTTGGGATCCAGCAGGATGTTTGGGACCTGTTTTTTTGTGGAAGTGTTTTTTAATACAAAATAAATGTGTGTTGACCCCACATGAGTGGTGTCATGGTGCTTCACTCCCAGCATGGACTGATGGCAGCATTCACCCTTTCCTCCCCGGAGAGTCCTTTTTCCTGCTGTTCTGAACAACCTGAGGGGGCCTATGATGGATGGCGACCTGTGCAGGACGTACCCTGCATCTCACCCAATAATGAACAAACGAATGAATGAATGAATAAATAAATGAATAGCTGGCTGGCTCGCTGGCCAAGCTGACTGATTGATTGATTGATTGATTGATTACCGGTCCTACATTCCTCTGCAGGCCGATCATGGTACTTTCTGCAGTCACTCTGCCTTTGATGTTTGTCCTGCCCTTGACACCAGTGAGCATCTAAAAGGTTTCTCCTGCTGCCTGCTGCCATTCCTGAGTGAGCTCTGCATTGGTGGCAACTCAACGCCTTAACTGAATTCTCTTCAGGAATTCAGTTAAGGCAGCATTTAAAGTTTTTTAGGCTCATTGAAGCTTTCAGCATAGAGAGTGAAATCTCTCTCTTGAAGGTCTTGGGGTTCCCACAAAAGTTGGATTAGAGCGTCATCTTACAAGCAGCAATAGTCTTGCCTGTGAAACCTTTATGCGTTTCCGTAGAGGTTACCGTGGTTGACAAAAGATAAATGTTTTCCAGCACATTTCTTCGTATCCAGTTAGAATGAAATAGATTTCAGATGCCCTGCCCTCATAAACACGTTCCTGTAAGCTGACCACTTTTTAGTGGGCATCCTTTCACATGATCACAAAACCATTTAGTGGCAGGAATAGTGCATATGAGGTTTTTTTTATGATAATTGTAATACATTTCCTTAACTTCCATCTGATCACTTTTCATAGCAATCTAGACTACAGGGCCCATTTAGTTAAATATCGTAACTGACGTTGCCAGTGGTGATCAGTTCACATTTTCCAGGCTCCTTTCTTTATATCTGTCATTGTGATGTTCCCAAGTCTCCTTAGCATCCTTGACACTGACATCTGTGTCGGATGTGGCCATCTACTGCAGAGAGAATCCATTCAACAGGGTGAGGTATTGTTGGCAATAAATCAGAAACTTGGAAAATCATAGCTAGCAAGTATTCCCTTCAAAACGCTCCTTTGTTTGAAATATATTAACACTGCACGCATTGATAATGCCACACTAGACTCAATGAAAATAAGCACCACAAAAACCCAAGCAGGAAAGTTTCTGAAAAGGACGAGTTTTTTTGTCAGTTTCAAAACGAAGGCGACTTTTGCACCCACATGACTTAACCTTTGCTCACATGTCAACAGCTTGAAAGTGTTTCTAAGTTGTATAACATGTCGGGACATATTTTAATTTATGTGTTCAGTTGAGTTTCCCAACATGATAACTGTAAAAAAAAAGTCACAGTGGGAAGAAAGAGCCTACAGGTTTGTTTTGTGTGCTTTTCTTGTACACTATCAACATACTGAGATTTGTTGCAGTTTCTTATTGGTTTCTGACGCCGTCAGTTCCTCTGATTGTTTATTCCTCTGGTTCTGGGTCGGTGGCAACGCAGGGAGGAGGAGATGCTCCAGCTGCTGACTCATGCTGCGCGGCAACACTATGATTTGGAGAGTTAAAGCAGCGCTTGCGCTCAGGTTTCATTTGACACCAACCGCCGGTTTTGAGCCCAGCTATAAAGCTCGGCAGCTGAAGAGGATCGTGTCCAGAGTGGAAGCGGTACAGGATGGGTGAGAAGTTGGGAGGAGGCACGCCTGCAGAAGTTTAGTAAGGACGCGCGAGTGGAGCGCGGTGCCATCACTCACACAAGCTCGCTTTACGCA
The DNA here is from genome assembly GCA_037039145.1 of Fundulus diaphanus. NCBI lineage: Eukaryota > Metazoa > Chordata > Actinopteri > Cyprinodontiformes > Fundulidae > Fundulus > Fundulus diaphanus. The sequence goes on along the minus strand of CM073124.1, from coordinate 49,411,810 downwards.
GAAATGGCTGGAGCTGCCGGTTTGCTACTCGTTTTCACGCAATTCACACTTCATTTGACATCATGCATGGAGGTGGATTTCTGCATACCTGTTCGCATTGACCACCAGGTGCGTGAAAAGCATGCGCACCGACGGGTGGAGCAGATGGATGGAAAGCATGTTGTTTTCAGACTGAGCGCTTTCAGTCAGGAGTTTTACCTGCACCTCGCATCGGATTCTAGTTTCATCGCAGCCGGCAGCGGATCTGCAGCATCCAACACTTCGGCTGACCTCAGGGGATGCTTCTACTCCGGTGATGTTAACGCAGACCCGGACTCCTTTGTGGCGGTTAGCCTGTGCAGGGGTCTGCAGGGCGGTTTCTCTTATAATGGCATGGAGTATTTCATCACTACAAGACCAGAAGACGCTGCAGCTGCGTCTGAATACGGGAACGTTTTGGAAATAACCCATATAATCAGCCGCCGAATGATTGCGCCACATTCAGGGGCCAACTTCACCAGCAGGTGTGGAGTCACATCACGGACCAACTTCAGCGTTTCCCTGGACAAATACAAACACCTCAATCAGCTGGACGCTGATGGCTTCACAGAAAATGTCCTGAAATACCTGGGGAGGTCCAAAAGATTCGCTTCTATCCCCCGCTTTGTGGAGGTGCTGGTAGTGGCAGATCAGTCCATGGCTGCATTCCACGGGGATGACCTTAAGCATTACCTTCTGACCCTGATGTCAGTAGCAGCCAGACTCTACAAGCACCCCAGCATACTTAACTCCATAAACATAGTGGTGGTGGGCTTCATGGTGATAAATGAAGCTGACAAGGGACCAAAGGTTTCCAGCAATGCTGCCTTAACTCTGCGCAACTTCTGCTCCTGGCAGAAGAAGTTGAATAAACCCAGTGATAAGCACCCAGAGTACTGGGACACTGCCATCCTGTTCACCAAACAGGTGGGTACCAGACAAGTGGGTTAGGTTTTAACCCCTCGGTGTTTCACTGACTGCTACTTTCCTTTGGCTGTCACATCCTTTTGTGCTCTATCATATAAAACTGCACTATTTGCCTCCGTTCTATGTTCTTGGTCTTATCTTATCATATTCACAACCCCTCCCTCTGCAGATTTTTGTGTTTATGTTTCGTGTCCAAATGCCTGATGAAATTAATGTGGAATTTTGTATTCCCTCACAGATGTTAATGTTTTTTCATTTTTTTTTTCAGTTTAAGTTTAGGAACTCACCCTCTAACTGGCCTCCTGATCATTTCTCCTCTACAAGTTAAAAAACTGCTGTGTAAAAATTCCTGTTTGGGTCATTTTACCAACCCAGTCGTCATTCATATATGGTTGACTTAACACTGCTGGTTGGGTTGTAAGTTTGAGTCAGCATAGGTTAGGTTTTCTCAACTTAAAATGTGTTAAAATTAAAGTAGTTTTAATGTCAAGGCTTTCAAAGGGTAGAACAAAAACAAACAAACAAATAAAAACAAACTGGCAAAAAGTTTTCTATTTAGATTAAAATAAAAAAAATTATCTGGTTTTTATATCTGCTTTATCTTTTCAGGGTCAATGGTCAAAAACAAAGTAAACCTGAAACCAGTCTATCACAGGGCAACATGACAGGGCAGAGACAGACAGAGCTAATAGCTAGATACACACACCTAAGATTGGCTAATTAAGCTAGTGGGCAGAGAAAACCCATAGGGAGAAAATGCAAATGCCACACATAACAGCTCCAGGCAGGATCCAACATTCTTGCTGTGATGCTACAGTTTGCCACACCGAAGGACTTTATTTCGTTATGTCAAATTCTGCATTTCAAAAATTATCTCAGAATGTCCAATAAAGACAATTTTATATGTATATTAAGACATGTTGACAGTTGCATTTGGATAACAATATACTCAGTATTAACAAAAAACTGCCGGTACATGTTGACTTTATCAGCAGCTGTAAATAGTTAGCACTAGCTTGCAGTAACCACTTTGCAGTTAGTGGACCGACGCTGTCTTAGGTAAACAAACTGGTTCTCATTATCACAGCCTACTGACGTTAACATTATTACTCACTAGCATTTTACTACCTGACCAGTTCTTATTTCATCACTAGACCCAACAAACTGGGTCAAGTTTTCCTGACCCAATGCTTCAAAAAAACCACCCGTCTGCCCAACAGCTAACTTTTCTTTCTTTATGAGTTTCAACAAAAAGGCAAATTTTTTCCATGTAATTCTGTTTGTGTGCGAGAGCCACTCTGTGTGAGTCGTTGACACCTTTAAAGTGATCAAAACATGTAAAACCAATATATTTGGAATATTAACAACTTCCTTGAGTTGCCGTGGCTGTTGTAGGATCACTATCTTGGCTAATACATTTATCCGGGTCACAGCTGTCAGTGCATCCCATGTGGCCCACACTGTTGTGAACTCTGTCTTACATATCTTCCCCCTCAGTGAATAACTTCTCCCTGTGTTTCTTTCTTGCTTGTAAGTGCCATCTGCTTTCAGTTAAGTTGTCTTTACTTTGGTTTATCTGATAGTGAAACACAAATCCAGGTAAAGGTTAGAAAGATAGAGAACACTTCCAATAATTGAAAAAAAAAACTTATTTACCCTGAAGGTTGAACTGTGTGACACATTCAGGAATGGTGTCATTGTGCTTACGGAGCACAATGTGTGCATCTGCTGTGTTGGAAAACTCTTTCAGCATGTTATGAAATGCAGGAGGGGTGTTGTACACATGTTTGGCAGAGGCTCCCTCTGGCATCTCTGCCTCATTGTGACACTAAGTCAACAGGTTCATCAGCAGCTTCGTTTTTGTATTAGCTTCAGCAGCAATGACTGTGATGGACTGGCGACTTGTCGAGGGTGTACCCCGCCTCTCGCTCAATGACCGCTGGATACTTCCCCTCCGACCCTGCACGCATAAGTGGATCTAGATAATGGTTGGATGAATAGATGGATAGCAGCAATGACAAGAGCAGACAGGAAGTTAAGATAGAGCCAGAAATATAATAGGGACTAAACATTCAAACTAAACAGTGAAACTGAGAGATGCAGGGTAGTAAAACACTGGAGAACAATGGCTGATAATGATCAGCGCTATGTCATTAGTGGGACTTATAGGGTAGTGCTTTGAGGTAAATGTGCTTAGAACATTCAGATAAACAATAATTCTGCTTATTGTAACGATAGACAAATACAGAATCTTTCAAAAGTAATCATACACACTCTACTTTTCAAATTACAGTTATAAACTATAGTGTATCCCATTCTGTAAAGAGGTTTCTTAAGAACATTAGTGACCAAACAACATCATGAAGGGCAAGGAACACAACAGACAGGTCAAGGAGAAGATTGTGGAGAGGTTTTAAGCAAGGTTATGTTCTAAAATAATATCCCAAGCTTTGAACATTCCCCAGAGCTTTGTTCAATCCATCATCCAAACATGGAGAGTTTGGTATAACTGCATACCCACCAGGACATGGTCATCCACCTAAACTGACAGGCTGGGCAAGGAAAGCATTAATCAGAGAAGAAACCAATTGGCCCATGGTAACTTTGGAGGAGCTGTAGAGAGCATCAGTGATGGGGCAATGTGATGACTGGCCAACTATTAGTTGGGTAGTCCACAAATTGGACGTTAATGATAGTGTGAAAAGAAGAGAGTTATTGCTGAAAGAAAGTCCCCTTTTTCAGTTTGTAGAGGATATAACAAAGTTGTGGAAGAAGTTGCTCTGGCCCGGATTCAACCAAAACCAAACTTTTTTGGTAACAATGTGCCAATGAGTGTTTCGGACGTTGTAAGAACACATTTCTTACTAGCTGCAAACAGAATAGTTCAATGAAAATGTGGCTGGAAATTCATGTGGTTTGGAGAGTGTAGTTATAAGAGCTTGAGAGTTTATGTTAAAAAACAAACATATGTTAAAGAAACAAAATGAAATTGTAACATATCGGTCTCTGTCATCAGGATCTCTGTGGAGCCACGACCTGTGATACGCTGGGGATGGCTGACGTTGGGACCATGTGTGATCCTAGGAGAAGTTGTTCTGTCATTGAGGATGATGGGTTACCCTCTGCTTTCACAACTGCTCATGAGCTTGGTAAGACAACTGTTTGTGGAGGAGGCGGAGCACGTATTATTTTTAAACACAAGGTACTACAAATTTGGCCACTGACATACACTTGCTTTGTGAGTAACTGGGGTGACTTGGTTTGAGGACTTTAAAGAGTATCCCTCAGACAAGGTTCTGGAGAGCTTAATTTCTCCAAATGATATAATTCATCCACCTGATCCTTAATTCTGTTTCTCAGATTATTAAATAAACAAAAGACTAGTCCAGCCTCCTGGTCTTACAGAGCAACTCTAAGATGTGCGTATACTAAACAGCAATAAACATTACTTTCAAACAACATTACTTTCTGTGGCACTGACTACAAAAGGCAAGTTGGAAAGCTGAAAACAATTGACGTGAGTTTATGAGCTAAAATGTTCATGCCTGAGGTTTTTTTCAATTCAATTCAATTCAATTTTATTTATATAGCGCCAATTCATGAAACATGTCATCTCAAGGCACTTTACAAAGTTAAGTTCAATCATATTATACAGATTGGGTCAGATTATACAGATTGGTCAAAAATGTTCCTATATAAGAAAACCAGTTGATTGCATCAAAGTCCCGACAAGCAGCATTCACTCCTGGAGAAGCGTAGAGCCACAGGGAGAGTCGTCTGCATTGTACATGGCTTTGCTGCAATCCCTCATACTGAGCAAGCATGAAGCGACAGTGGAAAGAAAAAACACCCGTTAGCGGGAAGGAAAAACCTCTAGCAGAACTTTGTCAAGGGTTTCCAAAGTTTTGATGACTGAGGGCCATTTTGCTGTCAAAAGCTATACAGGAATATATCTAGCTATGTATCTATCTATCTGTCTATCTATCTATATCTATCTATCTATATATATATATATATATATATATATATATATATATATATATATAGATATAGATATAAATTCAGAACAAATGCCCTCACATTTTATACACTGGGACCTGTTTTCTAAATATTTTGAAAACAATGCAACCACATGCTCTGACAGTCCAATGAGAAGTAGCCTGCGTTTCAAAATAGCATGGTCTACAGTGTCAAAACTTTTGAAAGACTAGTAAAGAGTGAAGCAGAGTGCTACAATTATATAATTTATCACCTTCATAGAAGGTGATAAATGCTAGTGAGTAATAATGTTAACGTCAGTAGGCTGTGATAATGAGAACCAGTTTGTTTACCTAAGACAGCGTCGGTCCACTAACTGCAAAGTGGTTACTGCAAGCTAGTGCTAACTATTTCATTTAGCCATGACACATCACTGTGACCTGTACTGTCGGGTGGGATGGTCTTCCCTCTCTACGAGGAGGCAGTGTCATTGGTACACTTTTATTTACAAGGCCCTTCTTGGATTACTGCCCTCTTACATTTGTACCTTACTTACACAGAAAAGCATGGCCTCTTATGCCCTGAGATCCAACAATCAGCTGTTGCTCACTGTTCCTTCTGGCCGCACAGAGCTAGGGAAGAAAGCCTTTATCTACGCAGCTCCTTGTGCGTGGAATTTTTTACAAAGAGACTGCAAGTTGACTGAGCTTTTATCCTTAAATGCTTTTAAGTTGAAAATGAAAGAATTTGAGACGGCTTCAGTTATCTGTAATTGTTTTATATGTTATTCTTTATGTACCTGTGATTTAATTCTAATGTATCTCAGTTTAATGTGTATCTTTGTTGCCTCTTGGCCAGGACTCCTTTGACAAGAGGTTTTTAATCTCAATGGGATTTTTTTTTCTGGTTAAATAATGGTTAAATAAAAAAAAGTTTCCCTATCCTCACCACCTGTGGCCCGTTGGTGAGGAAGTCACTGTTCCAGGAGCAGAGCAGTGCAGAGAATCCCAGTTTGTCCAGCTTCAGGGACAGTATATCTGGGAGCATGGTGTTGAAGGCAATGCTGAAGTACACAAATAGCATCCTAACATAGTTGTTAGAATGAGACAGAGCAATGCGTGCGAAGAAGCTGTTTATGGTGTCGTGGAGAGCTGGGTCATTGCTGAGCTGCTAATAACGGGGCTTATAATCTGTGATGGTCCTGATGCCTCTCCACGTTACATGGGTTGTTGCTCTTGCACTGCTTGCACCTGTGCTTTGCCTTCTGGATAGGGCTGGGCGAAAAAAAGCTTATCGATAAAAAAAAATGCATATTGATCGATATCGATAATTATTGAAAATATTTAAAACCATATTTTATGTGCAGCTCTGCCTGGACATTTTATGATATTGCTAAATTATTTAATTTTAATAAAGAACACAAACACAGAATTCCAATTAAATCTTTATTTAACCAACTTTTTTAACCATAACAGCATTTTTTTTAAGAAAAATAACTTAAGAGACCTGAATTATGTTATTAAATAAAGACTTTATTATTAAATAAAGACCTAAATAAATATACCAAATAAATAAATAAATAAAATAGCCTATTTAGGTGGGAATAGTACACTAGTTACTTCTCAGGTTTCATAAGTGAGAGGCTGACGCAGGTCCGAGGTTGTGGCGTGTAAGGACACAGGCTGCAGCTCATTTTGCACTGATTCACGGCACTCGTTGTACAATTGAGGGAGTGCTGTTAGAGAAAAAACTTGCGTCCCGGAACTTTATATCACGGACTTTGTACCTCGCGGAGTGGCGAGTAGTTGTTTGAAGCCAGGTTTTTTAACTGCAGACAACAGCAGCATGTCCGCGGTGTCGCGCGGAGCTGCACAGTTCGCGCAGCAGCTCGTGCGGAGTGAGCGGCTTACGTGATGAAACAAGTTGGTTGTGTTACCAGACTTTGTTTTTACCGGTTCCTTGCAAGTTTTACAAATCACTGGTTTATTTCTGTCAGACTGGCGAACTAGTAAAACCCCGTTTTGGGACCGTTTCCTCCGCCGCTACTTGCTGCGACATATTCACATGCTCTGTGTTGTGGTTTGAGAGGGCGGCGCTTTGTGACGGCGTGCCTGGGTCCGCGATTACGATTGGTCGAGAGGAAGTAGTGAACTAATATGATAGGCCGAAAGGAAGGAAGGAAAACTGTTTCTATCGAACTATTATCGACCCTATTTTTTCCTATCGTGCCACACGTCTATCGATCGATATATATTGTTATTGAATTATCGTCCAGCCCTACTTCTGGATGCCCTTTTTCAGCTCACTTCTAGTGCTACTGTAGGCCAGTCTATCCCCTGACTTATATGCTCCTTTCTGGGTCTTCAGCAGCGACTGCACTATGCTGTCTACCCATGGATTCTGGCTAGGAAACATTTTGATTGTCTTCATGGGTAGGACAGCATTAGTGCAAAAGAGAATATAGGACAGCTCAGATGATGTGTATTCGCCCATGGGATATAAATTGGAGGAGCAGCAACCCTGTATAGAATTTGCTAGAGACACATCGACTCCGCAGAAGAAATCGAGAAGGTGCATTAGATAAGCTGAGACAGTGGGGTTTTCGTACTGTTGTCCCCTTTTGTGGAATGTCCGCTCTTTTGCCAACAAAACAGCATCTCCTCAGCAGAACTAACCTGAGTTCTGCAGATCTGCCGCCTTCTTTTTTTTTTTACCAAGTCTTGCAGACAGCACAATTCACTTAGTGGAATTTTATCTTTTCCTGGCAGACTGCGCAATGGAGCTCAAGGGAAAACCGTGGGGAAGAGGACTCTGTCTCTCTATAAACAAAGGGTGGTGTACAGATGTCACAATGTTAAAGAAACCATGCGGGCTTCACTTTCAGACATTACTTATTAACTGTGAATCATTTTGTTCACGCCTGTAGTTTTCCTCGTTTGTTCTGGTCACTTTTTCCTTTCCACCTCATGCCAGTGTTAAAGAGGCATTGATATATCTGGCCGACTGGATAACTGATGTCGAGGAAAAACATTCAAAACTCCATGCTCATTGTTCTTGCGAACTTTGACAGGGCAAACCTTAGCAATGGACTTCCAAAGTATCGGCAGCACATTGAGTGTCCACCATGGACACTAACATGCTGGACCACTGCTACACTATATTAAAGGATGCCTTGAGCTTTGTCCTCCCATGCACTGTGACATCTTACCTTAGGATGTGTGTGTGCAGACTAACCAAACACCCTGGATCAGAGCAAAACTCAGGCAGCTTCATCAGACCAAAGAGGAGGCCTTGATAAGTAGGAACAGAGTCCTGTACAACCAGCCCAGTAACACACTAACTAAAAAGATCAAAGCAGCAAAAAGCTGCTTTGCTGAAAAGCTAGGAAAAATAGCCAGCAACCCCCCGTAAGTGTGGAGAAGCCTGCGAACACTTACTAACTATAGGAGCCCAGCCCCCACCTCTGCTGGATACCCCACCCAACTGCCATGCTCTCAACCCTCCTCTCCGACCCCCCATATGCACCCATAATTTAGAGGATGTGCACCGGCTCTTCCAGAAACAGAAGATCAGGAAGGCTCCTGGCCATGGCGATGTGTCACCATCCCGGTGACCATTTATGGGATCCACTATATCCCCGGGAAACCAACTGTGTCACCATCATAAAGAAATGCCCAGCAGATTATTTATTAAATATATATATTTATTATATATTTATTTTTATCGATTTACAGACAAAAAGATAAGATTTTCTTATGCAACTTGCTCTTGTTTTTAAATCATATTTTATTAGCTTGTTTATTTTAGTCAAATGTTGTAATTACTTGTAAGGCAAGGCATGCAAGTTTATTTGTATTGCATATTTAAGTAACAAGACAATTCAAAGTGCTGTACATGAACACAAAAAAGAAAACGTTACAGAGGAAAAAACATTGCAGTGGAGTAGTAGCAGCAGGTCAAGTTATAAGACAAGTTGGACTACAAACTTCAACATTCATTTTCAAAGGCAACTCTAAACTATTAGGTTTTTTACCTTGATTTAAAGGAACTCAGCACTTTTACGGTGTTCAAGGAGTTTGTTCCTGCTAAGTGGGGGTAAAGGCAGATCATCCGCTATTACCATATAACATAGAAAGGATTCTTGGATCAGTGTGTGCTTCTGTGCTTTTTTGTGTCTCTGCTCTGTCTTCTCTAACCCCCAGTCGGTCGAGGCAGATGCCCGTTCACACGGAGCCTGGTTGTGCTGGAAGTTTTTCTCCTTGTTAAAGGGGAGTTTTCCTCTCCACTGTCGCTTCATGCATGCTCAGTATGAGGGATTGCTGCAAAGCCATGGACAATGCAGATGACTGTCCACTGTGGCTCTACGCTCTTTCAGGAGGAGTGAATGCTGCTTGTCAAGACTGGCTTGTGGGACAACCAATAGATAAAGGTGATACCCCCGGAACTTGAGGGACAGAGGGAGTGAAAGCAGGACCAAAACTCTGACAAACCCCTACCATTCAGACGGAACGGCAGAGATCGGTTAGAGTTTTTACAGCCCTGAAGCTCCCACAGAGGTCGATTTTTTAACCTCCTTTTTCTGAATACATAATGCATTGACTACTGTCAGGATGGAAAGACCATTTTACCCAGTATAACAAAAAATGTTTCTGAACAGGATTACCAACTGTAGCTTTATGTAGGGGCCGACCCAGTTTTCTAGGAACTCTAAAACAATAGAGCGATCAACTGTGTCGAATGCTGCACTGAGGTCCATTGATACCAGCAATGTGGTTCTTCCACAGTCTGCATTTATACAGATATCAATAAACGTCTTGACAATGGCAGTCTCTGTACTGTGGTACAGAAACCTGACTGGAAAATGTCAAGGTGGCAGGTGATTATTAAGAAGGTGTTTAATTGCTGAAACACAGCGTTTTCAATAATCTTACTGATAAAGGGGAGATTTGAGATGGGACTGTATGCTGATAATTGCTGTTTTTAGGGACTGGGGGAATACACCTGACAGAAGGGACATGTTTATTATTCAAATCAAGTCAGTCATTATGGCAGGCAAAGCGTTCTTAAAGAAAGTTCTAGGTAGAACATTAAGAGCGCAGGAGGAGGAACTTAGTTGGTTTCCGATTTCTTCTAAGCTTTTCTAGCTTATCTGGCTGAATTGGGACATTTTGTCAAAATCAGTTCTTGTTTGAGGCACCTTGGGCACTGAACTTGGTATGGATGCCCCTCTAATCTTTTGAATTTTGTTAGTAAAGTAAGCAAATTCTGGTGGAGTGGAGTTCAGATGCCGCAGACACAGGAGGGTCTGTAAAGTTTCGTTCTACCTGCGCCTCTGTTACTAACTAATCTAAAGTTAGCAGTTAGCCAGGGTTTCCGCGGGGCATTAAAAATCATTAAAAGTCATTAAATATTTTTTTTTTAAATTAAGGCCTTAATTAGCATTAAAAGCCATTAAATGTGATTATCTGTGCCATTAAAAATGCCTTATTTTTTTTCTAAAAAAATACGTTCATAAAAACAGTTTCGTCAGATATATTATATCAGATATAACTGATTCCGCGTGTTTGCGTGGAACCAAACACGCTGAACTGCTTCCGGTTGATCGTAAAGCCGTATGTTTTTACAATGTTCGGAAAAGGAGCTTGAAGCGGAGAAAGAGCTAGACAATGGGAAAATGCAAATTTCAACAAAAGTGGATGGAAAACGAGGAATTCGGGACATGGCTGCAGCCTTTCGACGGTAAAGATGACGAAGGATTTTGCCGTGTTTGTAAAAAAAAAATTAAGCTTTGCACAATGGGTGTCAATGCTTCACGATCTCACATGAAGTCGGACAGTGTAGTCCAGGGTGTACGCGGGTATACGGCGTATACCCACTTATTTTTCAGTCATCATTACGTATACCCACTTCTGGAGCGATATTTGTGTCTTTTGTTTGAGCGCGCAGTGAGACAGGTATTCAGCGTTTAAACATCGCGCGCGCGCTCAAAACCTGTTTGCCACGTGCTCAAAACTGATAAACTCCTCTCAACCCACTATCCTCGGTTCCGTGTCTGCCCGTGACCTGCTACTTCCACGCTCAACACCAGCTGTGCGCTCACTGGATTCTCTCTGTGCGCTCGTGACTTTAAAAACTGTCCACCTCACCAGCCAATCACAGACAGGTTTATTTCCATCCAATCAGAGTAGGGCTTGCAAATACTGCATTCAGATGGATTAAATAAAAATGCTGCAGCTTTTGGCAGAAATTACTAAACATAACGGTGGGATTGAAGAAAAAACAACAACCAATAAACAGTTTAATATTTTAGCCTAAAATATTTAGTTTAAAATAATTCCTTGAGTTACTAAGTGAGGTGTGAAAAATCTTTTTGTCTCTTTTCTTTTCAGCTTCTGGGTGATGATGCAAAGTTTCTTGTGATCATAATCATCATCATTGTCATCATTATTTAAAGAGCACTTTAACACGAGGTAAAACAAAATAACATCTAATAAAATGACTTGGTTAACAACTCAACAGTTTAAAACAACAACAACAATAATAATAAGCTGATTAAATCCTTAAAAACAAACAGTTCTTTAAACTGAACTCTAAGATAAACAGGCAACCAGTGAAGGGAGGCCAGGATGGGCTAATGTGCTTTATTTTATGTTTTTCCATTAAAAGGTGTGCAGCAGCGTTTGAACCAGCTGCAGACGTTTGAGTGAGGACTGACCGATTCAGAGATAAAGAGAATTACACTAATCCAGCCATGATGAAATGAAGGCTTAGAGTAGTGTTTCCATATTTTTGCCTTGAAAGAATAGGTTTTACCTTTGCTTTGTTCCTTACATGATAAAAATGACTTAACTGAGGCCCCTTTTTGACTGTCAAGTTTAAAATCACCGTCCATTTTAAAATCGAGGGGCTAAACATTCATTGTCAGGGTGTCTAAATCAACAGGATCAACAGTTGTTTGGGTGTTTCAACTGGTATATTTGACAATTCATGATTTGCAAAATTTGAGTTTTGATGTTCTCTTCGTCATTAACTTTATCTCTTTCTACAGATTCTCTTTCTCATTCAATTTAGGACTTTCCATATGCCTTATCATCTAGGTCTATATTGAAAAACCTACAGTAAAGTAATGAAATGTTGATTCTGGATGTAGTGTAGGAATTCCTTCAATATAAACCAAAGAAAATTGTACATTACCTGCCAGAAGCTGGATAAAATCTTTAAAAGACAACAGTATTTTCACACCTCATGTAATATCTCAAGGAAATATGTTAATCTAAATGTTTTAGGCTAAATATTTTAGGCTAAAATGATGGTGAACCCTAGTGATGGATTTTTGGGTAAACTAAATAGAGCAGTGTTACATGTCATTGTTTCTAAAACAATGACATGTTACATATATATATATAGGAGAGTCATGGGTACTTGTTGATGGCATTAAAATTATTTCTACGAGCATTAAAGAGCATTAAATTAGGGTTACTCATTCCTGTATAAGCCCTGTTAGCAGAAAGGCAAACAATAAAAGTAAAAATAAATACCAGAGTAAATATTGCACAATTATTGGTAATATGGCATAGCCTATTTAGGTAAAAGAGGTGAAATGTTCAAGTTAAGCAGTGGAAAAACACCAGCCTATTTACAGAACAATATGAGATGATATGCAATATGCATGATAGTACAGGATTATCTCGAAGTAGCTAAGGTGTGTGCAAATGTACCTTAGCATAGACAATGGACATTTAACCAAATATTAGTGAGGATGTTTGTATTCATTTGAGGCTGTATGACCCTATAATTAAGACCCTTTGGAAAAGAAAATCCCTGATACATTTACATTTAAGTACCTAATTATGGTTTTGTAAAATCTATAAATTTGTGTGCTGCAATAGCTCCAATATATCCTTAAAAGGCTATAATGAATATAACCTTCGTGGCAATGACGACTGGATGTAAATTACTGCTCATTCATTGCGCTCAATAGTCTATGTGACAGCTTTATGGTCATTTTCAGCAACAGCTGCTTGAAAAGGTGGTTTAAAACAAAGCAGGACTTGTCCCTGAAACAGTATCCAAGAGAGGCACTATTGTCCCCCGTCCTCATACATGACCAGCAATTCCAGTTTCCTTTTCTAAACAATTCCGTTTATGACTGAACAAGTTAAACTCTCAGTTTAGATATATTTATATGAATATTAAACCTAAACATATTTAGAGAATGGAGATATTGGTTAAGCATATGAACCTAAGCAATGCTACATATCTTATTGTATTTCACTGCTGTCTGCTATATGTGTTGTGCTGCCTGGTAAAGATTAGTAAGAAATATTTGTACTTGTATTACTTTTCACCATACCCTCTTTGTATCTGCCCCAAAATTCCTGCTAATTGTGTTAAAGTGAAAACTGAGCTTTTTTGTATCTGCCAAAGCCATGACCCTGTTGTTTCTGCTCCCACCCTATCCCTGCAGGCCATGTCTTCAACATGCCCCATGACAATGTGAAGGCATGTGAGGAGGTATTTGGGAAGCTAAAGGACAACCACATGATGTCTCCCACCCTGATTCAGATAGACAGGAGTCGGCCCTGGTCAGTGTGCAGCGCAGCCATCATTACTGAGTTCCTGGACAGAGGTCATGGTTAGTCAACACTTCCTGAATTTAATCCTGAATTTTGTTCAGGCATCATTATCCAGCTGTGGGCTGTTAGGTATTAAATCTTTGTCCACAAAATTATTATTATTATTATTATTGTTGTTGTTATTGTATTAGGACATAACAATTAACTAGTTCTTGGCAGATTGCAAAACTCTAACCGCAAATGTAGAACAACATCCACACAAAAATGAAGGCAAAATTGAAAAGCAGTGAGTGAAGGGAAAAGTACACCCTTGATACCAATTTACATTCCCGCTCCTGGCGTCCTTTGTGCTGTCCAGTTAATGAAATCAAATTATGAAACGCAGAGTTTTAGCACAGTGTACTGTGATGCATAGCATGAGTCGGAGACACAACTCAAAGAGAAAAGGGGGCTACAATTTAGCAACTATTTTTTAATATTCAAGTCAGTCGATCTTGGTTGACCATGACTGGGACTGGGACTGTGGCATCTCAATAAATTTTTTTTCATCCATTCCATTTACCCAGTCTTCAGCTGTCAAAAAGATGGGATCAAATTTTATCATAAAATAGTTTAGCACTCAGAAGAGTTCAACTTGGTTCAGTTCAGTTTATGACAAACGGCATCTCAAGGAACTTTTCAATTCGGTCTAATCCCAATTCAGATCAATCCCACTAATTCCAATGACCTGCTAAATCTTATAACGCCGTCAAGGGTGAACAGTGCAAAAGTCTGTTGTGAGCTTTTGTATACTTGTGGTCAGATAAAATTTTAGAACATGGTAAAGATCAAATCGTGTGCATTTTGTTCTGATATGTGAAATGAAGATGTACACTTTTTTCAATGAATGCACATAGCTTTACCCTTGATTTATTCTTAAATAAGGTCTAAGGGTTGCACTAAAGCCTAAATCATATTGTTAAATCTGAATATTATACCAGATCATTTGCAAAAAAACAAACAAACAACAACAACAAAAGCTAATGTATCAGAGAACTCCTGGTATATATACACAACTTCCACAGCTACTGCCTGACTGTTTGTAGCTCTTTTTGTTTGTTTCTGAAGGTGACTGCCTGTTGGACCAGCCTCAGAAGCAACTCACTCTCCAGGACAGCCTGCCCGGCTCCAGCTACAGCCTGCACCGTCAGTGTGAGCTTGCCTTCGGCTCAGGCTCCAAACCCTGCCCCTACATGCAGGCCTGCACAAAGCTGTGGTGCACCGGGAATGCTCGTGGACAGCAGGTCTGTCAAACCCGGCACTTTCCCTGGGCTGACGGAACAAACTGCGGCTACGGCAAAGTGTGCTACCGAGGCGCCTGTGTTGATAACCACAGCACAATGCACAACAAGGTGAGACAGAGGGGAAACAAAGCCCTGTCCCATTTTACATAAACATTTTTATCAATGAGCAGTGAATCATGGTTCCTCTTCTGCCTTTCAACTAAGGTGGATGGCCGCTGGGGGAAGTGGGGTGCATTTGGAGACTGCTCGAGAAGTTGTGGTGGAGGTGTTCAGTTGGCAAGGAGGGAGTGTAATAATCCTGTCCCTGAGAATGGTGGGAAATACTGCTATGGCCTTCGCATAAAATACCGCTCATGTAACCTCATGCCTTGCCCTGAAACAGGTAAGCTCAAATTCAATTAGATTGGCTCTCTCTCTCCGTGCCATTTAAATGAAAATAAATTCAGAAAGTCCACCATTTTTCTAGGGTTTTATGTATCAGGGCATTATGAAAATGATCCTTAGCAGGTTCTAAAATTAGTTCAACCAAGTCAGAAGTGTCCAAAAGGACAAGCAGAGATGAAATATAAATAAACATTTCCCTTTATAGTCCCACAGAGGTGAAACTTTTCTCTGCGTTCAGAGCAGTGTGCAGCCAAACTGAGTGGTGCACAGGGATCACTCTGTGGTCAAGGGTCTTGCTCAGGGACCCAGAGTGACAGACATTAAGAGTTTTGAACCACCGATCTTTGCTGCCTTTCCAAGACGCAAACACCCAGCTCCTTAACCACTAGACCACCAGTACCCCTAGATGAAGTGCTGCTTATGAAATGCAAATCAAAAATAGATAATCGGCAAGTGTGACCACCACTATATTAGCAGAAATTTGAGCATTTCACTGGCCTGGCACTCATTGGCGTGTGTTAACACAATGTCCGAAAAGAAAGACATCGGCAACGTCCTTTGTGACACAAATGTTTCCATCTAATCTGGCAAATTACTCTCAGTAAAAAAATAATATGGAGACACAACTTAGGTGTAGGTTGCATCTGAATGAACCAGGGGATTTGTGATGGTCAAGGACTATTTTGCTGTCACAGGACCTGGGCACATTGCAGGCAGGGAGTCAGTCATGAACTCCTCTTTAAGTTACGTGCTATGAAGTCAAATTGGAGGATATCTTACTTACGGCCAAGGCGTGGTCAGTTTGATCACTGACAAGACAGTGATCAAAGACAGCAGCAAATCTACAACAGAAAGCCCAAAAAGGACGGAATCCTTTTGTTGCTATGGCTTTTCTAAAGGACAGTGATGCAGTTGGTAGCACTGTTGCCCTGCAGCAAGAAGGTCCAGGTGCTCCGGCGTCCTCTCACAGTCCAAAAATATGACCGTTAGGTTAATTGGTCTCTCTTAATTGGCCTTAGGTGTGAGTACATGATTGTCTGTCTTGTGTGTCTCTATCTTGGCCTGTGATGGACTGGTGATTAGTCCAGGGTATACCACACCTGTTACCCAATGACCACTGGAGATAGGAATCAGCCCCACTGCGACCTTGCACGGATAAGCCAGTATAGATAACGGATGGATGGCTTTGTCAAAATCCTACCTGTGCAGAACGCAAAGACAGAAGCAATGTTTGAAAGAATAGTGGCCCAAAATTCTTTCACAATGATGTTAGAAAACTACTACTGAGGGTTAGTGGTTCTACAGGCTGTCTAGTCATTGGATGTACTTATGTTTTCCACTGTCAGTTTTCTCATTTTGTCTTATATTTTTTAACTAAATGATTTGTTGTGCATTTTAGGTCAGATACAAATAATTTCAGAAGCTTATAAAGACAATTTTTTCATGTCCTGATATAAGTATCTTATTACTGAAACGGGGTGTACTACTATACGGAAAAAGTTGTTAGTAAATCAAGTCAAATGTTATGTCATTAAAATATTTGCCCACTGATTTCTTCAGTTTTTGTTTCTTTGTCACTCTTAAATTTTTCAGATCATGGTTATGTTACATCTTACTTCAAAATGGCCGAGGTGACTCATGACGTAAAGAAATCTAATCCTGATGTCTACTCAATTTGTAACTTTAGTCCTATCTCCAAGCTGCCTTTTGTTAGTAAATTAGTCAAAAAAGTTGTGGAAATCCAGCTCAGATCCTGGCTTTGTAGGCTGTAGATCTCCAATCATTTTGAGTTGGCTTTCTGAAGCCAACTGAGGCTGTTTGAGTAAAAGGTAACCATGATCTCTGCTGATGCAGAAAAATGTTCTGTCGGTCCTACTTGATTTCAGCTCCATCTTTGAGTCTGCACACCATACAAATTTGTTAATTAAGTCGAAGCTTCTGGCTGGCTTATCTGGCTCTGCATTGGACTGGTTTTCATAACTGATGTGGCATTTTTAATATATATAAATGTAATAATGGATGGGGTTATTACTGAATGTGAAACACCATTCATCTAATGTCTTACATTCTAACAAGAAAAGCCCAGAATCTAACAAGAAAAGCCAGTGATCCAAAGCTCACCAGCAAGTCCACTTCTAAATAGCAAGACAGTGAAACCAAATGAAGGTTTTGGATTGGCCTAGTCAAAACCCACACTTAAATCTGAATGAGATGCTGCGGTATGAGCTCTTCACGGTTTCATTTAAAAGACTCATTGCCAGTCCCTGGAAATGCTAGATGGCAGTTGCTGCTGCCAAGGGGGGCACAACCTTTTATGAATTTAGGGGCGACTCGTTTTTTCATCAGCCAGGCTGGTTTAGATAGTTTCTTTTCCTCAAAAAGTTTCATTTGAAAAGTGCATTTTGTATTTACTCAGATTATCTTTGTTGCAAAATAAAACTGTGTTGATTTAAAATATTTAAATGTGACAAACAAGCAAAAACAGAAAAAATAAGGGGAGGATAGTTTTCACAGCACTGTAGCCTGTATGCATCTTGTGTTTCTAGCTTTAAGTATACCAAGTGTTTATGTGAGTAGATTCAAGTGGATTACTTGCATATTATAAAAGTAACTGCAGATATTAATTTCTATTTATTAGGTCAAGATCAAGGTGTGGAATTTTAGTAAAATTAAAATGAAGTAAATATTTAATAAAGTGCAGAATGAAATCTTAATCAAATACTGTGTTTGTTTGTCTTATCCCACTCTTTAAGAAAGTTTATGACAAAGTTGAACAATGTTCCTAAAGAATTCATCACGCTCATCTTGATTTTTACTATTGCTGTTTTACTCTAAAATCTGCCCTGCTTCATCTGATTAGATGAATCAGTTTTCACTGTTAGAGCTATCAGTCAGCAATTGGTCTGTTTTTCATCTCCAGGCAAAAGTTTCCGTGAAGAGCAGTGTGAGGCATTCAATGGCTTAAACCTCAACACCAGCAGACTGGGAGCCAGCGTAGTTTGGGTTCCCAAATATTCTGGCATCTCTCCCAAGGATAAATGCAAGCTCATCTGCCGGGCCAATGGAACTGGATATTTCTATGTTCTGTCACCAAAGGTTTGCACATGTCCATTTAAAAAGTTGTCCCATAAAGTTTTACCTTAAGGCTGTGCACATTTATGAAACCAGGTGATTGAGACTTATTTAATTGTTTAGATTTTCTCTCTAACAAAGTTGTTGGATTGTAAAGGATTTTACATTATATGTTAAAAAGGGTTTGAGACCAATTTATCATAGTCTATAAAAACCGGATATATTTAAGAGGATTCTGTGACTTTTGAGAGTTCACGATACTAGGAAACTATAATTTATCTGCTGTAATGAGACTCTCTGCTGAGATTTTCTAGCTGCTATTCAAATAATAGGAACTTTGAATGCATCATATTGAACAGTGCTTCCAGCTTTCATTGAACTGCTATTAATCCTAATCAAGTACCACACCACATTGGACTTTATCTCAAAGCTAAGACCAGGAATTAAAAGAACTGTATGAAGAATAGCGTGCATATCAACTATTAGACTTCCAAATGCAGTCTGAACTCCAAGCAGGGAGACACACAGGCTAGAGTCACTTCACCGCTGTGGTTTGTCAGTACAATTTACGCAATCAGCAAGGAGACAGGAATGTTGCAAAAATACTAGCCTGTATACTTTACACATCGTCTCAGTTTTCAGTCATGTGTCTTTGTGCTGGAAGACTAAAACAATGTTAAACTTCTTGAGCAGAATGCAGACCATAATATGATGTGATCTGAATGTGGCAGGTTGTAGATGGGACGCCTTGTTCCCCTGACACCTCGGCGGTGTGCGTTCAGGGAAAATGCATCAAGGCCAGTTGCGACGGCAAGCTGGATTCTAACAAGAAGTTTGACAAGTGTGGCGTGTGTGGCGGGGACAACCAGGGCTGCAAGAAGGTCTCAGGAATGTTCACAAAGCCTGTGTAAGTATCCCACTTACACAAATTGTACTGTGCAATTTTACGCAAACCCCCCGAACTCTGGTATCCTTGAATATAATCCAGTGCAACCAATTGCCTTCAGGTGTCACCAAATTAGTAAATAATGTTAATCTTTCTGTTATTTTATCTGACTATTGATGCAGCTGTTTTATGAAGGGCTCAGAAGACTGTTAGAGAACATTAGTGAACAAGCAGCAGAATGAAGACCAAGGAACACAGCATACAGGACAAGGATATAGTTGTGGAGAAGTTTAAAAGGGGGTGTGGCAGAAGTTCTTAATCTGAAAATTTAAAGAGTAAGGCACAAACGCTTTTAAACTGACAGACTTGTCAAGGACAACATTAATTAGAGGAGCAGTCAGAAGCAGCCTGCATGTCTTTTGACAACTATAACAAATTGCATGACTGGTTGAGACAGTGACATGTTTGTTCACCCAGTAATAGTGATGGGGGTATTGTTAAAGTAATACAGAACCCCTACTGTGTGACACTGAATTATGGCCATCCAAGACATCCTGCAACAGCTATGATTTCAACTTTTTAACAAGTCACAAATGCCTATACTCCCATCTTACTATTGCATGTCTGACTTTTATTTGAATGGCTCAGGAAGGCATGACACCATAGGAAATAACACATTGCTGTGCAACACCTTTAACACATTTTGATCCCCAAGCAAGGCTCGCACAGATTTTATTATACATGTCAGAAATCCCGTCACACAAGCACAACAGCTCCAGCCAACCCTATGTCACACACATAAGATAAGATAAGATAAGATAAGATAAGGTACGATAAGAATTCCTTTATTGTCCCGCAGTGGGGAAATTTGGGTGTGACAGTGGGAAATACACAGACAGTTACACACAACATTTAGCAATGAAAAAAGAAAAAGGAACAAATCAGACTAATGTAAAATTATCTCTAAAGAAACACTAAGAGTAGAAGATAAAAGTAAATACCAGAGTAAATGAATATAAATATTTAACAGAGGAGAAATACATTTCTAACAGTGGAAAAGACTATATCCTCTTTGCATACACAATGCTGTGATATGCAATGTGCTAGATAGTGCAGCAGCATCCTGAAGTAGTTAAAGCATGTGGGATTATAAAGTCTAACAGCAGCTGGGATGAAGTACCTGCGGAAACGCTCCTTAGTTGGGCTGATCGATTTTGGAAAATAATCGAATTGCGATTTTTTATCTTAATATTGCGATTTAATGCAATTTTTTTCCAGTTTAATTTATCATGTCTTTTTAAACATATACAAACAACATATCAATTTGTTTCCTTGCCGTGCAGATTAGTTGCTAAAAGACCCACAGCGTCTAAACTCGGAGCAGAAATGATTGCGTTCTGCCTACGGTATATTTCAACTAAAATTGCAATTTTGACTTTTCTCTGCATTAACCACAAGCAACAAAAATGGCCTCTAAATAAAGATGTTTGTAAACTAGGACTATTTAAAGCAAGAACTTTTAATGTTTCTATTAATCAGAATATTATTCAAGAGAACAGCTTTTAATTGATTTGGACATCGATCCTTGTTGAACATAAAGTGCAAAGTGCAACCAACAAGCAAGTATATGTATTAAACTGATTGACCAATACTTAATGCTATGTATGATTATATAAACTCTAAAACAAGTAATAAAGTTAGATTATCTCACTGCTGCAACTGTCTTCCCTTCCATGTGGAGGCAAACCCACTTTAAACATTTAACTGACACCTAAAGTGTCTAATTCCCTAATTGATACATAGCCAAAAATTGCAGACCTCTGCCGTTTGGAAATTGCGTTTTTTTAAATTGCGATTATATTGAAAATGCGATTAATTGTGCAGCCCTACTCCTTAGAGCATCTGAGATACAGCAGTCTGTCACTGAAAGAGCTCTCCAGCTCTGCACCAGCTCCATGCATGGGGTGGTAGACATTGTCCATCAGTGATGGATTCCTTACAGTCCTTCTGTCTCCCACCACCTGCACTGGGTCCAGGGGGAATCACAGGACAGAGCTGGCTCTCCTAATAACTTTATCCAGCCGCTTCCTCTCAGCAATAGATAAGCTGCTGCTCCAACAAACCACACCATAGAAGATGGCTGATGCCACCAAAGAGTCAAAGAAGGTCTTCAGAAGTGTCCCTAGCACTCCAAAAGACCTCAGTCTCCTCAGGAAGTAGAGTGTGTTCTGTCCTTCCTTGTAAAGAACATCAGTATTGTCCAATCTAGTTTGTTGTACGCATCACTTCTACTGAATCTATGCAACTAAAATATCGCAGCAATGAACCTAAAATAATCTCACACCACTTTATCCTGATACCTTACCTACCTTGGGATGCTTCAAAATAAAGTGAAAACAATGGCATCACTTCCAGTCTGATTAATTTGGCCAGTAAGTATATGACTTCTTTGGGATACTCATATAGAATTGACATATTATTCATATTTGTTCGGATAATTGTTTATTGTTTTTTTTTTTGCTGTTTTGAGATATACTTAAAGTAATTTACCCCATGATGACATTCCACACCACTGATCCCAAGATGCATTTGTTATTAAGAACGGGACACATCAAAATGAGATGTGTCCCGTTCTTCAAATATGTGACAGGACTAGATGTGCAGCAAAATTCCCGCTTGTTCATACATGGCAAGATAGGAAACAGTCTGTAAGCAGCTTTGGCTCCAGTTTCTTAAGGTGCCGTTTTTGGAATACCATCATTTGAGACATTCAACATTCTTTACTCCTATGTTGTTCTTAGCAAGAAGTGTGTTTATGCCAAGCTCTGCTCAATATGCTCTGTTTATTTTCTGTACCGAATGTCCAGATTTCCACAGATAAAATTGTAAACAATAAAATGTTCCCTTACCACTCAGGGTTGAGTGCCTATAGCAAAACCTTGCCCTTTGGCTGAGATCACTTAAAGTCCTTCACACAGATAACATCTACTCTAACTCAAATCATTTATTCTTTTATTTTTCAGCAGTAAATCTTTTTTTTTTAAAGTTATATTTAAAATGTCCTCTCTTGTTCTTCAGTAATGGCTACAACTTTGTTGTGGCACTGCCCATTGGAGCCTCCAATATTGACATCCGCCAACGGGGATACAGAGGAATGGTCAGTGATGAAAACTACCTAGCTGTGAAGAATCGGCATGGTAAATACCTCTTAAATGGCAACTACGTGGTGTCAGCTGCAGAGCGGGACCTGCTACTTAAAGGCAGCCTGCTGCGCTACAGTGGCACTTCCACATCTGTGGAGATTCTCCAGGCTACCAGACCTTTGCAAGAGCCTTTAACTGTGGAGGTGCTCTCTGTGGGAAAGATGACTCCTCCCAGGATCCGCTACTCCTTTTACATCTCAAAGGAGCGTAAAGAGGAGAATACTCTTCGGAAAGAGGAGAAAAGCCAAAAATCACAGAACAGTGTCTTGATTGATGACAAAAACAAGGTAATTAAAAATGAAGTGATGACGAAGAGACCTGTTAGTCACTGGGTCACAGCAGGATGGGATTCATGCACAGTGACTTGTGGGAATGGTCTGCAGAAGAGGCTGGTCCACTGCCAGAGCATAGAAGGACATCTTGCTACAGATTGTGACAGTGCTAAAAGACCTGCAGCAGTAAGAGTGTGTGGGGATCCATGTCCCATGTGGAATGTAGGAACCTGGTCTCAGTGCTCTAAGTCCTGTGGAAAAGGCTTTAAAAGACGTCCAGTGCGCTGCATTACGGAGAATGGCCTTAATCTGCCGAGAAACCACTGCTCTGGAAAGAGGAAACCTCAGGAATTGGATCTTTGCAACTTGAAACCATGCTAGTGCCAAACTGACTCAGTGGGTTTACTGAATCTAGTGTATCTTTCTCCATAACTTTTACCATGATGAATCCAACGTTAAGAGCAAAAACTCTTGAATACTGCGCTGGGGTTTCTGACACACCATTGTCTTAAAAGACATTGTTTACTAAAGTCAAAAAAGGTTAAACCCATCTGGCAAAGGTTACCATTTACATTAGTCTACCTCCATCTGAACCTATCAGGATAATACCTGCATGAGTATGAGTGCTCTTTTGATGCATGTCATACATATTGCTATTTGTTGTCCAGCTGGCAAACTGAGTGCTGTTCAAGGACATCTCTTTCTGCATTAGCAATTAGACATGCCAAAATGTCTGTGTTTCACACCAGATTAGACAGTTCAGCAAGACATCAGAACCCTATCTTTATGTTAAGATTTATTGTTTTTGTGCCTGATATTCAGAATAAAAAGTAGTATGAGATTAAAAGAGCTGGTGTAAAAATTAAAAGAGAGAGAGGCGATCCAGATACAGGAAACATGTAAATAATTGGTTTTGTCATCAGAGGCAGTTGGTAATCCTGTTCAGAACCACTTTTTGTTATACTAGGTAAAATGGTCCTTTCATCCTGAAAGTATTCAGTACAGTATGTATTCAAAAAAGGAGGTTAAAAAACTTGATCTCCCAGTGTGCGCACACGTTCTTTGTTAGTTTCCGCTTGTTGGCTGCACATGCACACTTCTAGTGTTTATGTATCCAGTTAGCTTAGCAGTTAGCTTCAGTGTTATCCATTCATTGTAGCTACACTGCTCTCACCGTAGACTTTGAACATGGCTGAGAGTCGCAAGAAGTAAACAGCGTACAAGTTTATGAGAAGAAGAGGAAGATCTCAGTAGAAAGAAAAAAGACCAGAGTGGATTTGGGAGATTTTTTTCACGAGATCCCCCTGAGGTGCGGAAGAGCAGGTAAGACGGTCTTGTGCATGTGCTGTTATTTAAAAAGGGACTTGGGGAAACTTCCGGAAAAATTGCCGATTCTACCTTTTAACAATTAAAAAAAGGGAGATTTGTGACATTTAATCTCAGTACTTCGAGTGTTACTGGAGAACTGGGCGGAAAGTGAAACACCATGTAACTGGTGCTCTGTTTTTACTTTTTATTCTTGCTTCTGTTCAGATGACCCTGCTCTGATACAAAACCTTCAAACTCCATCTGACATCAGATAGATCAGCTTGTTCTTCATACACAATGGAGCAGAAGAAAAAATGTTTCCCAAGCTCTATCAACATTTTTTACACACCTATTTAATTTTTTTCTAACAATTCTCCAAAAAACAGAAAAAGTTTAAAGACCTTAAAAGTTCACTTGTAAGTGGTTTCGCAATTCAGGCAAGCATGTTCTGAATTGCCAAATGTTTAGTATGTCCTCAAATGTTGGTGTGTGTCTGATCATTACCTTGCTGCATATCTATGTTTGAGCTTAAGGTCACAAATTGATGTGACATTCAGGAATTTCTACTAGAGAGCAGAATTCATGGTTTCATCAATTATAGTCTGTCATCCCACTCCTGAAGCAGCTCAAGACCATCACACTACTACCACTATGGTTCACTCCAGGTACTATGCTTTTTTTCTGTACTGCTTTGTTAGTTCTAATTAGGACACACGCCTTCGAAATAAGTTCTCTTATCTCTTGGAAGTCAATAGAACATTTTCCCAAAAGTCTTGAGTATCATCAAGATATTTTTGTCAAATGCTAAAAAGGTGTTTGTGTTTTCTTTTAAATCGGAGCATAGTGTGTTACATTTTGAGTTTTTTTGTCTACTTCATGATGTTAAATTAGTTCTTAAGTCTATATGTCTACATTCCTTATAGCTTAACCATCTTTATTCTGGCGTGACTCTTGTTCGTTGCACTCTTTTGGTGCACTATAACATGGCGATGGATCGAGCTGTCCTTCCTGCTTAGAGTGATCCCAGGCTTTTGTTTGCTCTTGTCGTAGATTGAGTGGATTACTGTAGTAACAAATCTTTCACAGAAAAAGTTTGAACTTAATACGTTCACCTTGTTTGAGTGGAGGCTTGACATTACTTGCCTGATGATGCTCTGACTGACAATGACATAACAACTGCTGATTAGACATCAGTTGTTTTGTTATTCCTGCAGGTAGTTTTGTTAATTATGGCTCTTGTTCAATTCAATCCCCCTTTAGTGCATAGGGTGATTGTTGCATTTCATGCCCAGCCACCTCCTCGTGACTTTATGTGTTCAACATAAACTGTAAGGGTGTCACAGGTTTATGCTTCTGAGTTCTGGTGTTTGCAAACCTCAAAACTAACCTACGAAGCAAGATTGAAATAATAATTGTGAAATTTAGAAGTTGACTGAGAATTTCCAAATGCATCAAAAATATATTTAAAAACGTTTGTCAAAATGTAGTCAATCAGTTAATTCAGTGTTCATGTCAATTATACTTTTAGCTAGGACTACTTTGGTTTGGTTATATATGAAGCAAAGTGTGTTTTTCTATGTTTTTCAGGCTTTAAAATTAATTTAGAATCAATTGTTACTTATTACACAACTAAAGATAAGATGAATCAAAGAAAGCCATTAACCAAAGAATTCAAGAATTCCATCTATTAATAGTAAGTAGTAAAGTATTTTTTCCTGCTGCTAACTTAACAAAAGAAAACAAACACTAAATGAACAAACACTGACAAAGACAAACAAAACTAATTGATCTACAAATAACTAACGATGAATGTTTAAAATTACCATAAAAAACTGGTTAAGGATTTACAAAATTCCATGAGAATTGTCAATCTCCCAGAAGGCTAAAGAATGGAAAAAATGTCCAACTATTAAGCTCTTATATCTAACTTTAACTGAAAGGAGTAGAAAAAAGGAGTCTCTGAACCACTTAGACCTGATAGCTTTACCAAACAACAGAACTGCTGCAATGAACTGACAAAGTGAGCATTGCTTTGGTCCTGTAAGGGATAGTTCTTCATCTCTCTCATGGAACCAGATTGGAAAAAATTTCTAGGTCACTCTGGGCACATGTTCAAGGTATGTAGAGGAAAAACTGGAATACATCAAACAGAAATAGACAATTAAATTAGTGATCATTTCTCTTTGATTCAAAAAATACTGTCAGAAAAATCTTTGATTTGTCTACTCTTTTGACAAACTGTACATCTGTTGGCAGCTTTTATATAAATAGATACACAAATAAAAATGCACAGTTAGCCAAATAATAGTGGAAATTATACTCTTTAAAGCTTGCAGTGGTTGAAGAGGGCTTTGCAAGACAGACTTCTCTTTGACATGAAATGTGGCTTTTTAATGTTGCAAGATCTCATGATACCTGTCACTTTAGTAGTAATCACATTTTTAGTATTACAATGAAAAACATTGTTTGCACCATTGGATATATCCTCCTATGACCCTTTATTAAATAAGTGAGACGTCAACAGCTACGTAAGGGTTAATGGTGTAACATGCCAATCCTCTATATTGGCCATTTTTGATGGGGTTGTAAATTGTCTAGGGTGTATCATCTCTCTGATCTAATTTAGGCTGGAATAGACTCTTTATCAAAGGTATTACTTGCCTCCAAGTGGTCATCATAAATGTTGTCTGCATTAGTGTTTTACCTATTATTTTCATATTGCTTGTTGAAGATCAGCCTTTGGGTGCTCAGACCATACACCACACACTGCATCACCTTTGTCTGTATAGCTGTTGTCTTAGAAATAACCCTCTCCTACAGATGATGCACAAGAAAGCCCACAGTAAAGTATATTGTAGACAAGCAGACTAATGGCAAGATTACTAGAACCATGTCCTGTGGTCTGATGAGACCAAGATAAATGTATCTGGTTCAAATTTTATCAAGCTTGTTAGGCAGCAACCAGGTGAAGAGTACAAAGACAAGTGTTTTGCCTTCAGTCGAGCATGGTGCTTGGAGTCTCATGGCTTCGGGATACATGTCTCCTGCCTACAGATCATTGAAGGAACCATGAATGCCAATGTCTAATGTGACATACAGGTCCCTTCATTACAGAAACTAGACTGCAACGCAGTATTGCAACATGATAACAATCCCATACATACATCCAAGATTACCACTGACTTGCTAATGAAACTGAGGGTAAAGCTTCTGGGGTCTTATTTATAAAACATTGCATTGGATCTAAACTAAAGTGTGCGTATGCCTAAAGGCCGAAAATGAAGTACGTATAATAAATCCTGATTTATAAAACCATGCGGATGCACACCAGCAAGCAATTTCCCTTTATAAATCACAGTTGCACCTGAACATTTGCGTACCAGGTTCTGTCCTCTATATGCCCACATTAAACCGGAAATGATCAATGCAAAGCAACTCCTGAACAGTAATGTGTATTTAAATGAATCAGCTGATCAATGTTATTTCATGGTAACCATGAATAACATTGGGTAACATGGAGAAAAATGCCTTTATTAAATGTGTAAATCAAAGGTAAAAGCACATATCTTGTCAAAATTAACATAACTTCTTAAAAGTGAATTGTCTTAAACATTGAATGATATTTCAACATGTGCTGCATCTTGAAATTCCTCATCTTGGAGAAGGCTGTGTGTGTCTGGATCGTTGAGCAGAAGTGATGCCAGAAGAGATGAGGGTTTGCCCTTGATGATATCATCATGGAGTAGTGAAATAGGACTCCAGTGGCAACCTGTGAAGCTTTAGTGGACTCCAAGTCCAAGAGACTTAGAAAGATGGTGCTGGAAAATAATGTTAGACAAACAATATATTAAAACTCTTTGGGCACAATGTGGACATTTTCATTTAGGAGTCCCTCACTTGTGATGCCAGCGGTTTAGACATTTTTAGCTGTGTAGAGTTATCTTGAGGGGGGGCAGCAAAATGACACTGTTGAGCTTTACACTGACTACTTTATATTTTATCGAAGTGTCATATCTATAGCGTTGTGTCATTGAATGCTCCCCAGTATTCCTACACAGCTTTTTTTTGGTGGGATAGCAAGGCATTTCCAGTCCAGAAGGAATGTGTAGTTTCTTCAGCGAGTTCTTTGTGTTTCCCCAGGGTCACCTCCCAGTTGCATATGCTCAGAAGACCTTGGCTAGAAAAAAACTACAGATTACAACATCTATCACCTGTGTCTGTATCTGTTGTTCTGAGCTGAGGTTTGCTCTGACAAACAATATAACACGGATGGTTTCCACATTCATACATGAACATTTTTAATGAAAAAGGTTTGTGGAGCAATCACTTTGCCCATGGTTCTAAATGTAACTGATAAATGTCAATTTGCACCCAATGGATACTCAATTACTGGTTCATTTGTACTTACCATTAAAGTGTTTCACTAGAACATCTACTTTAACTGTCATTCAAACTCATTATGGTGCTCTGTCTCTATGAGGTGCTGCTCCATCAACTTTGAATTTTAATGAGAAGATAAAAGATGCTTTGCATCCTGTGTAGTTTGATTTTATTTTTGCCACTTATCGTCCTATGTTGTCACTGTACACATTTGTATGGTTTTACTGTTTGCTTCAGTATCGCAACATTATGCGAGAGCATAAAGATCAATTGTATTTAAATGATGTGTTTTGGTAAGAGTAGTTACAAGAAAGTTTTGAACTGAAAATGATTTTATTGGGAAAATGTTCTGAAATGTGAAATCTATGTTTACTTACCATTATACAATCAGGTACATTCAACGATTTGAAGATCCCTAAAAGAAAGCTGCAATGTGTTAAATTTCACACTATTGTCTAACTGATGTAATACAGCCTGTTGTTCTCCAATAGCCAAATAATCTCTTTCATTTTCTCATTAGTTCAGAGGGACCATGCAGACCATCTCTTAAGGGTGGTAATTACTTCCTGTGTACATACAATGTGGTTTTTATTACTTGTCATTTGTACTGTATACTATGTATACATTCATCTAGCTGTATAAAATAAAGCTTAAATACACAACAATAAATGTGCTAAATTATTTATTTTGGTTCTATGTTATTACCAGAGACTCTACAGTAATTTCATGTTCATATTGTAAACCCTGTCCACATTTTTGATTTGAAGGTTTTGAAAAGCCTCATAACATTTTCATTTAGCTTTGATTTCTGCTGCAAGATCCCAAGCAATCCCCAGAGACAGTCAAAATACAAGTTCTTTCTTCAACCAATCCTTGTTTATCTCTTCTCAACCTAACATAATCACAAAGACCCTGATCACAGACCTGCATATTGTTAAATTTAAATAGGCACTATGACAATAAAGTTGAAAACTTGTAAAGGTTTATAAAATAGTGCTGGCATGATCTGCTAAGAGATGTTAAATATTGTAGTTGTTTGTTTGGAGCTGGTCTTTCTTCAACCAGATATTAACTATTTCACCAAGTTGAGGATGTTCAGACAGGAATCTAAGACACTGATCACTTTGGGACAATCAGTGGGGTCAAAACAGGTAATCATACAGGTTACCAGCAATACCACTGTGGCAGTGGTGTTTGACCTCTGGCAGCAATCTCAGGTCGTGATGAGGTAGATTCCCAATGGTTTAAAGCAACAGAAAAATAACTACATGTTTCAAAACCATATGCCTTTATCTTATTTAATGCTCCTATGGAATTAAAATGTTTTTTAACTAATTTAATAATTACTGTAATATTGTCTAAGGAAGATTCCACACAACTGTATCTGAAGCCTCTTTAAACAGACCCTTTTGACTTCTCTGATAGCTCTAAGGGTTCTGATGACATGTTGAGTCTTATTGCTTCTGTCAATATACTAGCAATCTTTCTTGTTAAAACATGCTCTTCTTGCCAGGATGTTCCTGTGGAAAGTCGAAATACACACAAAGGGGGAGTTGTGGCCTAGTGTTTAAACCAGTGCACTTGGGTTCTGAGAAGGTCGCAACAAGTACCCAGTTCACCGCAGACTGCCAACCATGCTCTATCAATGCTGTCTACCAGAGCATCCATACTCTCTACCAAAGCATGGATGCTCTGGTAGCGAGCCATTATTGTCTTTTTTCACCTGTGGAATATTGCCAAAATTATAAATATTCTGTCCTGGGTTGATGCTGAAAAACTAGTCCATACATTTGTTACTTCAAGGCTGGACTATTGTAATTCTTTACTATCAGGAAGTCCACAAAATGCAGTTTGAAGTCTTCAGCTGATCCAAATTGCTGCAGCAAGAGTTCTGATGAAAATCAAAAAGAGGGATCATATTTCTCCAATTTTAGCTTCCCTTCATTGGCTTCCTGATAAATCAAGAATGAAATTAAAAATTCTCTTTCTCATGTATAAAGTCCTTAATAATCAAGCTCCATCATATATCAGAGCTCTGATTACCCCGTATGTTCCTAACAGAGCACTTCGCTCTCAGACTGCAGGTCTGCTGGTGGTTCCTAGAGTCTCTAAAAGTAGAATGGGAGGCAGATCCTTTAGCTATCAGGCTCCTCTCCTGTGGAACCAACTCCCAGTTTTGGTCCGTGAGGCAGACATCCTGTCTACTTTTAAGACTAGCCTTAAAACGTTCCTTTTCCTTTTTGACAAAGCTTATAATTAGAGGGGCTTAGGTTACCCTAAGCCATCTCTATAGTTATGTTGCTATAGGCTTAGGCTGCTGGAGGACATCGGGGTCTATTTTCCTCACTCTGCTGAGTTCTCCTACTGTTCTCCAATTTGCATTGCTTATTTTTATTTATTTTTCTTCATAGTAGGTACACCTGGTCTGGCATTCTGTTAGCTGTGACATCATCCAGGGAAGGCAGATCACCTGCTATTACCATATAATGTAGAAAGGATTCCTGGATCAATGTGTGTTTCTGGGCTTTTTTGTCTCTCTTTTTGTGTCTCTGCTCTGTCTTCTCTAACCCCCAGTCGGTCGAGGCAGATGACCGTTCACACTGAGCCTGGTTCTTTCTCCTTGGAAGTTCTTAGATGCTGTGGTTCTATATTGGATTATTTTTCCTTTGGAAATTTTGGGATGCTTTGGAACTAAATTTGATTACTTTTCCTTGAAAAGTTGAGACTCTGTAGTTCTAGATTGGATTGAAGACCTGGAAAGCAGGGGAGACCTGACTGTGACAGAGTTTCTTGATCCACCTCCCTTCAGCCGTCTGGGAGCTTGTAGATTTCTAGAGCATAATTGTTCAAGAGTTTGCTATTCCACAAGTTCTCAACTGCCTGGTGAGCTGCTTTCCAGCTTAACACTATCATCTACCTCTGAGATTTCCTGATCATCTACACCAGAAGATAAATAATTTTCAGAGAAAGTATGAGCAAATTAGGGAGAATTAAGTAAGTTCATTAACTTCTATTCTTATCATTTGATAATTCTGTTGATTCTGCTGTTACTTTAACCTGCTAGACATTACAAATTAAAGAAGCATATAAAATCTTAAATAATTTGTGGACATTCATTTATAAGAGTCATTTTCATTGTTGAGTTATTTAAGAGTTGTAAAAGAGTTGGTTTTGATTTGGGAAGTATTAGGAGGTTGTTACATGTTGTCATGGCCCAGTTTAAATAACACCCTTGTGACCTATTCTTTTTGTTGTCACTAAAATCTTTATAGCTCAGATACCAAGGGCAAGTTGTAAAATATAGGAATAGCAGCCGTTAGCCGGTTGTGAAACCTTGTCATGGCAAGGCTATTCAGACGTTAATGTGCAATCGGAAGCAGGATGGGACACTCGGAAGTTGTAGCTGTGAGCAGCTAGACGAATATTCCTCAACACCAGCTTGAATAGATTGCCTCAGAATTCTATACAGGGTAATATTCAACAGACAGGAATCTCTGACCTTTTGGATGGAGAGCTGGTTTGAGTTAATCTCTCATAGTTAGGGACAGTGGTGGGCACAGATGTGATAATACAACAATAGATAATTACAGGTCTAACTTTTTGTTCATCAAATAATCATTCACTCTAAGTTTAGAAATTGTTTGTGGACCGGTTAACGTTTATTTTATTGGGTTTCAATAACTGTAAATGCAATAAACAAGATATTCATCTGCCATTTACGCCACTGTCCTGGCTCTCAATACACATCCACTGTCACGAATTTGAAGGGAGATGAATCCAGAATTCAACCAACACAAAAATGCTCTTTAAGGTGATTTATTAAGGGATGGTGAGGAGAGGGAACCAAACGGGCAAACAGAGACTGGGCAGAAAAATACAAAACATGTTACAAAAACAGAATCAAGAGGCTGGGAGCTCTTACCAGGAAAACAGGGAAGGCACGCATGGTATGATAGACGACGACCCGACAACTAACTAAGGAGGGAGTGAGACTTAAATAGACGGACAAACAGGTGAGCGGAATTGAAACTAATTAACCGAAGGCGGGAGCAATACAGAACTGACAGGACACTAGATAACAAAGCACAGAACTAAAATCAGAACTAATACAAAGACCGGATAAGCTGACGAAGTAAAAAGGCTAAACTGGAATTCAAAACAGAAATAAACCCAGAGGCAGAAATAAGCGACTTAACCAAAACAATAAACATAGACCGAATAAACTAAAACAGTACAAAAGCTGAAGAATCCAAAATCAGACAGAACAGAAACAAAATCTGAGGTGGAAGACAGGAATAACTGATCAAATAAATAAACATGAACCAAAACAAAAACCCAAATCATAACATCCACACAGACTTCTCCACAACAGTAAGAGTCATGGCTCCACAAAAAACATTGTTAATAAATTTGCCGTTTTCTTCTTACCTTTCTTCTTCCTTTTTATGATGCAGTCAGCTCCCATTGCTCAAAAAATAGATGCCGGTATCCTCATTTCTGTCAACAGTGCGCATCTGTGTGACCCTATTCCATTCAATTAGGTCCTTGGGCCATGGGAAAGACATTGTCTCAATAAGGTAATGGGTGGGTAACAGTACAGAAGCTGTAGAGAAGTGTGTTAAAGGCATACTATGCAACATTTTTCAGTTAATTAATGTGTTCCATACCGTTTTGGATGATTAAATGAGTCATTTCAGGTCGAACAAAGGTTTTCTAGGCCGCCCTGGTGGTCTTTAGGGGAAATACCGTACTTGCAATTGCAGGAGCCCTCGGCCCGCACCCACAGGCTCAGAAGTCTGGTGCATCGCGAGAGTCGGTCTTGCTTTACGGCGAGAACTGCTACATGCCCCCAGTGAAAGGCGACTAGTTTTGCGCGGACAGACTGGCGGAGCGGGGGGGCGGCGTATCCATGTGTTTTTGCCTGTTTTTTCCCTGCCATTCACTATATGCACGCGCGAAAGCAACAACAAAGAACCGCGTGTTGACGTCAAATAAACATGCAAGCACATCGAGTTAGTTTTTTTTTTTTTGGAATGTTGGCGAGGCGGTAGCGTGAGTTTGGCGAGGCGGCCGCCTCGCCAAGATATCGCTGCGGGAAACCCTGATGTTCATACTTTCACTGTGTTAGTCATTGTTTGTACTGCCATTCTTTCGACTTTTCGTTGCGTTCGCCTGTCTGCTAAGCTCAAAACAACCGCACCTGGCTTGACGGAGAAACCAGGAGAACAGCTGAGCATCTTTATAACAGTGCACTTTTACTTTCGCCCTCTGGGGGGAGCCTCGCTGGAAAATCAACCCCGGTTGCATAGTATACCTTTAAACTACAGCTCTGCTTCCTGGTCTGGACCCTGGGTTGTCAGCAAGAATTAATAAATCCGTCCAGATTCCTAGAAAGAAGATCTGCATCATTCAAAGTGGGATGGATGCCGTCTCTCCGGATCAGACTAGGTTTTCAACAGAAAGTTTGCCAGTTATCAATGTAGCCCACATCATTTTCAGGACACCACCTAGACAACCAGCGGTTGAATGATGACATGCGGCTAAACATGTCATTAATGGTCGGATCAGGCAGGGGACCAGAGAAAATTACAGAGTCTGACATTGTTTTAGCAAACTTACACAACGAAGCAACACTAACTTTAGTGACCTCCGTTTGGTATAACTGGGTGTCATTACCGCCAGCGTGAATAACAATCTTACTTTATTTACGCTTATCCTTAGCCAGCAGTTTCAGGTAGAATTAGACGTCTCCTGTTCTGGTCCCTGGCAGGCATTTGACTATGGTCCCTGGTGTCTCTAATGCCACATTTCTGACAACCTTGCCTCCAAGGCTACAAAAACACTAAATTTATTACACGTACCATTATCACTAAAGGAGGCAGAGGAATAACTAAACATGAGACACAGAGAGCAGGAGAGAGGGGAGACTTAGACAGAGATGGAGAAGCTGAAGGAAGGCTGGGGGAGGAAGCCATTGTAAGGCTAAAGCTAGGTTAGGCTAGCGACCTCTTACCATGCTGAGAAAAGCAAACTGTGTGAAACACGAGGAGTTCCCAAACGTGAAGTGCAGCAGCAGACAATGTGTTTTAATGTACTTATTTGTTAGAACCAGAGAGATGTCACAGCAAAGAGATTTAAGATAAAATCGAGAGAGTCTGTAACACCAAACCACAATCCACACCGCAGCAGGGGCTCAATAGCGCCTATAGGCTGGGTGCGATTTGCTGGGGGGGATGGGGGGGATTTACCCCCCCCCCCCTCTCTGTTTGTGATGTTCCCCCCTCTGGTCATTTATGTTTTATCTCCTGGGGGGGATACATTCCTCGCCCCTCTGATCTGAATAAGAAATATCATCAGGGGTTAAAGTTCTCCGTCGCTGTGATGTACTGTGTAGACTTTTTATTCAAGATTTTAAACAGAAGCTGCGCTCAACCAATGAAATCTGGCAGAGCCAGGACATTAGCCAATCAGAAAGAGAGTAAGGCGGGTCTTTGCAAAGCGGAGATCTGCCAGTCTGAGTTTTATCGTGTTCAATCTTTTTAACTTTTGGAAGAACATCTCAAACTGACCACAGATGGTATGAATGAAAGTAGTGGTGGTCAAAGGTTTTCTTTGGATTTATGCGGTCAGAAAGTTCAGCGGATAGAACAGCTGACAACAACTTCCCTCGGTAACTGTGTCTGTCGCTGCTCTTGCAGTTAATTGATGAGTTATTTCCACCTGTGGCCATGTCGCCTGTCAGTGTTTATTCCCTCGCTTCCAGTAATTTAGCTGATAAACGCAGCGACTAACCAGGGATCTCCCCATGATTTACTGTTATGTTTTATTTAAAACTGAAAGAGTAACGCTCTAGCTTGGCTAATTTAGCATGACACGCTTTTTTTTTTTTTTTTTTTTTTTTGAAGAAGAAGAAGGGTCGGAAAGTGAAACGATGTCCCGGTTTGACTGGGTCTGATTCGGAAAAAGTAAAAAAAAAATCATAAATATTATTCCACCTGCGCTTTTTTGTAACAAAGAAGGCAGAGCTGCAGTCAGAGCGGCTGTCAGCCAATATGCAGCAGCTTCCACCTCATGGGCAGCTGAACCAGGACCCTCGTTAAATAAAATGACAAGGTTTTTGATGCATACAGATTATTAAGGAAACTACATCAAAAATAAAACAAATAAACTGCAGCTACAACAAGCGCAATGTGAAGCGACACTGTAGAAGCGAGTCGCACCAGAAACATGTGAAAAAGAGGTGATGTTATGGATGTGGAAAGTGAAGGAGATGATGGAGAGGGCTGTCCAGGATGGCGCCAAGGCTCTGAAGCTGGACGGTGGGAGAGATACAGGAATTGTCAATGGAACTACCAGATTTGGTTAAAGTGGACTTTGCACAATAAGCAAATGAGGTTACTAAGGAAGCATGACGTCCACACCCCTGAGTCCTGACAGTAGATGGCGCAAGTCTAACCTACTGGATCTAGCTAGCTACCTGGAAGAGCACCTGCTAGCTAACCATTATTAATAAAACTTTTATTCATTAATAAAACTTTTGAAATGATCCCCCCCCCTCTGTTTTTTTGCAAATCGCACACTGCCAATTGGTATATATATATATATATATATATATATATATATATATATATATAAGTATATATATATATATATATATATATATATATATATATATATATATATATATATATATATATATATATACTGTATATATAATGAAATATTGCCTTTGGCACTACAGAGTTTTAATTTGTTTAAAAATATTAGCTGGGCTGCCACCTTACCGTGGTGGAGGGGTTTGAGTGTCCCAATGATCCTAGGAGCTATGCTGTCAGGGGCTTTAAGCCCCTAGTAGGGTCACCCAAGGCAGACAGGTCTTAGTTGAGGGACCAGACAAAGCGCAGCCCAAAATGCCCCTTATGATGAGCAAGATTATTGGATTTCGTGTTCCCTCGCCCGGACGCGGGTCACCGGGGCCCCACTCTGGAGCCAGGCCTGGAGGTGGGGCACGTTGGCGAGCGTCTGGTGGCCGGGCTTTTGCCCATGGAGCCCGGCCGGGCTCAGCCCAAAGAGGCGACATGGGTCCCCCTTCCGATGGGCTCACCACCTGTCGGAGGGGCCAAAGGGGTCGGGTGCAATGTGCAACGGGTAGCAGTAGAGGGCGGGGACCTTGGCGTTCCGATCCTCGGCTGCAGAAGCTGGCTCTTGCGACGTGGAATGTCACCTCTCTGGTGGGGAAGGAGCCTGAGCTTGTGCGCGAGGTTGAGAGGTTCCGACTAGAGATAGTCGGACTCACCTCGACGCACCCCTCTGGCTCTGGAACCTGTCTCCTTGAGAGGGGCTGGACATTCTTCCACTCTGGAGTTGCCCATGGTGAGAGGCGCCGAGCTGGGGTGGGCATACTTGTTGCCCCCCATCTCGGTGCCTGCACATTGGGGTTTTCCCCGGTGAATGAGAGGGTGGCCTCCCTCCGCATTCGTGTGGGGGGACGGGTTCTGACTGTTGTTTGCGCTTATGCGCCAGACAGCAGTTCAGATTACCCACCCTTTTTGGAGTCCTTTGAAGGGGTACTGGAGAGTGCCCCTCCTGGGGACTCCCTCGTTTTGCTGGGGGACTT
Source organism: Fundulus diaphanus (assembly GCA_037039145.1). Lineage (NCBI taxonomy): Eukaryota > Metazoa > Chordata > Actinopteri > Cyprinodontiformes > Fundulidae > Fundulus > Fundulus diaphanus. The sequence goes on along the minus strand of CM073124.1, from coordinate 49,374,906 downwards.
CAACGCTCACGTGGGCAATGACAGTGGGACCTGGAGGGGTGTGGTTGGGAGGAATGGCCCACCTGATCTGAACTCGAGTGGTGTTTTGTTGTTGGACTTCTGTGCTCGTCATGGATTGTCCATCACAAACACCATGTTCAAGCATAAGGGTGTCCATATGTGCTCTTGGCACCAGGACACCCTAGGTCGCAGTTCAATGATCGACTTTGTTGTCGTTTCATCTGATCTGCGGCCGTATGTCTTGGACACTCGGGTGAAGAGAGGGGCGGAGCTCTCCACCGACCACTACCTGGTGGTGAGTTGGCTCCGATGGCGGGGGAGGAAGCCGGTCCGACCGGGCAGGCCCAAACGTACTGTGAGGGTTTGCTGGGAATGTTTGGCAGAGTCCCCGGCTAGACGGAGCTTTAACTCCCACCTCCGGGAGAACTTTAAACACGTCCCGAGGGAGGCGAGGGACATTGAGTCTGAATGGACCATGTTCCGTGCCTCTATTGTTGAGGCGGCTAGTCGGAGCTGTGGCCGCAAGGTTGTCGGTGCATGTCGTGGCGGCAAACCTCGAACCCGCTGGTGGACACCAGCGGTGAGGGAAGCCGTCAAGCTGAAGAAGGAGTCCTACCGGGCTTTTTTGGCCTGTGGGACTCCAGAAGCAGCTGATGTGTACCGGCAGGCGGCTCGGCTGGTCGCCGAGGCAAAAACTCGGACGTGGGAAGAGTTCGGAGAGGCCATGGAGAAAGACTTCCGTACGGCTTCGAAGCGATTCTGGTCCACTATCCGGCGTCTCAGGAGGGGGAAGCAGTGCAGTACCAACACTGTTTACAGTGGGGGTGGTGTGCTGCTGACCTCGACTCAGGACGTCGTGTTTCGGTGGGCGGAATACTTCGAAGACCTCCTTAATCCCACCAACACGTCTTCCATTGCGGAAGCAGAGCCTGATGACTCTGGGTCGGGTTCTCCCATCTCTGGTGCTGAGGTTGCCGAGGTTGTTAAAAAGCTCCTCTGTGGCAAGGCCCCGGGGGTGGATGAGATTCGCCCTGAGTACCTTAAGGCTCTGGATGTTGTGGGGCTGTGTTGGTTAACGCGGCTCTGCAGCATTGCGTGGACATCGGGGGCAGTTCCCCTGGATTGGCAGACTGGGGTGGAGGTTCCCCTCTTTAAAAAGGGGGACCGGAGGGTGTGTTCCAACTACAGAGGGATCACACTCTTAAGCCTCCCTGGTAAGGTCTATTCAGGGGTTCTGGAAAGGAGGGTCCGTCGGATAGTCGAATCTCGGATTCAGGAAGAGCAGTGTGGTTTTCGTCCTGGCCGTGGAACACTGGACCAGCTCTACACCCTCAGCAGGATTGTGGAGGGGGCATGGGAGTTTGCCCAACCAGTCTACATGTGCTTTGTGGATCTGGAGAAGGCATTCGACCGTGTCCCCCGAGGGATCCTGTGGGGGGTACTCCGGGAGTATGGAGTACCGCACCCTTTAATAAGGGCTGTCAGGTCTCTGTACGACCGGTGTCAGAGTCTGGTCCGCATTGCCGGCTGTAAGTCGGACTCGTTTCCGGTGACAGTTGGACTCCGCCAAGGTTGCCCTTTGTCACCGATTCTGTTCATAACTTTTATGGACAGAATTTCTAGGCGCAGCCAAAGTGTTGAGGGGATCCGTTTTGGTGGCCTTAGGATTGCGTCTCTGCTATTCGCAGATGACGTGGTCCTATTGGCTTCATCAGGGCGTGATCTACAGCTCTCACTGGAGCGGTTCGCAGCTGAGTGCGAAGCGGCCGTGATGAAAATCAGTGCCTCCAAATCCGAGACCATGGTCTTGAACCGGAAAAGGGTAGAGTGCCTTCTCCGGGTTGGGGAGGATGTGCTGCCCCTAGTGGAGGAGTTGAAGTATCTTGGGGTCTTGTTCATGAATGAGGGGAAGATGGAGTGGGAGATCGACAGGCGGATTAGTGCAGCGTCTGCTGTGAAGCGGGCGCTGTACCGATCCGTTGTGGTGAAGAGAGAGCTGAGCCAAAAGGCGAAGCTCTCGATTTACCGGTCGATCTACGTTCCTACCCTCATCTATGGTCACGAGCTTTGGGTCGTGACCGAAAGAACGAGATCCCGGATACAAGCGGCTGAAATGAGTTTTCTCCGTAGTGTGTCTGGGCTCTCCCTTAGAGATAGGGTGAGGAGCTCAGTCATCCGGGGAGGACTCAGAGTGGAGCCGCTGCTCCTCCACATCGAGAGGAGCCAGTTGAGGTGGCTCGGGCATCTGGTTAGGATGCCTCCAGGACGCCTCCCTGGTGAGGTGTTCCAGGCACGTCCCACCGGGAGGAGGCCCAGGGGAAGACCCAGGACACGCTGGAGGGACTATGTCTCCCGGCTGGCCTGGGAACGCCTTGGGATTCCTCCTGAGGAGCTGGCCCAAGTGGCCGGGGAGAGGGACGTCTGGGCCTCCCTACTGAAGCTGCTGCCCCCGCGACCCGACCCTGGATAAGCGGAAGAAGACGGACGGACGGACGGATATTAGCTGTTTTTGGGTGCTGTTTTTTCTAATCCAGAAGAAAGATGCTTGCCTTCACTGCCTTCTCCATCCGGTTTCTCCAGAGTCCGGATGAGTGGCACGATAAGGATACAGTTTTCCACCTGTCTTTGTCTGTCCTATGCTGTCTTCTTGCCGCCACCTCCTGGAACGGAGTTGTACTGCAGAGTTCTCACAACTTCCATTGGACTGTTTTACATAAATGGCTTCTAACAAATGGAAACACATCAAACTTAAAAGCCCAAGACTTTGGTTTACCCTGGGAAACCAAAGCTTTGGGCTTTAACTCCTGGGGCTTGCAATGGAAAAGGGGCTAAAACTGATTTTAAAATTTGGGACTTTTAAGACCCTGCAGATACTCCACATATAGTAGGGTATCTGTGTCACTGAGTATGGTTGAGACATAATAGGCACAAACTACATTAACAAACATGCCCAATAGAAGTAACGGGTAACAAAAGCTTTTATAGAAATGTAGAGGAGTAAGAAGAATGAGTTTATCATTAAAGTGTTGTGGAGTCAAAGTATTATGTTTTCACAAAAATGCTACTAAAGTAAAGTACACATTCTCAAACAATTAACTTAAATACAGTACTCAAGTAAATTTGGTATTGCCCACCTCTGGCTGGTAATTGTAGTGAATATGATCACGCTTAAATAAAGTTCAGCTGTCCTAGTAGGAAAACATTCAAATATAACGCAGTGCTAAGTAATTTTCAAGTGGTGCTCCCCCTACAGGACTTTTTGAAAACAGCATCGTTGCAAACATGGACTGCCCCCTGCTTGCCGTGCACCCCTAACCTCGCCTGCAAGCTGAATTCTTGCTGTATTTGTGCATTCACAAAAACACCAGAATACATTTTACACCACTCCCGCTTCAACCATGCATGGCCAACCAAAAGGTTTGGGCTAATCACGTTGCAGTATTACAATGTAAGGCTGTAACGAAAACAGTAGCTGTCGAGTCCACAGCTTTATCACCCTCACAGAGGGAAGCTTCAGCGGCCTGACAGGATAAAGACATGGCTCTAGTAATGTAATTTTATTGAGGATAAATAAATAATGGGAAAAAATATTGAATAATCATGAATAAAAAGTGGAGAAATTTACAAAGAATATGTGTAAAAGAGCTTACAACATATTTTTTGAATTGCGTGATAATGTCAGTAGCCTAAATGGTCATCTAAATTTGCTTGATACACAGAACGCGTCTCACAAGGCTGGTGTGTAAAAGCAAAGAAAAAGATGCATTGATCTATGGCAATACGCTTCAAAGTCCATGTATTGGTCCAAGGACCAATTTACTTTTAAACACTGCTCTATTCTCCTCCCATAGCTGCGGTCCAGTTTAGTTTGTTCCATTTCATATTAATCGTTTTGACAAATATAGTCGCTTTACACACGCAGGCAATCCCAGTAAAATCTTGACAGGTGAGAGCACATTAATATTAAATAGATAAAGTAGTAAAATGACTGGCAAGTAAAAATGTCATGGTTTTTAAGTGTTTGGCCCACATGCAGACACAGACGGAAGCAGGATCAGTTTAAAGATGTTTATTTTAAAGCTCAACAAAGGGGAAGCACACGCTGTGTGCGACAGGCGAGGTCTGAACGTCAGAGCTGAAACGACTGCGGGGAGAAAGAGAATATGTTTACTAAGGATCAAACCAGGGGGAAATGTTCCAGAAGCTGCGCTGCTTACCGTTTGGTTGGGGAGACCTGTCCGGGGGGATGAGTGAAAAAGGGACTCTGTGACCGTAACTCGCTGATGGTAACTGGTGGCTGAGTGACAGGAGGGCTGGCAGATGGAATGCAGGCGAGGGGCCTGGACAGCACCACTGTGACGCCAGGCAGGAGGAGCAGCTGGAAGAACCGGAGTGTAGCTGATTAACCAGGTGAATCAAGGAAGGGGGTTCTCATGCCCGGCTTGGTACCACCAAGGGAGTATGAGTGGAGATGCCAGAGCAAAATCTGAGCGGCGGGGATTCGGATGACTGGTTAACTGAGCACGACGCCAACACAGGTGAGTAAATTCAAACACGACAAACACAACGGGGTAACACTCTGGCGTCTTCCAGCTGTCTGTGAACTCCTTTTAAAGCCCGAGGTGAAGGTTCTTTGATATGTCGCAGGTGTGGGCCACGCCAACCCGTCAACTGCAGCCACCTGTGAAGCAGAGTTAGAGCACGGAAAACAGAGAACCCTGACAAAAAATAAGCAAATCAAACAATGATTAGGATGTAAATAAAGTGTGTTCAAACATTTTGATGCTGTGTGACAATCAATTCATTTTGCTAAGTTTCATCATCATGAAACATCACACATTTCTTCATCCAATCTAATCTAATTTTTTTCCTTTTATTACAACGTGTACATTAGCAAGGGCATTATTCGTAGGTGGGGGGTGGGGGGGGTCACAACACCCCCCCCCTCCCCAAATGAAAAATTGGAGCTTCCTTCCGGAGGGGGGGTGGGCTGTGCCGTGCACCCCCTTCGGTGCTCCCAGTTTTAAACACACCTGAGATCAACATGCAACAACACAACATCTGAGCGGGCGTAGGGAGGATCGGGGGTCTTTTGCACACCCTCGATCTCCGATCGCGGCACGGAGTCTGGGGCCTGGAGGAGGTGCGGGCCACTGGGTCCGGGGTCTTGGCGGGGGGCTGCTGCGGGTAGCCAGCGGCTCACCGGGTCTGGAGCTGACGCCTCTGCTCTCCCCAGGAAGGGATGGGGGGCAGGGGTGGCTAGGGTAAGGTCGGGGTGGGAGGAGGTTTATTAGGTATATAGTGGGTGAGGGGGGGCTCTGGTCGGGTGGCCCGTACGGGTCGTGTCGGCCCCCCCTCTTTGGGGGGCCTGATCCGTGGGGCGTCTGGTCCGGGGGCGGGGCCGGGGGCCGGCACAGGCAGTCGTATTGTTGAATTGTGGGATTTTTGGATGTGAATGCTATGTGGGAATGTGTGTACAGCGTCCTTTTTTTTTTGTGTCTGTGTGTGGCGAGTGGGTCACAAGGGAGGGATGGTGTGAATGAGTTTTTTTTTTTTTTTTCCCCAGGTTCGGGTCCGGTCCGCTCCCTCTCCCAAGAACATCTCAAGTCTCCGATAGGTGTGGAGCCCATCCCCCCACGTCCTGCCCTCCTCCGCTGCGTTGGCGGGCGCCTTGGCCCTCTGGCGCGTTGACGGTCGTCGGGTTTGGGGCGGGTTCCCGGGTGGGCGCCGGGGCCCCTGCCGCGGGGGCGGGGCGCCCCTGGGGCCTCTGGCCCCCAGGGCCCATGGCCAGGACCACTTCAGCGCGGCCGGCTGCCGGCGGAGCCCACGGGCTCGTCCCCGCGGCTCTTGGGGGCATCGGCATTGCGGTGGCTGGGGGATTTCCTCGGGGTCGTCTCTCCTCTTTCCTCGGGGGGGGGGGGGGGGGGGGTTGCGGATTTCCTGTGGAGGCCCTCTCGGGCGCATTGCTTTGGGGGCCCCTTTGGGAGTCCGGGGTTACGGGCCCCCTGACTCCTGCCTCTGTGCTCGGGGAAGGTGGGTCTTCAGTTCTCCACAATCACTATCGAACTATTTCCTTCTGGATAATTTTCACCTAAACTAGTGCACTCTCACAAACTCCCACAGGTGCTGGGTCCCAGTTATTAAATGTTCACTTATATACAGAAAGGCTATAATTTATTTATTTATTTATTTTCTTTTACTTTCTTTTTTAGGTATCACATTACACATAATAATACATATGATTTAGCAATGGTATCAAGGTGTTACACGATTGTATCTGTTGCTTTATGTCTGTTGGTTGTGCTATTCTTTTTGAGTCTCTTCCAGGTGATGGAGCAGACAGAGGACGTTTTATCATTCTCTTCCTTTTATCTCTTCTTTCTTTCACCTCTTCTTTCTTTTTTTTTTCTCTTGTTTTTCTTTTACTCTCCTACTTTCCCATTGTAGTGTCCATATAATTTGAAATTCTCTCTGCAGGAATCACAATAAAGCTATTTACATGCACAAATCAAGCGGAGCATTATGGCGAAAGCTGTTTGCTCCACTTGTGAAAGTAAAATCTGTCGAGCTCTATTTGGCATTAAGATATCAATTCTTATTGCCACATTGCTAGACAGGACACTGGGGAAGAAAAAAAAAAAAGAAAAATTGGATCATCAATACAACCTCCTGTCCCCCAAAGTAACATCATTGCAAGATATTTTCATGAATGGCTTCTTGATTTGTATTCTTTATTTTCACATTCTATCTAAATAATAGCATGTTTAATCGTGTGGTAATCTAACCGACCCCCAACCACCTAAATTTGGTATCACCCAACCAACCCCGTTCCTCCACCTAGAGTTTGCCACTGTACTGTGGACGCCTTTGCAGGCGAGAGTGAAGATGAAAAGAGCACCAAAAAGCAGACAGACAATGTTTCACTTTTGGCCAACTTCCTCTTCTTTTAAAGAGAGGAAAAGTCAAAATAAGGTAAATATATATTTTGTTAAGTTAGCTAATGATTTCAGTCTACGCCGCTCGCACACAGCTGTACATGCAGACACACTGAATTTCACCATGGCTTTGCCTGTAACACTGTATTTTTTATGTGTTGAGTGTTTTCATGAATTGTCCTTAAGACATTTTCTGTGTGGAGTTTTTTAATATCAATACAGTGATGCAGGAATTTCGCTTTAATGTTATTGACTTCTTTCATAGATAATGGCTGTACACACAAAATCAAATGTTTGGAAAGCGCTACAGTCTTGCAAGATTTCTAACACAGAAACTAGAAATTTACTGGCTAAGTACACAGTTCCAACTACATTAACTTTCCTGCTGTTATTGGGTAAATTTAAACTTATTTTGTAGGTTACAATGTCTTATATTTTTATATCAGCATAATTCCTGAAGGGGTTTTAGTCCGCTCGTGTCTAATTATTCATGTTGTGAATTATGATACACCAAATTATGGTGGCCCATGTAAATACATCCACTAGGAAAAGTGTGTAATTTAGGTATGTTGTAAAATACATCATAAAAATGTAAACTATTTGGTACTTTTAGAAAAAAAGTTGAAAAAATAAGCATTTCATTAACTGCTGAACTGACATGAAACAGAACAGGGTCAAAGTAAATACAAAGAAAACAGGTAAATAAATTTACAATAAAAGCATTACATTTATCTCTAATACGGGAACATTAAATAAGCCTGAATTCTTTTACTAAAGTAAATTATTAAATAAATAAATACGCAGACAGCTTAACCACCCCTCAATGGTAGACCCAAAGTTATGCCCTTGCACGTTAGTGTTTCTTTTATAGTACTGTCAACCAATCACAGCTCTTCAAAGACAGCGTCACACCTAGCAACGGGGTCAACCACAACTCCTTACTAAGATAACATTTTCTCTCATTTCCTTCCTCAGAGCCACTCTCAGCAGCGATCTGAATCACTCTTAAGCTAAAGTAGGAATGTTTAGGCTAAGATAGCAGCTCTCTGAGAGAACTCTGAGAATCTTTACGGGCACAGAAGGCTTAGTGAGAACCGCCACCCCTGTATGTGGCTTTGTGTGGGTGTTTTGGAGAGGTGGTGTATTCATACTGACACAAAATCACATCTAAGTTTTATTTTGATATCATGCTGACTGAGACAGCGTTAGGTCGTACCAGATGGCCATCAAAATAGTTTAACTAAATAGTTTCTTGGCCCTACAAATTATTTGATTCCCCTTACTTCAACTATCGTGCATGCATTTTATGCTGCATTTATAATAGTCTTAATGTACATGTTTTTCGAGTCATGAGTCACATGTTTTTCTTTCCTAACTACAACCAAAATGTTCTTTGAACTCTTTGAAAGTTATATGGTTGGCATTGTTCTCTAAGCAACACCATTTTTGGTTATGCAGCCATGGTTGAGATGTCTAAGCGAAATCCAGGAATGATAAATGAAATGCTCTTCAGCAAATGATCTATAGCCCCTCTAGCAACTCTGCTTGCACCAAAGGGATTACATGTAATGGAAGACAGTTTTCTCTTATTGGGATGGGGAATTGGTTTCAAAACTTGCTTTCAGGTGCAGGACTTCTGATCAATGGACTGCTGCAAATGCAACATTAAAGAGACTATTCTGCAAAATAACTTGTATGTCTCATGTACATATGTCTTGTACAAGTAATGTAAGTATTTGTATTTAATACACAAGATAATGTAAGTATAAAGTAGAAATCTTTAGATTGTTATTGGCAGCTACATAAGCCCCATTTCCACTACCTTTGTTAAACCGATCCATGCCGAGCTCGGACCGAGCTTGGATGAGTTAACCATGCCGAGCTTGGTTCTTACGATCATTTACACATCACGCTATCTCACGCTATCTCGGTTCCTAGTGACAATCTACGGTACTACTGCTCTCTAGGATCGAAGGAGGGACTCAAGCAAATCAAAATGGCGGCGCCCGTAACATTCAGGAAGTTATGCTTGGTTATAATTGCTTTTTGCAGAGAGTCAGGCGAAGAAGGCAACCTTTGGTGAATTTACTTGACGGAGTTGGCTTTTGGGACTTGGATAAGACAAACGAACGTCTAATCAAGGCTTACAGACGCAGGAAACAACGACAGATGTTGAGGTTCATCACACTGCTAAGCAGAATCATCACTGGAAACCGTGTGGCACAGTAAGGAAGCTAGTATTTTTATGAATGTCTGAAACTGCAAAACTAGTCAGCTGACTATAAGGAGATGACGCGGTCTGCTCATGCACTTTTTGTTATCTGAGAACCGAGCCAGGGAAAAACCGGGCCGAGCCCGTACCTCGAACTGGTCTGCATTTAACGCGGTCCGGTTGTGTCTGGCACGGTCCAGTTCAATTTGCGATCCATTTACACTCGAAAGTTATCTCAGTTACCGAGCTCGGACCGTTCTCGGCACGGTTAAAAAAGGGTAGTGTAAATGGGGTAAATGTAACGCTAGGAACAGTTATTAACACTGCTGCCTTGCATCTAGAAAATTGGTTCAAAAGAAGACTTTTCAGTATCTGTGAGATTTTTAAAAACAAAGTCAGAGGAATCCTGTGATGGACTGGCAATCTGCCCAGGGTGTACAAAGCCTCTCGCCTAATGCCCGTTGAACTTAGGCACAACTCCCCACCAGCTGCACCCCTGCACTGATAAGTGGGTTTAGATAATGGGTGGTTAGAAGGATGACTGAAGTCAGAGGAGGCAGAGAGATGTGAATGGCTATTTAAAAGGAAACTGAAACTCCAAGATGAGTAGTACCTAGTCACATTTACTCCCTTACATGTACTAGAGTAACTTTTTGAATGAAATGTATTGTTAGAAGTAATTTTACTGCACTGTTCATTTTATTTTACCTGAGTAATATTATTAAGAAGTATTGCTGCTCTTACTTGAGTAAAAATTCTGGTCAATCTACCAACTGTGAGTAACTTCACTAAATTAAGAACAGCTGTGTTTTAAACAAAAATGGACCAGAGACTTACACCTACAGTTTATGTTAAACTGAGACTTCTTGTTTGTACACAAGCTTTGTTTTTAAATGTTATTTATTTCTACTGAGCTCATTGAGCCATTTGGAGGTCAGGTAAACTTGCAGTTAACAGTAGATACTGTCATTGCAAGTACTTTGCACTGTTCAAACTAGGGCTGGATGATAATTCAATAACGATATATATATAACAATTTATATTGATTGACAAGAAAATAAGGGGTCAATAAAAAGCTCAATGGAAGAGTTTTCCTTCCTTTTGCATTTTAGCCTATCATGCAGATTACTACTACAGTCATTGCATCCTCGCACCAATCACAAATGCAGACCCAGGAAAGCACCTTCACCAAGATTCAAAGAGTTCCGAGAACACGTCTTCTTTTTTTCTTCTTTTAAGACTTACAGTTTTAGTAAAAAGTTGGTTGAATAAAGGGTTGTGTTTGAATTCAGTGTCTATTGAAAAATAGAGCATCAAGCAACAGCATAAAATGGCCAGGGCTGCACTTAAAATATATGTTTAGAACTTTTTGATAATTATTGATATCGATCAATATGATTTCTATTTTATCGATATTTTGTTTTTTTCTATATCGTCCAGCCCTAGTTGTAAAAATACAGAATGTACATTATCTGCTGAAAGTATTGGCTTCATAGGCTTTATGTTGAAAAGAGATTTAGAAAAGTGTTCTAAATTTCTGCCTAAATTTGTTACTTCATAATTATGTATTTTTTTTGTGCATTTTCTTACTTTAGTCTTTAGGATACCTGCATTTGTCTGTCCGATTACATCATTATTAAATATTAAATCAGAAGTCAGATTAGTTACTCAGTACTTGAGTAACCTTCTATCCGAATACTTTTTCACTCTTCAATAATCTCTTGGTTGGTGGCTTTTTACTTTTACTTGAGTAAAAATATTTTGATGAAGTGCTACTCTTGAGTAAAATATTTTTGGCCACTTGGCCCACCTCTGCTGAAGCTCTTGCTGCAATTCTATGACTCAGTGAAATTGATGGGGTTTCCTTAGAAACATTTTTCACTAGTTTAACTACACTGAACAAAGGTTTCTTAAAGAATCATCATTGCAGCTATCACAGGGCACTGAGACTTACAAAACAAAGAGCTCTTTAGGCACAAAATCACACCTAGGATGATCTTCAAATAACCAAGGATGAATTTTCTTGGACTATGGAAGGAAAGATGTAAAATTTGTTCTGGTTGTTGCCAACCAGGACAAATTCAAAAACATTGTACCTTGTTTCAAACTCTCTGTAGTAGTAGGCTAATCACAATGTTGCCATATTTATATAAAATTATGTTTAGAATTTGTCAGAAATCTGGCAACTATATTACAGGCAGTCATGAATCCTGATTAAGGAGCTCATTAATCATAAAAAAAAAACAATTACCAATTAGGTTTGAGCCCCCACCCCTTTTTTCATTTTATTGTAACAAATTAACAAAAAAATTGCAAAGAATGTATACTACTACATTATTTTCACTTCAATTGTAATAGAGACTGTAAACTTGACCAAAAATAAACTGTAATGAAGTGATACAAAAATTGAGATTTCCCAGCCCTTATATAGTGTCAGTTTCCATGGAGACGTTGCAAAAATAAGGGCTGGGTGAGTTAAAAACTGCACTCATAATTTTACAGCAATTAGCTTAGCTCTGATGCAAGCTGTAAAACTAAAGAAAATTGACACTGTCGTCAGCTGTTTACAATGTCTGTCATTTTTATGGCTTTTAAACCTGTAATAACAGTTTTGCTTAAGTGTTTCCACATGTTACTGTGTATGACTTTTATATGTCTTAATGAACTCACTAAGCTTTCCAAAAATAGATGATTTTGTGTTCACGCTGTTGCTGCATAGCAGAGTGGGCCAAAGACATGTCCCACTTGAAACATTGAATACAAGCTCGTACAAAATGTCTAATTCATCCAGCTAAGGGGACACTTTTAGGCTGTATCCATCTGAAGACACCAACAATAAGCAATCCACTTTTTTTTTTTTTTTGAGTCAAGAAAGTGTTTTTCTTTTGTCTTAAGAAACTGCCATAAATTGTTGAAATCTGCAGAAAAAGCCAGTAGATTTTGACCCAGCTGAGCAGCCTCTGTACTGATTTGGTCAAATCATATACAGTATATACAACAAGATGTCTAAAGAGAGGGAGAACTCATAAGAGCATGAAAGGAGGAAACAGAAAGAAAGAAAAAAGAGCTTTTATCTCAGCTATAATAGCACTGACAGATGTCATTAGGTCGTCTGCACTGAGCTGGTTTTAAACACCACTTTCTGGGTTTCCTTAACAAGTCTACAACTAGAGCTTCTCAGCTCAACCCATATTGATGAGCCGTTCTGAAGGGAACAGAGAACATTACAGCAAGCAAACCAGAATGTATGGACACACACACACTCACATAAATCCTTGTTTTAAATACTTACTGAGGAACTTGCCTTGTCTTCCATTGACTTCCATTCATTTTTAACCCTTTCTGTGGCCTGAACCTAACTCTAAATCTAACCATTACGACTACATACCTAACCCTAACCTAAATATAACTGACACCTTAGTCCTAAACCTAACCTCCAGCCCAAAAAAGTGAGAACCAAAAAGAGGTCCTCGCTTTACATCAAAGTCCTCAATTTGGTGGTAAAAGCCGAAAAATATGTGGCACGCAATGGGAAAACCAGAAACAAGTTGGCAGACAACAAACAGATGACGGAGAGAGACCTTCAATTTCTGAGAAAACAGTGAGGTCCATTTTATTGCAAAATGTGCCAGTTGAAGTTACAAAGAAACCACTCAATGCTTTAAATGACAGTTTTGGAGGGTTTAAAATGGTAAAAAATAGTGTTTAAACAAGACTTGTTTTCATCTTAAATTCCAGCTGGCCAGCATCTGCATGTTGGGGAGGGAAACCCCACTGATAATTTGTATACTGCATTTGTTTGGCTCCATGCAGGCCTTTGTTGTGCGTGTCACCCAATAAGATGCGTACTTGAAGAAAACACATGCCTATTAAAGCAGCTACTTAATGTGGCTTAAAAAAGAAACTGGCCATGAAGCAAGTTGAATGCATTGCCCAAGAACTGAACTGTGGCTGTTACAGCACTCCACTGTGGCAGTACATGTTCACCAGGGCCAACGCCAGACTCCCTTCAGATTCTGAATCAGAAGGAGATCAAGCAGAAGAAACAGTACCTGCATAACTTTCCATTTTTAATATTCAAATATGATATAAGTGACAGATTATGCTTGTGTTTTTTCTAACACAAAACATAAAAAATATATTTCTCTTGTTTCAACCATAGGCTTAACTTGAAAGTACGAAACGGAAAACGTAAAATACAGTTTGCGTATACAAAGGTGTGAACATACCTCCATTCATCCCTGCATTCTGAGCAGATACACACATTGATCACCAATCCCAAGATACTGTCTTTGAACTAGAAATGCATAGTCCCTCCCATTAAGTGACTGATTGCTGCCCTCTTTAAGACTCCTTTATTGGATTTCTTTATATTTTAAAAATTGCAATGAGAAATCTTAACATGTGACCATACAACACACAAAAAACAAAATGACCAATTAAAGAGCAGCAATCATGTTGCTGACATGATGCAACTTGCAGACCCAGAAACATGGAGAGATAAAAGACTTAACGGTCAATAACAGTTGATATTTACCAATTTTGTAAAAGTCAAGTGTTTAAATTTTTTATTATTTTGATGTTGTAATATTTCAGACAGTTGAAAGATATTTGTTCATTGCACAGATGTAACACAAATATTGTAACGCAGTGCTGTAAATTACCTTTACGTAGAAAGTAGTGCTCTGAATTCACAGTGTTTAAATTGGACCAAATGTGTAAATACACCCAAAGTGGATTCTAAACTGATTTTCATGATCTCATTTTGCAAAAAAACAAAAACAAAAAATAAATGGTATATTAAAAAGAGTTTGTTTACTTCTTATTTTCACAGCAAGGCATGCACACACTAAACTGTTGCCACTGATTCAAGTAATCACTGGTCATATACTTTCATGAGAGCACCTCTCTCACTAAATCAGAGGGATGACTTGTATTTGACATTTTTAAAGTACAAGACAGATGAACACTAATAGTGCACACATGGAAACCCACACACATGCACACTTTAAAGGCTCTTACTATCTCTGTGTTCTCAACATCTGTTTTCAATATGACAACTGGATCAAAGAACAGTTTAACAGATCAAGCACGAGACTGATACTTTTCGCTTGATCCTCTTGGTTTCTCAAGGGTTTCAGGTGTTACGTTAAACAGATTGAAATAAGAGTGATGTAACCACAATGAAGAGGACGTTCAGATAAACCATTCATTACTGAAGTCTTCAAAGCACACATTCACCATTCAAGTGGCTACTAAGTTCAGCTGGAACTTGAAATGGGTGGGAGGAATAAAGTAGAGCCTGAGTGTCAGACAACATCGCAGGTTTATATTTGGCTGGTATTAAGTTATCGCCCTTTTTCCATGATAAAAATTTTGGCAGTGAAATGAGACCTGACTCACCAATCCATTTTTTTTAAAAAAAACTCAGTTTTCAGTGATTTTTCTGTCACCTTTTTTTATTTATTTTTACAAATTTGTCAACAATCCAAGTATTAGAAATCCTGATGGTTGCTGTATGACTGTGGAATATTTCCTGCAAAATGTGCTAACACTTTAGGATCACGTAAAATTATGTAAATTTAAACCGCATGTGTGCCTGCAAATACTGGAGGCAATAAGTGGGATTTTCCTTTCATGTGGGGTTTCCTTGTTTCAAACCCCCCAGCTCTTAGAAATCTGTGAGGTATTTCTCTCTCCATCACATATGTGAACTGGCAAACTACATCAACAGACCGTGTATTTGTGTGTGTGTGTGTGTGTGTGTGTGTGTGTGTGTGTGTGTGTGTGTGTGTGCGCGCGCGTGTGTGTGTGTGTGTGTGTGTTCAAAAAAAGAGAGCTAGTATCTGGATTCACTCCAGGACTTTCAGCAAATTGCTGATCAAAGCCAAACAATCAAACCTTGACTCTTATGTCACATTATTTGAGGGGGCTCCATTTTTGTAGACTCAATGCGTGAAATATATATGAAAAAAATCTAAGCAAATGCTCACCACAAACATGTCTTATGGAGCTAGGATTTCACTGAGTTCATTTATGAGGTCAGGGCTTATGGTAAACCACAAAGACAACTTCTGGAGCTTAAGTAAGTCCAGAAACAATTGGTTGTGGCTGTGCAGAGAGGGAGCTGATTGATGGAAACCGATCCTGTGACCACTAGGGTACTCAAGTTTCATATGATGAGAAAACTGCAGAGGTACCTCAAAGGATACTGACAAGAATTCATTGTAGAAATTTAGAGTTAAATGTACAGTCTTTGAAAAGGGGGAGATGACCACACCTCCAACTGAGATCGGAAAAGTTAAGGTCCTTATTGTCTTATAGTCAGAACAGTCAGATATATTTTTAAAATGTTATGATTATAGGCGTATGGATGGACAGTTATTATTCGCTCCTAAATGTATGAGATGCCTAAGGTTTATAAATGTATCCCACCTTCAAGAATTAAGAATTCTTTATTTAGCATTTGATTACATCAGGGTACGTGTAATGCT
Organism: Fundulus diaphanus; assembly: GCA_037039145.1. Classification (NCBI taxonomy): domain Eukaryota; kingdom Metazoa; phylum Chordata; class Actinopteri; order Cyprinodontiformes; family Fundulidae; genus Fundulus; species Fundulus diaphanus. The sequence goes on along the minus strand of CM073124.1, from coordinate 49,359,265 downwards.
GTTCCTTACATCAGTTAAATAAAGGAGCAAAATATTGACAGTTGTTGTCAATCCATATTGGGTCCATATGGAGGCAGCTAACAGTTTCTGTATGTTTGTAACATAAAATGGCACATTAAATCCATGTCTTCCAACATGTGTGGGAGAATTCTCTGGTTGTGCTCTCATCAATCTGAAATAGTTGTAAGAGACTGATGTGCTTTTAAATGATTCCACAGCAACATTTCGTAATCTGTGGCACATATCTGAGTATGGACCTGAGTATGGACCTTATGGAAGTGGGGGGCGCAGCCAGCCATTAACCCACCGAGACTGAATGCAGGGCCTTGAATGGATATTGCTGACCAAGGTTTCACAGAATTGATGTGGGTCCTGTTCTATCTCCTACATCTGAAGGAAGGACTTAGGAGGGGAGCAGCACTGCCTCCACCAGCTTGCCTTCTTGGCATTGTACATTTTTGTGTCATGTATACCCCTTGTAAGTGGTGCGCATCATCATCAACATATGTGCAACATGATACTCTCACTGGTAAGACATTAAATTTAACTCGGCAGAAATTACCAGCTGTATGAAGGAAAAACTATCACTCACTGGAAACTGTTTTGTGGACTTTTGAAAGGACATTGCATGACTGTACATGCATGGAAATGTGTCGTAACTATTTTTGGAGGACTAAGAGACTGTCAAGAATTTGAGAACCTGTACTGTCTTTAAGGGAAAATACATGTTTTGTATTCTTTTGTTCTTTTTGGCTTTTTGAGGAAGGAGAGTTACTTTTATTTTGACTAATTTCTTGGTGTAAATAGGATGACTTTTGTTTTTTTGATGTTTTCTGTTCTCACTGTATAAAGTTGCAAATTTTTAAAATGAATTCTTATTAGTAAAACATTTTTTAAAGTGTTGCACAGACACCCAGCCATCCATAGAATGCAAAATAAAGTTCCTGAGATTGTGGTAAGGCGCATTGTGCCACTTCCTGTTTTCTGTTGCTGTGGTGTGGATTGTGATTTGGTGTTCCAGACTCTCTTGATTTTATCTTAAATCTCTTTGCTGTGACATCGCTTTGTTTCTAACACATATGCACATTTAAAGCACATTATCGGCTGCTGCACTTCACATTTGGGAACTCCTCGTGTTTCGCACGGTTTGCTTTTCTCGTGTAGTAAGAGTTTGCTAGCCTAACCTAGCTTTAGCCTTACAATGACTTCCTCCCCATCCCTCCACCAGCTTCTATGTCTCTGTCTAATGCTGTATGAAACTTTGAAGAGTCTGTCCCTCTTTTAATCTTCTCAGTGTTACAGAAATACTTAGCAGGCGACAGCAATCTCAAAATTGACACTTTTGTTGATGGTGTCACTTCCTCGTTGCATTTTGCATCAGACAATGTAGCCCCCTTGAAAAAGATTATTTGATTATTCACAGGAAGCTGGCTCCCTGGTTTAATTTAGAGCTGCGTTCTTTCAAGCACAACGTTAGGAAATTGGACATAAATTGTGCTGTACATATGCTGATCTGACGGCTCAAATTCAAATGAGGGAATAATTATCCATTGTGCATGCACACACATATGCATTAGAGCAATTTATGCCAATCTGACAAGTATGCTGTTCTGACAGAACACCGGTATTGCATACCGCAGCCATTGCAAACTGGCCCACTTAAAGCACTATTTTCAATCGTTTACCAGAAGTGAAAATACACATGCACAAAGTTCAATTCCTCTGTGGTGATTTTGATTTTTACTCAATAAATGAGAATTAACTGTATATTGAAATTGGTTGCATTTTGTGTGGAAAATATCACAATCACATGGTACATCCTATTAACTTTGATGAAAAAGACAATAATCTAATATTTTCGTGGGGGTGCAATGAATTTTCCAGGGGGAGCTATACCACCCCCAAGCGCCCCCCTGTGCCACCACTGCTTGAAGGAAGTTATAAAGAGAGGGTAACATCAAAGTGTGGTTCATATACCAGTCAGTTTTCCCCTGAACCTTTTCCACCGTCACATCAGTAAGGACTCATCTCACTCCTGTCATTTTACAACCATCCCCATATAGGTGGCACTTCTGATAGAAAAGTATGGAAAAGACTTCCTTTTGTAGAATAAAGGTTCAATGAATCCAAAACTATGTTTTAAGGAACCTCTGTTCAGTGTAGATATATCCACTTCAGGTTTGAGCACTTTATGTATTTTAGATTTTGAACTGAGGAGAATCAAATGCAGATCTACTTCAACTGTGAAGTGGTCCTTTGCTTTGGCTCTGATAGGAAGATCCAAAGAGGAGACATAGCACATGTCATTATGGCATTATTCCCAGTGTCACTCAGTTACAGTTCTTTTTTTCCACTTAGATCCCAAAATGTTGCTATACAAATAATGGGTTTTGCTCATACACCAAGAGTGGCACTCTGTGGGATTCAAACCTGGAAACTCGCAGCATTCCCAGGATTCAAGCACCCAACTCTAACCACATGACCACTACTCCCCATCTTGAACAAATCCAAACTAGCCCTTTAACATCCATCTTCAGTACTTGTTTATGCCAGAGCCTTGATCTAATTTACAATATATTTCTCATATTTTTTAATAGAAGCTCAAGATAAAAGACAGTAATTTTGAGCTTCGATCTGTTGATATTCAGCAAGGGGCGATAAAATCTAAAATTGCACTTGTTGTATTGCAAATTGCTCAAGTAGGAGGCCTACCACTCTGGGAGCTACTGCTGTGACTAACTGTACCCTTTTTCATGTATTGCTCTAATGTGTCAATACTCACCTGTTTATATGTATTTTCTTCTAAAGATTTTTTTTAAATAGAAAGTATTTCTTGACCTGTGAATGTGTCTTTTTTGTGTGTCTGCTCTGTTCTGTCAATCTGCAAGTCAGATAGCAGTGAAGCTGCACAACTGGTCCACGGGGAGTTCTTCGTAAAAGATAGCCATTCATGACAGTCTGTAATCTTGTTCAGAAACGCTTTTTATTTTACTGGGTGAAATGGTCCTTTCCATCCTGACAATAGCCAATACGTTATGCATTCAGAAAAAGGAGGTTAAAAAATGAGATATCTGTGAGAGCTGTAGGACCGTAAAAACTCTGACCAATCCCTGCCATTTGGACTGAGTGGCAGGGATTGGTCAGAGGATTGGTCCTCCTTGTTAGTTTCTGCTTGCTGACTGTGCATGCACACTTCTAGTGTTTAGTTAACCAGTTAGCTTTGGTGGTAGCTGTCCATTGTAGCTCTGCTTCTCTCACCATATACATTGAAAATGGCTGAATATCACAAGAAGCAAACCGCATACAAGTTTATGATGAGTAGAGGAAGGCCTCAGTCAAAAGAAATAAGACCAGAGTGGATTTGGGAGATTTTTTTTATGCGATCTCCCTGAGGAGCGGAAGAGCAGGTAAGACGGTCTTGCACATGTGCAGTTATTCAAAAAGGGACTTCCGCTTTTCTTCCTTACAATTCCAGAAAAATCAACTCTACCTTTAACACACCAACTGTTCTTCACGGTTGTTTATGATACTGCACACTTCCATTTTGGATGTGTGACATTGACTGTTTCTTCTCTTGTTTACTGCATTTCCGCTGGTTATGTTGAGTATAGCCCTTGTGTTTTTGGAGAAGACGGAACCTACATCTGCATCAAGTATAAACGTCTACAGCGCTTCTATGGGCTCACATGTCATCTGCATAGACCTTTGTGACACCCCAACGCGCAAGTATAACTCAGCCTTAAGGAGACATGTAAAATCTTCACTACATCCATCCACCCTTTTATTTGCACAAAGAAAAGAAAGTAGACTATGTACAGATTATGAAGTCTTAGCTTTGCTCTAACAATATAGCCCCAGTGCAACATTCTTGGATATTTTAAATAAAAATGAATAAACTATAAGAACATTTGTAAGTGATTCCTGACAAATTGTTGGACCCACAGAAACTTGTAAAGATCATGGCCTTTCACTTGACTTACTGGAGTCTACTATATTTGCAACAAATATGAGGATTTGTTCAACTAGTTGGATCTAAACTAAGTTTTGATAGACAGATAGAAACTAAGGCCTTACAGTATTTTGGCATCTTGTCAAAGCTATTTTGTCTTTGGGTTGAGACAGATCCACTCCTAGCTCAGTCTTGTGACACGGAGAAGAATGTCACAGCCTGTCAGTATGTAGGATAAGTCCACCACCCCCACTTTCTGCCTAATTGTCAGTTCTGTGAAGTTTAAGAACTGTTTTGCCTTAAGCTATGCTTTTTTCGTGGCATGTTTCCACTCACTAAGGACAGTTGAACTACTGTTGTCTCAGTGGAAAAAAAGGACCTTGATTCAAACCTCTAAAACCCTGCTACCAAAATGATCTGTTATTGTTCTGTAATTGCTGAAACACTTAATTTATTTTGTATAGTTTCTTCAGAATATGTGGTATTTTACATAATTGAATTAATAAATGAAACAGTTTTGGATTTAGGGTAAAACTGTCAGGAACCAGAGACAGAAGGACCCAGTATTCAACCAGACAAGCAGAGGTTAGGTTAAAGAAGGTTTATTTACAAAAAGCAAAGCCAAAACAGGGATCAAGACAAAAACGGGAAGACTGCATCCAATAACCCAAAAATAACAAAAAAAAGCAGTCACTGACAAAACTATTAACAAAAACAGGGGACAGGCTAACTTAGAAATCCAGAGACAAACAGGGTCAGATAAACAGGCAAAGAAAGCTGGGGTCCGTTCCTCGTACGTTACTTAAAACATCCAAGATCAAATGACACATCCAAGATGATTTCATCCGGCTAATCATGATCCGGCTAATTGGGTTCTTCGAACACACCTGTTGTTTACGATTAGTATGGCTGGATTGACTTATCTGAGACAACGGCGCGTTCATGCGTTTGTTTAAAAGGGGAAATGTATCGATAGTAGAAACATTGATCAGCAACGCCGCTATTGGCTGTTCAGCATGGCCAAAGAACGCCCACAGTTTTTCTCCCAAGCAGAACAAGAGCTTGGAAGGTTATGCCGAATTTGAGTCATTAATTAAAACACCTCAAAATCTGTTAAAGCCAGGAGAGAGGGCTGGCAAAAAGCAGCAGACAAATTAATGCGTAAATACTGTCCATGGTAGATGTTTCTATCACTTTCTACAGTATGAAGTTTTGCATTTTAATAATATCATATTTACTTTGTTCATTTATGTCAGAGCCTCCACGGGACCCACTAGAACATGGGGACAAGTAAAAGTGAAATACAAGAATATTCTACAAAATGGTAGCCTTTAATTATTATACTTTATTTTAAAAAGGCACTTGTTATGTCAAGAGATCCAAATTTCAGTGTCATTCCTTAGACACGGGAAGTAAAGGACGCATGCAAACTGGGATTTTTAATAAAAAATTATTTATCTATAAAAAAAATGAAGTTCTTCCTTTTCCAAGTCATCCATAGTTTACACGGTAAAACTGTATTGCTCCGTGGCTAGATAATCCATCCATAGTTTTTTCTAATACAATATACGGCTCGACAGGATGCAAGCCTTTCAAAGTAAAACTAAACTTCACAATAAAATGGCCCGAACAAATCTTCTTACTGAATAGGATAAAAATATAAAGCAAACCATCATACAAATAACTTAAATATTATAGATTTATGGCTCCAACACCACTTTTTCCTCTTTAAAAGCCACCGTTAAATGATGTGTTTGTCTGTTTATAACAGCCACCAAGAACATCTCTCTACAATTACACTGTCGCGCTGCGCTAAAGGGTCCTGTCTATTGCGCAATACGCGATTAATTTGAAAAACTCTGCAAATTATTCTTGCACCTTCCGCAACAGGTTGCAGTCGTAAAAATGGACATGCGGCAGACTTCCCTATCTCCTCCGCTTATACAGCCGTGATCTAATCTTGTTTACATGAAGTAAGCCTGCTCTCGAGCAGGCTTAAGCTGGCGCACATGTTGCTATGACAACAAGTGCAGGATGTCTTTCGAAGAACCAAACGATCCAAGATCATGCCAAATCGTCAACAATGAAATCCTGCTAACTGAGTTAGCGACGTACGAAGAACGGACTCCTGGACTAGACTCACCATTTGGGCACAGGAAAAACAAACAATGATGTGGCAGATTGCAGGGGGCAGAGGCAGGTATAAGTAAGGGAGTGATCAGGTGAATGGAGTGAAACTAATTACTGACATGGGTGGAGCTAATCGGGAACAGGGAAGTGCTTGGGAGTAAACTGAAGCCGATTGGATGGTGACTGGTGAAGGGGAGTGACAGGAAGACAAAAGAATGCTGGCAGGTGAACTGAACTTAGACTGGTGACAGAAATGGTCTGAGCAGGCCGGATAAACTTATAACCTAAAACAAAATCAAACACTAAGACAGAACCAAAAATAGAAACTAAACTTAAGGCAGGAGAGTGAAGTAATTGATCCAATAAAAACAAAAACTATAACCAAACCCAAATCATGACAAAAACTTACTGACATGTTTACTTTTCCAATGTATTTGACATGAAAGCATATTTGTTTGTGTGACTGAATGAAGGAGTCTTAACTAAGGATGCACAATATATGGCAAATATCTAGTCATCACAATTCCAGTGTGTGCAATATTCATATTACAATGGACTGTTTGGATTGCAATAATTGTTGGCAAATATATTCCAAGTGTTATGGGCTTGCATTTTGTGCTACTGAAATATTTAGAGAGATGGAAGCATAGATGAGAAGGGGAGAAAAAAGGAAAACAGGCACATATCGCACAGCCATATCATCATTTACCAAATATTATGAGTATTGTAAGATTTCTAACATTGTCCAGCCCTAGTATTAACATTATGGTCTTTATGTGTCTCTTCTTTCCTGTAGTCAACCATATTAGTTTTTGATGCATATTGGAATAAAGTTTAATTTAAATATATAAAAAAAACAAGCCAAAGTTCTAATGTCCAACCAGTATTAGCCTCTGTTGAACGTCTAGTTTAGTGATATCACTCATGCATCTATATTTTGTTCCATTGGGTCTGAGAAAGTGTTGTCTCAGTTCTTTCATCAATAAAGCTAAAGAGTACTTTGTTCTTGTTGCAGCACACTGTCGGAACTTTCAAAACTGCTTGGTCATGTAAGAATCTTTGTTAGTTTTCAAGTCTGGACAATAAAATACATAAAATGACATGGGGCGACTGTGGCTCAATGGGTAGAGTAGTTGTTTTGCAATCGGTAGGTTGGGGGCATGATTCCAGCATCCCCCTGTCACATGTCAATGTGCCCCTGAGCAAGGCACTTAACCCCAATTAGCCTACTGATCTGCACATGGGTGTATGAATGTGTGCACGTTAGTCAATGTGGTTATAGTGTAGAGCACTTTGAGTGGTCAGTATGTTGACCACTCAAAGCTTTATGGGTTGTGCTTTTTAACAGACAGACATACAGAATGAGACCATTTAAAGGCCTTTGCAGGTGTTTTGAGTTAATTAGCTGATTAGAGTGTGGCACCAGGTGTCTTCAATATTGGATCTTTTCACAATATTCTTATTTTCTGAGATACTGAATTTCGGGTTTTCATCAGTTGTCACGTATAATAATAAAAATTAAAAGAAATAAACACTTGAAATGTATCAGTCTGTGTGTAATGAATGAATATAATATACAAGTTTAATCTTTAAATGGAATTACTGAAAAAAAATCAACTTTACCATGATTTTCTAATTATATGACCAGTGCCTGTAGGTGACCATCAAGTGGAACACAAATCTAAAATCTAACAAAAACAAATAAAATGGCAAACATTCAGATCAGATTACATCATAACCCAAGGAAGGAATGATGATCAGCATGATTATGAACCACTCTGACAACTTCTATAAAGAATGCAGACTAAGTCAGAGCAGTACTAAAGGTTAGCTCTCATGAATGCGGTACCTAGGGCCTGTAAGGTGCAGGTGTTAGTTGTAAAAGCCAACAACTAAGCTCCCCCCTGCTGTTTACTAGCATAACAGACCAGTCATTGCGTGGTGCTTGTGCTAATTGAACGATCCTTAACACTACAAAAAGTAATTGGTACCAGGTGTTTTCACTAATACACGCTGTGTTACTCACTTGTTGAAGAAACCTAAGACATAAAGAGTTATTTTTTTGGACCTGTTTTTTCATATGAGTTACACTCAGACGCAAATTATTAAGTATTTACAAGAAGCAATATAACAAATTAACTCAAATTTATACAGTGCATGGCCAATCCTCATCCTCATAAAAAACAAGGTCGTTTCATGTGGGTCACGGAGGTAATGGTGTCCTCATGGTCTTATTTTAATAAATATAGATACAATACACTGTATTATTATTATTATTATTTCTGTGTGTTCATTGTACACCATGGCACAGAATATCCCTCATAGAGGCTGTTCTGCATAAATTTACTGAAAACTTGTCTTCTCCACAACACAATATTGCCCAAAATCTAATTGATGATAGCTTCTTGATTTCCTTCAGGATGATGACTGAGTACGCTTAAACTATATAATAAGAAGCAAATGTCATCCATTTGCATTAGAATTTAAATATTTCACTTCTACTTGTTAAATGTATTTGTACTTGATAATGAAGCAGAAATCCACCGATTCAATCATTTTAGGCAAGGCAAGTGTATTTGTATAGCACGTCTCAGAAAGAAGACAATTCAAAGTGCTCTAAATGAAGAGAACATATGAAACGAAAACGTACAGAAGAAGGTACATTGTGGTGGAATAATAGCAACAGGTCAAGATAAGTTCAAGAATCAAGAATCTGTATTGTCACCATGTGTTACCATAGTGAATTTGTTTTGAGACAGACACCAATTCAGGCTGTATACAGATAACAGACATAATATTTCCACACATATACACTCATGCATGCAGTAAATAATCTTAAGCCTTAATTTACAGAACGGTGCAATCAAACGTTTCCTGAGAAATTAGAGCGTACAAATAGGCCTTTCTAGTAGTGTGATTGTCACATGTGACAATCACACTACTAGAAAGTGTTCATCAGGGGTTGATAGCCCTTACAGCTTTTTTAAAGAAGCTGGTTTTGAATCTATTAGTTTTTGTTTTAACGTTTCTGAACCATTTCTCTGATGGAAGTGTGTCAAACAGTGCATTGCCCAGGTGGGTGGGATCAGTGGCAATGCATCTGGCCCTATCCTGGACTCGTGCAGCGTAAACAATATCCAGATCTTGTAGACTGCGTTCCACAATTCCCTTGCCACCTGTACCAAATCCTTCATCTCCTGCACTGTGCAGCTCCCATTCCACACGGTAATGCTGAGACATAAAATGCTTTCTATGGTGGTGTAGTGGATTAATATCACACAATGAATATTGTGGTGGATCAATATCTTATAATAAATATATTCTTATCACAATGGTTATAAGGTGTGCTGTAACATTCACCTAAGAAACATGTGTGTGTGTCACGCTACAAGTCCAGAATAGGAGATAGGGGGTCAATGGAATTAACCAGGGGAAATTGAAAAACCTCTGGGTCAAAAGAGCAAGCCATTTGCAATGCAAAACAGAACATGAAAGGCGGGCAAATGAACACAGAAAATGCATGGTCCAGGTTCGGAAAAAGTAATGACGTGTAACCATATGGAAATGAGCAGTAGCGAGGGGCCATGATTGGGAGGAGCTGTGATGTGTAACCATGTTTTTAAAAAAAAGCACACCCTATGGAAGTTTCCACTGATAGGTAAAAAATTAACAAAGATATCCGTGGAAAAAGCAATGGAAATTATGTAAAATAGGAGGGGCTCAAAGGAGGAGCCCCAAGATCCAGAGAATGTATATAAGCAGAACACTTTCTGTATGTTGTCAGATGTTGTCCGGAGAACATCTCAAGTGTGGTTGTCTTGTGTTGTTGCAATAAACCACCCTGGACTGAGACTCAGCTACCTTTGTTCACTTTTTGACTACTGTTGGATATTTTTAACTGCCTTACCAAGAACTTAGAATTTTTGAAGAACTTAGTGCAAATCATTACGTTGTGGGGAGGCCCATCCACAACAGTGGCGTTGTAAAAACATTTTAGGAGCTTGGTGGAAAGTCCAGTCCGTTTCAGTTTCCTGTGGAAAAGAGCCGTTGTCGGGCCTTTTTCACCAGGTGTAAGAGGAATGTGAATGCCCAGGAATGTTATGCTATCCATCAGCTCCATCATCTCCCTCTGTATGGAAAGAGGAGAGTGTTCAGTCTTCCTGGACCTCCTGTAGTACACTATGACCTGCCTGGTCTTGCTGGTGTTCAGGATGAGGTTGTTCCTGGAGCAACACTGTGTTAGGTTGTGGATATCCTCTCTGTGGTGGGTCTCATCACTGTTGGAAATGAGACCCACCACAGAGGTGCCGTCCACAAACTTTACAACCATGTTTGAGCATGTTTGAGTTGGGCTGCTCTCCTCCGCTTTTATGTGCGGTTATCTACCAGCCACCAAAATTTAATAAAGATTTTCTTTGGGAACTTTCTGATTTCTTGTGTGAATTTATGTCCAAATACAAGCAGGTTTTAATTATTGGAGATTTTTGGGACATATTGGATGTCTTTGGCCTGACTCAGACAGTGAAGGCTCCAACCCATGAACGTACACACACCTTAGACCTTGTTTTATCTTATGGTTTATCTATTTGTAACTTGGAAATTGGTGATGCATTGTTTTCAGACCACATGTCTGTTTTATATGATTTTATTCCCCTACTGAGTCCTGTGCTCCTGCTCGACAATGTTTTTAACTCGTCCACTGCTGCTCATTTCTCCATTGTTTTTAATCGTTTAGATTTGCAGATCTCAGTGTCTCTCAGCACTGAGGAGCTTTCCTTAAATTTTAATGATTTGTGTCATACTGTTTTGAATGATGTGGCCCCAATAAAAGCCTGGCGATCAAAGCCGAGATCGGACCCTTGTTTGAGTAACCATATAGAAAGGAATACAGAAGAAATGAGTGCAAGTGGAGAAAGGACAAACCCCAAGTCTCGTTTGATTTACTGAGGGAAAGTTGGTGCCGCTTTCAAAGAGCTGTGAAAACCAGCAGAGTAAAATGTTTCATCAACAGAGCTTTGTGACAAGTTTCTCCATTTCTTTTTGGACAAAGTCGTTAATACTAGGGCTTGTATTTCTCTTCCATCCCATGATCCTTCTGTTCTGGTCCCCTGTCCTGCTGTATTTGATCACTTGGAGCCTATTTCCTTCTCCTATCTAGAGACACTGGTTACCAGTATCAAATCATCCGGTTCCCCCCTTGATGTTGTTAGTCCATGCTTTCTTAAGGAGGTATTTCCTACTCTTGGGACTTCTACGTTATTACCAGTAGTTTGATGTCTAGTGTGGTACCTAGCAACTTTTGACATGCTGTGGTGCAACCATTGTTGAATAAATCTGCCCTTGATCGATTTTCTTTGTCAAGTTTTAGGCCAATTTCCAAGTTACCTTTGATTTCAAAAATTTTAGAAAAAGAATTTGTGGGTGAATTCAAAAATTTGGAGATGTTCTAATCTGGATTCCAAACCTACCACAGCACTGAATCTGCTCTTTTAAGGGTTTTCAATTAAATATTTTAGCACTGGATTCTGGAAACTGTGTGTTACTTGTGCTTTTGGATTTAACAGCTGCTTTTGACACAGTCGACCATGGCATTCTCATCTCCAGATTAGAACAGTGGGTGGACATCACTGGTTCAGCTCTTCGGTGGTTTAGGTCCTACCTTTCTGAAAGAAGTTTTAGTGTGATGATAGATTATTTTACCTCTGTCTCTGCTGCCCTCCTCTGGGGGGCACTCCGGTGTTCCATTCTTGGTCCTCCTCAGTTCTCACTTTATCATTTGCTATTAGGTTGTATTTTTAGAAAGCATGGTGTGCAATTTCATTTATATACGGACAACTGACAAGTCTACTTCCCTGTGAAACCTAATGGTTCCACTTAGTCTCTATTGGTATGTCTCGATGATGTCAGAGGATGGATGGCACTTAATTTCCTTCATTTTAATGGAGGAAAGACGTAGGTCATGATTTTTAAATCTGGTGGTTCTGGTAATATCCTCACCTTTGATTTTACCTCTTTGGCCCCATACAAAAAGTCCACTACCACAAACCTAGTGGTGAAAATGGACCCCTGCCTGAAATTTGATGGTCATGTCAGCAGTGTGGTTAAGTCGTCTTTGTTTCAGCTGAGGCGTCTGTCGAAAATAGAACCCTTCCTTTCTAGGCCTCACTTAGAGACAGTGATCCACACTTTCATTACTTCACGTCTGGATTACTGCAATTCTCTTTTGATCGGAGACAGTCAGGCCTCCCCCTTACAATTACAGATGGGGCAAAATGCTGCTGCACGATTTTTAACTGGTACAGGTAGACAAGAACACATAATTCCAATTTTGGCATCCCTTCATTGAATTCCTATTCAGTTTCTAATCCATTTTAAAATTCTTTTGTTTGTTTTTAGGTCTTTGAATGGTCTGACCCCTTCTTATTTGTCTGAACTGTTGCCCCCTTTATATGTCATCATGTGCTCTTTGATCATCTGACCAGATGCTTTTACCAGTTCCAAAAACTTTGTATAAATCCCTAGGAGACAGAGCCTTTGCAGCTCTGGCTCCTAAATTGTGGAATGAGCTGCCGCTGATGGTCAGGCAGGCCCCATCGCTTTCTGTTTTTAAATTTCGTTTAAAAACAATTTTTTTTCTCATAGGCTTTCAACCCAGAGTGAGTTAATATCCATGTCTTAATATTGCATTTTTCCTTGTATTTGTTGTTTTTTTTATTTATTTTGCATATTTGTTTTACTGAGTTATTGTTGTTTTTTGTTTTTGTATTTGTACAGCACTTCGGTCAGCTGCTGTGTTGTATTTTAAGTGCTTTAGAAATGGTATGGTTTGTTGGGTGGATAGCAGAGCGTATTATCACAGTTGACAGATCATTATCATACTATTGCAATTCAGGTTTATACTAAAGTCAAACGTAATTCTGTCATGGACAATGTCCCGCTGTTACACTATGAGAAAACACCAAAGAAAGGAGCTAAAGAAACATAACAGCACTAGGTCAGGTCATTTTTGCCCACTTAATGATTTCAGGGCTTTGTTATGTTCTGGCCTGAATGGGGTTAATTACCTGTGGCGGAGCACAGGAGCAGCCAGTGATCCTGCACCTGCGCTGCTCTGCCACAGCGTAATTAACCTCATTCAGTTCACCTGTTCCTCTGCCTTCATGGGCTCCCACAGTCAACCAGTGGCAGACTATTGAAAGCCATTTAGCGAGTAGACGTCCAGTGTTTCTTGCTTACCTTGTCAAGTTTCTGATCTAGTTCTTGTTTTCTGAATTTCCTTGTCCTGCTTTTCCCCCATACCTAGTGATGGTGAGATGAAACCTCATGAGGCATTGAACCACTTGAGCCAACTGGTTCGAGAAAGGGTTCATTTCTTGATGCTTCATGTGCACACGACACCACCTACTGGCCAGGTGTATAATCACAGCCAGCTGTATCTTAACACGTGTGATGCATTGATTTTTTGTCTATTATGACTCTTGGGAATGACTTCACAAAAGGTGTAGGACGAAATAATTTGTCTACATAAATTTTGTATACACATGTGTATAATAAAACATTGTTTCAATGTATTCTCTGTGTAATTATTCCCAAAATAGTAGTGACGTGATATGGCATGGTGTGTAATAATGTTTTTCTGTGACTCTAGAAAAATGGCATGGGCTTAATCAGGCAGAGGACAATGAAAGTGCTTGTGGAACTAGGCAGGGGGTAGTGAATAGGCTAATGCTTGTGTAACTTGGATGATTTCATGCATTTTTATTAAGAAACAACAATTTCTCCACAGTTTTTGGTTTCAAATGATTTCTCTTTTTTGATACTACTTCTCCAGCCTTTGAAAAGACACGCTCACATGGCACAGATGATGCCGGGGTGCATAAATAAATAAATGCAAGTATGTACAGATTGGGGTACTGTGACCAATGATTAGCCCAGTACTATAAGGTCCCACATTTTCCCCTCAGCAGCAACACTGAAGCACACAGAGGTTCCCGCTGCGTCTTTACGCACGATCCAGCTGCTGATGTCTCCTCTCTTTTCAGCTCAATGCAATTCTAGACAGTAACAGTTTATAACCTATATCACCTTTCACAGCAACAGGTTTCTCATCTCAGTCGACCAGACAAATCTCTATTGCTCTCCTCAGTGGGCTCTGGGCGGTGAGGTGGGAGGATTTTACCCGATGGTGCGCTGCGTGCGAGGGATAAACAGGGGAAATGCATAAATAAAAACTGTAAAGGGCTCCTATACAGTGATCATAGGAGTTGACCGGTCTGAGATCAACCTCATGATGTTACAAGTTCTTTAAAATGACTCTTAAAAGTGCGCACCCAAATTACAAGTAACGTAATTTTGCGCACCTGAATTAAAGCGCAAGGCAGCAGCGCACCGAAGCGCCACGGTTCTGTTTTGTTTAAAACAAAAGATCATGAAACACAGCCATAACTCTCCTAGTGACTTTAATTGGCACACTTTGCTACGGGTGTGAGGACATTAAACGTAATGATTCACGTTTTGAATGGTGAACGGTGATAAAAGCCCCTGGGTTCGAGGGAAAGAAGGGGGGAGAGGAGCAAGCGCTGAGACACAGAAATACGGTGCATGTAGTTAAAAAATGCAGAATTATTAAAAACTACTTATAAACAGACGTAGCGTTTTAAACTGCATCTGGTGAGCAGAACTGTTTTATGATCCAGAGTGCAGCCATGACTGGTTCTGAATGAAGGCAATATCTGGCAGCAGCTCTCTTCCCCCGCCCCCTCCCCTCCTGCGTACGTAGTACAGGACCTTACCGGTGTTCTGTCAGATAGCCATGCGTTGTCAGATCGTCATACGCGTATGACAAACTGATGGCTATATCTGTCAGATCAGCATACGTTGTCAGATAGTCATACGCTTAGCTCAGACATGTATACGTTGTCATTACCATATGATTTTATTTGATCAGTAACATAAAATCATGACGTAGATCATCATACACTTTGTTATTAACAGTTATATGGCATCCTGACTTAGCGGTTAAGTAGGTTAATGAGTTTTACACGGGCCTGTGTTGTAATTGACTGCAGCTGCAGCCAGACCTGCTTTAAATACACTTTTAAACCATGACAACGCATGTATATTTATCTAGTTATCATATTATGTCATATTATAAACAATTTAATGACTTATTTTCGTCATAACTTGTTGCGTATGCTGAACTGACAACTCCACTGACGGTCGGACTTCTTAATGCGCATGCGCGGGCATGCGTACTGACTGCATGTGTGCTTTCCTGACAGCGTATGGCTATCTGACAGAACAACGGCAATTTCACCATATTTTATATTTAATCATCTTTATTAAAACGGTGTTAGATCGTCATAAAGCTGCTAATGTAATAACACTTTATTAGCCACTGTATGACTTCCTGATGCATCTCTTAACCTGTCTGATTGCCATACACTTTGTTATTAGCCACTGTATGACTTCCTGATGCATCCCTTAACCTGTCTGATTGCCATACACTTTGTTATTAGCCACTGTATGACTTCCTGATTAATACCAATGACATCAGTTGTATGATGTACTATATTTAATGTAGAACATTTTACGTCTGTATTTGTAATAATCCACACTGTCACTGGTGGGGTAAAACTGTTTAATTTAAGTTACACTTTTTACATTTGAACATGTCACCCATGTCTGTGGCACATTCTTTGTGTGTCCACCTTGAGCAGCAGTCACACTGTATCTGTGAAGTGGACAGAAAAAGAAAACAGTTATGAGTTAGCAAGTGTAATGTGTTTGAAGCGTTAAGTTGTACAGTTTAGTTGTTTACCATGTCAATGATGTTCTCTGAAGCATTACAGTGAAGCATATTGCATTCCACACAGTACTCTTCCACCTTGTCTGGGAACAAATAAAGGCATTTAGAGTGTACTTTACCAAAAATAGTCAAGTACTACCTCTTTATATTCTGTTGACAAGCCATCATGTTATACTAGTACATAACAGAAAATACTGCAATTTAGTATGTCATATATCTTTGGATTTTTTTAATGCTTTGGACTGTTCCGGTATAGCCTAAGGGAAAATTTGTTCCGTTTGGAATGAAAAATTTGTTGATATGCTCCTAAGCCATCTTGTGTTTTTGATTGTTAGAATATTAACAAAACAGATCAACAGGTTTCACACAGACTTCCACAGTTCCCAGAACAGTGGAACTGGTTCTTAATACCCAACATTAATAAAATTTCATGTGTTCTGACCAAAAACTTCTTAGAATCATAGCTGTCCAAAGCTATAAATCTCCGAACATTCAGCCAGCAAACTGGAAAACAAGACTTCTTTGTAATTGTTCTTTCACCTCGATGTTGATACAATGTGGTAGCGATGTGCAGTCTGGCTTGGGATATGTCTTTGGGTCCTGTTTGCACTGCCTGCAGCCCTCCCATTTGAACATATGTTTCTGCAAACTGAAAAAATTATGCATTTTAATGTAATAATTCCATGGATTTCAAAACATTCCATCTGTTCTTTGTACCTTCAAAACCAAGACCCCACAACTGCTGGAGTCCTTCTGCAGCATATGCGGCATATGGCGGACACTCCAGCTTCTCCGGCCAGCACCTTTTGCTTTTAGGAAGTTTCTGTGCATTTGCAGAAATATTTAGTTATAGGACATTGTAACAATAACAAAATACATAATGAATGAATGATAAAGACATGAATCAGATCACCTCCAGTTACGGAGAAGCTTTCTGTCATACATTGTTTCGTTCCCCATAGGGTCTATAACTACTAGCTCTTGGTGATTCATCACGACAATCTGTTGGAATGTTTGGAAGATAGATAAGACAGACAGACAGACAGACAGACAGACAGACAGACAGACAGACAGACAGACAGACAGACAGACAGACAGACAGACAGACAGACAGACAACCTCTGTCACCCTCCCATGCTGCCCAGGGAACATCCGATTGTGACATATAGACATATTCATGTGTAAATACAGTTAAATAAATAAATTTTACATACCACCAAAAGCCAGTGACCTCCCACATTTACAGGGCACATCCAAATGGAGGCTTCAGGTAAAACCATCTTTTGAAATTGCAAATAATAAGATTAATCTGCATTCATTCTCTTAAGATGATTTAACAGTGAATAATTACCTTTTGAACAGCCCGATATTGCCCAAGATGAAATACAGAAGATGCAATTACTGCATCCATTCTGTATACAGGTATCTGAAATGTAATATAATTTCAAAGAAATATGTGAAACTACAAAGAGTGGATTAAATTTAACCTTAAAACATGTTGTACCTTGGTCTTCTGAAGTGTTACATACAAATATGCATCTATAACCTGTTTGACAAAAAAAAAAAAACATAAATTTCTGGATGGACTGCCTTGTGAAAATATAAACTTCCCAGAACATGGAGTCTTACTTCATCTGACAGCCAGCCATGTCCACAGAGTGTTCTAAAAGATGTGTCATACAATTTATATGGGCCAACAAGGGCTTCAACTTGCCCTGAGTCTTTCAAAGACCAAAGTTGAACTACTGCAACAAAAACAGAAATTGCTCTTTTAAAAACTTATACATCTGAAAAAAGCAACACAACTTCAGAGGAAGTGTTGCAGACAAGACCAGGAACAGGTCATTGAACCAACATGCAAAAATTGATCTACCGATCAGAACCCATGACCAACAGGCCAGAACAGAAAACTAGAAAACTTTGTGACTACTGCACCTTGCTGCTGAATAGGACTCTGACACATCCTAGAATGAGCTGAGGGAGACAACTGAGACAACTTGGTAGGGTTAGAGGGAGAGGTCACTGGAGGGGGAGACTTCACTGGAGGGGGAGAGGGAGAGGTCACTGGAGGGTTAGAGGGAGAGGTCACTGGAGGGGGAGACTTCACTGGAGGGGGAGAGGGAGAGGTCACTGGAGGGTTAGAGGGAGAGGTCACTGGAGGGGGAGACTTCACTGGAGGGGGAGAGGGAGAGGTCACTGGAGGGGGAGACTTCACTGGAGGGTGAGAGGGAGAGGTCACTGGAGGGGGAGACTTCACTGGAGGGTGAGAGGGAGAGGTCACTGGAGGGTGAGAGGGAGAGGTCACTGGAGGGGGAGACTTCACTGGAGGGTGAGAGGGAGAGGTCACTGGAGGGGGAGAGGGAGAGGTCACTGGAGGGGGAGACTTCACTGGAGGGGGAGAGGGAGAGGTCACTGGAGGGTGAGAGGGAGAGGTCACTGGAGGGGGAGACTTCACTGGAGGGTTAGGGGGAGACAACCGAGAGAACTTGGCAGGGGGAGATTGAGGACGAGAGGGAGACAACAGCGAAAAGCACTGGATGACCTTGCCATGGACCTGACCGTCTGTCTTGGTCTGCAGTGGGGTTTCTGCTTTGCCTGCGTACCTAATCACTGTCTCCCTTTCATTCAACTTCTCACCTGAGATGAAACCCTCACCTGCATTTTTTCCCTCATTGCCTCTGTTATATGGCTTCAGACGACTCATGCTATGCTTTGTCTTGAGGACTTTTCCGGCCATTGTTTTCAACATCACAGTGCTCCCTATCACTTTATGGATAAAATAAGGTCCAGAGTAGTCTGCCTCCATCCTGGCACCTTTCCTACCCCTTTTTCTTATGTTGAATAGAAGAACTTCCTCCCCCTCTGTGAACTTGAAATTTTTGAATTTTTTTTGTGCCCGGTTTGCAAAAGCTTTTTTCATTTTTTTTTGAGCCAGTTCGATATTCTCTTCCACCTGGATCTTTGTGTCCCCCTGTCTGTTGTCTCTGTCTTTAATAATTTGGCTGTAGTCCTCTGGTAGGACTACAGAAGACAACTGTATTGTAAAAACACAAACACATTTACATTCAAAATATAACTAACAAGACATCAAACTTTGTATTAAGAAAGTTCAGAATGTCTGATGTAGAGGAGGAATTAAGTATTTTCCAGGTACACAGTGCAATTACCAGCCAAAATCACCAATGCCTCTGTAGTTATAAAAATGTTTTTGAGGAAGTACTGAAATTTTAACATGATCTACAAACTTAAAACCTTAATACACTCGGATTTCCATGCAAAAACAGAATCGTACCGGCATGTCAACAGGAACTTCAGAAGGAAACCTAGCCTCTCTGCCATACATCAGAAAAAATGGCGAGTATTTCGTGGTGGTGTGGGTTTTCGACCTTAAGGAAAACAAAGTGGCCTCAAGGAACATGTCCCAGTCATCTTGCTTGTCGTTGACTAGTTTTCTCAGTGCCCTAGAAGAACAGTTTCATACATGTTCTAAGAACATACTCCAATTTGTAAAAGTTGCTTATGTGTTGCATTTTTTATGGTATGTCATAGCTATAAGAAGCTGTATATTGATACAAGCCTACAGAAAGATGTTGCAATGAAAAGAAACGATTAAGAGATATAAAACAAAAAAACATGTAAGTTTTCTAATAACTTTCTTACCGCTTAATGTTGTCATTTGTCTTTTCATCCAAGCCGTTGGTTTGAGGATGATAGGCGGCAGTGATGCTTCTTTGAATTGAAAGTAGATCACAGAGTCTACTGTTCATCTAAAACAACAACGAAGCACATTATTATAACCTTTTACATATACCGAGGCTTCACAAAAATATATGTAGTATTAAATGTGGCTTACTGTGTTCACAAATTCTCGCCCCTGGTCAGTGAGAATACGCTGAGGACAGCCGTGCCGGTAAAATATAGAACATAATTTTTGGCAGACTTCCTCAGCGGTCTTAGTCTTGAGAGGGAAAGCCTCCACCCATTTAGAGAAGTAATCTGTAGCTGTCAGGATATACTGATTGCCACAAGATGTCAGGGGCATGGGACCTGTCAGATCAATTCCGATCAGCTCCCACACCCCTGACACCTGTTGGGGATGACAACAATGTTATCAGCAACAATGTCCTAGAGGTGATAAACTTCATGAATTGCTGTGGATGGTTACCTTTATGCACTGAAGTTCTCTGACAACTTGGAGGGGAGGTCCAACTCTTTGGCACCGGTCACATTGAGACACCTTTACAACATTACAGTTTATAGGTTTTACGACATTTTGGACCATAAAGATTTTGCTAACTATGTTGTTACATACCCATTTCTCAATGTCTGCTGTCATACCAGGCCAATAGAATCGGGAACACATGGCAATGCGTGTTTTGACAATGCCAGTGTGTCCTCCCATGGGGGATGCATGAAACTCCTTGAAGAGGTTCCAGGCCTCTTCTTTGGACCGTATGACCCTTCTTTCGGGTAAGGCTCCGTAGAATAGGTCACCAGCTGTATTAAAACAATGACCATATTATGTCAATATTGTAGTTAAAGATGTTATGTTTATTTAAGATATAAAAACCCTACCATGGATGGTAAATTTTTCGGCATACTTTCTTAAAGTTTGCCTCTGCCCTCTGTTGAGTGTCAATGGGTAGGAGCCTTCAGAAATAAAACTGAAGACTTCCCCCCATTTGCACTCCATGTTTGCTATAAATGACACAAGAAAACATGTAAATTGCATCAACAAGCATTTAAACAAGACAATTCATTAGACACTGCAAATTGTTCAAATATATAATAATACCCTGCTGCAGCTGCGTACACAACAAAACACACCTACTCCTGCTACTAAACACGCCAACTGGTGCTGCAATAATATGACATTTCTGTGAAATATCAGCTCTTAGGACAAGAAATACAAAATTAAAATAAATAACAAAAAGTTTGTAGTGAAAGCTTCTTCATATCCATCCTTTCTTATTCCGATTTAATACAAAAAAACCTTGTAATCAACATATTTATGCATGTGCATCCAACAATGCAATTCTTGAAATACTGCAGAAAACACAACAGCGAGTTTAAATGCAATTGAGAGATCCCAATTTTTTATTGACAACACTGGTGGATGCCATGTCCTTCCTGGCAACGCCTGGTGAACACAGGGACTTCAAGTGACTCAAGAACATCTCCTGTCTTTTATTAATTGAGGCAAAAGTCACACTGACAGTGACTAATACATAACCCAGGTGGCTGTACTCGTGTATGTGATCTGTTAACCTGAAAAGCCTTCATGTTCCAAAAACAACCTCAATTTGCATAAACTAAATATGTGTAAATGTAAAGCACATGTAAAAACAAAATTAACATGAACGCTTTTCATATACATTAATGAAGATAAGGATTTGTTTCAAAAGTGAAACACTGGTTTTGCCCCAGTTTCAGTGTGGGTAAAAATTGCGTTTTCATACGTCTGATTCATTTAATGTTGGTAACGGTGGATGCCAACATTAAGTTCATCTATGTAGATGTTAAAAAGGTGAGAGGACAGTATACTTGCCTGTCTTACTCCGGAACATGAAGGCTTTTCAGGTTAACATATCACATACACGACATGCTATCCAAGTTAGCAGACATGTTATCCAACCCAAAAATATTAAGGAACTGGGGGACGTGAATTTAAACAGGGCGTGTTTTGTAGTTTACTGCAGCTGCAGCAGCAGCTGCAGCAGCATTAAATTTAATTTATTTACTTACTTTTTATTGTGTCTCTTCTCGCGTATGACAAGCTGACGACTCCTCTCAATATCGCGGACCTCCTGCAGAAAGCGCATGCGTGCGCATGTGCTCTTACCATATGTATGCTATTCTGACATGCATGGCTATCTGACAGAACACCGGCTCACTTTCACCGCTGGTTAAGACTAAAATTATTCATAACTCTGATCGCTCTTCCTGCTGCTCTGTTAACATGAACTGCAGCAGGAATGATGGCCACAAGCTGTGAAAGAAGCTGAAACATCTCAGCAGAAGGCGGAGTTTTTATCGTCCGCTGCCCAGATGGGCGTTGGGATTTTTATGCGTGAAAAATGCCATGTTTGCGTGTGACCGTGTGAAGTCAGTGACGGTCAATGCGTGATAGTTGAGAGCACTGATCTCCTATCTATCTATCTCTCTCCTAAACTCTCCAAACACCAAACTAACTGTCTCAAACTAAATAACCACTATCCAAACTCTGCTATCCAAACTATCAAAACTCTATCCACTCTCTCAACTGACCGCAACTCGCCTACAACAACCCACATTTTGAATGGAGCCTGTGGGGTTTCTAAAGCTGTCAAACCCCGCGCTGAAATCTGAACCACTTCCCGAACCAGTCACGTGGTACAGCCGGGCAGCGAGGCTTCGGACGTCATCGTTTTCGGCTCCTCCCCTAAATGAAGCTAGCCTCGATACGCGCTTTGCGGAAACGCCCCCTCCATTACTCGACACACGCCTCGAAGCCTCGGCACATCACGTAACATCACTACGGATACCTCACCAGCTTTCTATTTTCTGCACAACGACCCGGACTGTTTGATGTTTAACTTTGATCTAGCACACACAAAACATGATTTTATGTTGTATACAAGGATCTGGTCCATGTAAATATATTCAGGATTAGCACTGTCAAATGTCTGTCTTTTTAGTAATTTTGTGTAATATTTTCTTCACTGGTCAGCAGCAGGGTAGGTTTCTATGGGTTCTAGACCAAAACAAGCTGCAACCTGGCCCCTCCTTTCCCTTCTCAACCGTTGCCTCGGATGCTTATATTTGTAAAGGATAAAAACACAGCAAAACAGCATCACTTTTCAGAGGAACAGTTCTAGCGAATAAGTAAGTAACTCATAACTTTATGCTGTTAGCAAGAGAACATTTTGATCTGCAGGGGGTGCGCTCTGTCATGTTGCTTCTGCTGCGCTGGTCTGACAGTGGCATTTTAGGGCAGGGAGGGGCTGAGCCCTGTGTGGCAGCTGTTCAAATCCATGTACATGCATGTGCTGCCGGCCCGGCTATGTAAACAAGAGACTAGTGAGCAACACAGAGAGATGCAGTGTGATATCACACCATAGTCCATCTGAAACATTACCTTTAGTTCTTTCCATTTAAAATAATTAAATTTCACTTATTGCTCCTTTAAGTTTTTGTTTGGGTGTTTGGCAAACAACTCTGTGCAGTACTGCCTCCAACCACAATCAAAATCACTCTGTTCAGGTAGCGCTATTTATTTGAATATTTTTTTGTTTTTTTATTGTACGGAGTAGAAGTAGAAAGTATAGGCTAAATTACTCCACTAAAGTATAAATAACCAACATTTCTTAAGTCAGGTAACAAAGTATTTTTACTTTGTTACTTGATATCTCTGCTCCAGGTGCTGCGTAGATATTTTTCAGATTCTGTTTGGTTCATATTTTTCAACCCGTTCAGTTTTCTCTATTCCCTATTATATCGTTTGAACAATTATGTCACAGTGGTGGCTGTGAAACTGCTAAACAAGGTCATAGCCTTCCAGCTAATCATTTTTGCGATTCCATTAATTTTTATGTTTTGCTGTGATTTTGTAGTCCAAGCTGAAAGAAGCTGAAATCACAAATGGATAACTGAAAATGTTCGGTTGATGAGTTTATTAATCCGCATAATTCATTACACCATCCACCAGAATACTACACAAATGGCCGAAAGGGGTGGAATGGAATGCTCTGTGAGCTGGAGGGGTGCAGGGTGTGAAGTACCTCACTGAATTTAAATAGACCACACCAAAACGAGTTGCTCTTCAACATAGCTCAGAACAGGGGTAAAAGAGGGGCTTGTGGGGCTACATTTACGTTCAATTCAGACCAAAGCATTGCAGTTGCACTTTATATAGACCGCAACTAATTATTTAACTGAAGTGATGTTTCAGGCTAAAAACCTTTAATGTTATATAGTTTATAGAATATGATAATGTTGAAAACTTCCAACGGTTGGAAACCATGTTTTTAACTGTTACAAACTGTAAAAAAAAAAAAAAAAAAAAAAAAAAAAAACATTTAAAAGGATTCTGAGTAATAATCAGAGCTATGGCTTCAATGTGTGGAAAAGAGAAAACAAGTTACTTTCTTGTCTCATTTTGTTGGGTTGTGGGTTGGGGGGGGGGGGGGGAGGTCAACAGAAAAAGTTTGAGAACTAGTTGGGTCCCTATCGACCTTCTGGTGAGTATAAACAAGTATAATAAAAAGCTGTGGAAGTTGTCTAAATAAAAGGGGGACAGAGACAGAGACAAGAGTTCAATGTTGGGAGTACACAGTGACCCCCAGATGAGTTATAATGCAGTTAATTTGATTCTCATTAGGACACACTCCTCCACCCAGTCATTTGCCTGTCACTGTGGAGTCTCTGTCCAAACAAATGGGCTCTCCATAGCCCTCCATCTCTAAATCAGACTGCAAATCATGATACTTAAGCCAAGTCTCTATCAAAGTCAAAACACAATCACTTTTATATTCTGCCAGATATGTGACATTAGCCTGCAGGTCATTGATTTTGCTGTGGAGGGCCAACATGACAGTGGGAAGCGGCATCCAACAGTGACCCTGACACTTGATCTTCTGGCACACTCCTCCGTGTCTCCCTGGTTTCCAAACACCTGAAGGCTTGTAGTCCCAACTCTGATACTCTGTGGAGGCACCTGTATGAAAAATGTTCACAGGGAGAACTGCACATGGATCCACGGTTCCCACACTAGGAGTAATGCACTAGAAGGAACTCCCAACCATACAACAGATGCACTTGGTACTCACAGAATCCATCCAAAAAGTTACAAATAATTGCCCATTCATCCATTGTCTTCCACTTATCCGAGATTGGTTCATGGAAGTAACATGTCCAGGAGAGAAACCCAGGCATCCCTCTCCCCAGTGACATTCTCCAGCTCCCTGGGACGCCAAGGCATTCCCAGGCCTGACAGGATATATAGTCTCTCCAGCAAGTTCTGGGACTTCTACTGGGTCTCCTTCCTGTTGGATGCACCTGGAAAACCCCCAAAGGCAGGCACAAAGGGGGCATCCTAATCAGATACCCAAACCACCTCAACTAGATCCTTTCAATGTGGTCAAACAGCGGCTCTACCTTGAGCTTTCCTCAAATAACAGAGCTACTCACCCTATCTCTAAGGCTGAGCCCGGTTACCCTCTGGAGGAAGCTCATTTTGACCGCTTGTATCCAGGATCTTGTTCTTTCTGTTATGATCCATACCTCATGACCACAGGTGAGGGTCGGAATATAGACACACTGGTAAATCAAGAGCATTGCTTTTAGGCTCAGCTCTTTCTTCACCACAATAGACCAGAGCAGCACACTACTACAGATGCAGCCCCAATCTTTCTTTCAATCTCTCACTCGATCTTACCAACAGTCATGGAAAGGACAGCATACTTAAACTCATCCACTTGAGCAAGAAACTGCCCCCCAAACCAGAGGGGGAAATCCACATTTTTCCGGTCGAGCACCATAGCCTCAGACTAAGCTAAGCTGATTCTTATCATGGTTCCTCACCTGCCAGTAAGGTGGTCTTCTATTTTCATAAAACCGCATTATGTTACCAGGAATGCCTGCCACCCCTCTCTACAGTAAAGCCGGGCGTACACTGTACGAGTTTTTCCCCTTTTCGGGCCGATTCTTCAGTCGTGAGAGCATTTTTTGAATCGGGCCGAATTTCAGCTTGATCGTAGAGGGGGGGAGGAGGGGGACTGGCTTCTCACGACTACCTCCCGATCAGGACGATCGGTGAAAATCAAACATGTTTGAAATTCAGTCGGCTGTCGTGAGGTTTTCGTGAGCGCATCCTGCTGTTCAAGCAGAGCTACGAGGGGGCGCCCTCCCCTACTCTCCGTCCCCGCCAGCGGAGGGAGGGGAGCGGGCGTCCCTGAAGCGACCTCCGCCCGGCCCGCTCACGGGGGGGGTTGGGGAGGGCGAGCGCTCCGGTCCGCGCAACGCGCTGGCCGCCTGTTTCGGCACCTACCGTCGCTCGCCTGCCTCTGCCACCACAGCGAGCGGTCCCAGAGGGGGCACGACGTACAGTGTGAGCAGTCCGGTCGCGTCCGAGCGTCGCGCCGCGCAGATCGTGAGCGGTGAACTTTTTAAACCCCGCGGTTCCGTCGCACAGTTTGAGATGTATATAAGTACCACGACTGAAAAACTCGTACAGTGTACGCCCGACTTTAGTGGGCCCAGGGGGAGTGGTTGCCTAGTGGTTAGAGCGTTAGAACTGACTAACAGCTTCAATTGCTCTTACTCTGACCTCTACCCTTAGGACAACTTTTCATTGGAAACCCTACCAGGAGTTTTAGGTTCCTGACAACATACAGTAGCCCTCAGAATCATAGGGGTGCACAAATCCTCCACCACATTATGGTGGGGATTCAATAGACAGTTAAGAAATTTTAGAAGCCCCAAAAGAGCAGTGAAGTTGCATGTCATTGGGATAGATATGTCTATTCTCATCACTATCGTCCAATCTCTTCCAGTGAAAGGAAATCATTTAGGAAGGTAATCTTGTCTAGAACAGTGCCACAAAACAGAGCTGCAATTTCTAATGTGACAAATTTACACAGACTCCATAATATATGTCAGAAAGATTTGATGGCACACACTTCAAAACAGCAAAAATGGAAACTAAATATTTTATTTTACTGATTACAATTAGAATCCTGTGACCAACAGGATAAATTAAGAAGAAATGTCCAATAATCTATAAAAGGCTAACATGTAAGTTTTAACGCAAAGCTAGAAAAATATCCTAACAACTCAGGTAAACACTCTTGTGTCTGGTGAAAGGAAAACTTTAATGTGGGAATAATTTAGTGACAAAATAAGCTATAGTTTGGTTTGCCACAAACTCTTATTTTGTCTCTGACAACCACAAGAGCAGCACCAGCTGGTCTCTCACTTC
The DNA here is from genome assembly GCA_037039145.1 of Fundulus diaphanus. NCBI lineage: Eukaryota > Metazoa > Chordata > Actinopteri > Cyprinodontiformes > Fundulidae > Fundulus > Fundulus diaphanus. Next base: position 49,332,421 of record CM073124.1, on the reverse strand, counting down.
CTGACAGCTACATTGCCTCATGTCGTATAGGCTGACTCAACACTGTAAAGCAGAAAATAACAGACGGAAAGGGGGCCGAAAGAGGATTGTGGATGGTAGGAAGAGAAGACTGGGTGGGGCGTATAGAAACAGACGCAGAGGTGGATGACGATCTGCAGTAAAAAGAAGAGGAAGAGCAATAACAGTGTATGCGTCAGTGTACACATTTACTCTGTTACATCTGCTCTAAACCTGTTGCTCTGGAAAACAAACACCCAATTCTTTTTTTATTTTGCAATTATGTTTGCAAATGAGAACTCAGTATGTCTGAGTACTGAACCTTTTAACCTTAATTATTTTCACCTTCATTAAAAACTATCAACATTTAGTCATGAAATATTTTTTACTGTAAGTCTTACTATTGCTTTTCAGAATGGCAGACCACATCAAAATGTGAAGGCCGGAAAGGAGGAGGTGATTGGGCCTCCCTACACCAGGGGTCAGCAACCTTTACAACCCGCAGAGCCATTTTTGCCCTCGGTCCAGCTAAACAAATTTTGTTTAGAGCCACAAAAGTTACACCTCTTTGAAACAATAGCTTGTTTTTATAGTATACTATAGGAAATTTGTTACAAAAAAAATTAAATATCAACAGTTTTTATTATTTAAACCAACAGTTTTTTTATATTTAGGTTTAATACATTTTCTTCAATTGGACATTTGATTTTTATAGCAAATGGCATCAAAATTATGAAAAAGCAGGTCGTTTGCAACCTATTGACAAAATGATACTTCATTTATCTATAGTAAAATATTCTATACACCATTAGTTTCTTTCTTTCTGGAAATGTTATGCATATATATGAACTAAAGCTAGCAATTTTAAATTACCTTTACATTTAGAATCATTTACCAATTTTTCCCCTCACATTTTTGGTCTAAGTTTTTAAGAGCCAAAACTGAAGGTGTAAAGAGCCACAGGTTGCAGACCCCTGCCCTACACCCTGCTCCCTGGTAGAGTCATTGATGTGTTGATACCCAATGTCAACTTACTTGTGGGGAAGAAGTTAAAAGTTGTGTCTGAGGTTGAGGTATACCATATCGATATAGTAGACCTCACTTCCACACATAATTTTCTCTTCATTCATTTATTTATTTTATTTTACTTTTCTTCTTTTACCTTTGTTTTAAATAGAGAAAAGACTCCTATGGACAGGTCTTGCAATGCAAGTTTGCTATAATGCTTAAACGTAATGCATGTGGTTTATAACATTGTGTTAAAATTGTCCATATTAAATAGATAAATAAATAAACATAACTCTGGTACCTAACTCCTGGAGAGGGCCTTGACTTTTATGTATTTTTGGACTTTCATTTGAGAAAAGTGTTATGCAAGAGTATGTTCACTCACAAGCACATGAAGAGCTTTTTGTGACATCAGCTTAAAAAGGGAATGGTCTGTTATTTGTGATTAGTCATCAAACAAAAGTAAAGCAAATTACCTTGTGTTCTTGAAGTCTCTGCAAAGTGACCTGGAAGAGGAGCCCAGCTGGGGGTTTCTGTTTGTACTAGGACATGTTTTTGGGTAGTGGATTGAAGACATCATCCGGATCTCCTCAATCTAGTCTCTATGTAGTCTGGGTGGAAGACGAGTCTGAGAATTTGGGAAATGTAATCCATCACCATTGCAAAGGTAACTGAGGTACTTAAAATGCCCCAGGCAACAGAGCTGGATGAGAAGTTGTTGGTATATCGTGGTTGACACGTCCCTTCAATGTCACAAAGAAGATTGGAACAACACTTGTGAAGTGCAAGTGGTAATCCTGATTTGCAACAAGGGGATTGGCCACTGTGTGCCAAGTATCGAGGAGTAACAATTCTCAGCTCTCCAGAAAAAAATTACTCTAGGGGGTTGGAATGGAGGCTAAGAGTTTTTGGATAAACCTCAAATTGAAAAGAAGCAATGTGATTTTTTTCTAAAGGGGGAAATTGAAATTTGGTTATCCACAAAATACATGTGTTTTTTTGATTCGTGAAGGGCTTACAAATGCCTCTCTCATGCCATTATGTGACGAGTGCTTGTGGGTTAAGGGGTACCAGTGACGCTTTGAAGGGTTATCCGGTCCCTGTAAAACCAAAGCAAGAGTTGTCTCCACATCCTCAGTACAAAGTTGAGCTCATTCCCAGTGTGTGTTGGATTCTTCCAGAGTGGCCCAAACATTATGGTGGAGAAGAATGTATCTGGTTTTGCAACTTAGGGTATTATCTTTGTTTTTGCAAATTACTTAATTTTATTGTTGTCTTTAAGTGATTTGCTACAATTGGGATAACAGTCAGCTCCTCTAAGTCTGAGGCCATGGTTCTTTAGAGGGAAATCCTGGATGCTTCCTGCAGTTGGGGGGCTAGTTTCTAGCTCAAGGAGAGCAGTATCTTGAAGTCCTAAATGATTATAAGAAGGTACTTAAAATCATTCAACTTTGATGCTTCTCTGTAAAAAGTGAAGATATTGAGGAAGCAATGGAGAAAATGCCAAAGTTGATACCGGTTGTTCCTGGAACCATGAGAATTCACTATTGCTCCATAAGATTCCAGTGGTTCAGAATTCACCTGCTTACATTATTTCCAAAACCTCTTCCTTTCACCATATCACCCTAGTCCCACAGCAGCTCCCCTGGCTCTCGATTACACATCTTCTGGTCAAATGCATGCATTGTGTTGGATCAAACAGTCATGAATCCCTGTTCTTTGACTATTTTTACGTTCCTGGGGTCCGTTCTTCATACATTGCTTAAAACATCCGAGATCAAATGAGACATCCAAGATGATTTCATCCGGCTAATCATGATCCGGCTAATTGGGTTCTTCGAACACACCTGTTGTTTATGATTAGTATGGCTGGATTGAGTTATCTGAGATAACTGCGCGTTCATGCATTGCTTTAAAAGGGGAAATGTGTCGATAGTAGAAACAATGATCAGCAACACTGCTATTGGCTGTTCAGCATGGCCAAAGAATGCGCACAGTTTTTCTCCCAAGCAGAACAAGAGCTTTTAATGGAAGGTTATGCCGAATTTGACTCATTAATTAAAACACCTCAAAGTCTGCTAAAGCCAGGAGAGAGGGCTGGCAAAAAGTAGCAGACAAATTACATGTGTAAGTAGTGCCCATGGTAGATGTTTCTATCACTTTCTACAGTATGTATTTTTGCATTTTAATAATTTTATATTTACTTTGTTCTTTTATGTTAGAGCCTCCACGGGACCCACTAGAACATGGGGAAAAAAGTGAAGTACAAGAATGTTCTACAAAATGGTAGCCTTTAATTATTATGCTGTATTTTAAAAAGACACTTTTTATGGCAACAGATCCAATATCGGTGTCATTCCTTAGACACTGGAAGTAAAGGACGCGAACAAACCGTGAATTTTAACAAAAAAATTCTTTATTTATAAAAAATGAAGAATTAATGCAAATACAAAAATGACAATACATCCGTTTTACAATTCACCCTTTTTCCTTTTCTAAGTCATACACAGTTTACACGATCAAAAACTGTATTGCTCCGTATCTAGATAATCCGTTAATGCAATATACGGCTCAACAGGAAGCAAGCCTTTCAAAATAAAACTAAACTTCACAATAATATAACCTGAACAAATCTTCTTACTAAATATGATAAAAATAAAAAGCAAACCATCATACAAATAACTTCAATATTTTCTATTTATGGCTCTAACATAACTTTTTCCTCTTTTTAAAAACCACCGTTAAATGATGTTTGTCTGTTTGTAACAGCCACAAAGAAAAATCTCTCTACAATTACACTATCACGCTGCACTAAAGGATCCTGTCTATTGCGCAATACGCGATTAATTCGAAAAGCTCTGCAAATTATTCTTGCACCTTCCGCAACAGGTTATTGTCGTAAAAACGGACAAGACATGGCTACGACAGACTTCCCCATCTCCTCCGCTTATAAAGCTGCGATCTAATCCTGTTTACATGAAATAAACCTGCTCACGAGCAGGTTTAAGCGTGCGCACTTGTTGCTATGACAGCAAGTCCAGGATGAGTTTCCCATCCTGGACCCCAGGGGTCCGTTCTTCGTACGTCGCTAACTCAGCTGGATTTGATTGTTGACGATTTGGCATGATCTTGGATCGTTTGGTTCTTCGAAACTCATCCTGGACTTGCTGTCATAGCAACATGTGCGCAAACTTAAGCCTGTTCGCGAGCAGGTTTATTTCATGTAAACAGGATTAGATCGCAGCTTTATAAGCGGAGGAGATGGGGAAGTCTGTCCAGCCAGTGCACTTGGACCACCTAGTGGCAGAGGACGGGACAGAATTGTGGAACACCATTTTTTAATGTTTAATAAAAGACGAAACAAACAATGCTTAGTTCCTGTCGTTTTATTTAAACAATTCTTTATAAAGAAAAGCCAGCAAGTCATCTTTTGCCTGCAATAAGAGATAGTTATGTAAAGTCAGCAATACTACTGTCAAATGGTGTATTAGAAATTACTCTGAAGGTCCTTTTGAAGCAACTCGATCTCTACTGCAATTTTTCCTCTTTTTCAAGTTGTAGAGTTCAATTTCTCCTCTTAATTTGTGTTTTTTCAGGTCAAAATACAATTTTTTTTTGTTGAAGATGCCGATTATATAGGGAACGGATGGCACCCTGTGTCATTTTGTGAAAGAAAAAGAAAGGGTGAAACATGCCTCATGCGACAAAAGTAAAAAGAACCTGTTTTTTTTCAGCCTTTTTCTTAGTGGCTGTTATAAATAGACAAACACATCATTTAACAGTGGCTTTTTAAAAAAGAGGAAGAAGTTGCTTTTTAAAATACAGCATAATAATTAAAGGCTACCATTTTGTAGAATATTCTTGTACTTCACTTTTTTCCCCATGTTCTAGTGGCTCCTGTGGAGGCTCTGACATAAAAGAACAAAGTAAATATGAAATTATTAAAATGCAAAAATACATACTGTAGAAAGTGATAGAAACATCTAACATGGACAGCACTTACACATTTGATTTGTCTGCTACTTGTTGCCAGCCCTCTCTCCTGGCTTTAGCAGACTTTGAGGTGTTCCCTGTTGTTTTAATTAATGACTCAAATTCGGCATAACCTTCCATTAAAACAGGGGTGGCCAACTCCGGTCCTCGAGAGCCGGTGTCCTGAAACTTTTAGAGGTTTCCCTGGTCCCACACACCTGAATCAAATAGCACAATTAGCTCCTCAGTATGCAGTCAGGTTCTTCAGAGTCCTGCTAATTAACTGATTATTTGACTCAGGCGTGTCGGACCAGGGACACATCTAAAGGTTGCAGGACACCGGCTCTCGAGGACCGGAGTTGGCCACCCCTGCATTAAAGGTATACTATGCAACCGGGGTTGATTTTCCAGCGAGGCTCCCCCCAGAGGGCGAAAGTAAAAGTGCACTGTCGTAAATCAGCTGTTCCCTGGTTTCTCCGGCAAGCCAGGCGCGGTTGTTTTGAGCTTAGACAGGCGAACGCAACAAATACAAAAGTCGAAAACACGGCAGTACAAACAATGACTAACACAGTGAAAGTAAGAACATGCACAGAGAGAGAGAGAGAAACCATTCCAATGCAGTGTTTCCCCTAGGAATTTGCTTAGCGGACGACCGGCGGAGCGGGAGGGAGAGAGACAAGCTTTGCGTGACCGGCGGAGCGGGCGGGAGACAAGCTTTGCGCCACCGGAGCGGCGAGGCGGAGCGGGCGGGAGACAAGCTTTGCGCGACCGGAGCGGCGAGGCGGGCGGGAGACAAGCTTTGCGCCACCGGAGCGGCGAGGCGGAGCGGGCGGGAGACAAGCTTTGCGCCACCGGAGCGGCGAGGCGGAGCGGGCGGGAGACAAGCTTTGCGCCACCGGAGCGGCGAGGCGGAGCGGGCGGGAGACAAGCTTTGCGCCACCGGAGCGGCGAGGTGGGCGGGAGACAAGCTTTGCGTCCCCGAGCGGCGAGGCGGGCAGCAGACAAGCTTTGCGCGCATATCGAGTTAGTTTTTTTTTTTTTTTTGGAATGTTTGCGAGGCAGTAGCGTGAGGGAAACCCTACAATGTTACTTACAGTCGCATCAGCAGAAACGCGAGGTCCGCGTCAGCCTTGGAGCCTTCTCTTTCTTTTAGCTCTCGCCATTCGGAAAAAGCTTACCCGTGTACGACTCCTCTCTCTGTCCAGAGCCATTTTCCTCTTTCTTGCCTGCTCCAACATGGGCTTTCGCTGTTTTCTCGCTGGTTCCGCCATGATAACTGCACAAATATCTCCACTGCGCTAGCAACGAGCAAGCCTTTCACTGGGGGCGTGTAGCAGTTCTCGCCGTAAAGCAAGACCGACTCTCGCGATGCACACGAGATTTTGAGCCTGTGGGCGCGGGCCGAGGCCTCCTGCAATTGCAAGTGCGGTATTTCCCCCACAGACCACCAGGGTGACCGAGAAAACCTTTATTCGACCTGAAATGACTCGTTTAATCATCCAAAACGATATGGAACATATTAATTAACTGAAAAATGTTGCATAGTATGCCTTTAAAAGCTCGTGTTCTGCTTGGGAGAAAAACTGTGGGCGTTCTTTGGCCATGCTGAACAACCAATAGCAGCGCTGCTGATCATTGTTTCTACTATCGATACATTTCCCCTTTTAAACCGACGCATGAACGCGCAGTTATCTCAGATAACTCAGTCCAGCCATAATAATCATAAACAACAGGTGTGTTCGAAGAACCCAATTAGCCGGATCATGATTAGCCGGATGAAATCATCTTGGATGTCTCATTTGATCTCGGATGTTTTAAGCAACGTACAAAGAACGGACCCTTGGTTTGTGTCAGGCTTTGATTGTTGTGTGTTGGACCAAGGCGCAGACAAAAGCCTAGGAACCGCATAGTGAAGTGAATAATATTCTATTAAGAACCAAGATAACAACTTTCAGACAGGGCAGGCAAAGACAAGGACCAGGAATACAATAAGGGACTTACCAGAAAAGAAGTGGCATGACTGACAATCCCCAACAGATGAGAGGAAACTGTCAAGTTAATTATGGCAGAAAACAGAGGGAAATGCTGGTGAGAGTAATCACAGGTGATAGATATGAGAGTGATTGAGCTGAAGGAGAGGGAGAGCAATCAGGTGGCAGGAGACACAGAGGAAAACACAGGACAAAACAAGGATGCACAAACCACAAAAGATAAACAGAATATGACAAAACTAAACTCCCTAGCTAAACTAAAGACAGGAAGGAAAATAAGGGTCTAACAAAAACAAAAATGAAGCAACAGAATCATAATGAGCAGAAAACTAATGCTAGGAATAGGAAGGAAGGAACCAAATCTACAGAACCAAACGATCCAAGATCATGCCAAATCGTCAACAATCAAATCCAGCTAACTGAGTTAGCGACGTACGAAGAACGGACCCCAAGTCTTCCGCATCAAGATGATACTTGTTTATTGATGTCCTTGAACTCATTCTACACCCACAGCCAGTGACAAAGCACCATGTGGAGGTCTTGAAAAAGGTGTGAAAATGACTCACAAGACAAATATAATTACACAATAGGCATGTATTTATACACATACAGTGACACTGACATGCACGCGCGCACACACACACACACATACACACACACACACTATGCTAAATTTGAGCAATTCACTTTGCGATGTTTGACAGATAATACTAGTGTAGCTGTTTTTTTTTAAACTGCAATTTATATATGTTGTCCCTCTTACTGTTATACAATGAAATACAAAGCAAACAGCAATTCCTATACTGTTCATTTGAGAGTAACTATGTCTATCCCCTAAAGTCCATTACCATAATTCATATTCGTATGCGTTAATCCCGTCACACCTACATTTTCATGCATAATTTTTTTTATGTCAAAAATTATTTAGTGGTTGTTGACTTCTATCTAAAATGTTGTTGTGCCATATTAAAGCCATGATGAAATAATTGATGTCAGATTGAATTCTGACCATGTACCATGGAGGAGGGACCAGAAGGAATTTTGCCACCCTGCTGCAAAGACAGTCTCTCCGCAAGGTGCCTGCTGTAAGCCCAAACCCCTCCCCACAGAGGATCCCTTCAGACTGCACCTCTCAGCTCCCTTCAGTCTAACCCTGGCCAGAGATCCAGTCTTCACCTTCTTCCTGGCTAAGAAAAAGGAGGAGGGAGACAATGCAGATGACTCTCCCTGAAGCTCTACGCTTCTTCAGGAGTGAATGCTGCTTGTCGGGACTTTGAAGCAATCAACTGGTTCCCTTATATAGGAAATTTTGACCAATCTGTATAATCTGACTGATTTTGACTTTGTAAAGTGCCTCGAGATGACATGTTTCATGAATTGGCGCTATATAAATAAAATTGAATTGAATTGAATTGAGGCTGGGCTGAACCATGAGGCCGAAAGACAGAAGCCAGGACAGGGGAGAAATCCGTCTTCGCCCGGAGGACATGACCAGGCAAATCAGAGTTAAGTCTGCTGTCTTAACTTCAGCGTAAACGCCAGAGGAAAGGATCCCTCCATGCCAAAAACAGCTTTGTTTATTTCTTCTCAGCCTTTACAGGAAAGCGGACTCCAGACAGAGCTGAAAAGCTGGCAAAGGACCCACTTTCCTATGCTGAGGAAAAATCTGCTGAAATCGTGGCTGCAACCGGGTCAGAGGACGCCGCAGAGCCCAGGCCTCCGATCCCGACCACATGTCAGCTCATGGACACATGTCTACTGCTAAGCCACTAGCTGCTGCTGAAGAAATGACGTTTTCCCTTTTCAGTGCTCCCTTCCTTGGATGACCAAAGTGGACAGAACTCGCACGAGCCGCCGACAGGTCGGGCAGGATTGAGGCAGGGAAAGGTTACACGGTCATTGGGAAATGTTTGTGTAATGCGTTTACATGTTTTGTTTTGTTTTTAAACAAAGAGCTAACGGAATTAGCTCATGCTAGCATTCGGTATCCTATCATTGCCGACGTGATTCGGGTGTGCTTTTATGGTTATAACAAACGTTATCTCCACAAGGGTTTCATACATTGATGGGATATTAATGTTTATGTCAACAGGCCCACTCATTATGACTAAAATAAAAGTAGAAGCTTTTAAAGTAGCGCCGAAAGCCCGCTAGCCAAAATGCTATTAGCTTCTGGTAACTTCCGATTTCCGGGTATTCAAATAAGGTCGTTTTAAAGAATAAAGCTTGCTTCGTTTTGCTCCGCCATCGTTCCATAGTGCTATGTGCCTTATTACCGCATTAATATGGAATATTAATGTCGATTTAAAGGCATTTTGTTAACTTTAGGAGTAACCGATTTTAGCGACCGATCGCTGCAACAACCCCTAGCTCCCGGAGGTAGAATCGCATTGATAAAATCGAGCGTCCCTAAAGTAAATGATTTTACTGAGCAAATCATTCTTTAAAATTTTATTTCCTCAAATAATGTTTTGTGTAACTCGGGATTTGCATTGTGAATGGGTTGAAAACATGCCAAATGTTGTTCTGAATTAGTGAAGCTAATTTGACCATAATTCACATTGTTTAAGATGAACTTTGGTTCTTTAACTCAAACAAAATGTTATTTCATCAAATAATGTTTTGTGTAACTCAGGCTTCGCATTGTGAATGGATTGAAACACATGCCAAATGTTGTTCTAAATTAGTTAAGCTAATTTAACTCCATTCCAAGTTTTTCTTAAGTCAGATCTGCAGTGAACCAGGATTCACTGAATTAAACTGATTATGATCAACCACTTTTGTTTTGTCTTTTGTTTTTTTATGTAAATAGTTCCTTAGCTTAGCTTCTTTTATCTTTGCTTAGTAGTTTAGTTGAGTTTCACTAGCCTAGTAGAGGGGATTTATTGATTGAAATATAGTGTTAATTCAGATAAACAGCATTCTATAATGATGTTCTCTGGATGTTCATCTTATTTCTGTTATTAAATTCTTGAACTTGAAGAGAAGTTGTCACTCCTTTATTCTATGTATGTGCAGAGTTTGCTGTTAAAAGATCCCTAGTGCTCGAATTCATCCCTTTCAACCATTGTCCTGATATCAGCTTAAGAGCTGATTATCACCAGACAATACTTAACAGACAGAGTTATTTATTAAACATTAAATAACTTTAAACAGTGTATAATTGCACAACAATGTTGAGAGCTATAATAAGATCACTGATTTTTATTACAACTCTTCAGTTAAACAACATTTTTGATGAAAAATGACAAGAGTGCTTTCACACATAGATACATATCAGGCTTTAAAAAAAAAACAAATAGCTGACTTGTTCAAGTCCATCTCTGCATGCATCATTATATGCTACTTTAAGTTTCTGCATACTGCTTTGCTTAAAACATCTCCACAAGTGGGCAGTATACAAATGGGTACAATATGCTTTAAAAAGCAAAACTTTCACTGAGACAGAACACATCCTAAACTTGCGTACAAGCATATTAGCTTGGGCATACATCAAACGACATTGTCTATAAATGTCCATGTCATCAGCCAGGTCATCAGTGACATAATGGCCCAGGTATTTAATAGCAGCGGACAGTTTAAAGGCCCCCACATATTTCAGTGTACTTCACTCCGCGGAGGTCCACGCATATTGCATGGACTTCGCGCATTCAGGTACATGCAGTACATGCAGTACCTGAAGTCAATTTTTACGACCACGTACACGGTGTCACACTATAAACTGCTCGGCGGCAAGAACTCTTTATATTGAACTGTTTCATATGTGACACTAAGCTTGATACACTGAACTGCTCCAAGCAGGTGTTCTCCAGGACGCGTGGCATCTCAGACCCTCTCTGTTCTCACTGACAGGTGTGCGGTGGGAGCCTGCTGGAAAAGAAATGGCTGTAGGTGCTAAGCTAGCTAATCACACATTTTACCATCCATTACGCCGCTTCGTCCCACTGGCAGAAAGTGTGGGAATTGTAGGAATTTGCCACTATGGCTTTTCTACCATTGACTATTCTTCATAGTCAATAGTACACTTGACTATGAAGAGTGAAATGTCTGCGGAGAGTCAGCGCATACTGTGAGCCAAGCTCACAGTATGCGCAGAGTATGCCTAAGAATTTATATATATATATATATATGTATATATATATATATATATATATATATATATATATATATATATATATATATATATATATATATATACATATATATATATATTAGGGCTGTCAAAATAACACGTTAATTTCGATTCATTAATTTAAATAAAATTAACGGATTAAAAAAATTAACGCAAATTAATCGTATAGGGTAGTTCACTGCTATTGTTTTCATCCGGGTTTTTTCGCGCCTGCGCGCCGGACTTGAAGGCAGAAGGCGAGCACAGCGGCAGACGCCAACAGAGCAAACAACAAGTTCTCGACATATTTTTCTTCTTTAGGTAACGTATCACAAGATTGTTTTAAGAGTAAGTTGATGGTATCAGATTGCCAGATACAGTCCAGATAGCGAGTCTGTGAATGCTGGCCAAACGATTTAGTCCGGCCCGGTGGCCAAATGCATTATCATTATTCAATGGCTGTATCTCCTCGCTGCATCCACCGATCTGCACTAGATTTTTTGTGAGTCGTGGGCTAGCGCTGCTCAACGCGTTTGTGTGTATCGGCCGGAGAAAATGCGTGACAGCTTCTGCGGTGGCTGACGGCCGGCTGCAGGGCCGATTGACGCCGCTTGCGGCTTTAATTATTTAAGCAGAACAATGACCAGTGCAAAATTAAGTTGTATTTACCGGAGATGAAGTGTAGACTGCAAATTCTTTCGGGGTATGATGGCTCCCACAGTCCATTGGGATTTGTTTGCCTGGGTCCTTTTTCACTGAAAATATCCATTTCTTTCTTCGTCCTTCGGTAAACGAAAGAAACGTACATCCAACGATTTGGAATGCCTCTGTGTGGCATAAACTAAAAGCACGCTCTAATTCACCCGTTTTGTCACGGTGTTTGGCGAGAACAGTCCTGTTTTTGCCTACTGGCGTAACCCGGAAGTAGCGCGGACGTCACTTTACTGTTGTAAAGTGTTGATATTGAGGGGAGTGTTCATTTATTTTCATTGTGTCCCCTACGTTACTGTGTGCCACATATGCCACAACGACACATGTTAAAACGTCTGAAGGCATGAAATGTGAATAAGAATTTTTGAACTTTAATTTATCTAATGCTGATTATTCATTGAATCATTTGAATTTAAATATTTAAAATACTTTCACAGCAAAAATTATATGCGATTAATTTAGATTAATTAATTACAGAGTATGTAATTAATTAGATTAATTTTTTTAATCGATTGACAGCCCTAATATATATATATATATATATATACTGTATATATATACATATATATAGGGGATGCACCTCAAATATTTTGCATGTTCACACACAAATTTGTGCACTCATCATACAGTAGGTGTTTGCCCCGTAGTTCAGTATCAACAGTTATGTTTCAATCAATCAGCTTTATTTCTAGAGCACATTATAAAAAACACATGGGTGATCAAAGCGCTGTACATTAAACCAAGAAAAGGTTAAAAACAAATTAAAAACATACACCAACAAAATCAAAAGCTAAAAAACAGGTTCACGGCAAGAGTATTTTAAAATGCCATAAATGACAAGATCACGGTGTATTAAAAGCCAGGAAATAAAAGTGCCTTTTTAAAAGAGATTTAAAAACAGGAAAACAGGAGGCATATCTGAGGCAAGGTTGTTTAAACATTTAAAAACAAATAACAAAAGCTTAAAATTAATTCTGTAGCACACAGGGAGCCAGTGAAGGGACGCTAGGATGGGAGTAATATGCTCATTTCTACGGGTCTGAGTTAACAAACTAGCAGCAGAGTTCTGCATAAGCTGCAGACAGGCAAGAGAGGTCTGGCTAATGCCTATATACTGTTTCTCAAAATTTAAAATTAGAGTCAAACTTTACCCCCAGATTGGTGACACAGTCCCTGAGATAAAATGACAGTGAGCCAAGATCTACGTTTGGGGAGGGACAGCAACTCGGTCCAAACAAAATAACTTCTGTCTTGTTCTCATAAGGAACTTCAGGGAAAGCCATGCTTTAATGTCCTCAAGGCAGTGTGTGAGTTGCTGAACAGTGTTGTTTTGTGCCAAAGGGAAATAGATCTGGCAATCATCAGCGTAACAGTGAACTGAAATGCCATATTTCCTAAAAACAGAGTCGAGGGGGAGCAAATAAGAGAGGGCTGAGAATTGACCCCTTAGGGACCCCATATGGAAGAGGAAAGGTGGAAGACATAAAGTTGTCAATTTTTACACAAAAGCTCCTACTGGTTAGGTAGGACCGAAACCAATTAAGGGTGACACCTCTAATGCCCACACAATGCTCAAGGTGAGAGATTAAAATACTGTGATCAACAGTATCGAATGCAAAATCTAAAAGCATTAAAACAACAAACTTTCTAGAGTCTGTTGACAAAAGTATATGATCAAAAACCCTCAGAAGTGCGCTCCCTCCTGTCATGATGCAGCCTGGATGGCTGCACTCTGAGCATTTCCTGCCTCCTCCTTTCCCAGTGCAGCCCTGATTAGGATCACCTGTCAGGCTGCAATTAACTATGGACTCGCTCCACCTGCTCACACCACTATATAACTCACCTCAGTCTATTCCTCGTCGCCGGCTCGTCTTCAGTCATTACTAACACCAAGCCTGTCACGTCCCGTTCTCGTCTGTCACGTCTTCCTCCTGGTCTACCTAGATAAGTACTCGTCATGCTGCGCTGCTGGAGCTCTGCTTCTTTGCCTTTGTGTTCCTTCGTCAACAGTCCTGGTTCTGCAGCAGCCCAGCACCTCCCGGATTTCACTCTGCTGCCCTGTGGGATTAACTACAGCATCTGAGTCCCAAGGAACTCTGTTAAAGTTCAGTTTTGGATTATCTGTTGCCTCGTCGTCCAAGGAACTCACTCGCTGCTGCACCACAGGGATTCTCAGCAGTCCACCTCCTGATCCTGTCTGTATCTCTGGTCCGTTCCAGTCAGCCAGATCCTGCACCCTTCAACTCCCGTCCGGTAACTGACTCTGGTTCTCATCATCCACTACCCACTGTTTGCAATAAACTTTCAAAACCAGCTCTGTGTGTGCGTGCTGTGTCCGGGTTCATCTAAGACAAATCATGACAGTACGAGCCGGCCAAAAGATGAACCCGAGCACACACAGAGCTTTTGTGCAGGAGCAGGCTGGATTAAGCTCCGTCCCGCTTAGAATCATTGTCTCCGTGCGCTGAAGAGCGGTTCCTGGATCCCTGCTGCTCAGATTTTGCTCTGGCGTTCCCCTTGAGCCCACTTGGTGGTACCAAGCCGGATAAGAGACCCCCCTTCCTGGATTCACTCTGGTTCCTTCAGCCGTCGAGGGTTCCGCTCCACCTCAGTCCGAGGTCGTCGAGGGTTCCGCTCCACCTCAGCCCGAGGCCTCCGTTGGTTGCACTCCGCCTCAGCCCGAGGCCTCCGTGGGTCACCATCCACGACACCCGCATCTGGTTCGTTTGCCGGGGTCGCCATCCCGAGACAACAGCATCACAGATTTCCAATTGATGACAATGTGTGAGTAGGACCACACACAGACTGCACACAGTTAAAAGAGTCAATAACATTTAAAAAGCTCCTAGAGATCTTGTGGAAGTGTGAATATTAACATCACAGAGAATAAGAACATGATAATATTTAGGCAGGAGTTCAGAGAAGTCACTTATAAAATCCTTATATTTCTTGGGTGGCCGATAAATGATGACACACAAGACAACATCAGAGTGACCAAGTTCAAATGAAGAATGTTCAAAACTTGTGAAGGAGGATTGAAGGCAAATCTGCAGGCATTTAAAGCTGCTTTTAAAAACAACTGCTATTCCTCCTCCTTTTTGACCCAACAGACTTGAGGAATTAAAATAGCAGCAATCCGGTGGTGACAGTTCATTTAAAGAGGGTGACTCACTAGTACTCAACCATGTCTCCATTACAAATAGAAAATCCAAACCACTGGACATGAAGAAATCCCTCAAAATAAAAGTTTTATTTGCCAATGATCTTATGTTGACAAGGCCGAACCTGGCAGGAGCCAGCTCGTTCGAAACATCGACTGTCTGTGGAGCCCGACACAGGGCTCGTAGATGACGGTGATCCAAACCACGTAAGCGGGACGGGTAGAGCAGGGCCGTGGACAACTTCTTCCAAACCGACGACACATACCGCTCTATTTCTCCTCCAGGAGGTCACAGGAAATCATGCCAAGAGGGCCTTAAACTTTAAGATAAGATAAGATAAGATAGGGCTTTATTGATCTCACATTGGAGAAATTTACTTGTCACACATTGGCTTAATAAAAAAAAAGAAGGTGCCAAAAGGAGGAGAGGTGCATAAGGTATAAGGTATATACTGTACAGTGTGTCCACATATGTACAGTGTATCAAAAAATAAAAAATAAATAGAAGTAGGGGAAATAAAGCAGATATTTAGGATGACTTATGTACACTCAGGTGACTTATATACAAATGGAATGACGTTTTACATTAAGTGGTACCAGGTAAGAACACGGTGAGGTTGTGAGATATCTATACAACTGAAGTCGCTTATTAAACAGGATTATTTAACAGTATTATTGCAGAGGTTATTGCACAGTGTATTAAATAGTAATTGCATCTTATTTATTGCACATATAGTTACAGTTATAGTGCAGCATTGTAAAGTCTGATAGCAGCAGGGATGAATGACCTGCGGTAGCGCTCCTTTTTACAGACAGGATGTCTAAGTCTTGCACTGAAGGAGCTGCTCAGCTCCTCTACAGTCTGGTGCAGGGGGTGAAAGGTGTTGTCCATGATGGATGTGAGCTTGGACAACACCCTCCTCTCAGCCACTTCCTCCGCCGAGTACAGAGTGCAGCCTAGAACAGTCGGCCACTGCGTTTACCCCGGCAGCACCTGCATTTACGCCGAGGAGGTGGAACAAGGGTGCGGCAAAGGTGAGCAGTTATCCGACCAGGGCAGCAAAATGGCTGGAACTTTGTATGAACATCGTAATCATTTATAACCAAATCCTTGGCAGAGAGGTGAAGATCCAACAGTGTTTAGCAATCATACACAAGCAGTGAACTGACAATAGCAATGATAGACAAAAACAATACTAATACAAACAATGATGACAGCGAGACATGGCAAGCCACAAACACTGGCGCCATCTTGAATATCAGTCTTCTCTAAATTCACAGTTCAGTATCCTTGCTGCTGATGTCTGTTCGTTGTTTTTGCATTTACTATGTCTTTGCAGGGACTTGTGGTTGTCTTTATAAGTCAATGCATACTGTACAAAACTTAGGTTTCAGCCATATTACCATCTAGTTTTTTGCTTTCTCGGTCACTTTTATCCTTTAGTAAAATGGTTTTGTTTTGTATTATTCAGCCATGTTTGTTTTTTTATGTAGTTCCATATATACTCTGCCCAGCACCCCAACCATCTAATGCACACAGGCCACTGTAAAGACCATGCCTGTAAACCCAACTGCTTGACTGCAAATTCAATGGCTGCTTTACAGAATTCAATGTGCTATGACAGAGTTACCCTGTCTTTGTACCATAGCCACGGGACATATCAACACAACAAACAACAACAGATTGATGTAACATACAGCTGTGCATCCTCTGCTGCAAATGATATGATGTTTGTGGCACAGCAATCCTATGATTAGTAATAACACCTTTGTGTCATTATTACAGAGAGCAGAGCCTCAGCCACTGGAACTTAGGCTTTTTGGAAGTCCTGTTAAACAGCACTTCACCACTATTTATGTCAAAGCTCTGCATAAACCCACATTTAGATGTTCAAGTTTTAACACACATGTAGACGTGTATAGGTGGACTCCCTTGTTTAATGCAGCCTGGCAGGTTGTGGCCCTTTTGAGATATTTAATATAGGGCATGTTGTTAGGATTTTTTATTAAATTTTTGGAGGGGTAGTTTTGCTTTCACAGCTCATCTTCAGTATATGGAAAATGCATTACTTGTTGTCTGAAAATTTGAAGACAAGCCATGGAGTTCGGAAAAAGTATAAGACGTTTTCTCACCATTATGCACTTTTTCAATGTTTACAATATTTTTGGCCTGAGCATAAAAAAGCAAAATTAAGAGGATGTTATTGCTGCTGTCTGGACACATGGGGGGATGCAGGTGTCACAAAAGACGGAGCACCTGGAAGACTGAACTAACTAAGCAGCAGATGGAACAACCAACTCCTGGCAACCCAGATCACTATGTTGCAATTTGTAGTGCCTTTGGTTGTTATGGGAGACCAGATTAGTGTCCTGTAGGTGTTTAGCATAGAAATGTTCCTTTTACCAAGGTCTCTGACGAGGGTGTCCTGGTGGCCTTGCCCCTATTACATAATCCTGTTCCACAGCTCACTTCAGGGTTCGCCAAACTTCCATGCCGCTTGCCAGAACTCCATTGAGGGTTTCCACAGCTCCCACGCTGCTCTCCAGAGCCCCATCGAGGGTTCTTCTGGCATCCACAGCACTCTCCAGATTTCTGACAAGGGTCCTTCAAGCTACCATGTTGCTCTCCTCTGCGGGTTCTAGCAGCCTGCCAGCCACCTCCTGACAAGGTTCTCTGAGGGTTCTCCCATTCCACAGAAAAATTGGTACTACTTGGTATGCAAGCCGCTCTGAATGGAAACCTAAGATAAACAACACTTTAGTTTATTGACGTGTCTAAAGAGAATCATGGCTTGCGTCAAGTCAGAAATATCTGGGAGCAAATGATTAAGCATGTCCAGGCGATGTGTTGGCAGATCATATCTGCTTTTTTATGCCAGTTAATCCTGAGTTTTAGCAACATAATGAAGAGTCCCCAGCAGAAACTCCAATCTGACTGTTATTCTTGATTTTAACAAATCCTAATTTATATAAAACAGGAAATGTTTAATTTAAGTTAATGTCAGACATGGAAAGAAGACTGTAAGTAAACTGTGCATGGCACTGATTTTCTTAAATAATACAGCATAATAAAATATCAAAATCACAGGCAAACTAGTATGTCACATGAAGTCAAATGTTGGAGTTCAGCCAAGAGGAACATAAATGTAAGACTGCAGGGCAAAAGCCACAAAAAAATAGGAGATTGTAGAGCTCTCCAAGGAAATGCCCCTCACAGCAGGACATCTAACTAAAATGCTACTAAGCCTTTCTATTTTCAGCAGTCAACAATAAATACTATGGCTATCAATGTCTAAACACTATGGTTCAATCCAGCCTATGATATCTAATTATCAGAGATGTGGCTAAGAGCAGCAACATTTGGTGTGTGTACTCTCCTATGTATGATTGGTCTGGTAAAAGGTTGTGCCCAAACTATTAATGGGGCAGGAACTCAAGGTCCACTAAAATGGCCATAGAGAACAACATATGGAAGAGAATCTGATCAATTAACACGTTGGCGAACATCGATATGTAATCTCAGAGCAAAGTGTTCCATTGTGTGTCAGTCTCCTTGGCCAATGAAAACAAGATAACAAAGGTGTTTCTTGGTGTGTCTGTATCTGTGGATTATCCTAACCAATAAGTGAATGGGAATGTTATTTGTCCTTTCCTGAAATCAGCTTCAAGTTTTTTGGGGGTTTTTTTGCACACAGGATCTAGTCAGTTTGAAATGGATGTTTTTTTTCTTAATGCTTTTGCTAATTTATGTAACTTTTTCTACGTTCCATTTATTGGCATCTATGACTCCAACACTGGTTGAAACATTCTTATCAGTTGTAAGTGTAAGGAGCAATAAGCGAAATTTCATTATTTTAGATAGAAAGAAATAATATAAGAAGATACCTTTAGTTTTTCGAAGAACTAAAGGTATCTTTTTAGATGGAATATGGTATGACATCACACTACCTCTCTGTGATGTTTTCCAGTCTCTTATTTAGAAAGCTGGGCCGGCTGCGCGTGCATGTACGGGCATGTGAATAGTTGCCACTCCGGGCTTAGTCCCTCCCTGCCTATAAAATGCCACTGCCATGTTCACATGAAGACAATCAGGACCCATCATTACCACAGAAAAACAATGTCAAAGAAGTTGTCCGATGTGGAAATGGACAAAACAAGGATTAATATTGGCCTCACGTTTCCAAAGTGGAGAGCTCTACGAGAGCAGAAGCAGCTCCAGTTTAATTTTGTGCTAGCTTTTCTCCTCCAGACAGATGGGTAACAGCATGAAGTCAAATGCTTGTTTTTGTTGGTGTTAGTCTTGTTAGACTTGTGTTGCTATGTTGCTTTGATTCAGTGTAATGTGACAATTGTGGCATGTGGGTTAATTGCTGGAGTTTGACCAGTGATGGGCCAGGCATTACTGTCCTGTGAGGCAAGTAGCCGGTAGCCCAACTAACACAGTTAGCGTTGTTTAATGCAGCCCAGCGGGTTGTGATCCTCATGTACATTCAGGGCATTATTTGTTTGACAAAAAATGTACGACTGAAACAGATAACTGGTGGTGCTTAGATTTTGGAGGTAGAGAGGGGCGTGGCTTGCAACACATCTTGTTTTGGTCGACAGATAGTGTTTAACAGCCCACCTAGTGGTGACATTTTTTCTTATTGCTCCTCCAAAGCATCTTTGCAAATACCATTCTTGTTTTCATCAGATTTTCTTTTGAGAAAAATCAACTGTTGCTGTAGGCAAGTACAGTATATCAGACACATTAACCAGCTCAGTCATGCCAGAGAAGGTCAGGTGCACAATGATTTTCTTTAAACACTGAAACAAGCGCTGTCTCATTGACTACTGAGGGTTCATGAGACAGACCAAGACATCTCATAAATTTTTCTTCTTTTTTAGCCTTGCAGAATTGACGAGCTTCTGGTTATCTTGAAGCAGATAAAGATGTTAGGTCATAAAGGCTTTCAGTAAAGACGGATAGAGAATTTTCTGCACTTTTCTGAGTAAGACCATTGGGAACAATATTTTATTTACTGACAATGTTTTTGTCCAGCCTGAATCTGTGTAAGAGCACTGTTATGCAATGTCGGGACGTGACAAACTTGCATTAGTCCGGGACGTGACGGACTGCGTTTCCCATGATGCAAGGTGGTCAAAATGGCCACCAACTCCCATCGTGCAACACGGCCCAAAATGGCCGCCGACCAAGATAAGGTTGCTATGGTGATGACTATAAAACCCAATCGCATAAGGTGATCTCCCTTCTTCTTGGCATTCCGCCAGTCAGGGAAGGCACGCAGCTGCTACTCCGTGGATAACCCCCCCCCCCCCCCCCCCCCAACGCCACGTGCTCGATTACACTTTGCTGGACCGAAGATTACCGACGCAACTCCATTCCCTGCTCTTCTGATACAGAACAGGAGGTCGACTTTAAAAGAAGTACTTCTGAAATTCCCTCTGATCAAAGACTGAGAGCCGCCTTATCTCCCAGTGATCGGAAGAGGACCCCGCTTTTGTTTGGCCGAGCAAAGCACTGGAAGCCCGGAGAGGGAGAGAGACGAAGGAACTTCCCCTCCCTCCGGCCCCCGCTGCCACCCGTTCCTGCCTGCATCTGCGTCATCAAGGCGCCTTCAGGACGCCGCGTTACTCGGAGAGCTCACGGACCCAGCCGGAAAAGCCCAGAGGCACCTCAAAGTAACGGGGTTCCCCCCTTTTATTTCTTTGATTTCTTTTTCACCCACAGGGTGTTTAGAAGTGCCTGGGCAGGTGTAGGAACTTAGCTAAATGTTTTTACTCCAAGGAGGAGTGTTTTAACTGTTGAATATCTTTCTATGTGTGTGCATGCCTTTTTACAAGTGATTTTTGCTGTGTTAATTTGTGGTTCATCTGGACTCCGCTGCGGGTCGTTTCTTCAATTCTTTTTCCCTTTCTTTTTTTTCTTTCCCTGTTCTATCTCTGCTCCCCTTTTCTTATCAGTTCAATCTCTTTGTTAGAACTCAGTTTGCGGTCTTTCTTTAAACGCACCAGTTAGCCGCTCCCTCTCGAAGCGAGGCACCCCCCCCACACACACACACATTAGCGTAAGCGTGGTGACATCATTAGGACCTCCCCTCACGCATCACGCAAGGTTGTAGAGCCTACGTCATCATAGTCACCATCTTGGGAGGGTCTCAAAGCGGTTGTCTGCCTCTCATTTTAATCCATTTTCTTTTTGACATTTATTTCCACATATATTTTGCATGTTTAGTTTAGTAGTGAGTAGAATTCCAAGGTTGTTGAATCAGAGAATTACTGTAACAGGGAATTGCTTTGGTTTAATAAAACAGCAACTGTGGAATAGTAATTGTTGTGTTCATTCCAATTCACAGCTGCATGGTTATTCAGAATTCAGAGCTAACCTCGGAGTTAACATCTTATATTAACACAGAGACATTATCATTGGATTGGTGATAAGGAATAAGGATTTAAACTCTAATTGCAGTTATATTGGGGTTCTCATGGTCTGCCGGATAAACCTCGGTTAAAATCCGACCAGATCATTTATTCCAGCACACCTGAGTTCATAACAGCTACTTAATAACTGCATTAGTGGTACAAATCACTACAAGCTTCCAGCTTTGGCATCACCACCATTTGAACTATATTTGTTATAGCTAAATTTTGAGTTGAATGACTTATTATTTAAATTATAATACCAAATTATAAATAATAATAAGCTTCTGGCATAACAGCACCTTTATACCCTTTAAATAAATTACAATGTGTTCGAGCTACGTCATTGATATAGCTGAATCTGTTAATGGTCAAAACTAAATGCAAAGCTCTATGAAAAACTAACAATTAAAATAATTGTATTAACATTTAACATATTTTCAACTTTGTCTAATTTTTAACAGTACTGTTAAGGTCGAGGGCTAGGGAATGTTTTTTCTCCTAAAAAGAGGTGTTGCGTGAAATGTCTGAGAACCACAGCAGTGGCAATCATAAGAATAAACTCATTTTAGCCCAAAGTTCTTGCTCTCAACTGATTAATGCTGCATTCAAGTAAGTTTATGTTACCCAAGTAATAAATTGGCCAACAACTTGTGTTCACACTTTCTTGATGGCAGCATATTTCTCCATCTTTGCTTAGTATCGTACAGTAAAGTTATACTCAGAATGTATATATTCCTGATTCTGCATTAATACAGAAACACTGCCTTGGACAAGTAGAACACAGAAATAAAAAGAATGTATTTGGTGGACATTGGACTTTACTGTAATTAGAAAACTTCTGAGGTATGCTGGTGATCTGTAGAAGACTGTCTGAACTGAGCCTCCCTTGTTTTCCTTACAGCAACCATCATGTTCTGGAATATTAGAATGATAAACGACCTGGAAATAGTGAGATAGTCAGACATGGCGGACACACCCACGCCTCCTAATCTAAGCTTGTCATAGTATCCTCTCACCCTGGTTTCTGTCTGTCATCTGCTAAACAAGGGCAGCTGTTAGTGAAAGATTAAACTGAATTATACAAACTTGTAGCCAACATGGCAGCAAGTAATTGAAGGCCAAACTCCCTCACTGTGACATTTCAGTATGATAATGTCTGCTTGCATTATTCACAGACAAAAAAAGATGTGCACATGTTTCAGTTCCTCGGTGTAATTTAAGTTTTTCTTTTCTGAGTTAGGATTTCACTACAAACAGTCCTGATAATAAAAAAATCAGTTCTCCTTCAATTTATTGCATTATGACACAACAAATATAAGGTTATCTTGTGCCGGTTATAAAATTATTTAAATCTCGCCTCAAGTGTACAAAATACAGCTCAGGTTTTAAAGGACTCCAAATGGAGAAACTGTGTGTCAGGACTCAGCTGGCAGGGCTGTGCAGCTTGCTGCCAGCTCCGTTACCTCTGCTTCTCCACAGGTGTTCGTGGTTGGTCGGTGGGCGGAGTGCGCACACCTGTGGCTCATTCGGCAGCATCTGAGCTTCCTACAAAAACTGCGTCCGAACAGCGAGAGGACGCCAGAGTGTTTTCGTTGCGGTATGCGTGACAGCCTCGACCTCTAGCCAGCCCTAGTTTCTAAAACTAATCCTTCGTTTGCTCTCTCAAGGTTTCCCTGTGTCTGCGTGAACCCTGCGGACTCTTGAGCTCTCCGACTCGATCAGACGTACCTCAACTCTGGACGCGTGTCACACCAACCCTCTCTCCGGTTCCTCTCGCTGCTCTGGATCCCTGGACTTCCTCGGTGCTGCTCGGACCCCTTCGCCCCGCTCTCCGTCAACCCGAACGCCTGCTCAAGACAACCCAGCTGAGTCCTTCTTACCGTCTCCCCGCTCGGTTATCCAATCCTCGTGGTAAGCTTACGTTTATAGCCGTTTCTCCCACTCATTCCCACTGCTAATCACATTTCCCTTACCTCCTAGACTGGTCCGGTCCCCTGGTCCCGGGGTAGTTCGAGCCATCATCGTTTCCCGTCCCGCAGACTAGCGCAGCGCCCCGTGTGCTCCCGTGTTAAAAATAAAACCCTTGAATTCTGACCTGAGTTACCGAGTGTGTTTTCTGCATGTGGGCCCGACATCTCAAGGCAAACATGACAGAAGAACACTCTGGCCAACAAAGCGACCCAGCAGACACACTCGGTGGGGCCTTAGCGGCCCAACAGGATCAAATTCGGGGCTTAGAGTCCACAGTTTTAGGCCTACAAGGCCATTTACAGAGCCTAGCCGGTCAGATCAACCAGCTAACTGTGATGCTAAGTGCTAGCCAACAGCCCGCAGCTTCGGCCCTTCCTGTTTCCGCTTCCGATCCAGCTCCGCCTTCGGTGACGTCACCATCCGGTCCCGAAACTTCCTCCCCCGCTCCGGAGAAATTCTCCGGAGACAGTAGTGACTGTGGGGGGTTTCTTTTTCAATGTTCCTTAGTTTTTAATCGGTCCCCTCGTTTGTTTGCTTTAGATGAGGCTAAGATTTCCTTTATTTTACGTTTACTCACGGGCCGCGCTCTCAGGTGGGCAGAGGCCCGGTTCCCAAATTGCCAGCAGTTTGGCTGTACTTTTAACGAGTTCCTGTCTGAATTTAAGATGGTCTTTGCAGCTGAAGTAGATCAGGTGCAGGATTCCAGGCGGCTTTTAGCTCTCCGGCAGCGGGGAAGACGCCTTGCTGATTTCGCTGTTGAGTTCCGTACAGTGGCCGCTGCGACTGGCTGGGAGCAGCGCGCTTTAAAGACTGTATTTTTTCAGGCGTTAGATGAATCTCTTAAAGATGAGCTAGCACGTCAGGAGGAACCCGCTACTCTTAACGAGTTTATTGCATTGGCCATCCGGTTAGATAATCGCCTCCGCTCCCGCTCTAAGAGTCGCCCCCTCGGGCCTCTCGTTTTCCGCCCTCAACCTCCCGAGCGGAGACCACCTAGTCCAGCGGAACCTCGTTCCCTGCCACCTGAACCCATGCAATTGGGTCGAGTGCGGTTGACTCCTGAGCAGAGGGAGCAGCGAATGTCCTCTAGGCGATGTTTGTACTGCGCCTCCCCTGCTCATTTTATCAGGGAATGCCCAGAGCGGCCAAAAGACCAGGTCCGCCGGCTGTAGCGGAGGAGCCGACGGACCAGCCTCAGTTAACACCTTCTTCCCCTCCGCGACTTTGTTTAAAAGCGACTGTAGTAACCTCTCGTGATTCCTTTTCGTTATCAGCTCTAGTGGATTCCGGTTGTGATTTTAATTCAATCGATAGTGCTTTCGTCCGTCGGACCGGACTCGAGACGGTCCCGCTGAATTCTTCCCTTCACGTCTCTGCCCTGGATGGCGGGGTCCTCCCTAGCATTACTCATAGCACTAAACCACTTGAGTTAGTAGTTTCCGGTAATCACAGAGAACGGCTAGCGTTTCTAGTTTTCCCAGTGAGACATGCCACCTTAGTGCTAGGTGTCCCTTGGTTGCAGCGGCATAACCCGCACATAAACTGGGTGGACCGTCGGGTAGAGTCCTGGTCCTCTAGTTGCCATGCTGCCTGTTTACAATCTGCAGTTCCTCCCTGTCAGACCGTTTCGCCGTCTTCCGTCCAGGCAGATCCAGATTTAATGAAGTTAGTACCCGAGTGCTACCATGATCTAAAACAAGTTTTTTGCAAGTCCCAAGCCTGTTCCTTGCCGCCGCACGGGCCATATGACTGTGCTATCGATCTTCTGCCAGGTGCCCCGTTGCCGGTAAGCCGCCTTTATAATATTTCTATGGCTGAGCGTCAGGCCCTTGAGAAGTACATAAAGGAGTCTTTAGCGGCAGGTCTAATTCGAGCCTCGTCCTCCCCGGTAGGGGCAGGCTTTTTCTTCGTGTCCAAGAAGGACGGTTCACTGCGTCCGTGTATCGACTATCGGGGTTTGAACGCGATAACTGTTAAAAACAAGTACCCCCTTCCACTCCTCTCCTCCGCCCTAGAACCAGTCCAGTCAGCGAAGGTCTTTACCAAACTAGATCTCCGTAATGCTTACCACTTGGTGCGGATCCGTCGGGGGGACGAGTGGAAAACAGCCTTCAAGACCCCCCTGGGACACTTCGAGTACCGGGTTATGCCTTTTGGCCTATGCAATGCCCCAGCTGTGTTCCAGGCTCTGGTCAATGATGTTCTCCGTGACTTCCTTAACGTATTTGTTTTCGTTTATCTCGACGACATCCTCATATACTCCCGCAATCACTCAGAGCATCAAGACCATGTTCGACAGGTTCTCCAACGTCTGCTAGAGAACAAGCTATTTGTGAAAGCGGAGAAATGTGAGTTCCACAAGTCCTCAGTGTCATTTCTCGGGCTCATCCTAGAGGGAGGACAAGTTCGTTCAGACCCGGAGAAGATTAAGGCGGTACTCGACTGGCCGGTCCCCGAAACCAGGAAACAACTGCAACGTTTCCTTGGCTTCGCTAACTTCTATCGAAGGTTCATTAGGGGATACAGCCAGATCGCCGCTCCTCTCCACGCACTCACATCCACCAAGTCCTCTTTCTCGTGGAGCCCCAAAGCAAACTCTGCGTTCATCGACCTCAAGAAGAGATTCTCCCAGGCGCCCATCCTCATTCACCCTGACCCCAGTAGACAGTTTGTGGTGGAGATTGATGCTTCCGACACAGGAGTCGGAGCAATTCTCTCCCAGAACTCACAGTCGGACCAGAAGCTTCACCCCTGCGCCTTTTTCTCCCGGCGCCTGACCCCGGCTGAACGCAATTACAATGTGGGGGATAGAGAGCTGCTCGCCATCAAGCTCACCCTGGAGGAGTGGCGACACTGGCTTGAGGGGTCCGAGCAGCCCGTCCTTATCTGGACCGATCACAAGAACTTGGCCTATATCCAGACAGCGAAGAGGTTGAATCCCAGACAGGCCCGCTGGTCCCTTTTCTTCTCTCGTTTTAATTTGTCCATCACGTTTCGCCCCGGGTCTAAGAACCAGAAGCCTGATGCTCTGTCCCGCCTTTACTCCCCCCCAGATTCTGAAGAGAGACCAGCCACCATTCTCCCTTCATCCTGTGTTTTTGGAGCCCTCCAGTGGGAGATTCAGGACTTGATCGCTCAGGCCCTGCAGTCAGACCCTGACCCAGGTACTGGACCACCGGGCCGGAACTATGTCCCAGCCTCAGTTCGTTCCCGTGTGCTCCAGTGGGCGCACTCAGAAAGATTCTCTGCCCATCCTGGCGTCTACCGAACCCGCACCCTCGTCTCCCGCCATTTCTGGTGGCCCACCTTGTCCCAAGATGTGAAGACGTTTGTTCTCTCCTGTCCCGTGTGTGCTCGTAACAAGCCGTCAAACAGACCACCTGCAGGCCTCCTACAGCCGCTACCCGT
Source organism: Fundulus diaphanus (assembly GCA_037039145.1). Taxonomy (NCBI): domain Eukaryota; kingdom Metazoa; phylum Chordata; class Actinopteri; order Cyprinodontiformes; family Fundulidae; genus Fundulus; species Fundulus diaphanus. The sequence continues at coordinate 49,305,669 of CM073124.1, read as the reverse complement.
CCCCGATCGTCCCTGGTCCCACATCGCCTTGGACTTTGTCACCGGGCTTCCCTCGTCCCAGGGGATGACAACCATCCTCACAGTGGTTGACCGTTTTTCTAAGGCCTGTCACCTCATCGCACTCCGTAAGCTCCCCTCCGCCTTTCTCACGGCCCAGCTCCTGGTTCGACACGTGTTCCGCCTCCACGGAATCCCCCGGGAGATCCTGTCTGACCGTGGTCCCCAATTCATCTCCAGGGTTTGGAAGGAGTTTGCCGTGGCCCTTGGGGCCCGGTACACTCTAACCTCCGGCTATCACCCACAGACCAACGGTCAGACGGAGCGGATGAACCAGGAGCTGGAGACCGCCCTCCGTTGCCTAACCTCCCAGAACCCATCTGAATGGAATAAGTTTCTCCCCTGGGTCGAATACGCTCACAACAGTCACGTCTCCACAGCTACCGGCCTGTCCCCCTTCGAGATCTCTCTAGGCTATCAGCCCCCTCTGCTTCCTGACGACAACCCACGAGTAACAGTTCCCTCAGTAAAGGACCACATCACCCAGTGCAGGCATTACTGGACTCAGACTATTCAAGCGCTCAAGAACACTGCAGAACAGAACCGCCGATTCGCTGATCGAAGACGCACCCCAGCTCCCAGTTACCGTCCCGGTCAGCGAGTTTGGCTCTCCACACGAGACCTACCCTCCCGAGCAGCCTCCAGAAAGTTGTCTCCACGCTTCGCCGGCCCCTTCGAGATCACCTCCATAGTCAGCCCTACGACCGTTCGCCTTCGTCTCCCGTCCCACTCCCGGGTTCATCCCACGTTCCACGTCTCACAAATCAAACCTGTTCTCACTAGTTCCTGGTGCCCTCCGGCCGAACCCCCACCGCCCGCCCAGGACCATCAGGGACGTCAGGTCCAGCAGATTGTGGCCTCCCGTCGGCGAGGTAAGGGGTTCCAGTACCTCGTCGACTGGGTAGGTTGCGGTCCTGAGGAGCGCTCTTGACTCGCTGGTTCCTCCATTCCTGACCAATCTCTCATCGATGCATTCCTCTCCTCTCGTCCCTCCACTTCCTCCTCTGGGCCGCCAGGTGGCGACCCTTGAGGGGGGGGGGGGGTGGTGTCAGGACTCAGCTGGCAGGGCTGTGCAGCTTGCTGCCAGCTCCGTTACCTCTGCTTCTCCACAGGTGTTCGTGGTTGGTCGGTGAGCGGAGTGCGCACACCTGTGGCTCATTCGGCAGCATCTGAGCTTCCTACAAAAACTGCGTCCGAACAGCGAGAGGACGCCAGAGTGTTTTCGTTGCGGTATGCGTGACAGCCTCGACCTCTAGCCAGCCCTAGTTTCTAAAACTAATCCTTCGTTTGCTCTCTCAAGGTTTCCCTGTGTCTGCGTGAACCCTGCGGACTCTTGAGCTCTCCGACTCGATCAGACGTACCTCAACTCTGGACGCGTGTCACACCAACCCTCTCTCCGGTTCCTCTCGCTGCTCTGGATCCCTGGACTTCCTCGGTGCTGCTCGGACCCCTTCGCCCCGCTCTCCGTCAACCCGAACGCCTGCTCAAGACAACCCAGCTGAATCCTTCTTACCGTCTCCCCGCTCGGTTATCCAATCCTCGTGGTAAGCTTACGTTTATAGCCGTTTCTCCCACTCATTCCCACTGCTAATCACATTTCCCTTACCTCCTAGACTGGTCCGGTCCCCTGGTCCCGGGGTAGTTCGAGCCATCATCGTTTCCCGTCCCGCAGACTAGCGCAGCGCCCCGTGTGCTCCCGTGTTAAAAATAAAACCCTTGAATTCTGACCTGAGTTACCGAGTGTGTTTTCTGCATGTGGGCCCGACATCTCAAGGCAAACATGACACTGTGTGTGTGAAAACTGAGTACATCCTGCTTCAGTAGCATGAAGAAAATGATTATCATTTGCAAAACATGAAGTAGTCATTTTGTGTGTGGACGTTTCTTCAGTACAGTGTCGTTTCTATTTGTAGATATTCATTATGCACAGTTAAGGTCCTGCAGCAGTATTTCATTCAGATTGAAGTCTGTACTATGAGCTATTTAAACACCTTTTTACTATTTCTGTATATTTAATGTTGTGTTTGAGATCAGTGTCCTATTGCATGTCCCTGTGTCAGCCAAGCCTCAGTTGTTTGCCATGAATTTGACCTTGGAGTGCTTTAAAGGGGTCTAGTCATGTTCTATGACCATAAAAAACAAAACAAAACATATATTCATCTTCAGATAAAACAATATACGGCAAGCGATCAGCCTGATAATGTTTACTTAGTTCTTTTCAGACTAAAAAGATTTTTGCACTGGGCACGATCAGAAGACATAAACACTGGTGTGAGCCAGCAAGATGGCGACAATTGCCGCAGCTACTGTAAGAGCCAGCAGACCGTCCTGCAATGCCTCGCAGTAAAGTGACAGCTCGGCATTTCTGAAGACCAACCAGATCTGCAGGGTTAGGGCTACTTAACCTCTTTTATTCACACCTCCGTTGGGCGATGCTGACTTGCTCTGCTCCATTGCTTCTCCTTGCTTAGTCTTTGCACGCATATGCAATATCGTACCTCTGGTCACGTGGTCTTATTGGGGTAAATATACACAAAAGTGCTGTGTTTATGAACAAATAGAGCAAAACAAAGTGTAATACACAGAACTAAAATACAATAAGCCAACAGGAAGGGATAATTTAATAATTTAACCAGAAAACCTTTGAATGCAAACCAACATTTTGGCATCCTGCATTCAGAGGCAGCTTTGGAAACACTTTAGAGAGAAGCATTTTTCCTATCAACACTTGAAAAGAAACCATACTTGGTCAGTTATTTTCTATTTATTGTGTTCTGAAATGTAACATTTAACTTTTCGCTGAGGCCTTTAGAGTGACACCCAGCAATCCTTTTCTGAATATCTTCTGTTCAGAAGTATCAGCGTTTCCGATGAAACTATCCAAGGTTGCAGTCTAGTAATCTGGTCTGTCTCCGCACACTTTAGCATGACATGTCTAATGTCTATGAAAGGTGCTAATTGATGCCTGTTAATTGATAAAATGCAGTGCAACGCTCTCAATGGGCATGCCCTAGAAGAGTTTTGTTAGTTTCCTTGAGCTTTGCCATTGAGGTTGTAAAGACCAAACTCCTACTTTTACAGCGTTAACAGACTAAGGATGATCTGTTTATCAAGTGCATCCGATTAGTAGCACCTTCTTCACTCCTACGGAAGCAGCAAGATTATATTAGATTTTCACAAACAACTGCTGGTGTGGTTTTTGTTCAGTTGCTCATGATACTGGGAAATGCGGTTGTTTATTTTGGTACAGTTGGGTTAGATCATAAATAAGTTATTATCTGGTGAAGAGCAGATCATATTTATTATGTCTTGAGCAGTAAAACCATAGAACTGACAGAAGGTGAGCTTTCTTGAGAGAGAGAGAGAGAGAGAGAGAGAGAGAGAGAGAGAGAGAGAGAGAGAGAGAGAGAGAGAGAGAGAGAGAGAGAGAGAGAGAGAGAGAGAGAGAGAGAGAGAGAGAGAGAGAGAGAGAGAGAGAGAGAGAGAGAGAGAGAGAGAAGAACACTGACAACAGTAGACATGTTTTGAGGGACGAAAATCGAGAGCCTCTCTAATTCTGCTTTTCTCTCTTGTCTAATCCAATAACATCCATGTTTTGTCAGTTTCATCATGTGAATGAGCTAAATGTGTTTTTGTGGTGCACGTTCAGCTGTTGGCATTCTTCAGCTTCATGACTGATGGGTGGTAAGAGTCACTGGCACAGGCATCCACAGCTGCAATAGAGGAATCCTCGCTGCTGCCAATAAAGGCATTCAAAATCCCTCCTTAAATGGGGAAAAAGCAATATTTCTGCAGTGCTACACACACATACACTGCACATTAACACATGTTTTGTACTAATTTATCAGTGTAAATATTTATGTTTAAATGCAGCAAAGTTCATTGCCAGAAGTTGAAATACTTCCACAATGTTTCACACAGATTATAGTTAATAAGTTTATTGTAAATATTAACATCAGTTTCTAATTTGAACATCTGTTGCTAAGGATTAGTCCAAACATATAAACTCCTAAAGGTATAGTAAAAAGAAGTACATCCCCTCAACAGAAATCAACTATTTACTGCACTAATCTCTAAGGTGAAGATTTCCATTACTTGGAGTTCCATTCCATTTGTTATAATAATCTCCTGCCAGAAGATTGGCTCAGTGGAACAGTCATTGCATAATGGAAGATCTTAAAGTGTCCCCCACTCTTTAAGAACTGGCATCTGTAAATACAGTTCTGATTTTATATCCACCCAGGAACTTTTTTGTCATCTTGTAAAATGTCAGATGCCGACATATATTGGAATGTGGAGTCTTTACCGGCTTGTTTGGTTGTCAGACTTGTGAGGAGAAAATTTGCCTTTCTAGTCACAAGTTTAGTTCACATATGATAAGTGTTTAGAGTTACAATGTCAGAAATGAATGCCGTTACTAACAGTGTTGTTTTTTTTAGAAAGTTATATTCTAAATAATTACTTTCAGGAACGCCGTCAGGTTAATTACTAATGCTGCACGTTACTATGACAAAACATCTTTTCTTAAGAGCACACTCTGTTGCAGAACAACTATTTCTGGTGCAGGGGGAACCATGCAGGTGGTGGGGAGGAGCGGGTGAGGGAGCTCTCACGCAGGTTTGATCAGGGGAAGTGAATACCTCTTTGAACCAAACACTTTTTTAGAGAGAACATTTAATAGCTTTCAGTGTGCGTAAAATGAAAGAGAGCCTCCCTGGATCCACTACTAATCTACTAATCTAGAATTGGATACTGTTTAGGTACCCCGATTGACAAAACCCATAACGAGTAAAGTGAGGACATAATTGGTGCTGTTCGTTCAGCTATGCTAATTTACTAAAGTGATGAGAGAGAACAGTTAGAAGTGAAAGAATGTCTCACTGCTACTTTTTTCCTCCACTCATATCTGTCCTCCCTGCAATGCTACACCTGCACTACTTATTCGCCAACAGCAGGATTATGTCAGTGCTAATAGAACAGGGAAGCAGACACAATATGTTAGCTTTATGGTGAAATTTAAAGCAAAGCTAGAGGAAAAAAATAAGTTATCACAACCACAGATAATTATGTTAATGTTTCGAATTAGGCTTAGTTCATATTCATCTGGTGAAAAACTGGTTTGTTGGGTTCAAGGTATTGTTATTGGTAATGATAAACATGTTTATTGGAACATGCTTGCGTAAAGCACTGTCAAAATGTATGTGTCTACCCATGTTCTTGGATATGACTTACTCCTGGTTTTCATGTACATGAAAATAATTGCGTATAAGGGGAACAGTTTCATGGGGTGTTGCAAAACTGCCATTTACCAGTTTAAACAAGCCAGGTAGTCCATACTTGGTTACTGTAAGCTCAGGCAGAGTGAAAAGAGGGCAATTCACCATCACATTTTTACACAATTACTCATTTTACACTACACTTGCAGTTGGATTTCATTGTCTCGCGATTTTTGTCTCAGAGACCTGAGCCCCTTTTTGAATACTATCAGCATTAACACATACTCAGATAAAGTGTGATAAGAAAGGAACAAATTACGTACAGGCAAAGAAAAATAAACAACCCAACCTCCTAATTAAAACACATGACCTAAACCTTTTGTTTCATGCTAACAGAACAGTATTTTGTCTATTAGGACAGATGTTGATTATGTAAATTTTAACCATTTACTTTTGCAGAAAGTGTGTGTGTATGTGCGCGCATGCGCGCACGTGTGTGTGTGTGTAAATGCATCAAATATGACACTTCTGTTTTTGCTGCATAGATAAGTTCCCACTCACACATTACATACCTCCGCCCCGGGACAGATGGTAATTAATGATTGATTTTCAGTTTTGGCACAGAGACATTAGACATGTTCTTTTGAGTTATGTGCTTTTTCCTCTTACTCAATAGGTTTGCAAAGGTATGCACCACAGCAAACGAAAGAAAATTTCTTGTAGATGATGCAAGCTGAGGGCTGTGTTTTTAGTTCTGATAGCAAGCCAACCAAAAGTAGACATGTTCTACAGCAAAAATACGCCCTCATGAAACTGATATGCGGTCAGTTCAGAACAATGCCTTCATTTAGACTTAGCCAACAATATTTGAGTTTTCTAGCATACAGTACTCCTTGAGGCAATGACTGCAAGACTAAGGATTTAACATTTTTACTTGGGCAAATCAAAGCACCTGCATGTGGAAGACATCAGTCATTTTATAAATTTAAAATGACTTCCTTCTCCATATTGAAATACAATGTTCGAGTACTGAGTAAGGACATCATCAACAGTTCTGATTTAAAACCTGAATCAACTGCATTTGTTAGGAATTGTTCAAAGAAGAGTCAAGCACCAAAACCTTATGAAGTTGGTTGAATAAACAACCAACCACAGAAACACCAGGCCAGTTGTAGCATCTGTAAAACAACAAAAAAAAGAAAAAAACTCGTTATTTGCAGTAATGATTGCAAATAATGCATAATAATGCAGAGGTGGAGGGTAGTAGCAGGAGTGAGGATAAATGGTTAGTGTCCTCCTGCAGCCTAACTCTATAGCAGGAAAACTATTGAAAAAGCCAAGGAACACCTGACCACCTAGTCTTTGTTAGTCCTTATTCCAGCAGCTGTGAACCGTCAGACTCAACGAACAGTAGACTTTAAGGAAAAACTACAGAGTCTGAGGCTTTAGTCAAATTAGTACACTGTTCCAGTTAGCCTACTCAACTTGTGACTGAGAGGATTCAGTTCCCTGACTTCACTGACCCTGACAATGTGTTCAGATTCAACTCTCAGTCAAAGGGTAGTGCCATACACAACACAGATAAAGAAAACTGGGTCAGATCTGAAGAAGAAAAAAAACAATGGCGTTTTTCTACAACAAAACCTGGGAAGATTTACTGTTTTATTATTATCCTGAATGGACATTTTTCTCTCAGTGACCAAAGAAAACCTAAACCATAGATTTGTTGGTGAAAAACAGAATCATAGTTTTTCTTTATTATTTTATTTAATCTTTCTGTTTTCAAAGTGGACAATTTAGAAACCAGGACATTGTGACCCTGTTAATCCACAGGGAAAGACCTCTTATGGCTGTAGAAGCAACAACACTGACTCGGGTGAACCGGATCCCTTTTGTCAGTGACTGAGTAGTAATTTAAAACCAGGAACCAGGGTTATCACCCCTGAAGCCATTACATATCTGCTTCATTGTATTCACCTTTAAACTAAGGTACTGTAACTATATTGTGGGTAATGTTGGGAGTGATGGTGTCCTGTCAGAGTACTGCTGTGTTGTACTTTAAAGTTAGGTTACATTAAACTCTTTTCGTTGAAGCTGCAAAGAGTTTTGATTTCTGCTCAGTCTGGAGCAGTAATCCTCTCGCTATCAGTGTTGGGCACGTTACTTTGAAAAAGTAATTAGTTATAGTTACTAGTTACTTCTCCCAAAAACTGAGTTACTAACTGAGTTACTCCACTATAAAAGTAACTAGTTACAAGTAAAAGTAACTATTGCGTTACTTTTTCGTTTATGGCTTTTTTATTTATTTTTTTACAAATTTTTTGTTGCCATGTCCTTTCAATGCACCCCCCCCCCCACACACACACACACACACACACACTCCCCCTTTTGTGTTGAACAGTGAAGTGTGGTGAAAGCAGCTTTAATTCTCCATCACATAACTTTCATATCGCACATGCATTGACTTTTTCAACAATTTTCTCTTACGGTTTTCAGCAGCAACGGCATTGTTTCTTATGGTTTAATATTGTCCATATGCCTTCTTTAAATATTTCTAATTCTACTCGCAGGACATGCGCAATTCCAAACTTATTTCCTGTCATTGCCATGGTGAATCACGTTATTTGCCTTCCAGTGATCGGGATTTTTTTCATGCTCACGTTCAAAGGTCGGTCGGGCGCTGTGTTTAGTTACCTGACTAATATCATCTGTTCTGAAAACGGACATGCTGAGAATGACAAAGGGAGGAAGAGCTGCTCAGAGTAGCAGCTTTCTACTCAGTGTAGATCAGCCGTTTTTTCTGAAACGACTCTCAGAACAAAGACGCACAGCGCAACCTGCCCAACCATAAAGGCGTCTGCCCAACCCATCAATCAGCGGTGCGCTCCGATCAGCACCTGGTGCTCACAGAGCCGGGCCGTACACCATCACACCAGAGTTGCAAAATGGTTTAAAAAACTTGGTTTATTATTATTTTGTTTACAGTTCAGCTTGGATTTTATTTACTGTGCAGCATAGCTTTGCTGTGCGTGCTGAATCCAGATGTTGTGCGCGAATGCACACGCGCGCAGTTTAGAAGGAACATAAACAGTTTGGCGCGTCAGTCAGTTCGAAACAGTTCCTGTATCTGTCACGTAGCGCATACGCGCATCGACACAGGTTTTGCTCTACGAGTTCGACTCATGCGCCGACGCATCGGTGTTGCCGGACCCATGTTCTTGTCCTTTTCGCTGTTTAACTCAAAATAATGTGCGTACCTCCAAGAATCAAATGCTGTCTTCTTGGCCATCTTGCCGGGGTACAAACACAAGTAGCTTACACACACAGGTGCGCGCACGCACGCACGCACGCACACACACACACACACACACACACACAGAGGCAAAGAGCAGGGTACAGACGCAAGCAGCCGCATCTGACTAAATGCAGAAAAGCAGGGACTTCACTTTCCTTATCGAGGGAAATTCTTAAAGTAACGGAGTAACGAGCGCTTATTTTGGAAAATAACGGAGTTACTGATTACTGAATTCGCAAAACTAACGCGTTAGATTACTCGTTACTGAAAAAAACTAATAAGAGTACTCTAATGCGTTACTTGTAACGCGTTACCCCAAACACTGCTCGCTATTCACCGAGGTGTGCTTCACAAGTGGGAGAAGGCCACTCCAGACACTTTTCAACTGAAATGGTACACTCAAAAAGACTGATTGTGCTACAAGATGCCACCCTTTTCTGCTTTCCATGCCTTTTATTTTCGTATTTTATTTTCTCCGCACTGAAAAGAAGGAAAACATACAGCCAGAATAGGGTCAATCCAGGTTTGGTGACTATCTTCACTGAAGCTGCTAAGTTCATGTTTTCCATGGATGACCGGGAGGCAACAAACACAGAGACAGTAAAGCAATCTTAAATGATTTATTGAAGGGTAGGAAAAGGGGTAGTGGAAGTGGATGTAGATCTGACCACCTGGGAAGGCTCTGATCGCGGAATGTGGGAAGTGAGAGAGGAGAGGTATGTACCAACAACAGACAGGTTGCCTAGATGGTACAGGCTGATTTACCGAATGAGTGGTAGATAATTGATAGATCTGATGGTTGATCCACAGCAGAGGGTGGACAGGCAGATGCTGACTGGAGGACGCCAGCGGACGGCAGAAGCAATAGCCGTCTGGAGTGCCAGGTAGGCTCAAGGGATATTGAACTTCCAGAGGACTGGGTGATGATGACCGAGGAGAAGCTTGACAGGGGACTGGAACAAGGTTTGATCTGAGGAGAAGAGGAATGAGGAATTAGTCGAGGGAACTCTTGGAAGAAGGAACAGACTTGGCACGAGATTCTGGGGAGGTACCACTCAGGTGAGCTGATGGTCTGATGCCTTCCATCCGTTTCCAGATGCCTTAGGTACTCTTCCTGATTGGCGTAGATGGATAACACCTTTGGCTGGCGTCCGCCTGTCACACCCTGCAGGAAGAAGGTAAGAACAAAACAACACCTCTGCTGCACAGAGCCATATACCTTATAGAAGCAGCCAGACATTAGAAATGAAGGCAAATGACGATTTTTACAACAGTGAGTGAAGGAGATATTCATGGAGGATAGGCACATGGACTTCATATCCAAATAAAGCAAAGATCATATGTCGTGTTTGTCATGGCTGGCTTAATGTATTTAGCCCACATGCAGAAGCACACTCGGGAGAGACAGGTACGTTTTTATAGGTTTATTAAAGAACCAGGAAACAGGGGAAATTCTGCCTCAGCAGAGGCAGCGTCTGGCAGCGGTCAGGGATCAGGAAACCGGGTCGATCACTGGGAGGAAACGAGACAGAGATTATCACGGGGAACGAGAGGAGGACCTGACCTGACTAAGCTGGATGTGCTGCTGAATGCAAGCTTACCACTCAGTGGATGGAGAGCCGTCCGGGGAGGAAGCAGTGGGGACTCAGCGCCAGTCGTGTGATGGTGGCCACAGGTGTCCGAGAGACCAGTGGGTCGAAGGTGGGGCCGGGTCCGAGCAGCACCGGGGAATCCAGAGGACCAGTACGGCGAGAGGAACCAGATGATAGCGGATGAGACGAACTCCAAGCGGAGAATGATGATGCGTGGAGCAACTGTCACAACTGACTTCACTGAGTCACGAGAGGGAGTGGGCTGTCACGAGGAGGTACCTGAAAGACACAGAGGTAAGTGGTTAAATTCTAGTAGTCAAAGAGAACGAGAGGCCGAGGCTTGTTGCATACCACAAACGTTAACAATCCGGCGTCCTCTCGCCATCTGCGTGGTGTTTAAGTAGTGCCGCCCGATGCTGCACAACTGCCCGCAAGTGTGGGCTCCGCCCACCAGTAAACCCCGAACACCTGTGGAAAAAATCTGAGGCAGCAGAGCCGGCAGAAAGCTGCACAGCCCTGCTAGCTGAGTCCTGACAGTGTTCAATTTGAATTAAAAAATTACAGACCAGTTCCCCCAAAAATAGAAAATTTGAAAGATCAAATTTGACCTTATATTAAATATTCTTTTACTTTTTCTTACGATTGTATTGTTGAACAGTATTGAAATGACTAAATAATGATTAAAAGCTGGTAAAATAACCTAATCTTTAAATTTAAGGTCTAAATTGAAATTTAAGAATCTGTGTTGGTTTCATATATTTCTAGATCCAACTCCAGAGGCATCAGTAGTCATGAACCTCACCGGACGTCACTGGGTTATAGTGCTACAGAAACACAAAGCTCCTGGTAAGAGACCTTAGAATATAGAACTAATAAGGTGACCGCCAACTGTGTCATTTATCAAAGCCATGACTTCAATGTTGATATCGGTGCATGCTTCAAAACAGAGATGGAACTTAACAGGAATAACCTTTGTCTCACACTAAAACTCACCACTGACATTTTATTATTATTATTTAGGCAAACTTTTACAACAGGGAGTTTGAAAGACTGTGTGGTTGTTCTTCAAAGCACTTGACTGAATGTCAAAGCCGGGAAGTCCGTCACTCAGTTTGCTGTAATGACGACTCCCAAGATTACACTTCATAAATGGAGGCTAATAGTTTTCCTAACATAGATTTCACTGAACCATGACATCAACTTCTGAAAACATTTTGCTCTTATGGGTTTGGGGAAGGCTTCTGTCTGGACTTTGTCAAATAATTGTCCAAACTCCTCGAGAGAATGAGCTGAATGAGGCAAATGAGTGCACAAATCTCTAACGACTACTGCGCTGCTACTATAAAAGGAGAATGCTGAGGAGAAAAACCCATTGTATGGAGAGTATGGTCTTGAGAAACGTTTCAGCCCCTTTACATCTTTTTCCAACTCACACATCGCTTGAAAAATTTAAAAAGTATTGTTTGACAAAGAACTAATACAGCTTAAAACTACATAAAAAGTAGGGATTAGTGAGAACAAGATGTGATTGTTTTTTCTACTTTTCAGTTTCGACTGGGTTAATAACCTGTCTCTGACATAAGGGTCCATGTGGAATGTGCAAACATTGTACAGCACACTCTCTGTATGAGTTGACAACACTGTTTCTCTCCAGTGTATGTCAGTTCCATGGTAACCCACCATGGGGGTACCGATGACTGCAGCCCTGGCAGAGAACAAGGCTGTGTGTGCTGACACACAGGCGGGCTGGGGGCTGTGGGGAATTCAATATGTGCAGGACGTCAGCACTTAGCGCTTGTACATGCGCTCACCTGCCCGATCAGTCACAGCCTCCGAGGGAAAACAATCCAGAGCTGAGGGAAGCTATTTTTCTGGGGTTTTGGGGATTTTTACTAATCTATTTGTCCCTGATTCACTCAGCAAAATGGTTGGAAAGTGAATGCAGATGATTCTTCATCTCATTCTACTTCTCACAGAGTTAAACAGAAAGAAATATACATATTCGTCTGAAATGGCTCCAGGAATCCACGCACAACCATATCTCCAGAAATGGTCCAGTAATTGACCATTTCTTTCCGAAACACCATCGCTGTAATGGTAGCCAGGCTCGACTTCTCTATAATAGAGGATTTCTTCATGGACACATTCTAATGACCAGCCTCTGAGCATCAAAAGGTAAAATACTCCACACATGTGCAACATAAAACTAAAGGAAATTTTCCACCATGACTTCCCAAAGTTAGATGTATAAACTGACTGGTTATGTAGATTTTGTCCTCTGATCATAAGTGTATCTTCCTCCTGATGTAGTGGTGCTATAATCCAGGTATACAGGTCTCCCCCCCCCCACCACAAAAGTGGAGCCCAGAAAGAGGTTAAAAACTTCGAAGTCAGACAAGAACAGCATTAATCTAAACTAAATCAGATGAGGGTTGTAATCCAAAGAGAAAATGTTCCCGAAGAGGAAACACACCTTCAGACAATGGCGTTAACATCCAGCCAATCTGCTTATTTCTCTTTTTTAGTCCCTCAGTTCTCAGTGCAGTCATTGTGTCCTTTCAATAATCCCGTAAAATAAGAAATCATCTCATGACTAAAACTTGAATGATGTGAGGCCTATTAAATCAAACAGAATTTTGTTTTTTTCTAAATTTTAAATATTCATGCAGATCACATCAAAAATCTTAAGTAGGACAATTATGCTGCAACTAGTCATTGAAGAAAACCATTACTCCTCACTTAAACTGTTTGTTATATTTTCATCAATGGACATATGTCACAATGTTTGGTGACGAACAATAAATAACTTATTTCCACCAGCATGGCTCTGACAAAGGCAAGGCTAAAGAAAAATTTATTTCATGTTTGTGGATTAAAGAAGACAAATGGTTTGTAATTCCATGCATTATAACAACATTCCCAGAGCTTCTTTTCGGGGGGATGCCCAATCGTTTCTGGCAGAACTTCACCAACTACCAGGGTGTATAGAGGGTGCATAGAGAGGGACAAAGATGTGGTGAGGTAAAGACTGTCCATTCTTTGCAAAAGGTGCCAGGCAGCAATCCAAACTGGAGCCATGCAGGATCCGTTTATGCATTCAGACAGCCTCGCCCCCTCCCTCCATTATTTTGAAATAATACAGGATCCACTTTACACTTCCTTGTCATAGTCCAGGCCGGGTTTTCTCTCTCTCTCCTTCTCAGCAGGGTTGGACGGGCAGGTGCTCTACATCTGAGCTGATTACCATCCTTCTTAAGGAGCTGGAACCAGGAGGAGGGCGTCAGTTCGTTTACGCTCATGCGTCGGTACAGACCAAACCTCTTTCCAAGCCTTGACTCCTTGCATGACCCAAGCCTAATCCTGTTCTCATTTTCCTTCCTCCTAGAAACCTGGATTCCAAGCCGAGAACCATTCCTCTGTTACTCACACATTCTGAAGACCACCAAGACGTTCCAAGCCAGCTTCTTGGAACCCGTGAAGCCTTTGATCCACACCCTGCATAAGCCCTCCTGCCTGAGCTCGCCTGCCTGTCCACTAGTGATGGTGAGATGAAGCCTCATGAGGCATTGAACCACTTGAGCCAACTGGTTCGAGAAAGGGTTAATTTCTTGATGCTTCATGTGCACACGAAACCACCTACTGGCCAGGTGTATAATCACAGCCAGCTGTATCTTAACACGTGTGATGCATTGAATTTTTGTCTATTATGACTCTTGGGAATGACTTCACAAAAGGTGTAGGACGAAATAATTTGTCTACATAAATTTTGTATACACATGTGTATAATAAAACATTGTTTGAATGTATTCTCTGTGTGTAATTATTTCCAAAATAGTAGTGACGTGATATGGCATGTTGTGTAATAATGTTTTTCTGTGACTCTAGAAAAATGGCATGGGCTTAATCAGGCAGAGGACAGTGAAAGTTCTTGTGGAACTAGGCAGTGGGTAGTGAATAGGCTAATGCTTGTGTAACTTGGATGATTTCATGCATTTTTATTAACAACAATTTCTCCACAGTTTTTGGTTTCAAATGATTTCTCTTTTTTGATACTACTTCTCCAGCCTTTGAAAAGACACGCTCACATGGCACAGATGATGCCGGGGTGCATAAATAAATAAGTGCAAGTATGTACAGATTGGGGTACTGTGACCAATGATTAGCCCAGTACTATAAGGTCCCACATTTTCCCCTCAGCAGCAACACTGACGCACACAGAGGTTCCCGCTGCGTCTTTACGCACGATCCAGCTGCTGATGTCTCCTCTCTTTTCAGCTCAATGCAATTCTAGACAGTAACAGTTTATAACCTATATCACCTTTCACAGCAACAGGTTTCTCATCTCAGTCGACCAGACAAATCTCTATTGCTCTCCTCAGTGGGCTCTGGGCGGTGAGGTGGGAGGATTTTACCCGATGGTGCGCTGCGTGCGAGGGATAACAGGGGGGAAATGTATAAATAAAAACTGTAAATGGCTCCTATACAGTGATCATATGAGCTGACCGGTCTGAGATCAACCTCCTGATGTTACAAGTTCTTTAAAATGACTCTTAAAAGTGCGCACCCAAATTACAAGTAACGTAATTTTGCGCACCTGAATTAAAGCGCAAGGCAGCAGCGCACCGAAGCGCCACGGTTCTGTTTTGTTTAAAACAAAAGATCATGAAACACAGCCATAACTCTCCTAGTGACTTTAATTGGCACACTTTGCTACGGGTGTGAGGACATTAAACGTAGTGATTCACGTTTTGAATGGTGAACGGTGATAAAAGCCCCTGGGTTCGAGGGAAAGGAGGGGGGAGAGGAGCAAGCGCTGAGGCACAGAAATACGGTGCATGTAGTTAAAAAATGCATAATTAATAAAAACAACTTATAACCAGACGTAGCGTTTTAAACTGCATCTGGTGAGCAGAACTGTTTTATGATCCAGAGTGCAGCCATCACTGGTTCTGAATAAAGGATTTATCTGGCAGCAGCTCTCTTCTAACTAAATAACCACTATCCAAACTCTGCTATCCAAACTATCAAAACTCTATCCACTCTCTCAACTGACCGCAACTCGCCTACAACAACCCACATTTTGAATGGAGCCTGTGGGGTTTCTAAAGCTGTCAAACCCCGCACCAAAATCTGAACCACTTCCCGAAGCAGTCACGTGGTACAGCCGGGCAGCGAGGCTTCGGACGTCATCGTTTTCGGCTCCTCCCCTAAATGAAGCAAGCCTCGATACGCGCATTGCGGAAACGCCCCCTCCATTACACGCCTCGAAGCCTCGGCACATCACGTAACATCACTACTGTCCACCCTCTGACCAAACATGTGGAGAACACCTACCGGTCCTGCACCTACCACTAACAATCCTGGACATCACCCTCCCAAGCTCAAGCCAAACCATCAGCCCAGTGAGTTCCAGTGCTCTCCTCAGACTCTCACCATTCAAACCCTCACTTTTCTGTTGCTCACCTCTCGCCTTCCCTTCCTCAGCAAGACCCGGAGATCCAGCCTGCCGACTTCATCTCCACCTTTATTATTTTCTTCAATAAACCCTTTAACTGATTCCTGCCTCCGTGATTGTGCTCATTCAGAGTCAATTTGCTAAACATGACATTCCTATGTCTTTGCTCCATCATAAGTAGACTCGTTCAGTATTGAAGAGCGATGACGGACGAGGACTTTCATGCTGCAGCGCCATGGAGTCAGTGGGAAATGCACCATTAACTAAAATGGCTTTTATTTGTCACTGCACTGAGAAAGCATGGATGAGTCTGTGTGAATGAGGGGAAAGCTTTTACTACTGCTACTACTTTATTTATAAAGCACTTTAAAACAACAGCTGTGACAAAGTGCTATACAGACAATAATCAAGAAACATTTAAAATGGAAAAAAAAAACAAGATTACAATAGAAACCTAAAAAGGAATAAGAGCAAAAGTCTCAACATGTGTGTAGCAGCTCCCCAGTACTTGAATTATTCAGCCGGTCTCGACGGGTGACTTTAGCGTTTTATTTTCTTTGAAGATCCATCACAGTCACCAAAGTTACACAGTCTCTCAGTCACCAAAGTCACCGTGAAAACTAAAACATATACAAATATGAGAATACAAACTTACAGAACAAAACAAAAACGTACCTCGCTGCTTTCACTGGGGAATACTATGTTGATTTCTTGGTTACACATTTTTGACAGTTCAAGCCATTCATTGGCACAATGATTGTACCAGCTTTTATAGAGCCCGTCCTCATTATCTACGGCAGCCCGTGAGGTACACACAAAAAACTCAAAACATTACAAAGTGCAAATAACATTAAACAAAACAAAATATAAACAGTCAAAACAGACAAACATCCATAAACAATATGCAACATTCTTAATTCATAAAATTCACTTTGAATAATTTACTTGATAGTCTACAAAAATATTATTTAGGCAATTTATTTTAAATAGCTCACCATCCATTACAATGTGTTAAAAGCCAAGGAACAAAAATAGGTCTTAAGGCAAGTTTTAAAAGTGGACAATAAAGAGGCACTTCTAACATGGAACCGCAAGGCGTTCCATAATTTAGACCAGCCTTTCTCCTCTGAGCCTAAGTTAAGATCTTGGTACCTCCAGGAGCAGCTGGTCAGCTGACCTGAGGCAACGAGCAGGAGAGTATGGGTGAAGCAGCTCAGAGAGGTAAAATGGGGCAAGACCATGACTGTCTGTACACAAGATAATAAAATATTGTGGTCCACTGTATCAAAGGCAGCAGTTAGGTTAAGCAAAACAAGAACAACATATTCACCCGAATCATTTGCCCTGAAACTGAAAGACTCTGTACCATGCTGAGTTTTAAAACCTGACTTGGAGATAGGCCTAAAATTGGCTAAAACGGTTTGGTCAAGGCCAGACTTGAGGAGAGGCTGCACCACAGCGTGCTTAAAACTTACAGGGCCAACACCTGACAGCAAGCTGCTGTTTCCAGTAGCAAAGATGATCTGTCCTATGCTGGGGAAAGCCTCCTTAAATAACTGAGGGGCAGCAGGATCACAAGGAGAACCTGATGGCCTAATATGTTCAACAATATCCTTTAAAAAGGTCAGATTCACTGGTTCAAATGTATTGTTGTGCAATCAAGCCATGAGGAAAAATCAAATATTGAGTCAAGTAATGCTGAGACTTCTACAGGCCCTCCAGAGGACGAACACAGTCATGCCAGGAAAGGCTGTGCAGAGGTCCAACGCTGGAAAAGCTGTGCAGAGAGCCCATGCTGCGACCCCCCCCCCCCCCCCCCCCCCCCCTCCCCGGAGCCATGTACCGCTCGCCCAGCCAGGCCTGGCTTCCCAGGCTTCCCAAACGATGGCTGTTTTTCCTGCTTTCAAGCTAGCCGCCTGCTCACAGTTGCTGCTCAGACAACCAGCCGTTACCCTGCTTCAACTGCTTCCAACTGGATGCCCAAAGTGAACCGATCTAGCACAGAGGTTTGGCAGAGTAAGGAAGGGAAAGTCAAATAGTTTATTTAAAATGTTTTTACTGTTTTGTCTTAAGGCTTGACCTGGTAAAAAGCCCTGGAGCTTACAGGCTAGCTTCTGCTAGCATTTTGGAAAACAAACTTGCTGATGTGTTTTTAACGGTTGTGTCACTACCCGATCCGTACCGGTAGCACAATCCGTTCCATCAGCTCATTTGCGCATGCGCAAACAGAATAACTTCCGGTAGGCAATATTTCATTTTTCTTACTTTTTTATTCTTTTGTCTTTTTTCGGGGCGGTGGTTTCTTTTTGTATATCTTTGTATTTGCGTAAATATTGCATATTCTAAAACTTAA
Source organism: Fundulus diaphanus (assembly GCA_037039145.1). NCBI lineage: Eukaryota > Metazoa > Chordata > Actinopteri > Cyprinodontiformes > Fundulidae > Fundulus > Fundulus diaphanus. Next base: position 49,287,701 of record CM073124.1, on the reverse strand, counting down.
ACAACAGAAATACATAAAAATACATTGTTTTTTGTTTTTTTAATAGAAAAAATGTTTCCCAGTTCTGGTTAGGGAAATAAAAATATATACACCTTTTATTAAAGTACATAAAAACCCGGCTATAAACACATACAGGAGTATAGAAACATATTTGATTTTGAATATTCTTCAGATTTTATTATCACTTATTTGATTTGCATATGTATTTGTGTATTTTGTACTTAATATGTTTTTAATAATGCCTTGGTTTTGTTATGTGTTCTTTGTTCTATTCCCTGTCCGGTTTTTGTAAAAGAAAAAAAAGAAACAATGCGGCTACTATAATGACGAGGTCTTCCCTTGTTTATGATGTGTACACCAGAGGGCGCTAAAATCTCAATTGATAATTTTACTTTCTAATAAAACTCATTTTTAGTACAAGATTATTTGTATAACAAAATTCACCTTATTATTAAGGATAAAAATATTTTTTTCCAGTCCTGTTTGAATAAATAATAAAACTAATAGAGTGCATTCAGACAATACAGACAAACGTTGCGCAATAATATATTCCCGAACTTCTGAGCATATCCGATGATGACGTCAAGCAATACAACGGAGAAAATGTAAAATGCATCAATTTCTTCCAGAAAAGTCTTCAATATTTTCTTTACGATATAGTTTAGCATTCTTTAATGATTTAAATATAGAAATTAGTATTTTCAGTACCGTAATTACATTCTTTTTTTGGCGACCCGGAAGTTATTCTGTTCGCGCGTGCGCAAATGAGCTGATGGAACGGATCGTGCTACCGGTACGGATCGGGTAGTGACAGGTTGTAACAAACTTTATTTCTTTTTCAATTAGCACCAAATGTCCGCTAGCATAGCACTATTAGCCTCCCGGATAACATTAGTACTACCACCAAGTCAACGCAACTACGATTTATTTTAAACGTAATGCCAGTTTTTGCTTCACTCCACCATTGTTTAGTGGTGATATGAGCTTCATTACCGCATTAATATGAAACATTAATGTCAATTTAATGGTGTTTTGTATAACTTTTAACCCATCAAGCAAACGATCGGTACAGCGCCCCCTTGCCTTCGGGGAGGAATAATTGCATTAATAAAATCAAGTGTCCTAAAGATATTGATTTCTACTGAGCAAATCATTCTTCAAAATGTTAATTTATCAAACAATCTTTTGTTTAACTCAGTATTTACATTGTGAATGGGTTGAAACACATACATTTGTTAAGCTAATTTGATCTGATTCCATGTTCTTTAAGATGAACTTTAGTTCTCTGTCTTGGATCTGCAGTGAACCAGAATTCACTGAATCATACTGATGATGGTTTTCAACCATTTTATTTATTTATTTGTTTGTTTCTTTTGTGTGTACATAGTTCCTTAGCTTCTTTTTATGTCGATTTTGCTTAGTGGTTTTAGTTAAGCTTCACTAGATTTGTTGATTGAAATATAGTGTTAATTCAGATAAACAGCATTCTATAGTGTGTTGTTTGGATGCTCATTTTATTTCTGTTAATAAATTATTGAACTTGAAGAGAAGTTATCGCTGCTTATTCTACATGAGTGCAGAGTTTGCTGGTAAAAGAATGCCAGTGCTCGAATCATTCCTTTCAACTATTGTCCTGATATCAGCTGTTTGGGCTGATATTCACCGGACACTACCTAACAGACCGAGAGTTATTTATTAAACATTAAATAAATTAGAACAGTGTGTTCATAGCAAAAGTGGCGTCCTTGGGTGGGCATTCATGAAGACAGCTTGCGCTGCACACATATGAGAATATCACCTGTGACATTTTTAGTCTTGAAAAAAGTGAACTCCAAATTTTTCTCAGGTAGTAATGATCAACTGTACTGTAAAAAGCATAAATTCAAATGCTTGAATCAGTCAAGTTGTTTGGTATAGCCAACAATGTGATAGTTGATTTAACTGTAAAGTTAATCTTTACATCCAAATTTTTGTTGCACATCTGAGTCCAGATGCTGTGACTTATCCTCATGTCTGCATAATCCATCCATCCATCCATTTTCCTACATGCTTTATCCCTTGTGGGCTCACGAGGGGTGCTGGTGCCTATCTCCAGTTGTCAATGGGTGAGAGGCGGGGTACACCCTGGACAGGTCGCCAGTCAGTCGCAGGTCTGCATAATCACAATTCTTAATTTAAAAGTCCACAATTATGTGTTTTCAAAATTAACCACCAGTCCAAAATTGGTTTGTGAACAAATTTGTTTCCAGATTTAACTCCTAGTTAATCTGAGGTGCCACCCTGTGTGTGTGTGCAAAGGGGGTGCTCATAAAGCTAAATTGTTAATTTCCCTTAAAAGAAAGGTAAAAAGCATAAGCTTAAAACACTAGTAATTCATAAAAAGGTCAAGCCTTGCACAAAACGCAAGTAATTCCTAAAGAGAGGTCAAGCAGGCGCTACAGAGCTAGTAATTCCTAAAGGTTTAACATCTTAACACTGAAAGAATAGTGTTGTCATAAGCCGCATGTTGAACTGTCAACCTGCGCACCTGTTTCTGCACACACTAAAAAGTATTTGCAAAATGTGTATCTAAACATACATGCATAGCTAAGCATGCATGGACTGGATCCTGTGTTATTTTGAAATCTTTGTCATAACTTGTGTTGTTATTTTGTGTTAGCAAGATGAAGCCAGAACTTCTCACATCTGAAGCTACACCTGTGGTTGTTTTCGCAGACATAGAGAGGCAGAAAGTTGTCGTTGCTGATCTGGAGTAATTTAAATAGTTTTGACCTTGCTACATGTGATGAAAAGATTAAGGAACTAATTAACTTTATTTAAAACCCAACTAAAGATGCTCTGATTACAGATATTCTTTGTTAGATCACCTTGTTGCATCAGCAAAAATTCCAACTGAAAGCTAAACAGTATCTTCAGTTGCAGGGTGAGCATCAGATGGTTTTAGAATGAGTGAGTGCTGCCGAACTTGAGCTCTCAAAGGCTGAAGCAAGGATGAAGGAAGCTGAAGCTGAAACCAAGGAGTTCAAAATCCACGATTTCAGCAAGCTTGCGTCACCGGGAAAGTGAGTCCCACACTCTTCAGGTGAAATTCTCACACTAACAACCCCACCAGGTTGACTCATTGCACAAGCTAAAATCAGAGAGTAGCTCTGCAGTTTTAACGCAGCACTTCGAACAGAGCCAGTCTTTCCAAAATTAGAGCAGAGCCTCTAAATTCTGAGTGTACAGAAAGTACTTCCACAGACTCCATGGGAGGTGCTGGATGTCCATAGTGGAGTCTTGCCCCACAGTGCAGCAGTGGACAGTCCCAAAGAGTACCAGGTAAAGAACTCTGCAGACACAGGTGGTTCAGATGGGAGGGATGAGCAGCCATCACACCTGACTCATACCACCACCTGTCCTGACTCTGTGCCGCCCCCTAAGGGCCAGAAGAGTCACTCAGGTGGCCCACACCAACCTAAACCCCCACCACATGTCAAAGTTTACGCCTTGGAAAACTCTCACTTAGATCAGAAGCATTCCTCCTTACATCATCAAAGGTTAGTTCAAAGACCTCCATAGGTTCATGAACATAACCATCTTGATTGCACAGGTGGTCCAGGTCCACTTAATAATTACGTTATCCGTATTCGACAACTTGAGTCCCTTGCTCGGGACATAGACCTCTTCGACCAAGATAATCAGCATTCAAGCATTCATGATTATCTGTAGGAAGTTGAACGTTGTCTTTTGGACCTGCCATTTCCCTCATCTTGTGAGAAACTAAAGCTTATTTGGAAAACAACAGCTAGGAGCATTCATGACTCTCCCTGTAGCTCTACGCTTCTCCAGGAGTGAATGCTGCTTGTCGGGACTTTGAAGCAATCAACTGGTTCCCTTATATAGGAAATTTTTGACCAATCTGTATAATATGATTGATTTGACTTTGTAAAGTGCCTCGAGATGACATGTTTCATGAATTGGCGCTATATAAATAAAATTGAATTGAATTGAATTGAACTAGCAAGGAATGTGCATGCACATTGCCGTTACGTGAGCGCGTCACAATGATTGGCATGCCGGATGTCTTGCTATGATTGATGAAGCCATAAACTCTGCTCTCTACCATCAAATCATGTTGCATAATATCTGGCAATCAGTGTGTTACTTTAAGTAATAGTGCACTTGAGTTATGCAGTAGAATGATGATTCAAAGCACATCAGCAACTCCACCTTGCAATGGCTCAGTGGCTGGTTTTTGGAGTGGCTGAGTCGTAGTTTGGACCTAGCTCTGATTGAGAGGTATGGCCTTATACATTCATGCAAAGAAAATCTCTAATCTCGTATAATTAAAACATTTCTGTAAAGAAGAGTGGGCCAATATTCCTCTCCACTGATGTACAAGCCTCATTGCCCGGTATCTTGATGACAGTTGTTGGTGTCAAGATTGACACAACCAGGTATTAGGTTTATATTTTTACATAGGACCAAGTTGGGTCTGATTAGCCTTTTTAACAATAAAGAAACTGCTTTTCTATGTATTAAAATTGCCCTTTTCTTCTGATATTAAAATCAGTTTGATCTGAACTATTTAAGTGCAACATAAAACCAAAAACAGCAGGAGGGAGCTGATAATTGTTCTTAAACAAATTAAACAAATTTAAGTCTTTAAGTCTTAAATTTGAAATAAAAAATTAGTAGGAAGCCCATGATCAAATCTAAGGATGCAATTGATCTCACATTTGTAATGACAGTCGCAGTTAGTTACCATGTTATACATTTGTCAGATTAAAAAACCAAAACAGGTTTAATTGAAGACAACAACTGCAACAAGACTTTTCCGTGACACTATGTTAACTCAGACCAAATTGTTTAGGCAAGAACATGCCTGGCACATTCACATTAGGGAGGAGATCACACGAGATTATGCAGAAGGAAAGAGATATGTTTTGAAATTTTGTCAGCTGTCTAAACACAGGTTAATGAGTGGTCCCCTTCTCAACCACATGGTTCTGAATGAGAAACACAAACCTTTCACACCACCGTCTATTAAAAACACATGACCAATCCTACACACACTCAGGCTCTGTTTTCTCTATGTCTGATGTGTGCTTGAATGCATACCAGACTTCTTAAAAGATCCACAAAAGGAAATTCAGTTACCAGAATATTCTCTTAGGGGATAAGCCTCAGTGTGAAGTATTTACATTACAATCAGCTCAACTGAATCCCATCCACACAAGCTGATCAAATAAACAACAAATTTCTTTGTTTTAATTCTGTGAGACACTAACCCGTTTGAGAGGACACCAATAAGTTTGCCTTTTTAATGTACTGCTTATATAATGGATGCGACAAGGTCTGATGGATCACATTTGAACTGTAAATTATGCTTTATGTCTAGATTAAAAGAAGGTATACATTCTGCTTCCTTTAAAGAGAATGGTTTCACAGACTTCATAATTAAAACTGCTTAAAATGGTATGCTGGATGTAAGAAAATGGGTTTTCCTAAGCACAAACTGTTGGAAACAGAGTATTACTCGCTTACTCGTCTCAGCCTTTCCAGTAAGATTGTCTTTTGACTCGGCAATGAGTCTCCTGGGAACATTGAAGTGGAGCAGGTTGTTAATGGACTCTGTCCATGCCTCTGTCCCTGTACCTGCAAAAGACTGCAGTGGCCCCACATCTGGCAGTGTCAGCTATCCACCGGCACTGTGGCGATGTCAGCCGGTCTGAGGTCACTCCTGCTGTCACCAAAAGTCTTCCAGCACCCAGCAGGCCGGCACAGCCCAGGTGCTGGTGGTCTATGTGTGTGTGTGTGTGTGTGTGTGTGTTCTAGGTGGGTGGTATTGGATAGAAACAGGTGTGTGGTGTAAATAAGTGTAAATATGATCATTGTTTAAGAATTCTATGCACTCAGTACCTCGTTGAGTCTCCTACTGCATCATTGTGGCGTGGCATAGAGGTAATCAGCCTGTGGTTCTGCTGAGGCATAATAGAAGCCCAGGTTGCATGATAGCAGTCTTCAGGTCATCTACATTGTTGTATCTGGTGTCTCTCATCTTCCTCTTGGCCATACTTCATTGATTTTCTGCGGGATTCAGGTAAGCAAATTTGCTGGCCAATCAAGTACCACCAACAGTATCAACAGCAACACCATGGTCATCAAATCAGCTTGTGATCAATATCACTGGAATATGACTAATATATCATAGTTCAGTGATTTTAATTTATTACAAAACCTGGTGTACACAGAAATACACGTACAACTTACCTTAATATTGTAAATGAGTGCAAAACGTTTGAGGTTATGTCTCTCATTTCAGAATATGAACCTCATATGTTAAATGGGCTGCTGTATTTCCTCTGTTTAACAGAATATTGCATTTCTTATCTGATTATCATTAGTTTCTCAGATGCTAAGGTACAGATGCACACACCTTAGCTAAAATGGAAAAGGTTCATGACAGAAGAAACATTTTTAGAGAGTCAATTTTAATTGAATGTTTAGAAAGCTTTCAGCTGTGTTATAGAAATAAATAAATATATGTGGAAATAAGTGCGAGCCACCAGAATTGACAAAGACTCCTGGATAGGTGTCGAAACGTCTTCAGAAAGAACTGATCGAAAGTCTGGTTGCCTCCAATTTAAGCCTGTTTGACCCGGCTAACTGAGAATTTTCACAGCCATAGGTGGGCAACTTGTAGAAAATCACTGCCAATGCAGTCTGGTTGGTCCCATTCTACCTTCTCTAACAGCTCCACAAGGCCCAAAGAAGGGAGCAGAGGATGCCACTCCCACAGCAAACACAGTCCATGACTACACTTAAGCGTCTCAATGGGGAGCGGAACTTAGCCACATTATATCTATACAAATCTTAACAGCCTCCTTTAACTTAGTAAAAGACTCCTCAGAAAAAAAAATATCTGCTGGGTAGTTATTACTTCTGTCATGTTTTGGTTTGGTGAGTGCAGGAATTCATTTTTATTTCATTAAAAAAAAAAAAAAAAAAAACTTGTATTGGGCACGAGGAAATAAACCATGAGGAAGAACAATGGCAAAATTGGGTAGAACATAGAAGCAACAGAAAGCATGAAGTCAGTAGGATAAACCAGCAGAGAACCGAGGCTCTGTTTACACAATGACAAACACGTTACGTTTTTATAAACAATTAAGAAAAAAAGTGCATCCACAAAGGAAATTTGTCTGAGTAAATTTTACCCAATTAAATTAAATTTACTCAGACAAATTTACTGTGCACACAAGTGAACTCAACACCATGGAAAATGCTGTAGTAGGTATTGGTGGTGCTGTGACTTCGCCACAGAAAACTACAAAGATTTACAGATGTTCAATGTGATTTTTATGCGGGTTAGTAAGAGACATGCCATGTACAGCGGGCTCATTAGAAAGGAATAGTCAGAGGAGGCTACTAACAGCAATGAAAATGCCATTATTTGCCTTATAGTGTGAACACAACACATAGATGCTGCCTTCTTTGTTGTTTTTTGTGAGGCACATGTGGTTATGGAGAGAGGTGACTGTATTGTCGTCATCATTTCAGGAAAGACCGCCATTTTGAAATGTATTCACTCTGGGACCCAGTTTCAAAAACGATTGTTTATGGTCTCCCAAAATAAACAAATGTAAATATTTCCATTTCTACTCCCACACAGGGGAACATTGTTGCTGCATTTAACCCATCCCTTAGGGAGAAGTGGGCCACCAACAATGAGTGGCGCATGAGTAGCAAACTGTGGTCAAGGGTCTTGGTTAAGGACCCAGAGTGACGAATTGAGTTTCAAGCCGACGACCTTTGGGGCCTCTCAAAGACACAAACATCCAGACCACCACTCCCACAAAACAGCAGGTCCGTGTGGACGCACACTCTAAACGACAAAATATCTTCGCAGGTACACCTAATCTTGTTTCTGTATGGACTACAGGTCTGAGCAGTCAAGAGGGAATGAAGAAGAGCTGAAACTAATAAGGAGAAATGAGCTGAGGTGAGGAGTGCAATGAACAGAAACTGAAGGGAAAAAACACATGGAAGGCATCTAACAGAAATAATACAAAAATGTACATTGAATAAACTAAGAACCTAATCCACAAATGTATGAATTAAAATTACAGCAACTACAGAATGTAAGCACCAACAAAATAGATGCATAAAATAAATCAAAACTTCAAACACTTGAGGTTGTTAAATGCCTATCACAGGGATTCGCTTCAATTAAATTGTATTGATAGCGCACCAATTCACAAAGCATGTCACCTCAAGGCACTTCACAAAGTCAAATCTATCAAATCATCCAGGGATGTTTCAGCCTCTAAATTTCCAGAAGATCTAATGATATAATAAGGTTGCTAAGAACAGGAATGGACTGCAGTGGATATGGAGGTTTTGAGGATGATCTATCACTCTAAACCAGGATCCAAATAACAATTAAAGTCCCCATTAATAATTCTATCATGATCAGTATAGTCAGCTACAAGGAGGCAGAAAAAGCTCAGTTATCTATACTGGGTGCATAAATATTGTATTTAAGAGAAGGAGTAACAGGAACATGTCAACCAAGTAGATCGGTTATCAAAGATTTAAATACAAATGGGATGGTTTTGCAGATAAGAATTTCTACACCTTCTGCTTTGGATGAAAAAGTAGACAAGGACTCCTCCAGATGCTCTTTAATGCCTCAGCTGTAATGGTTGTGCATGAGTCTCATGCAAAAAATTTATGTCATCAGATAATGACTTTAAGTGAGAGAACACTTTAACCCTCTTAAGAGCTTAAGTTAAGAAAGTAATTAAGTTGTTGCCTAACTGAAAGAATACAAATGTAAATAATGACACACGTAAAGCAAGAATCGGGCAGCACAAAAAAGCAACAACAATATAAAATATAAACTGGAGAACAACAACAACAAAGAATGTCCCAATGTCACCAGCATGAACTGTGTCACACATCCTACATGGATGAGAAGGCTGCTTGGTCACAGAGTCACCGTCACCTAACATAAACTGTTTAACATGCAACTGAGCTCCGTGTGCTAGATAAAAGTGAGAATGTTGAACTTCTGTACCTCGATAAAGACACCAATGTCAAATGCCAAGTTGAAAACTTCAACCGTAACAGTTTGTCAGAAAGAAAAGAAGGGAGGCTGCCTGTCCTCAGGCTGATTCTTGGAAAGACTAGTCTATAAAGCGTTTAGCCTTGGCTGAATACATAGGTAATAACCACATTATTGAAGGTGACTTGAAGCTTAGCAGGGCAGCGAAGACTGCATTTGGCACCGGCACCCACAAGCCTCTTTCTAACAATGTTCAAGGCCTGTTGCTGGGAGAAAACTTCTGCAGTGGGATCTAGAAAAATAAGTATTGTCATACCACTGTAGTGGAGGGGAGCCTGCTGACCGCTAAGCCAGAGGATTGTCATCACGTCTCCGTCATTGGGGATCTTTTTGATGTTAAGAGACAGAGCCTCTCTGCAGGCCCTGTTTTTGGTCGGTTTGGTCGCTTTGAACTTGACAGAAATAATGTATGAAGCCATTTTTAACTGTATTTTCTCCAGGGCACTAAAGAGTCATCTAACTTCAAGCCATTTTGCTCATATCAAAAGGAGAGTTGAAGGTGTGAAGGAGCCTGAAACCAAAACAACCTGAATAGCAAACTGATTGCCAGCAAAAGGACATATGTGCTTTAAATAATTGCCTTTTCTTTGCAAAGGTTACCTCCAAAGAAAAGCATGCAGGATGCAACACATGGTATCATGTAAAGCTACGTCATACTGCAGGTTGGCCACAAATTAAACTTTTTCCCCCAAATATTTGATTTTTTTTTTCATGACACTCTGAACTTCCCAAATATTATTAATATCAATTCAGCTCCTGGCCACTTTTGTATTACATTTGATACGTATCTGATGTTTTTCAAACTGACCTTAGTCTGAGGAAATATGAAAATATTTTATCCAACTTACTTCACTGAAATGTAACATATGTCCCAATTTTGCTCTGGAGGAGGTAAGGGGGTTGCGAATAAAGGTAAACACACAAGCAGACATCTATATTTAGTTCAATAAACACCGGGTACTGCATCTGATGTCACCTCAACTGCTGGGCTTTCTGCTTTTTTAAGTTGTAGAGGTTCACCCTAGAGTCTGATGGCTGTTGCATTAAAAATCAAATGTCAACAAAATAAATCTTCCTTAGCATTACGATCTGCAGTGTGAACATAGCCTAAGACGGGCCTGTGCAATAATAAAGAAAAATGTCAATCATGGGTTTGTTTGATAGTATAATTGAAAAATATTGTTTGAAACTAGATTTTTGCTGGATATTATTCAAGAAGTGTCATGAAACCACACCTCAAAAATCTCAGACCACAATATTTCTATTTAAAGTGAAGGTAGTCTCGCAGTCAGGCTGAGACTTTGTCTGGTTAGGTAAGTTCTAAAGTCCTAGTAACTAATAAAGTCCCTGATGAGGAAACTCATCAGGGACTTTATTGGGCTATCCATTTGCGTAGATGCATTGCACTACAGCGAGTCTGGGTTTAGATAAACACCCAAACACAAGTTCAGCAGTAATACAGTCCAGTGGAGCATGAAATGATCAGAACTCTACAAAAGAGAAACTTAAAAGCAGGCACACAGACGGATGGCCCAGCACAGGGGAGCAAACGCATCGCATAGATAAGAATCGGAAATGGACAGGGAAGACAGCTGCTTTGGCAAGGGAGTGAAAGAAACCATCTATGTTAAAAACGTCAAAAAACAACACTAAATAGAGGAGGTGGACATGTTTGGATTGTCCTGCAACAACGAATACCCTACTTGCCACACTAGTGACTTCAATGGCCCCATTATGGCCCCCTTCATTGGCCCCACGAATGATTATTTCTTGTTTTGTTTGAAGGATCAGCTGTTTTCGACACCTTCCTTTACACCTCTGATATTGTGTTTCTGTCTACCATGTGCTCTCCATGTGTGTGATATGGGGCTATAGGGTGTGCGAAAGCGGGTGAGTGTGACACAGATGGGGAGAGAGGGAATGCTCCCAGGGACCCACCACATTAGTTAGAGTCCACAATTGGCCGGCCAGTACTAACATCTGAAACGCCTCGGTGGATTTAATGCACACTCAGACGCCACCACCGATCCACCACACCCAAGTCCAGAACAGCCTAAAAATCCCCTTTTTTCCCTGCCCACCCCCTGCCCCCAATGCTCCCTCATTTTCCGGCCACTCTTGGGTTGCAGGTAAATTGTTGTACAAAACACATGCTTAGAGCATCAGCCTCATTTATCCTGACAGGTCTGGGCTCCTCCAAATATAGATGCAAAATACACCCAGCACATTTGAATGTTTTTCTTTGCTCAGGTCACTGACATCACCATAACGTTGTTTCCAATAAATTTGGGGCTGAGCACCAGGCCAGCTGTTTCCCATTAGCATCTGTGCTTCACCAGAGCTCCCAGTGGACGGAAACACACCGCTGTGGATGGCCCACATAGCTGTATACACTCAGAAGAAGAAAAATGTCTGTTCTCTTCTCAGTCCTTTTGACATATTTCTTATATATACCTTAAAGTGACATTTGGCTCTGCGTTACATAGCCTAAAAGATACAATACAGAGTCTGACGTGTCATCCCTGCAGCTTCAGGCTCACTCTTTCAGACAACAGCTGACTTTGTATGTACAGCTGCAGTTACATAACACTTATATTACTACATAAGTCCCAAATATTAGGGAAAAAAATCAAGGATCCAAACACTGACAACAGAGCTTCATCTCATAGCTTTGAACTTCTCAGTGTTATTGTGATTACTTTCAGCACTTTGCCTGAGATATTGACCGGAATTGATGGTGACAATCAAGTCAAACAGAAGAGGAATGTTAATCTCCCGAGAGACGCCACAGTGACCAATCAGATAATCAGATTAATAGGGGTCAGGGAAACGCCGCCCTGGATTTGTCCCCTCACTCTGATCATAAAAAATGTTTGCTGATGTTATCATCAAAATTGTATGCCTCTTCTATTCCCCCTCTGTGTTTTGAGTAAATACCAAGCTAGAGCGTATCTAAATAAAGCTTCAGGACTGCTTGAAGCAGGCTTTGACTTGTGCATTTGTCTGTTACCCTCATATCATTCAGAAACAACTAATCAGCAAGTGGAATATGCACTCAAGCTATGTCATGCATGTGTTGAAACTGGGCCGTGGCCCGGTTTAAAAAGCTAACGTCTTCCAAATGTGCTGTGACACACCGAAAGATGACATCATGCACGCATAAACCACTTTGTGCTGGAGCAGCGTGCAGCGGAAAGTCCCTCTCTTTCTGCTGCGATGTGAGCAGCGATCACAGCAAAGGCTTCACACTGGCTCCCGATCCAAGCTATACCTCCAGAGAGGCTGACCAATCACACAGGCATGTTCCCACCAATGTTTGGATCTCTGTGCTTGTGTTTATGTATGGGAATGATGATTTGTGCACAAATGCATATGTGCAAGTGTCTCTGTGTTCCCACCAAGCGGTCCTAAGTCTGCAACAGGTGCAGCTGATTAACTAATCCCCCTTTCTCTTAGAGGAATTTTTCAATAGGAAAGACTTCACTGCTCTCCCTTTGGGAACATTTTCTTTTCGTCCATTTGGCTCCACTCAAGATAAAATAGAGAGATCTCAGCTGCTCTTGGATTAGACAGCCCTCATCCATCAAACTCTGCAGCTGAAGTCCTTTCTTGTTTTAATGCGGACGTCACACTTTGGATATCAAGGATTTTTAGAGTGTTAAACGTATATCTGCCAGGGTTTCTGCAATGTAACGTATACATATATAGGCTTAATAAAAATATGACAAAAACTAACTGCATGTAAAGGTATCCTGTTAGCATAATAAAAGCCAAAGGTCGTATTTTTACTGTTCAACCCTTTCCCAATAAAACACAGGATACGATAATTCCAATAGAAATGGTCAAATAACAGGAAAAGACGCAGTGACAGTCTGATTTCTAAAGGTTTTCTAAAGCTACGGTAGTTTATGTGGCATTAAAATACAACAACTGGCCCAAACCCAAAAAGGTCTGGGTGTAAACAACCACTAAACAACATACACAAGCATGAATGGACTTTTGACAGTAACAGTTTGGGGCAGATGGCATTGTGAATGTCAAATACAACACCATATATCCCTTTCTTTTTTCTAAGAAGGGAACGTAAGGTCCCTGAGCAATCTCTGTAGTTATGCTGCTACAGATCTGTTGGGGGGGGGGGGGGGGGGAGGGGGTTGATGTGGGTTGATCATATAACATTATCATATAACATAGAAAGGATTCCTGGATCAATGTGTGCTTCTGTGCTTTTTGTGTCTCCTATATCTTCTCAAATCCCCAGTCAGTCAAGGCAGATGACCGTTCACACTGAGCCTGGTTCTGGTTCTCCTGGAGGTTTTCCTCCCAGTTGAAGGGGAGTTTTCCTCTCCACTGTCGCTTCATGCATGCGCAGTATGAACGATTGCTGCAAAACAATCAACAATACAGGTAACTGCACACTGTGGCTGTACGCTCTTTAGGAGGAGTGAATGCTGCTTGTCAAGATGCAATGCAATCTGTTGGGCTTCCTTAGATAGGACATTTATTTACCAATCTGTCTATATGATTTGATTAAATTTGACTTTGTAAATTGCTTTGTTATGTCTTTTGATGCCCATACTTGGCGGTTGAGTGTGCTTAGTTTGAAGCTCGTCCTTGGCTTCGTCAAAAATATTTCTGGTCTTTGAGGCCTAATGGCTCAAGCTTTGTCTTGTGCTAATGTGGCTCGAGAAATAAATAGCCTTAAAGGACACAGTTACTGGGATTCGTAATGTGCAGTCTTTACTCTCAGTGTAGAGAGAAAAAACAGAAAGGTTTTCTCTTCACATATTAATAAAACGGTTGAAAAATGTAAGAAACTGGTGAATTTGCTCCCTAACCCGTGCCTTAGGGGAACGGATTGGGGAGCAAATCATTCTTGTTTGAAGAGAGTATATGTGACGTTAATTAGGTCAACTTTAGATTTTGGTAGTGTTGTGAATAGTTCTGCTTGTAAAAGTAATCTTATGAAGTTGGATGGTGTGCAATACAATGCTTTGAGGGTTTGTTGTGGAGTGGTGAGATCTACCCTAGGGTCTGTTCTCCAGGTGGAGGTTGGGGAAATGCTGTTGAGGTACAGAAGGATTCAGCTGGCTTTAACCTATTGGGCAAATCTATGTGGGTTCAGTAAGGATCATCCAGGATTGGAGTTGTTAAAATAGCAAAAGCACAGTTATCCAGTTTTGGGTGAATAATAAAGAAGGCAGTTAGTGAGATGGGAATAATTAACTATGCTGTTGCCAGATTCTTGAAAGCCTAACCCTGAGTAAATGTACAGCATTCCTTGCCTTCCTTGCTTTGTTCTTAACCAAATTCTGGATTTCTCCATTTTGACTTCAAAACTTGCCAAGTCCCAACCGATATCTGTGAGCAAGTATCTTATGGACACTGCCCTGAGTCACATGGCAAGAGCTTGCCCATAACAGCTGTTTTGTCTGCACCAGGACATTATTCTTTTTTTAATAAACATTTCTTAAACACAAACAACATGTCCGGTTCTCTGTTTGTCTGGGCACATTTTTGGGAGTGATGGCCTAATGGGTAGAGAGCTGGGTGTTTATGTCTTGGAGAGGCCCCAAAGGTGGGTGGTTTGAAACTCTGTCTGTCACTCTGGGTCCGTAAGCAAGACCTTTGACCACAGATTGGTCTCCAGGCTCCACTCATTGTGGGCAGCATACTGCTCCCTAAGGGATGGTTTTACACAGACAAAATTTCACCTCTGTGGGACTAATAAGGGAAATATTTTTTCAATTTATTTATTTATTATATAGCACAGTTTCAAAGTGACAACTTTGGAGCAGGGGTTTCTTTCTGAGCCATCATCAAATATTTCTTTAGAAATGTACTGTTGAGCTATTACACACTGTTTTAAGTTATTTAATATTAAATAAATAACTGCCTGTCTGTTAGATATTGTCCGGTGAATATCAGCCCAAACAGCTGATATCAGGACAATAGTTGAAAGGAATAATTCGAGTACTGGCGTTCTGTTTACAGCAAACTCTGCACACATATGGAATAAGGAGTGACAACTTCTCTTCAAGTTCAAGAATTTATTAAGAGTAATAAAATTAACATCCAGAGAACATCACTATAGAATGCTGTTTATCTGAATTAACACTATATTTCAATAAATAAATCCTCTCTACTAGGCTAGTGAAACTTAACTAAAACTACTAAGCAAAATGAAGATAAACTATGTACACACAAAAGAAACAAAAGACAAAATAGAAAAGGTTGAAAATCATCAGAATGATTAAGTGAATCCTGGTTCACTGCAGATCTAAGTTAAAGAGCCAAAGTTCATCTTAAAGAATGTGGAAAAAGTTTAAATTAGCTTAACTAATTAAGAACATTTGGTATGTGTTCCAACCCATTCACAATGCAAATCCTGAGTTAAACATACATTATTTGATAAAATAACATTTTAAAGAATGATTTGCTCAGTAAAATCCGTAACTATAGGGCGCTTGATTTTATTAATGGGATTATTCCTCTGGGAAGCTAGGGGTCGCTGTAGCGATCGGTCACTCAATGGGTTAATCCTAAAGTTATACAAAACAGCATTAAATCAACATTAATGTTCCATATTAATGTGGTAATAATGCTCATAGCACAGTCAAATGATGGCGGAGCGAAACGAAAACAAACCTTCTGTTTAAAACAAACTGTATGATATCCTGGAAGCTAATAGCATTATGCTAGCGAACATTCGGTGCTAATTTTAAAAGGGCTTTAAGCTACATTCAGTCGTATGAAAATAAAGTTTGTTATAACCGTAAAAATACATTCGATCTATATCAGCAATACTTGGTTTCAAAATGCTAACAGCAGCTATGCCTGTTAGCTCAGTCAAGCTATAACTTAAAAACACAGTGAAAACCCATTAAGTAAAGCATTCTAAATAAACCATTTAACTTTCCCTATTCAACTCAGCCAAACCTGTCTGTGCCTCCGTGTTAGTTCAGTTCACTTTGGGCATCCAGTTGGAAGCAGTTGAAGCAGGGAGGGTGAAAGCTGGTTGGGTGAAGCTATAGGCGACTATGCGGCTAGCCGAAACGTGGCGGTGAGGACCGTACGGGTCTCAGGCCTGTGAAGGAGATCACAGCATGGGGAAGTGGAGCATCCACACGGCTTCCCTGGCGTACCTGCTCTCGTGAATCTTTGAGCCGATTGTATCAAGCGATTTCAGATCAGTTTTTCCTCTCAGCTTGGCCTGGCCGCAGGCGAGGAAATCGCTTTGCGCCATCTCGAGTTAGCTTTCCTGCAACAGCTGAGAAAAATCACAAGGCAGGTTTCAGCATAGATGGATTCTTTACTCCGGAGTCTGGTTATGGAGAAGATAGACTGCAGACTTAGCTTCGACCTTGCCTGCAGTTCTCAAACTTCAGTCGGAACCTCTGCTCTGCAGAGGAGGAGTGTTCTCCCCCTACGCTGCTCCTACGTAGCAGCGAGAAATGAGGGCGATTGTATTCGGGCAGCAAGTCTTATACAGTCAGCCCCCCTGCTGTGAGAGGCAGTCCCTTGGTGCCTGTAAAAGTCTCAAATTTCTTTGCATACAACTCAGTCTGATTTGATGAGTTTACATTTGAAACTGTTTTTAGGTTCTTATATTAACAGGTCATGGGATTAGTGAGGTTAGCGTTACTAAAAGACTCAATTCCCAAGTCAGTGTAAACACTTACCCTAACTCTCAGATTTTCAGAAGGCTGCCAACACTTTCAAACACAGCAAGTCCCATAACAGACAAAGGTTGAAAGCTAAAAATAGTCCAGTTTCCTTTTAAATACCTTCTTACATCTTAGTGATTCCTCTCACTTTATTTTTAAACACCCTACTGAAACTGAAAAAAAAAAACGAGATTTCAGTCTCTTTCATGCAGTAACAGTGTCCATGTTAAAGAGTGTTGTTGTTTGTTAATGTGACAGCGCTGTACCACAGCACAGTACATGATTGAGTCACGTACTGCACAAATCAGGACATGACCGTTCACACTGTGACACAGCGCCTCTGTTAAGATAATAGGGATGGAGGCATGTGTGCATTTGTTTTTATGTGGCTTGACACAACGTAAGCCATCAGCTTGGAGAAATAGAACGAGCGACACAGAGAACAGACAGCCAGCAATTTGCCTACTGATATCTGTACTGGGCTGGACTGGCGCTGTGTCACAGCGTGAATGAATCGCATCCTCATTCCTGCACCATGTGGATTGTGCTAGAAAAGGCGGTGTGTCACTCTGCATGGATGAACTGTGTGATTTGGTGAATGCATCTTGGGAGCTAATCATTTTCATATACTAATTTTAGAGATTCAGTAGACTCAAATGAACTGCCGTTCCCATCACTGCAGCCAGAGAGAAAGAAAACTGTGCATGCAGCTTCTTATAAAGCCTCTGCTGAGAGGTGTAGTTCATCAGTCTTGTCCTGTAAAATGGCCATAACACAAAAGCACTAAGAGTACCACGAAAGTTTACTCATGGATGTAATATTAAGTTTATTTGGGTTATACCCTTACACACATCCACTCAATCTGTGAAATGTGGACCAAATAAATTATTACTACAATTCAGTTTGTCACATACAATTTGTTGAACAGAGACAACAGAGAAACAGAGGAAGAAAGACAGCTTTTGGCAAAATTAAGTTAGGAATCATTCATTTAGGTCAGCCGAAAGAAATAATTAAAGATAGTATGGCATGGAACACTAATCCTTACATATTAGACATATTAAACAGCTGAATATTCATGGGACATTCTTGGTGTGTGAGAAACCCTCCTCCTTCCAAGAAATATTGACAAAGAATAAGGGAAACAGGATGTGCATGACTCCACTGGTCAGTTTAAAGCTTGGAATGGGAAGAACTGCATGGCTACAAATGATTGTTAAAATTACCTACAATGCAAATAGAAACAATGCACTTTTAGCAGCCAGCTTAATTCACCGTATCCTTCTTGTTCCCCTTTCCCACCTACTATTCTAACATATTAATCCACGCTTTTGTTCCTTAGTATCCCTCCTTCCTCCTCCGGCATTATCCTGGCTTGTTCTACCCCAATCCTGGAGAAATTATTACCTGGGAGCAGCTGTGTCTCAAAGGCAGACCCTCCTTCACTTGGTTACATAAACACACTGTTTGATTAAAACTTTAGCAAATGGAAGCAGCTTAGTACCATGGTTACATGTGATTAGAACAAAAAACAAAGAGTGGGGTGGAAGGTAGGGAAGGGGTCTGCCGGTGAAAACATTCCCTGTCTATGAGTATAAAGTGTTTGCAAATGGATTAGACACTCCAGGTTTCCCACAGAAAACAGACGACTGTTTTTTCAGCAGCTCATTTAATGACAAATGACATGAGAGGTGCAGCTGTCTTATCCAATCAGTGTCAGCGGTTATTTCCATGAAGATTTCAAAGAGTGGGCAATAATATATACACTGTCAATACAAATAGTGGCATGTCGACATGTATGATGAGATCACATGACATGGTGCTGGATAAAACTTCAACATTATTCTGGTTAGTTATGTCATTTTATCTGTTCACAATAACATAACCAACTCAGTCCTAAATATTTTGGATATCTCATCGAACTCAAAGGATAAGGGAAAAAACAGTAAGATTGACTATGTCATATTAAAAAGTATGCAGAATCAAAAAGAAATCAGTGAAAAGGCTTGTCAGGCATCCTAGTTCTCAAATATCTCCTATGTAGTTGGACTCCAGTTGGCATACTCTTTGTGATCAAAAATAATCTCTGTTTAATAATCTGTTTTATGTTTTAATGGCGTAGGAAGATGCGCTGCCTCTGGTAAATAAAGCTCTAGCAATGTCTTCCTAAGCATCAGATACTGTAACCTATATAACGTGATCAAAAGCTAAACTACTCTGACACAGATTTGTTTAGACGCATCAAAATGAGATGAGATGCTATTTACAGGGGGTAAACAATGAATACTTCAGTTTTTCTTAGATTAAAAATTACTAAGTATGTGTGGTTTTACCCATTCCTACACATCAATTGTCTTAAAATGACTTTATAAAGTGGCTTGAGATGACATGTGTTGTGCATTGGAGCTATATAAATAAAATTGAATTTAATTGAATTAAAATCTTAAGAGACAGCAGCTCTGCCTTTTCTCACACACCACCGTGTGCAGCGGTCCGATCAGAGGCCATGAATACAGTTTTTATAGGTTGCTTTGACACAGCAGTCAACTCAAAACCCACATTTTTCAAAACAGTTAACGCAGAGGCCTAAACAGTGGCACCAATGGTCAAAATTAAACATTTTGTTTGCAAAAGGCTCCAACTCTGCCAAAACATTTACAGTTTTTATAGATTGCTTTGACCTGTTTGAAGAAGCTCGCAACCTCTCAGTTTTCAGCATCACCATCTCTGCAGAGCAAAAGACACTTCTTGCAAATGAGTTAACCCATTTTCATTGGTTTGACTCATTTTCCCCACCCTTTTGCAAAACAGTTAACGCACATGTCATTCAAGCAGTACAAACTCCATTGCTTTAGCTGTGGTAGCAAAACAGAAACCATATTTCCCAAGCTCTTAGAAACTTCTTGCTCAGAATGAAATCACTGAAGCACCTGATTGACACTTCTTTACACAATTTTTCAATTTGCAGTCAGTTTGCAGGCTTTATGGAAAAGGTGCCATGTTGTGTGTTGTTCTTTGCAAGCATGAATGGTCAACGTAAGGCAGATGAGAGTCAGAGTAAGAGGTAGATGGGTCAGGGGAAGAAGATTATGAGGAAGAGGAATCCATGTGTGAGGTGGCGGTGTAGCTGGAAGGGCTGAAGTTACAGATGAAATTTGGGCAACTATGATTGATCATGTGGTAAATCATGGGTTTCACTTAGAGGTGCTGGACAAAGAGTCCAAACTTTTCTCAATAGAAACAAGGTTGCATCCATGGTAAGAGTTTTTCGACGGGACAGCAGGTATTCCTGTTATACAGTATATACATCTCTATCTATTCCTATAGAGGAATTCTTTAGTGCATGGCGATGGAAAGTATATGATCACTGCCCCTATGAGCAGATGCCCTTGCTCAATGCAATGACTGCTGCTGCACAAGATGTAGATGCAGAGGCATGTCAAGGATGGATCAGGCATGCAAGAAGATTTTTCCCTAGGTGCAAGGGAAAATATTGAGTGTGATGTAGATGAGGCCATGTGGCCTATTCATCAAGACAGAATGGACTAGAAGGAACAAACAGCCCTAGTATTTTCTGTTGGAATCTTTCATTTTTTGGAATATTTCATTTGTTTATCTGGAAAAAAAGAATGAAGAATCAATAAAATTTGCATCACAACATATTTGCTTCTGGATCCATTTTTTGCAAAAAGGCAAATTTGATTACAAATGACACTGCCATGTAAGCTGCGTACAGTGGCTACAATGAACCAGCAATGCTGCACTGATTCACATTGAGTGTGGTGTTTTGTATTTTGTTGCCCCTTGTGTAACGAATGATTGGAAGGGCTCAAACATTTGTGTGCAAGTTGTGTTGTTTGAGGACAAAATTTGCTTTTTGTCCTCAAAAGCTACACAATCATGGGGAAGACTGCTGACTTGACAGTTGTCCAAAAGACGACCGCTGACACTTTAAACAAGGAGGGCAAGACACAGAAGGTCATTGCTAAAGAGGCTGGCTGCTCACAGAGCTTTATTCAAGCACAGTAATAGAGAGGCGAAGGGAAGGAAAAGATGTAGTAGAAAAAAAGTGTACAAGCAACAGGGATGACCACACCCTGGAGAGGATTGTGAAACTAAACCCATTCAAAAATGTGAGGGAGATTCACAAAGAGTGGACTGCAGCTGGAGTCAGAGCTTCAAGAAGCACCAGGCACAGACATATGCAAGACATGGTTTCAGCTGTCGCATTACTTGTGTCAAGCCACTCCTGAACAAGAGATGCCGTCAGAAGCGTCTCACCTGGGCTAAAGACAAAAAGGACTGGACTGCTGCTGAATGGTCCAAAGTTATGTTCTCTGATGGAAGTACATTTTGCATTTCCTTTGGAAATCAAAGTCCCAGAGTCTGGAGGAGAGGAGAGGCACAGAATCCACGTTGCTTGAGGTCCAGTGTAAAGTTTCCACAGTCGGTGATGGTTTGGGGTGCCATGTCTTCTGCTGTTGTTGGTCCACTGTGTTTTCTGAGGCCCAAGGTCAACACAGCCGTCTACCAGAACGTTCTGGAGCACTTCATGCTTCCTGTTGCTGACCAACTCTATGGAGATGCAGATTCCATTTTGCAACAGGACTTGGCACCTGCACACAATGCCAAAGCTGCCAGTACCTGGTTTAAGGACCATGATATCACTGTTCTGATTTGGCAAACTCACCTGACCTTAGCCTCATAAAACATCTATGGGGTATTGAGGAAGATGCGATACATCAGACCTCACAATGCAGAAGAGCTGCTGCATTGCTGCAGTAATGCAGGGAAAAGGAGCCACAACTAAGTACTAAGTGCTGCACTGCACATGTTCATACTTTCATGTTCATACTTTTCAGATGGCAAAACATTTCTGGAAATCTCCCGAGAAATCTCCCGTGTAACTAATTTTGGAAAAAATAAAGTATTGTTTTTATAAATACGTATTCTGGCAAAGTCTACTAACCTCACATCAAAAATTAAAGCATTCTCATAACATAAGTAGTAGTTTATAAATACATAGGTGTCGGTGCACCCACTGGGAGGCACCATGTTGCATTGCTATTCCTGATTTCAGAAAGGGCTTCTGAAATCTGAAAACGCATATGAAAATGTAAAATTGAATTACAGCTAAACATCAACAAACAGATATGACCTAAACAAAGATAGAGATGGATCAATAAACACAGCCCTATGCCTGTGTTTTGCATTGATAGGTGGACAGATAGACAGACAGACAGACAGAATTATGCCCTAAATAGATGTTCCAGCCTTTGTCTTTTTGTAATCTTTCATCTGCTTTTGTGCTTGAGTGACAGAGTGCTTGGCTTTACTCAGAGGACACATGTTGCAAATATTAAGTATGATAACTAAGACTGGTTTTCACATCAAGGCAAGCTTGACCTCACATAATCCCGATCTGAGAGAAGAGATTAGCTTTTTTCTAACTGATAAATTACTCACATTTTATTTAAAAGGTTCATATTTTTTCAGGTCTATCTTGTTAACCCTATCTTTACACCCATATCTAAACCAGGTAATCAGAAATTAATTTGGAGTTTCACCCAATCCTACCAGATGGTTGCACCCTTCTATTAATCACAGATGGGGCTATAGTCATCAGTGTAACGAACCATTAGGTAAATCTTTCAACAGAATAAGTCTGTTGGACAGCGAAATTTCAGCCGAACACAAAGTGGTTTAAAAGATTTATCTCAAATGAGCAGCTGGTGTGAGGCTGGAATCGGTCAATGGCACAGACTGAAATCTCTGTGCTGATTGAATTTGTTGTGAGCAGCCAATGTTATAAAGTCTAACACCAACTGGAAAGAAGGACTTGCAGAAGCACTGCTTTGAGGATCTTGGATCCAGCAGTCTGTCACTAAAAGAGCTCTTTATTGTGAATATGAAAAAATTTATTTGATTTGTGATTAATGGATCTCTATTTACACTATAGTTGTCTATAGTTGACGTTCTTTTTCTTTTTGCTATGATTGCAGCCAGGTCGGGTGGAGCCCGATGGACCAGAACAGAACAGAAAATGGGAATTATTCCAGAATTTGATGGCGAACGACGGAGCGCTAGTCCGTTGAAGGTGATGTTTGGAGTAGTCAGGGAGAATGTGGAATCATTCTCATTAACATAACGTAGTTGCTCCGCCGGTCGGATATGAACGAAATGGAGAAAGCACAGAGGATGTGGAATCTGTCACGATTTGGGTTTTGTCTTGGTTTATGTTATCAGATTTATTAGTTAAGTTTCTGATTTTGGGGTCTTGTTTGGTTTTGATTTAGACATGTTTTTCTGTTTAGGTTCTGTGTTAGTTTTGGTTTATGGAATAGGTTAGATTTTATTGTAGTTTGATTTTATTTATGTTTCCAGTTCAGTTATGTCTCTTCCCAGCAATCTGTTTATCTGTCACTCCCCCAAACACCAGTTACCAGCCTATCACATCTGCTCATCTGTCAACCTCCAGTCACTAGCCAATCAGTTCAGTTTCCACCTGTCACTTGTAATTAGTCTTCACTCCCGTTCACCTGCTCACTCCACTATATAGTTCTGCCTCGGTCTTCAGTTATCTGCCAGATCATTTAACGAGCCACGGTGAGTTTAGTTCCAGCGTTCTTTTCTTGATTGACCTGTTGACGATAACCCGAGAGCCTTTTTTGATTCTGAGCCAGCCTGTTCCCTGATCTGTTTTTCCTGCCCTGTCTGACTGATTTACCGGTTTACCGACTAGTTTCTGTCCTATGGTTATCCGAGCTTGCTTTGCCCTGTCTGTACCTCTGCCTATTTTGGACTGCTTTTTGTGTACCGGATTTTGGACTGCCCTTTTGACTATTGAGCTCGCCTGTTCCTGTTTTCATTATTAAAATCCTGTTTTTTGCCTTAACCTCACTTGGTGGGTTTGAATACTGGGTTTGCCTGATTCACGATCATAACAGAATGATCTGGCCCACTAAAACCTATCGCCCAACAAGTTTTTAGAGGTTTTTTTTTTTTTTTTCCCCTCCACACGCTATGGCTTGGGAGGGTTCCAGATTGGCGTTCTGTCCCCCTGGTATCGGTCCCAGACGCCATCTCTCCAGCAGCCGCAGCAGCAGTAACCCGCTGCCTGCTCCGAGTTTACGATTGGGAGGGCTCTTTGTCACAAATTCAGATTCAACTCAGAATAGAAGGGATCACTCACCCAGCGACACCGCTGTCGGCTCTGCCCATGGGTTTTATCCAGAACCAACTTTGTTTATGGAGGCGAAGCGGAGGTGGTGCGGGATCTTCGCCCGGATCTTTTTTTCTCTCTCCCTCCAGAGGAGGAGATGCAGGGAACGCTGTGGGCTCCACCGATCCCGGCTCTACCGACAGGATCAAACCTCCAGCAAGTCCTGCCGTCCCGCCGTCGGAGGAGGGGACGGAAACCTGTGGGTCGCTCCTTCACCCGTTCTGTTCGGCCGACAGGCGAGTCAGTACCGCGCCCGTCCGTTGCCACTTCCTGCCCAGTGGATCGGAGTCCGGTGCTTCCCAGAGCTGAGCAGCCCACAGCGCCTCCTGTTGGCGCCCGTGATGCTGAGGATCTGGCTCTGGAGGACCAGTTAAGAGCTTTTGCCCCTATTATTAAAGACCTTAGGGAGGCTCTTTTCTGCCAGTATTCAGAGGAGCTGGAGGCAAAATTAAAGGAGGTCGAGGGGCACTATAGAGCGGCTCTCCAAGGTTTCTATAGTGGACTCAATCCTGTCCCCAAGGGTCCAGCCGACGCCCCGGCACCTGCACCTGTCCCAGAGGACCCGCCTCCTACCTCAGCTCCAGTGCCGGCCTCCGGCAGCTATAAGGCAGCACTGTCTGCGCAGCCGGCCCAAGACGCTGCAACCCCGGAGGGTCCGCAGCCGGCCCAAGACGCTGTAACCCCGGAGGCTCCACAGCCGGCCCAAGACGCTGCAACCCCGGAGGCTCCGCAGCCGGCCCGAGACGCTGCAACCCCGGAGGCTCCGCAGCCGGCCCGAGACGCTGCAACCCCGGAGGGTCCGCAGCCGGCCCGAGACGCTGCAACCCAGGGGGGTCCGCCGCCGGCCCGCGACGTGGGAACCCAGGAGGGTCCGCCGCCGGTCTGCGACGTGGGAACCCAGGAGGGTCCGCCGCCAGTCTGCGACGTGGGAACCCAGGAGGGTCCGCCGCCAGTCTGCGACGTGGGAACCCAGGAGGGTCCGCCGCCAGTCTGCAACGTGGGAACCCAGGAGGGTCCGCCGCCAGTCTGCGACGTGGGAACCCAGGAGGGTCCGCCGCCAGTATGCGACGTGGGAACCCAGGAGGGTCTACCACAGGCCCACGATGAGGGGGTTCAGACGAGCCCTCTTTCAGGCCGCAACTCGGGGGCTCATCGGGACACTGGGCGCCGTGGCCCTCGCCCAGACGACAAGCGGCGCCGTGGCCCTCGCCCAGACGACAAGCGGCGCCGTGGCCCTCGCCCAGACGACAAGCGGCGTCGTGGCCCTCGCCCGAACGACAAGCTCCGTCGGGGGCCTCGCCGAGAAGACAAGCACCCAGAGCCCCATGGAGACTTAGAGGCCCCTGGACCTCTTCGGAAGCTCTTACCCCCTCATTTTTGGCTTGACAGCCAATTTCCCAAGTGGCTGACCAAACTGTCTTTGTCGGAGGTTCTGGAAGGGTTATTGATGAGGTTCTGGGTGTTAAAGGGTCTGGGAGCATCTGAAGTCTGTAGCCCGGGGTCTCCTGAACCTGAAGCCTGTAGCCCGGGGTCTCCTGAACCGGAAGCCTGTAGCCAGGCCCCGTCTGAACCTGAAGCCTGTAGCCAGGCCCCGTCTGAACCTGAAGCCTGTAGCCAGGCCCCGTCTGAACCTGTAGCCTGTAGCCAGGCCCCGTCTGAACCTGTAGCCTGTAGCCAGGCCCCGTCTGAACCTGTAGCCTGTAGCCAGGCCCCGTCTGAACCTGTAGCCTGTAGCCAGGCCCTGTCTGAACCTGTAGCCTGTAGCCAGGTCCCGTCTGAACCTGTAGCCTGTAGCCAGGCCCCGTCTGAACCTGTAGCCTGTAGCCAGGGGCCGTCTGAACCTGAAGCCAGTAGCCAGGGGCCGACTGAACCTGAAGCCAGTAGCCAGGGGCCGACTGAACCTGAAGCCAGTAGCCAGGGGCCGACTGAACCTGAACTCTGTAGCCAGGCTCCTCCTGAACTCTGTAGCCAGGCTCCTCCTGAACTCTGTAGCCAGGCTCCTCCTGAACTCTGTAGCCAGGCTCCTCCTGAACTCTGTAGCCAGACACCTCCTGAACTCTGTAGCCAGGCTCCTCCTGAACTCTGTAGCCAGGCTCCTCCTGAACTCTGTAGCCAAGCGCCTCCTGAACTCTGTAGCCAGGCGCCTCCTGAACTCTTTAACCAGGCCTCTCTTCTAGCTCTTAGTCCGGCGTTGTCTCCAGCCTTTAGTCCGGCGGCAGGTTCTGTTCTTTCTCTCTCCAGACGTCGGTTCCTGAGGGTCCGGTTCTACCGACGGTCCCCGAGGTTGCTGCTCGGCCGCCGGCCTATGAGAGACCTGCTCCGCCACCGGCCGCCGGACATCGTTGCTAACCGGGGCCGTCCTTCAGGACACCCGCCGGATTACCTGTCTCACAGAGGTCGTCCGCCGGAGAACCTGACACGCCTAGGACGTCCGCCGGAGAACCTGACACGCCTAGGACGTCCGCCGGAGAACCTGACACGCCGAGGACGTCCGCCGGAGAACCTGACACGCCGAGGACGTCCGCCGGAGAACCTGACACGCCGAGGACGTCCGCCGGAGAACCTGACACGCCGAGGACGTCCGCCGGAGAACCTGACACGCCGAGGACGTCCGCCGGAGAACCTGACACGCCGAGGACGTCCGCCGGAGAACCTGACACGCCGAGACCGTCCTTCGGGACGTCCGCCGGACAACCTGACACACCGAGGCCGTCCTTCGGGACGTCCGCCGGACAACCTGACTCGTCGGGGCCGTCCTCCTGGACGACCGCCTGAGAACCTGACTCGTCGGGGCCGTCCTCCTGGACGACCGCCTGAGAACCTGACTCGTCGGGGCCGTCCTCCTGGACGACCGCCTGAGAACCTGACTCGTCGGGGCCGTCCTCCTGGACGACCGCCTGAGACCCTGACTCGTCGGGGCCGTCCTCCTGGACGCCCGCCTGAG
The DNA here is from genome assembly GCA_037039145.1 of Fundulus diaphanus. Classification (NCBI taxonomy): domain Eukaryota; kingdom Metazoa; phylum Chordata; class Actinopteri; order Cyprinodontiformes; family Fundulidae; genus Fundulus; species Fundulus diaphanus. Next base: position 49,260,756 of record CM073124.1, on the reverse strand, counting down.
AACTTGACTCGTCTTGTTTTGTTTGAGTTTTTATTTGGACATTTATTTGATTCTAGCCCTCCGTCCTGTACCTCCCTCCACCCACCCGAGCTAGTCTGTTTTGTTTCTGAGGCCGTCTGGAATCCGGCCTTGAGGAGGGGGTTCTGTCACGATTTGGGTTTTGTCTTGGTTTATGTTATCAGATTTATTAGTTAAGTTTCTGATTTTGGGGTCTTGTTTGGTTTTGATTTAGACATGTTTTTCTGTTTAGGTTCTGTGTTAGTTTTGGTTTATGGAATAGGTTAGATTTTATTGTAGTTTGATTTTATTTATGTTTCCAGTTCAGTTATGTCTCTTCCCAGCAATCTGTTTATCTGTCACTCCCCCAAACACCAGTTACCAGCCTATCACATCTGCTCATCTGTCAACCTCCAGTCACTAGCCAATCAGTTCAGTTTCCACCTGTCACTTGTAATTAGTCTTCACTCCCGTTCACCTGCTCACTCCACTATATAGTTCTGCCTCGGTCTTCAGTTATCTGCCAGATCATTTAACGAGCCACGGTGAGTTTAGTTCCAGCGTTCTTTTCTTGATTGACCTGTTGACGATAACCCGAGAGCCTTTTTTGATTCTGAGCCAGCCTGTTCCCTGATCTGTTTTTCCTGCCCTGTCTGACTGATTTACCGGTTTACCGACTAGTTTCTGTCCTATGGTTATCCGAGCTTGCTTTGCCCTGTCTGTACCTCTGCCTATTTTGGACTGCTTTTTGTGTACCGGATTTTGGACTGCCCTTTTGACTATTGAGCTCGCCTGTTCCTGTTTTCATTATTAAAATCCTGTTTTTTGCCTTAACCTCACTTGTTGGGTTTGAATACTGGGTTTGCCTGATTCACGATCATAACAGAATCTGGGGGTTATACAAACTCACAACCTGATTATAGAATTATTAATTAATCACAAAGGAGTTCACCCCAGAATTTCATCAGTGGTTTTACACTGTTCACATTTTCCATCTCTTCATGTTAATCCCAGACAGTCTCTTTCGTGCTGAGATCAGATTTGTGGAGTTAACCCAGGCGAAGATTCCAGGCTCACTAACAAGAAGCCAAATAGACTAATATCTCATGCTGACAACTGTATTAAGGATCCACATTTAAAAAATAATGATTTATTTCTTTGCATTCTGTTACAAAACCCAACTTCATATGGAGGACTGATTCTGACAAAAAATAAATATAGAAATGTATACAGAAATAAATACATGTTAAATAAGTATATAAGGATAAAATAAATACACAAAAATACAGCAAATAAATAAATGCAAGCACCAATTCAATTATACAAGGAGACAGAGATGTAAATATCTCTTTTAATTGTCAACTCTATTAATTGTCTGTTTTATTCTTCCTTTCTATATTTTTACCTCATTTATTTCTTCAACCCTATTTATTTATGCCTGGCCTTTTTCCATTTCTGTATGCATTTCTGCCTCATTATGCAAATGAGGAGTGGGCAGTCTTATGGGGAAAACTGCTCCCTATTGGTTGGTTAGCATCAGCCTTCCGTAGCTGGAATCTTCTGCTGCAGCAAGCAATGGCTGCCGCTACCAGCAGCCATAGATATCCATAATAAAGGCTAGATGTCTTACGGCGGAGTCTCAAACGTCATCACCGGCGGCCATCTTGCCTCAGGCAAGCTTTCTGGCGTGCTCTGTGGTACCTAATGTAAGGTGAGTGATCAGCACGAACACAAATACTCTTATCTCATTGAATTCTTAACGGATTTACAAACAGTTTGGTTTCTTACAAACGTTATGAACGTGGCTATAATTCTTGATGCTTGAACATGTCGAAATTGCAGATTTTCTTGTCGAAAAATGACTTAATCATGCAGCATAGTTGTGCATCACGGCTACTTGCGCAAGTTATCAAGGCTGAGACCACTGGTCAATTATATAGGTTTTACTGACACCAATAACGATTGTATGACAATTAATCTTTGGTGTAAATTTGAGGGAAATCAATCTCACAATGGTCCAAAAAGATAAATGTTCCCTTAATTTCCCCATGGTTATTATAAATTATTTTAATATACCAACTCTTATTTCAGGATTTGTTGTGTGACGGGCTCTGAAAAAGCTGTCCTGTGATGTCTGCCGTGCCAGCTTGGTAACAGATGCTGCATCTGCCATCAAGGACCAGAGCTACCACCTGCTGAAGTTAAAAAACAATGGAGGTCCGGTGATTCCATCAGAAGGCACAGTGATGGTAGTCAGGGCAGCAGAGTGGGTCATTCGTCAGACCTCATGTACCAGACGATCACAGCCCATCAAAGTGCTAGAGGTCGTGTACATTGTACGGGAGAGGATAGGGTCAGAGGATATGTTTGTGCTCAGAGAGCACATCGGAGAAACACAGTATGGCATAGACAGCCACCACCATACGCTGTTAACGTTGGTTGTGTCCTTGTTTTTTAAGTTAAGGCTGCACCACATTGCCAAAATAACTAACCTTAGCTTACAGAGCAACAACATGCAACAGAAGCTCAATAAAACCGTCCTTTTCAAAGGGCATTAGCCAAGCTATGTTTTTTGGGTCATTTTTTAAATCTCTGTCTTCCATGTGTATACCATCACAGTAGTGTAGATGGGGATTTCAACATGCTACATCTATATATACTTGTGAAGGGGACTATTGTACCAATTTTAATAGCAAATAAATGTCACTTTAATAATGGTTTAAAAATAGGAACTTTTGTGTAATTACTTCTGATATATAATCCGAATAGTCTACATGAAACTTCAAAGTGTTACCTTTAATTTGAAACCTGGATTATGCTTCTACACCAAGAGGTTGCCACACAATAAGCTTTTTTTGTCAGTATTTTATATTTTATTATAACAGTAATATTCATATTATAAAAGTATGTATGTAAATATAAATAAATTAGGACTGTGAAATAATTAATCACACCCAAATAAAAGTGTCTATATATATATATATCATGTTGTCATTCTGTACACTGAGTTTTAATAGCATATATTGATTTAACATAAATACCTTGTGCGTGTGTATATTTATTGCACCTGTTTGTTCTATTCAATGTTCTTTTCATATGAAATTCCATGGTTATAATTATTCATAAGTGTGCAGTGTCATAACTACATGTCTGACTTTTGTTTAACAAACCAAACAGTTTGAGAATCGTTAGACAATTGAGGACGTTATGGTTATTTAAGTACATGCGCCGTCGAAACGCAATGTTACGAATGAGCGAGCTGCCTGTGGCAAGATGGCCGCCACGTGCGGACGTCGACCCCCATTGGCCAGCAGCGCGGACGAGACATCTAGCCTTTATTATGGATATCTATGCCAGCAGCTGTCACAGTGGCTACCAGGTTACCAGTGAGCTGAGGTATTTAGCTAATTGATTTGAAAACAATGCTATAATTCCAGACTTTATTATATGTCATGTGGACACTAACTGAACGTGTGTTTCTTTAAGCGGCTCACATGACCCAGATGTCGGCAGGTGTCATGTCTATTCTCCCGACAGAAACTATAGCCCCTGTGCTGGGAGCACCCATTAGGCTGGAGCAGCGGATCCAGTCATCTAGTCATGGAAATACAGATGTAGAACCTTTGTTAAAAAGAAAAAAAGAGTTGTGACCTCATCGTTCAGTTAGTGGGTTAAAACAGAAAATGACACTTTATTGTTCTCCTGTGGTATCACAGCCTACGTGATTGTTTCAACACAGTTTGTCTAATATGACGATGATCACGTCTGTTTAAACTCAATTCACAACAACATGGCAGTCCAGGTCCATCAGCCAGCCTCATTCATTACATGGAAAGGTTTGCAACAGAGGCCACAGCTTCATTCACTTGGAGCAGCACCAGATCCAAGTGCAGCGCATATAGAGCAGGTGGAAGCAGGATAAACTAGGCTGACGTTAGGGGTAAAACCCGAATGCTGACTCAGAATGACCTCATTCTAAGTTAAAGCTAATTTCTTATTCATCCAGCAAGACTTGAGACTGAAGTCAAGTCAGCCTCCACTTCGAAAACGACCGTCAAGCCAGCACTCACTGTTTTTTTTTAGGTCACGCATACATCAAATACATGAAATACGGTAGCAACAGCTGCTAGGACCTTTCAAAGTAAAAGCGATATGTTCACCATTTATTAATTGGAATCAGTTATCATTCTTACTCCTCTGTTCTAAAAAAATGTTTCTTATGTCCATCCATCCATCCATCTTCTTCCACTTATCCGGGGTCGGGTCGCGGGGGTAGCAGCTTCAGTAGGGAGGCCCAGACGTTACTCTCCCCAGCCACTTTGGCCAGGTCCTTGGGAATCCCAAGGCGTTCCCAGTCCAGCCGAGAGACATAGTCCCTCCAGCGTGTCCTGGGTCTTCCCCTGGGTCTCCTCTCGGTGGGACGTGCCCGGAACACCTCACAAGGGAGGCGTCCAGGAGGCATCCTAACCAGATGCCTGAGCCACCTCAACTGGCTCCTCTCTACGTGGAGGAGCAGCGGCTCTACTCTGAGTCCTCCCCGGATGACTGAGCTCCTCACCCTATCTCTAAGGGAGAGCCCAGACATATTTCTTATGTCCTCCTGTGAATATGGATATATGTGAGAGAAAGGTTGAGACCCCCTTTTGTCAAATCACGAAGCCCCACCCACATTCCAAAGTGACAGGTGCCCCACCCACTTCCAGTCCGCCCACTTCCAGTCGTGCCCCTCCCACTTCTGGTATGACAACACCCTGTAACCTGTGACCTATGACATAAGATTTATGACCTGTAACCTAAGATCTGTGACACAGTATTTATGACTTGTGACCTATGACCGTCTTAAATTAAGTGCTGCTGCAAGTTGAGATCTAGAGAGGGCGTGGGCCACCATGAAGGAATTTATGGTCAGTGTCGCACTAAACCAGGTCATTTCCCAGGACAGTTTGGGTTCCATTTATCGGTCATCTTGTCCTTTTCCAACTTTAACTTTGTTTAAAAAAGTGTTACTTTATTCTTCTTAGTGCTGTGTTGATTAAAGTACCAAATAAACAAATAAATGCTTTAACCAAGAGTTGTAAATCCAATCAGTATCATTACATCATTATAAAAATGAACACTGAGTTAAAGAACGATACACATTCTTCAAAGAATCCATGCTATATCTGCAAAAGAAACATTTGTCGTGGAAAAATAAGATAAGAAATTACCTTCACTGTCCCACAATGGGTGAATTTGGGCATGCCAGTGGCAAAAAACAAAAACATAGTTACAGCCTGAATCAGTAGTAAAAACAAGCTAATCTAAAGTTAGTTCTGAAGCAACAGAGAATTAAATTATCAGAATGGCCACAATAAAACCTGAGAAAGTATGGCACAATTATTGATAATACAACATATTCAGATTAAAATAAATTAAATACTCAAGTTAATCAGAGGAAGGGTAGCAGCCGATTTACACTACGTTGTGAGATAAATATGTAGTGTCTATGAGTGTACAAACAACATTTGGAGTAGCTAAAACGTGTACAAAAGGACAGCAGCATGTTGTAAACACTTATTGAGCAAAATCTGTAATTATCTAAAATGTCTAGGCAGAGGGTCTGTTTAAAGGCATTAGATAACTGTTCATGTTGTTTCAACACAGCAAATAGTTGTCTATTCTGAGCCGGTTTTTCTACACAGCTTTGTGTTCAGTAACTCTGGATCAGCTGTTAAGATTTAGATTTTCCCATATAGTTTTCAATTTATTAGTTTACTCCATATTTGTACTGATGACATTAGCTGCGTTACCAGTCTGTTAGATGTTGTAATTAAGGTTGTCAAGTCCACTTTAAAAGCCTGGCCTACTTTAAAACAATATAAGTTTTAAAAAATACGTTATTAAAGTTTATTTTGCTAAACTTTATTAAGCTGAATATTGTAGATATATTTGTCTCTCCCCAGGATAATAATGACTGGTCATCTTATATTAAATATATTACAGGCAGGTCAGTAGGATAACTGCCAAGTGGAATGAAAAAAAGAAAGAAAAGAGGCTGAAAGGTATGGCTTAATATGTGACTTAATTAGCTGACAGTGAGACTTTAACCAGAGTTTTTAGGTTACAAAAGCATAAAAAGGAAACAGGCAACAAACCTTTTTGAAAGTGACGAAAATATGTTGGAAATTTGCAATCCGTCCAACAACATATATTTAATGTGCTAAGGAGCAGGTTCAGCTTTAGTCAACATTAAATAATTATGCTGGTGTGAGTAAAATGTCAAGTAACTCTTACAACATTTGCTTTATTTTCCGGTATTTTTAAACAACTTTAAAGTTGAGTGTTTAACATTAAAACACCAAAATTAAGAGTACACAATGAAAACATAGAGACACTGAAACATTTCTAGTCTCAGACTCTCATAAGCATAAAAGTAAATTCAGAAACATGGCCTCGCCTTTTAGCTACTATTTGTTGACAGAAATCTGAGTAAGATTTGTAAAAAAAAAAAAAATAGTTATTTTTTTCTTTCAATGTTGCTGATCTAGGAAGCAAAGTTAGGGCAATGTGTTCAAATATACCCTGGATCCCCAAGCTGTAGAGATTGCAGACCATTGGGTAGAAAAACAATTGACACAAATTTTACAGCCACAGACTTTGTAGTGGGTAAAAAAAAGTTAAAGTGATTTAGTAATGACAAAAGAGGCAATGCAGTAATCTGTTGCATCCTTTAATGCAGCGATTCCCAAACTGTTTTAGCCGTGCACCCCCTTCTGTGTCTCAACCGGGTTGACACACCCCCAATCTTAAAAAAAAAAAAAATTGCAGTGGCAGTTACAACACAACCATCATTACAATTGTTATGGAAATAAAATTAGAACATAATTTGAATTAAATTGCAATAAAGTTACACACAACATCCACAACAGGATCCTGAGGATTTTCAGGTGCATCGGTGGCTCAGCCTGGAGCCAGAGAAAGAGACTCAGATCGGTCAAACCTCCACAACCTGAAATATCTCTGAAGCAGAAACTATCCAGGTGGATTCACGGACTAAACTCTGATAACCTACTTGTGTGTGTGTGTGTTCTCACTTTATTTATTTCATGTACCAGCTTCTAAATCTGAGTCTGACTCACAATTTATGCCACAAAATACAAACATGAAGAAATTTGATTTGATTTGTGACTGATGACGAGCAAGCGAGGGAGAGAGAGAAAACACTTTGGTAGAGCAGCACAGAGTAACAATAACAGAGCGCTCCATAAAGCTATTATTAATCAGAGAAATTAAAAGTTATTTCCTTATTGTTTCACAGCGGTTACATTCAGCAGGTAAACACTCCAACAGCAACACACCTCAGCTCTACCACCGGTTGCCGGTTTCCCTGTTCCTGTCTGAATACACGCTAAAACTGCATCTTTAAAATTAACTGTACCTGTCTGAATCACAATGAAAAGTATTGCAGCTCTGTGCGTGAGCATAGTTAAGAAACCGCATCTACCACCAATTGTCCCACCAGCAGCAGTGGTGTGGGCGTGTCATGCGCATCAGTGCTTGTCACCGGTTCAGTCACGGCACCACGAGCAGCAGCGCTGTTTGTAGGTGCTGTGCGATCGATAGAGAGACCGAATCACTCAATTTAGTCTTGTAAATAAAACCTTCGGCCCCAATACAATTTTCCCTCTACTGACGTAAAAGACGTAAAGTCAGGAGAGAGAAAGATACATTCTCTGATTCCCGCTGATTTTCTTCTCCCGGATCCGTTGCAATTCTCTCCTCTTTTGCCTCTGATTCCTCTCTCTCTCTCGGTTCCTCTCCTCCTTCATCACTAACTTTGACCTTAGATGTTTCACCTGACAGTTTCCCTGGTTTCAGCCAATTGAGCATATTTGCGAGAATTAATGGGAACATTACATTGTACATTAATTGTTTACGAATATGTCATACTGTTAAAGTTTGTACGTGGAGATATACCTTACAGGTTTCACGTAAAACAAACAACAATAAAGAAGGTAGAAGGTAAGGATCTAGAACACACTGCTCCATTGTTGTCTACACACTGGTAGTGATTGTTTTATGGTAGGTTATTTGCTAAACTAATTTTTAAGTTTCAAAATATCAGTTCCTGGCCTCTTTAGAGAATACAACTGTAAAGAAGTGATGAGACAAAACAACGTGTACTGAGATCTGAGTGTGATGAAAGACATGAAGGACAGGGACAGAGACAGGTCCCTTAAAATAAATGATGCAAACAACAGGATATCGGATTCTCCAGTGGGATGAGTGAAAACGTTCTTCCCGTCTTTGAAGTGGTTGAAGTGAGTTGAAAGTATGCATAAGCAAACAAATTGCTCATCCTGTTACGTGAGAGCCTGTTCCCTGTTCGGAGACGGGAAGGTCTCCCATCGCCCACCACGAAGGAGGCAGCAGTGCCACAGCAGTGACTCAGACACATACAGAAGGATTTTGGTGGAGTAATACCTCTATTTCTAATGAAATATGTTGTGCTATTTATAGACTGCCAATACCTTAGTCTGATAGAGCTGGTCACTTAAAGGTATACTATGCAACCGGGATTGACTTTCCAGCGAGGCTCCCCCCAGAGGGCGAAAGTAAAAGTGCACTGTCGTAAAGATGCTCAGCTGTTCTCCTTGTTTCTCCGTCAAGCCAGGCGCGGTTGTTTTGAGCTTAGCAGACAGGCGAACGCAACGAATACAAAAGCCGAAAAAACAGCAGTACAAACAATGACTAAAACAGTGAAAGTATGAACATGCACACAGAGAGAGAGAAACCATTCCAATGCAGTGTTTCCCCTAGGAATTTGCTTACCGGACGACCGGCGGAGCGGGGGGGAGAGAGAGAGACAAGCTTTATGCTGATGACCCGCGGAGCGGAGCGGGGGAGACAAGCTTTGCGCGCATATCGAGTTAGTTTTTTTTTTTTTTTTTTTTGGAATGTTGGGAGGCGGTAGCGTGAGGGAAACCCTACAATGTTACTTACAATCGCATCAGCAGAAACGCGAGGTCCGCGTCAGCCTTGCAGCCTTCTCTTTCTTTTAGCTCTCGCCATTCGGAAAAAGCTTGCCCGATGTTCACCCGTGTACGATTCCTCTTTCTGTCCAGAGCCCTTGTCCTCATTCTTGCCTGCTCCGACATGGGCTTTCGCTGTTTTATCGCCGGTTTCGCCATGATAACTGCACAGATATCGCCACTGCGCTAGCAACGAGCATGCCTTTCACTGGGGGCGTGTAGCAGTTCTCGCCGTAAAGCAAGACCGACTCTTGCGATCTCGCACGAGATTCTGAGCCTGTGGGCGCGGGCCGAGGGCTCCTGCAGTTGCAAGTGCGGTATTTCCCCCACAGACTACCAGGGCGGCCAAGAAAACCTTTGTTCAACCTGAAATGACTCATTTAATCATCCAAAACGGTATGGAACACATTAATTAACTGAAAAATCTTGCATAGTATGCCTTTAATAGACATGTATTTCTCTTTTTTTTATTCAGGCATGACTTGACAGGAAAAAAAGATTGTTTGGAGAGGGCTGGACCATACAGAAGCTGCTTAAATAATGACACAATCTTGTTGGGTGAGAACTATTTTATATGATGGTTTACAATGGTTAACAGTAGCTCTCAGAGAATGAGGGGAGTTGTCTCAGACGATACACTTCCCTAGTCTTTTCATGCTTCTCTTGAATTGATGCATGAATTCTATCTGAAGAACTTAGTACATACAAAAGCATATCCGTTATTGTCTTGAAGCGATGATCCTTAGCCTGTATTTTGTGCATGGTCAGCAGACTCTGGATAGAAGGGAGGGATGAGTTATGACGAATGGAGTTGACGCATGATAGGGTAAAAATGTTGCCGATAATAATCTTCACTCAGCACCTCTAACGTTTGAGGCTGAAGTTGACTGGGATGATTTAGTTAATGTCCGTTAGATGTATCTTTCATAAATGTATGACTGGTAACGTTGAGTAGATGAAGTAAAGCCGTTTTCACCGCATTGATGAGCGTGGAAGACATCCATCCATCGATTTCATCCTGCAGTGCTTTGTACATGGGTAATGGGCTCTCGGGGGCCTCCCCATTGACCTAGCGTCGACACTTTCTCCCCACCGTCAGCCTCTAGCATCAAACCTTTCTCTCCACCATTGCCATTCTCCACCACTGTCTCTGTTGAACCATTCTCCACGATTTCTCCAGGCTGGGTATGTGCAATAATAAACTCACTCAGAGGCAGTGCTTGAAATGAGGAGCAGAGGAGGATTGCAAGCAGAAGACCGGTGCAGGAGAGTGGTACGACCCCAGATTATAGGTTTTGGCATCTATATAACCCTACCCTGTATACCAGTACGCAAACATCATGTTGAAGAAATTGAAGTCTGTCTTTTCTTGAGTAGAAGAATGAGGGAAAAATAAGTGAATAGGGAGCCTTGTTTCACTCTATTTATTGTGTAGAGGGGGCGGAGTCTTAGAAGAGGGATGGTTCTAGAGGTTGGTTCTGATATGTCAATGTTTTTTTCACAGAGAGAATATTGACCCAACAACATGAGCTTCTAAAGAGGTTGGAAATAAGGGCCCCTGTTTCATCCATTTTCCTACACCATGCATGGAAAGGTAAGGCCAACATAGTTCTGAATATTCCGCTGCCTGTATTGAAAGCTTCCAAAACAAACAAATATAGGGATGGAAAATGCTTTTTCCCGCGTCTGCTTGCACGTAGAAACCATCGCTCTCTTGTAGTAGCCCTTGTTTCCCATATTGCGCAAAAGAGGATCTTTTGGGTTTCAATTTTCTGATCTCGTGGAAAGTACTCTTTTCTGAGATACGCTGTAGGTTGAGCATAAGGGGTTGTTTCACCACCTTTGTTGATGTGGGGGATGGCTAGTCTCAGAATTGTCCAATCATTATACGTCAAGTTGCACGTATCTGATAACGGACTGTAGGTACATACTTATCTGCAAGATCCATGCAGCTCGGGTTTAGTTTTATTTTTTTGATATGCAGAAGTGTGTGCATTAAACATGTACACAACTTTACAAAAGTTCACAAAATCAAAATCATACAAAAGTCCAATTTAAAGTCCGTTTATTTAGGTTTAAATATGCCAGCAATGTTGATCCCTTTTTAAAACGTTTCCTTTTATTTTTAAATACCACAAAATCATGGTCCTGTTTAGGTTCAGGAGACAAGGAGTTCCACAGTTTGGCTCCCTGGACAGAGAAGGCCAAGTACCCTAGGGAGGTTTTTCTCAGGGAAACTTTGAGATCTTCATTTCAAACTCCTCGTGTGATGCGACCCACTGCTCTGAGTGGGACTATGAACTGCTTGAAGATGTCATGATCTGGTTGTGAAGAGCAGTATTCCAGAAGGTTTCATTCTGAATAACAAACAAGATTACCTGCATCCTTTTTATATCATTTTGAAGATTACATTTTCATTGGAAAAGAGGGTGGAATATTCCATCTGTGGTATTACTGTCCTTTTAAATAAGCCTGCAGGGCAGAAGTTTGTTTTCTTTCCTGCATCTCAATGGCCACAATCTTGCAGGAATGGGTTAATATTTCAGGCTAACTGCATGTCAGAAATAGCTCTAGTCTTCAAGAATGGAATGCTTTTTGCTTTGACTTTAAGTAACATAAATGCCACATACATGATAGATAGACTCAATACATCAATGCAGACAGAGACACGCTACATGCTTGGTAGCCGGACTCGGGAAGTAAGGGTACAGCAAGGTCTGTTTTGGGGCCTCAGCCACTCAGCAGCTCTTACTCAGGCATTTCATAAGAAAAAAAAACAGATCTAAAATATCTAAGTTTTATGAAAAATAAAAATAAAACATTTAAATACAGATTATTTATGGTTCTTTTGTGGTTTGATTTGCTTTGAGCTACAAATCTCTGAATATATGTGGGTGTATTTGTGTGACCAGCAGTTTATGCTGGAAAAGAATATCTCAAACAAAGTGTCTTGCTTAAATCAAGTTTTTCTTTGCAGAATGTTTGTAAGTCAGACTGATGGCCAAACCCTGGTTTGCTCCTAGTTTTGCTGGTGTAAAACACACCATGTATTTGGTGAATCAGACTGCTAATCTCTATAAACAATTAAGCAATGCTGGGATTTTTGTGTCATGTTTCATGTCACTGATACAAAATGTTTCTAACGTAACCACAGCAACAGCGGATGTAGCCATAATAAGTAGGTGTTACCAACTTCGTTAACCAAGAAATTTCTGTTCAGCATTTTTATACTGCTAAACTGTATAGTAGTGGTAACATAATTTAGGCAAACTAAACAAAGTTTAATCAATAAAGTAATTCTGATTTAGGTTTAATTCTCTACAATAGCATGCCGTCTTTGTGCGGTTTCCTTTCAGGTCCTCTCACAGAGTTATCTCTACACTTTGGTGAATTCTTTTAAGTTATAAATTAGCAGCCCAGAGTAAAAGTCAGTTGAAAGCCAGAGAAGTTTCTCTGCCTTCACAGTAATGCCCCTGTTTGTTTAGGGATGCTCAGACTAATCTCTCAGAGTGACAGTGATTTACTGATGCTGAAAGGTACTTACCCATCTAGATGTAGCTTCCAGTTATCTTTGAGTCATCCAGCAGACCATAGGAATGTGAAATGGCTTAAGACATGTGAATGAGCAGAGCACCAAAAACTAATGGAGTCAGAGCTTAGGCAAGAGAACATTACAGGAACATGGACCTGGAACCAAAAAGAGAATTATAGCATTTTGTCCCCACAGTCATCCTAGGGTCTGTATTAATTGTCTCTCATACTAACACAGAATGAATATGGTGAGTAATTCATTACAAGGGCGTATACAGAAATCTAGCAAAATATATGAACCCCTAAATGAGGCCAGAAATGAAATAATAAACACTGAATGATTCACTAAGCATCTCATGTTGTTCATTTTATTAACCCACTGAGACCATAAACCTCAGTGACACTGCAACAAATCCCAAAGTCTGTCCCTGATGGTGTGTTGGAATCTGACAACCTGCTTTTGGTGCTGAGATGAGGATAAACTCAATTAGCCCAAGAAAATACTGAATTAAAGTAAAAATCAGCCTGGAAAGTTAGCTCGTTTAGAACTGTTTAAAAGATGTTATTCACATGTAGTGACAGATGAACGCTATTATTTCACCATCTGTGTGTTTCAACTTGTTTTCATCAGTTGAACCAGGACCCTCATAGATGAGGCGTTTTCAGCAAATGGTTCGGTACAGCCTAGTGGTCTTTTTTCCAAGATGAAACAGGGCTGCATCTGGCAAACATTTATAACTTTTTGAAATGAACACTCCAACAATTAGCTTAGTGGCCAGGTGCTGTAAATCATTTACTTGATCAACAACATATCTGAGCAAACAGTTTGTTGTGTAATCTGCTATTCTGGAACGCACCGTTGTGTAATACCACAATGGCAGGAAGGAAAGACACATGCAATGACCTTAGAGACACGATTTTCACTTCTCTGTAACCATTACTTGATTAAAGGGAAAGCTTATTAAAGTCATTTATAAACAGATCTGTGTTGTACTTTGTTAGAGATTATTAACAGGCAGATAAAGATTTTGGCCAGCTGTGAATATTCCTAGGAGGAGGACATCTCCAGCGAGCTCGCCTGAAATCTAAACAGTGCAGTACTTATTTTGCTCTAACAGCTAACATGTTAAATGTTAGGGCTCATAACAATAAACCAGTATTTAAGCTCATTGCCATACCAGCTGTGAAACATTACAATGGAAGATTGATCATTTGGGCTTGCTTTAGACCTGGGTGCCTTATAGTAATAGAGCCATGGTCTGCTCAGTGAATCCTAATATTTTAAGAGTCAGATGTGAGGCCTGTCTGACAGCAGGACATTCCCCAAATATTGGGCAATGAAGCAGGACAAAGACCATAGCAGGGTTCCTTTGCATTTCAAGTAGAAAGTTCCAAACTCAACATTCTTAGTGCTTTAGGGAAGGAGGCAAGGAGAAACACACAGAAGACACAAACAAAGAAAGGGTGGAAAGAAAGGAAAAAGGCAGGAAACAAAGCTGCAACAATGAGAAATAGAATACAGTCTGGAAATTTCCATGTAAAAATCAGTTACAGAAAACAAATCCTCTTGGTGTTTCTAAATACCTTTTGAAAGTTATTAAATTAGTTTCCTGTATTTTTGGCTTGGGATAGATTTAATGAGAGTACGGTATTGTTCAATTTCCCACTCTACCACTGCCAAGCCGTTGCAGGTTTTCCATGGAGCTCCAGCAGGTCAGAAAAGCATGTTCAGCACACAGAAATAATGAAAAGGTTGTCGGAATGGGCACCTAGTTCCTATTAAATATTAGTTTTTCTTTAAGCAACTTTAGTACAGAAAAAGGTACAGTTTGTTGAAATGTTTTTGTGTTTTTATTTTAAGAACACTTACATGAAGAATTTTACATAGAATATTAAATGGCAAAAAGGATATCTTGTAGTTACAAAAGTAGTGTTTCTCTTGCACTGTGGTTTTACTACGAGTTGTACTGCATTGTTTTGCACGTCAAATCAATTGTCCTATATCAGACGAGAACTTACGGACAACATTCTGATTCTAAACATCCTGACGGCTGTCAAACTTTACACATATTTGTGTGTGTGTGTGTGTGTGTGTGTGTGTGTGTGTGTGTGTGTGTGTGTGTGTGTGTGTGTGTGTGTGTGTGTGCGCGTGTGTGCGTGTGTGTGTGTGTGTGTGTGTGTGTGTGTGTGTGTGTGTGTGTGTGTGTGTGTGTGTGTGTGTGTGAATCGTTGTGTGGAAGAGTTAAACCGTTTCGCACATCTTCTCCGGTTGTCTAAAGAGCCAAAATGGTATAGCTGTGTCTCCTATTGAGAAGAGGCGGATGGGCTGTTTTTAACAGCCTTTTTTCTTTTTCTTTTTTTGCAAAGATCACAGAGATTATTCTGATCGTAGGATTCAAGTTCTGAAAAGTCGTTTTCCGTTTTCTTTTGATAATCAATTGATGGACGGATGTTTAGGAGAGCAATCATCTAGTGTTCATCATCATGTTAAATGTGAATGGCAAATGACATCTCTTCTGTGATTAGATCTCAGGGAACAGCTGAGCCCCTAATACAAGATTCATTTTTCTGCCTGCAGCGGGAGAGCATTTAAAAAATAGAATGAGAAAATGCCAAGATAGGAAGACAGAGAGAGTGATGGTCTAATAAAGTGTCTGACAATGATTTCATAGCACAAACCACTCCTGAGTTCTTCCTTTTATCTTCTAGGGCTCTATGGTTCTAATCAAACAAATCATAATGTTCTCAGATTGGTGCCATATCAATTTTTATTTAAATTAAATGAGTAATGAGCCCAAAGAAAATATTCTTGATTAACAACAAAGTAAAAGTAAAAAAATGCCAGCCAGACTGACTTAGACCATATACTGTAAGTATCAGTCCGTTAAGGAGTTGGTAGAGCCCGACTTTAAAGGCGGGACTAACAGGGTCAGCGTCAACATGTTAGAACCAATCAGATAACAGCAGATGTGACGCAAAAAACTCCAAGCGGAAGGGCTCTTTTTTTCCATTTGTAGTCCGGGAAACATGTCATGGAATCGAGCAAACTCTCCAATGAGCAATTTTTTGCCGCTTTTGTCTAAAAAAATCAGAGGATACATGGTGTTCTCACATGTACTTTCTTAATCTTAATCCCCGTGTGTATCTTGACTGTTATGGTACCAGAAAAGCGCTGCTGCATTATGGGTAATGGGGCAATCCTCAAATTACATCAAATTACTAAATTCAGAGCAGGCAGTGCACCTGCGTCGCGGTCATCTTGTGGTCGGACAAGCTGTGTAGACTGGTGAAGCAGACGGCTGGAGTTGATTTCCGGCGGATGGAGCTAATCGGACTCATTTGAGAAATGCCCTATTCTGCAGCTGAGAGTGACGCATCATAAAGTCCTGCTTCCCGTGCTGTGATTGGTTCAGTCTGTTTTGGGCCAGAGGGAATGGAGCCTTACCAGACTGTGTTATGCTTTGTGTAATTCAGTCTGGCTGGCCAGGCTAGTCCTAATAACAAATCATCCCACCAGAACTGCGGATCCCAGCAGATCCTCCAATATGACCATAGCTCTCTTGTCTGCTTTTCTGGGTAATTAGCTTGGGATATTGCTTTATAGTGTAAGCCTGCATAAAACTCCCCAACTTTCTCTCTGACCTGTCTCTTGCTTATGACATGTATTGTTCAGTAATGCAGTGATGATGCTAACTTTGTGAAGGGTTTTCTGTTTTAAATTCTGACTGGTGATGCTGGGAATTGGTGCTGACCTCAGCATTGAGCTGTCAGCGCCCCGGACTGTAGTTGCATCAGGTCAGTCCAATCCCAAGTTTGGCTGGCCTTCAGCTAACCTCCCATTCACCTCTTTGCTCATCCATCCTCACCCATTAGGAGAGGTTTGTCAGAAAGGATAACAAAAATTTCTGGAAGTGTTTGTGTTTCAGGGAACATGAGTGAACAGTGAGCGACCCTGGATAAATGGAAGGAAAAAAAGAGGTTTTCTTATTGTCTCCACAACCAAACTGCTCATTTCTTTTTCACTACTTTAAACATGCTGCTATGTACACAGAGGTACAACGCAGAGTATTAAGGAACCCGTATACGTTTTTCAAAGTTATACATTGAGACACTGGTGTTGTAACACATAGCTATGAAATGGAAGGAAAATTATACATTATTTTCTTATTTTTCTAAGAATAGAAGCTGAATGGTGTGGCAGGCATTTATCTTCACACCCCCCCCCCCCCTCATGAAAGCCATAAATAAAATCCAGGGCCCCAAATGTCTCAGCGGTCACCTAACTAGTAAGCAGAGCCCACCTGTGTGTAATTTAGGATGGTTCAGAAGAAGGAAGATGTTGTTGAAAGAAAGTCATAAGAAATGCAGTTTTGTACTGCCAAGTACAGCATAGTAGAGGAAACAGCATATATGTCAAAGAAGGTGCTATGATAAGACCAAAATATTTTTTTTTTGCCTAAATTCAAAACACTGTGTGAGGCACAAAACTAATTCTGCCCACCACCTCGTTATGAAACATGGTGGTGGCGGCGTTAGGTTGTGGGGAAGCTTTTCTCAGTAGGGACAGGGAAACCGGTCAGAGATGATGGATGGAGGGTAAATACAGTAAAATCCTGGGAGAAAAGTCGTTTGAGTCTAAAGGCTTGAGGCTAAAATCAAAGTTCACGTACCAGCACAAGCACCCAGAGCTCCAATGGAATGATTTAGAATAAATATTATCCTGTTAGAATGGCCCAGTGAAAGTCCAGACACACATCCTGTTAAGAATCAGAGTATGAACCGAAAACCGATATCCTTACACAATATCCATCCAATTATATCAAGCCTGCACTTTTTTACAAAGAATGGGCAAAGATTTCAGTCTCTAGATGTCCAAAGATGATAGAGACATCCCCGTAATGACGACCAGCTGTTATTTGCAGCATGAGGTGGTTCTACAAAGTATTGACTCCGAGGGACTGAATACATGGCACACTTCCAAGATTTTACTTTGCAAAAACTTTTGAAAATCATGTATCTTTCTATTCCCCTTCACAAGTATGCACCACCTTGTGTTGCCCTGTCATGCAGTTGTGGTTGTACCATGACAGAATGTGAAAAATAAAAGGGGTGTGAATACTTTTATTTTCTGCATATGGGGGTGTGTGACTGTTATTAGTCACTGTGAGCCGTGCTTGGGGTCTCTGGCGTGTTGGAGAACACTTGCTTTTCTTCCTGTGCCAACAGTTATATTTCATGTTTGCCATTCACTTCAGGAAACTGGCAAACTGAGCAACTAAGAACACATTGCTGATTTTGTTTGGAACCAAAACCGGTGGACAGTAACCAAAAATTTGATGAAGCCACAACAAGTGCAGATAAAATGGAGAAGGAGCCAGAAATCTTGCTTAGGTTAAGGGGTGGAGTGTCTGGAATAAAAACTGTTGAAAACTCTGCCCTAGTTTTGCCTCTACTTGTTTTTCTGTCGCAATTAATACACATCATGGATGAGAACTAAATAGCATGTAAGTACATAGACATTGTTAGCTGGCCTAACTGTCTAGCTGTCCCTAAAGACCTGTTCAAGAGTATGTGAACCTATCAGTGTTTAAACTGCTCTTAAAAAATCCAAAAATGGTTAGTTTATGTAAGGGTCCCAATGTTTATTCCTCTGTTTATTGTATATTTGGTTTTCTTGTATTTTTTGTCAGTTCCATTCATGTTATCAGACTTTCTCCTCCTATTTCCCATACTGCCACCTTGCAATCCAGCTCTTTCAGTTGACTTGTGTCTGCTTGTTATTGCCCCGTCCCCCATAATGAAGCTCCTGTTGGTCCTTCTTTCTTTGCTGCGTTGTCTGTACTTATTCATCCCTCACCTACCCAAGTCTTTGGTTTGCCCTTGTTCAATGTCTCATGCTCCTTTGTGGTAATTGATAGAGCAATGAATTCTGCTTCCTGGTAGGACATCCTGAAGGAAAATGCGACCCAGTAGATTGCCGATACCAGCCCCCCCCCCCCCACTCCCCAGTCCCACTGAGATGGTGTTTATGCTTTCCACATTTCTTAGCCACAGGCTGAGAAGCTTTGTGCATCTGATCTGGAATATTCCTCAGCCTGTAAAATAAAGTAGATGTTTTGGTGCATCTATTGGCAGCAACAGGGAATGTGTTTTTCTCTGACAGATGTCAAACTTTGTTAATACAAAGAGTAAAGTTTACATATGGTATATAGTTACAACCAATCTGCTGGTATTTACAGTTTAATAAAGTCTTCTGCAATTAAGGATCAGTTGGAAAATGTCCCCACAGTCATGGCCAAATGTTTGGCCAATAAAAAATTGATTCTGACATTTCAGTAACAGTATAGGGGAGAACACTTACATTTTAAAAGTTTTACTTTGCAAATTCATTAAATTAGTGAACATAAAAGTTTAACTTCTTTATGGCTTTTGAATTACTCTCTGACAGCTTTCTGCGATGGATGAAAAGAGCAAACCTCACTCCTCCCATCCTCATCACTTTCTGCAGAGGAACAATAGAGAGTGCACTAACCAGCTGCATCGCTGTCTGGTTTGGGGCCTGCAATGGCTCAGACTGGAAATGTGCAGGCAGAGTGTTGAGGACAGTGGAGAGAACCATCGGGACCGTACTTCGCTCCATCCATGACACTGCTCGCAGGCGCCGCCTGACCAGGGCTCAGACAACCATAAAACCTTTCCTCCCCCACCATGGACTGCTCATTTCTAAAACAAGATGACACTAATTTTAAGCACACCTCTCTCTCTCTCTCTGTTTTAACGATCAGTCTGCTATCACATTAATACAATGATTTCAGATGGCCTCTCACCTGTGCTGATGATCCAACTATACTGAAACACAGTTAGCTGACCATTTTGTACCAGGACAAAAATACTGTACGGTGAAAAGGTTTTTGTTGTTGTTATAAAGTGAACTTTTTGGGGCAATACTCTTTGGAGTGAATTAATATGCATTTAATTACTCTGCACAACAATCTGAAAACAAGTTTTCAGCCCAAAAACCAAAGGTAAAGAGTTTCCAACGCCTATATCACAGGGACATCTTTGAACATGACTGCAGAGGCTGTGCTTTCTTCAGTGTGATTGCCTCTAGCTGCAGAATCCAACATTTTTTGGAACAGAGCTTTGGTTAAACAAAAATATCCTCACATCTTCTTGCTTTTTGCACATCTTGTACTTCCATTCTAGTGCTTCTAGAAACAGCCCAAGTGCTAAAATCAGTAATTTTTTTTGCAATAAGTAAATGCTTTGTTGGTGTCTAGAAAAACAAGCTGTTTGAAAAAGACCTCCTGATTATAATGTCACAATCGGCAGCCACTGCCCCTCATCTAGCGAGCACAACCAGAGCTCCGCTTATTTAGTTGACTGGTTTTACCGCTGTATGTGCTGTACAAAGACTATTCAGCACCAACAAGAGTTGTCATTTAGCACAAGTTAATGTTAACAATAGGCTATTGATAACCCTTTGTCCATTTAGAAACTGTTGCTGCATCTTTGCTGGTTGTGCAGGAGGCTCCACTTCTTCAGCTTCTGGGTCTGACTGAAGGTCAAAGATGTTGTACCATTGTTCATCTGTTTGTAGCCATTTTCACGTTTATAAAGTGTGAGTGTAAACACTGAGTGTAGTGGGGTGGGAGAGTGGCCAGCTACAGCTTATTTGCATAAATGTGACAGAGCCCAAAAACAGCTTGTACTGAAAGGAGCTCAAAATAGGAGAAACTGAGTAGGTGAAATCTCATAAACTGAGAATCTTGGGCAAAAAATATAACGAACATGTTTTGTATAGACATTTTTTAACTCGATTAAAAGAAGGCATGATAGGTCCCCTTTAAAAAGGCTAATAATAATGTTTTCTACCAGCTGACATTTTGGCAGTTTAGTTTATGACCCATATTGAGAGAAGAACATTGACGCTTCACTATGAGCTCACTGTCTGCAAGAAGACTTCACAGCTAAATGTTACGGAGGCAAATGAGCTCATGTTCTGAAGAAGCTTGTTGTGGTTTGATGATTACAGGCTGATTTCTCCAGACTCTTCAGCCATCGTACAAAATTGTGTTGAAACAATACCAAATCCAGCCGAAGTCAGTCGCACAGGCTTGGGTCATTTAATCAGGCTGGTTTCTAATCAGCTGTGGAGACTGTTTGAACTGTCCGGTTGCATCGCGACAGCGTGCTGAACTGTCACAACAGGTTGCCTAAGAGCCAACTCCTCCCCAGCTTCTCATCCAACGGTTACACGTGTTTTTGATCTGATATTTTCATCAGCAACCGGTGATATCCATACAATATCTTGTAAAAGTATTCGTACTCTTTGCACCTTTCCACATAGAGTGGCCCAAAGTCCAAAGTCCAAAAATGTCTGTCTAGGTATGTGCAGCGGACATAGCCTTGAGGACTGTGATTGAAGCAGAAGGTGGTTCTTCAGACAGAATCACGATCAGTTTTAATCTTTTAATCAAGTTGCTTCATACTAAAAAGAATTTGACTTTCCAGGTATTTGTAAAAAGCTTTGTATTGGTCTATCAATTAAGACACACGAGGTTTGCAAAACATGACAAACCTGAAGGGTTGTGAATACTTTTGAAAGGGGCGCATATAAGGTAATCTGAGATGCCATAAATATTCTACAAGGGGGGGGGAAATCAACAAGGTTGAGGTTAACACCCTCTCCTCCTCTTCCCTCATCCTCTCTTTCCAGATCCCCCCTCACTGCAGCTGCAGATGGATTCCTTAATGCTAAACACACAGCGCCTCCCAGTGGTTTTTAGAAAGAAGAACAATAAGTCACCAGTTTGCTTATGTTGCCACCTGGAGGCTTTAAATCAGTCTCACTATTTCCTTCAAGGAAAAGGTAACCCAGCTGGTAAGAAAGTGGACATTAGTCAGTGTTTTTATTGCAGATAACTATTTTTATTCCATATCCACAGCATTCAAATCTCATCATCTTTTGTGTATCTATGCTGGTTTACAGCTCAATACAGTGGCTTGTGTAAAAAAAAAAAGAAAAAAGTTAGGGGAGTGTGGTTAGGGGAGTGAGCTGAATGTACTGAAAGTAGATCAAGCTGTCTTCCCTCTGAGCCACAAGGGGCCCCCATAGAGCAGCACCGTGGCACTGAAGCAGTAAACTCCTCCATGTGACTGCCTGAGTGAGCTCACTGAGAAAGAATACATCTGTGGGCTGTAAAGGGACACAAGCGTTATCAGCTCCAGTGTTCAAAACAAAGGACTTTTGCAGAGGCCATGTGCAAATAAAAACCGCCAACATGTGGTTCTAGTTATGGGTGTCCTGACCTGATATTCAACAGTTGGGAACAAATACATTACAGAACAATCTTTGGTGTAAAATAAAAGCTGTTCTTGTCAGATTTCATTCGCTTGGACAGACGGGTCAGATGCTTTTGGGCTTTTTACACAACTTCCTATTTGACTGTTTTCCTATATTTTTCTAGATATCAAAACCATGATACGGTTGAGAAGAAAAATAGTCCTGGCACGCCACAGGAGATTTAAACACCTCTTTTTTTTACCATGACTTTGAAAAGCAGGTTTCAGATGGGAACACTCCTTGGGGGTCCTGTCTCGGATTTTATCCTTTAAAGGGCATTCGGCTCAAACATGTGTCCCCAGAGGTGCGGGGCTGTCTGTGTTTATAAGTGTGTACTTTATTATGAACGAAAGAAAACAAGGGTTAGACAAGGAATGGGTGTGTTTTGCCTCTCCAGAAATTTTCCAGAGACCACAGAATATTAAACCACGATGGGGAATGTGTGTGTGTGTGTATGTAGTGTTGAAGATAGATTGCATAACTTATCGAGGACAGAAAACATGTGGCTTTCACGTAAACCTCGTGCTGCACACTAAGACTGAAGTCTATGTCTGGTGTGAGTGTGAAGCAGGAGTACTAATGACATGGCTAATTTAGCTCTGTGGTCTGAAATGAGATAGATTCCACCAAAGGGCATCAGTCATGTTGTTGCTGCCTCTGTAATATTGTACTTTAAACTCAATTCAATTCAATGTTATATGTATAGCGCTAATTTGCAACACGTCATCTCAAGGCACTTTACAAAGGTATAGTCAAAAGGTGGAATTCCTTTTTGTTCAATGACCTGAACACGAAGACAAAGAAAACCTTCATCTAGATTTGTTTAGTAGCTTGTCGGAGTTTTGCAAACACACCACAAGATGTTAATACACAGCTCAAAAAATAAAGGGAACACTTAAATAACACATCCCAGATCTGAATGAATGAAACATTCTTATTAAATACTTTGTTCTTTGTTCTCAACAAATGTGTTGACCCATGGACGTCTGGATTTGGGCATAAATGATACACATTGGGACCTTGTCTCTCAGAGTCTAATCCTGTTTATCTTCTAAACTATTGGCAGAGCTTTTAATGCAACTGTCTGTGCACTCTTTTATCCTCTTGAACAGAAAACTGGTTCAGAGTTTATCTGCATAACTGTGTTTCTTTCCTAGACACAGCCACCTATGGAGCTAGTCTGCCAACACCCTCTCATCTCTAACATAGAAAGTATTCCTGGATCAGTGCTTCTGTGTCTCTGCTCTGTCTTCCCTAACCCACAGTCGAGGCAGATGACCGTTCACACTGAGCCTGGTTCTGCTGGAGGTTTTCCTTAAAGGGGAGTTTTCCTCTCCACTGTCGCTTCATGCATGCTCAGTACGAGGGATTGCTGCAAAGCCATCAACAATGCAGACGACTGTCCACTGTGGCTCTACGCTCTTTCAGGAGGAGTGAATGCTGCATGTCAAGACTCGATGCAACCTGCTGGGTTTCTTTAGATAGGAAACCTTTCTAACAAGTCTTTCTGTATGACTTGTTAGAATATGACTTTGTAAAGTGCCTTGAGATGGTATGTGTCGTGAATTGGTGCTATATAAATAAAATTGAATTGCATGGATTTTTTTCTCTATTCATTATTGATGTATATATTTTTATACATGTTACATTAAATCTATTTAATTGTGGAAACAGTCGTGTTGGGAAGTTGATTTTCTTCAAATTTCTTCCAAATGAATTTGTCTTACTAAAATGACATGCTAAATACTACACAACAAAATGACAAAGCCGTTCAATGGATAAGAGAAATCACAGTTTACGGAATCTAACAGCAGCTCAGCATTATAACTGGTTGAAGCAGACAGCTGAGTAGCAGTCTGCTGGTTCTGGTTCTACTTTTGATGCCGTTTTCCCATTTACATGAACATAGCAGTTGACAAAGTTCATGTAGAGGGTGTGAGGCCTGCAGCACTGATCACTATCCTCTGCAGGATGATCCTTCTGCCTGTCATGTTGCAGCTGGATTACCAGGCTAAAATGCACAATCTCTCCTCCACTGCAATGGTAAATGGTTAAAGGCCTGTACTTGTACAGCAATTTCTCAAAGCGCTTTACACTACATTCAGTCATTCACACATACGTTCACACCCTGACGGTGGTGAGCTATGTTAGCAGCCACAGCTGTCCTGGGGCAGCCTGACAGAAGAGATGCTGCCATACATCGGCGCCACCAGGCCCTCTGAACACCATCAGGCAGAGTAGGTGAAGTGTCCTGCCCAGGGGCACTACATGTTTTGCTGTGTATTGGTCTGTGTATTGTTCCATCAACTGTGTATTGTTACAGAACGAACTCCCTAGCTCCTGCGCCACTGTCATCCCAATAAGGAATGTTGAGGTGATGCTGGCAGGAGGTGAAGTTTGTTTCAGTTTCCTCAAAGTGCAGGCTCTGCTGGAAGCGGTTCATGAGCCCATTGATGTTTTCTCAACCAGGGGAGGTTGTCAGAGATCTGTATTGAAAGTAACTATTAATAATAATAACAAAAATTATTATTTACTATTATTTCTAAAGCTCTCCTGCCCAGGCCCTTCAATGTTGGCTCTTAAAACACAACAGATATCGGTGCCTGAGGGTCACTTCCCCCTCTGAGAACAGTAAGCAGCTCTGTGGATGGACTTCCAAGAATTGAGGCTCACCAAGCACAGCGGCGCTTTTACTGGCACTGTTACACTGTTTTTGTACCGCGTCCTGAAAACTGCAAGAATTCTCTTGACATATAATCTGCAGCAGATGACAGAATGAGATTCTTAGAGGTCGGTAATGTAATTTCCATTTGTGACATCTGACATTACAGTCTATGTCCCAAAGGTCTTCAGAAAAATTAACCGCTTTCCTCAGAACATAAAAAGTGACCATAGCTTAATTATATAACAGATACATAAAAGCTTATAACAGCTGTTATTTCTTTACAAACAAATGCCCTGGGAACAACGCGCAGTCCAATCCAAAGCAAAACATGAAGCTAAATTTGATCAATATTTTTCTCACTCTACAGAAAGCTGAAAAAGGAAATTAAATCAGGCCATTCGGAATATCAGCATTTTCTTTAAAACTCAAGCATTTATTGTTTCTGTAAAAGATTCAAACTTTCCTGTGAACTAATAGTTGCATAAACGGCGTTTCAGAAAACAGCCCCACATCTATGCTGCATGGAGCCGACCGACTTCTAGGACCTGAGAACAGGTGTTCCAGCTCAGCATCACTGGACTACATTCCACCATCACGTGGGTTTGTTAGAAACTGGGATTTTTAATGAGACGGAAGAAACTATGAAAAGTCTGAAATACCAGCCGTTTTTTGCCCCAAAATCTACAGCTGTCTGTTGGTCTCATTTTCTTACAACATAAAACCCTGATATTTTAACTCAATGGATCTGTGTTCACCGCTGTTGACATGTGTTCAATTGTTAACCGAAGAAAGACAAGAATTCACAGAAAAAATGTTTGCTACAGTGGAAATTCTGTCTGACGGCTTAAAATAACTCTTAGATATCAGGTGCTTAGAAGAGGTGGGCCCAAAGCATTTGGCATGATTTACAATACTTTTAAAAACTAAATCAAATATAAGATCTCAAAATATTTAATTGGAATAAGAATACCTTCAAAAAGATTGGGCCTTAGAAGAAAGGAGATGGGTAGCAGCAATGCTATACTGAACTGGAATAAATCCAAATCCAAACCCACTTCTTCATCCCCATGCATGTCCCAGTCCTGGGCTAGTCCTGAGTTTTGCTCTAAATTCTTTATCTGTAAATCAGCCTTAAGAGGATTTCTCAGCAATGCAAATCCAGCAACACCCTCCAATCTCCCCTTTCTTGTTCAAAGCTTAACAGAAATGATTCAAAGAGATGGTTCTGGTTCTTATTATGAGGTGCTTAAAGATCAGCGTACACACATCTATGTTGATGTTTGATTTAAAACTCAAAATCTGCAAAATATACAAAATTAATGAAGAGCTTATGGATGACAACAAATTGAAAAGGCACACAAAGAAATACAGAACCATAATCTGGAGATCATGTTCGACCCCAAAAAGACATCGAAGAGTTAAAACATGCCTGGGACACACCGAATGTAAGATGTAATGAAACCTAAAGCTTGTAAAACGTTCCCATCAACTCCATAAGCCAAGACAGTAATCCAGTGAATAAGAGCTGAGACTCATGTTTAGTAACTTTATTGTGGAGACAGAAGAAAATGTTTACAGGACAGCGTACGAGCACAGCACATCCACAGGTTCACAAATCCCAGTGCAGAGAAACACCAGACATTGAATGAAAAGGCCCGGCCATCATGGCAGAGAGCTGGTCCTCCCGGATATTCTGACTGTGAGAGCAGCAGCAGCAGCGTCTCTGTCGCCGTTTAGTTTCAGTCTGTTCTAAGAATGAGTTGGCATTTCAGAGAGTCCATCTGACAGTAAACACAACTTAAATAATAGGCTTTTTACAATGAAAATAAAAAAAAACCATGTAAGTCCAAAAACTAATTTAGAATAGGTCTCCTTTTAGCATGTAGTGGTATATTAATTGAGTTTATGGTTCTAAGCTGTGTCTGAGTGTATCCAGCAACAGGATCTGTAGTCTTAGTTCTAAATGTTATGACTCTGAAAAAAAACTGTATTATTATTATTATTATTAATAATAATAATAGTTATTATTGTTAAGAAGAATAAGAACGTATTAATTATTAATTAATTTATGTATTTATTGTGAGAACATTGTGAATTAAATTTGGCAAGCAACAGTTCCCATTTTTGGCTTTTTGAAAGACATTGAGCCCATGTATTAAACCCATGAACACCTACGTACCCA
The DNA here is from genome assembly GCA_037039145.1 of Fundulus diaphanus. NCBI lineage: Eukaryota > Metazoa > Chordata > Actinopteri > Cyprinodontiformes > Fundulidae > Fundulus > Fundulus diaphanus. The sequence continues at coordinate 49,234,024 of CM073124.1, read as the reverse complement.
GTGCCTTAAAACACACACCAAATGGGTGACATTAAACAAAATGCACAATGTGCTTTATAGTGAAACAAAATTCAATCTGGCCGTTTAGATTTAATTTATTGTTTATCAAAGCATTATAGGAAGTTAGAATTAATAACATTTAAGCCTCTGTTTTAAGAAACAGCAGTGATTTTTGGACAATTATAAAACAGCCCATGATATACGCTGTTGTCAAACAATTCTGTATATAAAGCTGTAAAAATTCATCTGATCGGATATGTTAATATATTTTTTCCAAAATGGATACAAGTGCCGCATTTTCATCATCCAGCTGCTTTATCATCTTATAAACTTAAAGTGATAGTTCAGTTTTGTTTTGTTTTTTGAAAGTGGCACTTTATTGGAAGGATATGAGGAGTCAATATCTAACTTGAGGTAAACCTCTGAATGTCTCCACTTAGTGTAAAAAAAGATAGTTTTGCCTAGAGGCTAAAGCTAACAGCTGGTTCATATTGGGTGCAGACAGCAGCAGATTTCTATGATCCGAGAACTGATCTGAAACATTTCACAGCAGGTCATGCAAATGCTGTTTTAAACCTGTCATATTTGCCTCAAATAGTTAACATCTTAGCCTATTGTTCATTACAATAAAGATCAAGTTTCAACATTCCTAACAATGACTTTACCATGCAAAATATGGTCTGCAAAAACAAGTTAAGACCATGTAAAAAAGCTAAAACTGGGGTTCACATATATATTATTCCATTTTGTTTCTGTATGAGATTGTTACTTTAGCTAGATCAACTCCGCATGTTCCATGTCGCAGTGAATAATTCATAGGGGAAGGTTTGTGCACAACCTTTTCATCCTGTTTAAACAAGCACAGATGTCTACAGCCCATCAATCACTACTAAAAACATTTCAAATGAATGATGACAGAAATCAGCGTGAAATGTTTCAGACCAGACTTGTTTTGAGAAGGTAGACTTCAGCTTTTGTCTTGACCCTTCTCTACCGCTAGCTTTCAGCCAATGAGTGAAAAGGAGTGAAAACAAAATGAAGACAGGGAGAGAAATCCGCCGCTGCCAGGTATTTATTATTTAGACCCCTTAAAAAAAAACTAACCCTCTATTTAAGTCCACATGAGACTCAGAGTTGATATCCTTCTGATCTATCAGCTGCACTACTGGGAAATCTTTCTAGTCAGGAGCAAACAGTTTTGCCTTGACAATTAGCAATTTCTTGTTCAAATTTAATTTGGCGTCCTGTGTTTAATGAAAACTTGACTTCATTGTGACTTTTTTACTAAGAAAAAAAAGATGTTTATTTGTAACGCAGTCAAGATAATAAAAATTACAACAAAAAAAGAAGTTTCTTTGGGCTGCGGAAAAAATATATGAACCTTTATTTATCCGTTTCCTTCTTGTAGTATTGAACATATTGAGATTTTCTGGGCATGGGTCCTCAACTTGAAATTTGAATTTGTGACAACCTTCATGGCAAGGTGAAATTATTACTTTGTATAGCAGGAAAAAAAATTCAGCTATAAAGATCACTTTAGGGATATGATGACATGTACAAGAAGGAGGATAGAAATAGGCTTAGAATAACATTTCTGAAGTTTCTTCATCACAAACTGAGGCAAAACTGACCTTTAGCAAAAACTCAGTCATCAAGAAGAGCTTTCATCCCGTGTTGGCATTGGCACACTCCTTCATTCATGTACGGAATAAAAGATTATAAACTCTAGCAAATAAATAGGTTCATAAATACACTGAATAATGATAAAAAGAAAGAAAAAAACAGGAATTAAAGGCAAAATAAAGACAACTTCATCAGGATGAGTGCAAAACACTACAGAGAAATCATGTCCTCTCTTCAAGTAGAAATAATATGTAACATTTATCTCAAAGTCATGGTTGGGGGGGATCAGATTCAGGACTTTATAAGCTGCTGTAAATAACATATTCATGTGTGTTCCAACAATAATGAGGATCTTCAGAGAAAAAAACAAACGTTCTGCTCATTGTCACTCATAAAGGCAATGAAATGCTAAGGCAATCATTTTAAAGTGCAAAACCTTCAACAGCATCCTTTAGGTAGCAGCGCGCTCCTTAAAGGAATAGTTTGGATTGTTTGAAGTCAGGTTCAGTGAGACTTTCCTCTGTAACAGTTGCATCACCTGCAGTTGAAAGATGCCATATCGCTGTGACTTTTAACCACTTCACTAGGTGGTTGAACGTTTAAAACATAGTCTGCTCCTTTAGCTTATTTCATTCAGTTATCTAAATTGACTCGTATTGAAAATGTTTATGTCCGTGGCATGCATCGCTATAGTAGCAGAAATGAACTACGCCGGGTTTGGTGGCATTTTCTCAGCTGAACAATGAAAGGCCCCGTCCACAGTTAGCCAGATGTTAGCTAAACAAACTGCTTCTTCTCCTTTTGCCAGTAAAGCTGAATCAAATAATACTTTTCAAAGTGGAGATTTTTAATATGTGTGTGGACTGGATATCCAGAGGCCTGCTTCATATGCTAGCCCTCTGTGCTAGAGGCAACAACATGAAGGTGTTTTTAAGAGGTTGTCCACATCGCTCTTGCGGTGTTTACACGATGCTTCAACTACAAGCTGAAAACCATCATGACTAATGGCAGAAAGATCGACGGTGTCAAAGAAAACGTGCAGCACATTGTTTTGGGAGGATCTTTAGCCGAGCGGCAAGTTTTTTCTTCTTTCTTTTTGACATAGTTCATGCGAACGTTATCACCATCTGCCGGCGGACCAAAGGTTTCACGGCTTTTTTGTCTGCTATCTGACGGGCTATCTGCGGCACATAGCGTTTTTAAAACAAAACCGAAGAAAGGATATTAGTTCACACTTGATGAGGTGGACTGATACAGCCAGAGGCCGTAGCTGGCGGAACATTGCGTGGCATCACAGATGTCCGACTGACAAAACGAAGCCAAAGCCGATGATAGGGCTTTTGTGTGTAGATGGTAGACCACTACTACAGCGTTGCATTCTGTGGATAGGAACATTTTCAGGTCATATCTAGTAAGAGTTGCATTAAATAACTAAAATAACCTAAAACAGGGTCCCATCTGACTAGCTGTTAGAGGAGAGCTATATTTTTCTATGATGCCTTTTTACAACAGGTAAGGGAACATTTACTGATAACTTCACTCAAAACAAAAACCTTTAAGCTGTGCCCTGAAGGAAAGGGTTACATGTGGGTTCAGTGCACTAAATTAACTTCATTCTACTTGTCTGTACACAACTCTTCATCACAACTCAAACATAGATTTTCCACTCCATATAATAACATAATGACTGTTCCCAACAGATTTGTGCAATCTAATTATAACTGGCTAACTTATCCACACCGGTCAGTGACCACCACAGTTTGCAATAAAAATCACGAGGACAAGGGCTTTCAGATGGGCCCCTGAAATACTTTGTACAGGTGGCAGCGAAAATCATGTATGGTTCATGTGGATTACTTCTGTTCAGGGAGTTTAAAAGTCAAAAACTACAGCAAACGGATTAGAAGTGGCCTCCTTTTTCTCCATCACATGACGACATACCACACACCATGAACTCTTTAAGAACGGTTTGATGGTTTTAAATCAAGTTATGCCAATACTGATCATACAGCCTTTAAGTAACGTTTTAGTTGAGTTCAGATTATTTCAACGGTGTGTGACTGGTTTCATTAAACACAAGAACTGTTTAAACGGCTGAGACGTATGTCTGTGAAACCAGTAACACAACCTCCCCCAGGACAACTCTTCAACTCATCCCATTCAGTGGATGGGATGAGTTCCTTCCTTAAAGGAACTCATCCCATCTTGCACATCAACACTTGTCAGGTAAATCCCTCGGGACAGCTCAGATTCAGAGAAATAAAGCTCGCATTATTTCAGGATAACGTGAAGCTCTATTCAAGGCTGGTGGGATGGTGAGGAAGTCAGAGTGTGGAGGACAGGGATCAAGTCAGAGCATAAGGAGCATCTGAAACGAGTTTATGTAAAGCTGGGATATTAAGCAGGCAGGAAGAGGTGAGATTTGGAGATCGGATGATACTTTATCATATGTTTGGATCTGAGCAAAAGATCAGTCGTGGGCTGGGATCAAACACCAACCGGGTGTGTAATCAAAACCAGATTGAAATTTAGTGCCTGTATCAGTGTGCATGTAACACTTAAATAACTTTAGTAACTTCTTATGTAACAATATTACCTTAGGATGTCATAAGAGTGACCTAAGCAGGTTAATGTGAGTACAGAGGATTGTACGCCTGATCAGAAACAACTTTCACACTCACGGTGGAATGTTAGTGGAACTGGACCCGCCCTACCGCCCCTTTTCACCACTGATCAGAAATCGGTTAAGACGACAAAAAAAAATATCAAGCTGAGTTTGGGTTGTCTTCTCATGCCAACATCTTCTCTGGGTTCTTAGAGAGGGTCTGCAGGAGGCTTCTTTGGAAATCCTCCTCTGGTAATTCAGGAACCAGGAAGTCCAACAGAAGATCAAATATACAGTAGACCAGGTGCCTGCAGAAAAACGAGGTAAATCATCACCATCCAATAAATTAAGACACTAGAGATGTTTTTCACCTTAGGTCGGGTCTACATAATACTCTGTATTATTACTGTGTGCTAATAATACAGCAAACATCTTCAAACCTCAATCATTTTTTAAGGAAGGAACTGGATTGGAATTTATTGTGGGTTTTCCTTGGTCCACACAGGATCATAATTATACTAACAGGCTCAAATACACCCCTGGTAAAAAAAAATATATTACATTCTCTTTAGCGAGTTGCATCTGGAGTACATACTATTTGGGTCCATCCAGGTTCTGGTATACTGCTGACTAAGTGTTATCAGAAACAGTAGAGATTATTTAAAGGGAACATGTCATGCAAAAACCACTTTTTTAGCCACTTTTTTAGGAGTGCAGAAAAGTTGAGAGTAGTCTGTTCAGGAGCTGCATGGATATTTTTATATTCTGTTTGAGTCATATTTTTCAAGACAGTTTCCTTTGTTCTCTGTTGTGTTTTTTGAACAATAATTGTTTTTTAAGTTCTAAATGCTTGTTTATTGAGGTATGTTATTTACTAAAAAAATATTTTTAGATTAATAGTTTGATCAAAAAAGATTATCAGTGTATTAATCGATCACTAATATAGTTCATAGCTGCAGCCTCACCAGTATGCATAACTTTGACCATCCCTGGCTTAAAGGAAATACAAGATTAAATCAAACTTGGACACCCAGCTCTTATTATCATTATTTTTAAAAATGCTTGCAGATATATGCCATATAATTATTCCACCCTGGCTTGAGAACAGTTCCAATGCATCATTATCTGCCTAAAATGAAAGCAACATTCATGCTAATTGTGTAAACATCCAACCCAATGGTTTTTAATGTTCAGAGTGATGATGCGAACACACGCCTGGTCAGATTAGCTGCACATGTTTTATCCAAACTTATTAAGAGCCATTGTAGAAGGTCCAAAGAGCCACTTGAGGGTCCACAGCGGTAGGTTGCAGAACACGACTCTAGGGGAACAAAACTAATCAACTTTATGCAGCACAGAGTGTTCAGTATGAGGCCAGGATTCATATTACCAGGTCAGGCTACATCTGTTTTATTTATTCGCCGTTAATCTAAAACAGGACATCTCTCTCTTTGATGGGACCTGTTATTGATAAAATGCTTGCCTCTCTGTGGTTTTAAATGTACGTAGCTACAAAGGTTGAAGGCTGACGCCCCGACTATAAAAATGGAACGTTTATATTGAGTTGTACCGGCACGTCTAGTTCTCCGTGAACCTTTTAATAGGTTCCTGTCATGAATCCAGGCAGGACCTGAGCAAGCAAACAAAGGACAGAGGAGAGCAGCAGACACAAGAACACCTCAGAGAAATTCTACTGCTTGGACTTTTTCTCTGGCAGAACATCGTACTTGTAAACGTAATCACAGCACAGACAAGGCCTATTTATTTCATTTATGTGAGCCAAAGCTCTGCTTTAAAAAAAGAAGGAGAAGATAAAATTACTGACTTGATAAGAGCAGATAATCAGTACTCAGCAGATTTGTTTTTTTATCTGTGTTAATTGAACTTTAATATTGTTTTTACCTGCATAAAAGAGCTGCTTCTGCAGTATTTTTTAATTATTTGCACACATTTAAAATCTCACAGTTCTTTTTCTCATTAAAAATATTTCAGAAATAAAGGGTTTTGTTTAGGAAACAGATTAAAGGAGGTTGAAGACAAAAGCATGGTTAAACAAACAAACAAAAAAGGTCTGATTTTCTTTCCACTTTAGAAAAAGGAGTTACTTTGTGTTGACCTGTCACATAAAATCCCAATAACATACACTGACGTTTGTGGCTGCAGCGTGTTTGTGGGGCATAACTCTATGGAACATTAATTTATCTTGATTAATTCCACTGTGCATGATGACATCAACACCATTCCCAAAGCCTAACAATCTTTACCCAGAAAAAATAAGTTTATGTTTGTTTAAAAATTCTACTACAGTCCTTCTGATTCTGTTAAATAATATGCAAAACTTGAAAATAGAAAGAAAGCCCCAAGGCAACATGGTACACAGCGCATGGTGTAACTGTTTACCTGTTAATGTAGGGGTCTTGAAACGAGTCCAGAGCAGTCTGCCAGCTCAGTCTGTACTTATCAGTACCCAGAATATCAGAGATCAAATCTAAAGACACAAAGAGAAGAAGATGAATGTAACAGTTTGCAATGAGGCCGTTTCCTGTGTGAAGATACTCAAGCGGTTTCAAAAAAGACAACAGCTTCTGTTCCAGATGTCTAATGTTGTTTTAATGTAGATGTCAGACAAACTGGTGGAGTGAACAGTTTCCTCCAGCTGGGTGCAGCACAAAGTTGCAAAGCACTGTCTGTCCTGCACCTGTTGGTCTGCTGCCTGATGTAGAAATGCTATGACGCTTTCCAGTTACAAGAGAGAAAACTGCAGCTGTTTGGCACCATTTCCTTTAGCAAAAACAGGGACAGTCACGCATCACTCACACTTAGGTACAGCTGTTACAAAACTACAGCAGGTGACCTACAACCAGCCTGTCTGTTAAGCAGCATTTTGCAGTTGGCTACCTGTGCAGATAGCCTGTTTAACTAACCAGCTAAATTTAGCATGTTATACTTATCTTAGTGTATAAAAAGCCTAACAGCAAACAGGATACCTTTCTACAACTACCTTATTGGAGTTTATATTCCAGTTTACTGTATATTTTTGCTTAAACCAAGTTACTAAAATGAAAACACATAAATGTTTTGATAACATTTCCATAACAATATTGTGATATCATGAAATCCTATCTTTACTCAAGGTTATTTTACACTTGTTAAAGTTCTTATAGGGAAGCCCAACATCTGCTGGGCTGTTGGACGGTCTGCGTGTCTCTGTACCTGGCAGAAGTTTCATCAGACAGTCTAAGGCTTGCTGCCTGGTGCTTTCTTTCTGCTGCTGGCTGCGTTCAGGTGGAGCGGCGGCTGGCAGAGCCCCTCCTGGCCACACAGCTTCCTGGATTACTTGCAGGTACACCGCCCAGTATCTGGTGCATGTCAGGTTGGCTACACTCACGTCGAGCCATCTGCAACACACCAAAACAACACAAAAGTGGTTTATAGATAACACAGCACATTTATTTACACTGACTATTTAGACCAGGGGTGTCAAACTCATTTTGGTTTAGGGGCCGCATACAGCTTAATCTGATCTCAAGAGGGCCACACGAGTAAACACATTGCAAGATTAAATAGAACTAATAAAAGTGGACTTGTTGATTTTTATATTAAATTAATTTCACTTTTAGACAATATATTATGAATAACCTCAGCGTTTTTAAGAAAAGTATGTGCAATTTCAACAATACTTTTACTCAGTTAAACATTTACTTGTGCATTATGCATAAGAACTGATCACAGGGATTGTACAATGTTGAAAAACATTTATTCACATTTTTTGGAACTTAAAAACACTGTCCTGCATGACAAAATACATCATATAAAAATTAAGAAATGATTTAAAATCAATTTTCCACATCTGAAGCTCAGTGCTACCATCTGCTGATTAAAACACAGCGCCCCTCGTGGACAATATAGGAACTGCAGATTTTCAATTAAACGAAGTACATGTTTTTTTCAATAATTGTTTTATCATTCTCTTCCTTTTATCTCCTCTTTCTTTCACCTTTTCTTTTTTTCCTTCTTGTTCTTCATTTCATCTCCTACTTTCCCATTGTAGTGTCCATATCATTTGAGATATTCCCCGCATGAATCATAATAAAACTATTCACATTCATAAATCAGGCGGAGCACTATGGCAAAAGCAGTACTGCTCCACTGGTGAAAGTCAAATCTGATGAGCTCTTTTTGGCATTAAGACAACAATTCTTATTGCCACATTTTTTTTTGTTGAATAATGATAATGCATTTAGCCACCGGGCCGGACTAAATTGTTCGGCGGGCCGGAACCGGCCCGCGGGCCGTATGTTTGACACCCCTGATTTAGACTGGGGAGAAGATCTAATCCCAGTTGACACCAGGAGACACAGCAGGCTGTTCCAGGACTTTCTTACTGTGACTTTAAAAGTGTATAGCCACGTTTTTGACTATTTTTTTTTATACGTCAGTAGCTCACACTGGTTGCAGACTTGTTATCAGCGTATCAACCATCCAGACCACTAAGGTCTTCTGGCTCCAGCCTTCTCTGCATACCTAGAACCAGAACTAAACAAGGAGAAGCAGCATTTAGTTCCTATACTCCACTGATCTGGAACAAACTTCCAGAAAACTGTAAAAGTGCAGAAAGCCTGAGTTCCTTTAAATCAAAATTAAAAACACATTTGTTTAGGACTGCCTTCAACTGCTCTAGTTAAATAATTCTACTGAAACACCAATAGTTAAACTTTTTTAGTCCAACTGTTTTTAATGTTCTATTTTTGTTTCTACATTTTATTCCTACTTGCTTTTATTCTGTTTTATTTTACTATATTTTAATCATGTAAAGCACTTTGCATTGTCTCTGTACTGAATTGTGCTATACAAATAAATTTGCCTTGCCTTGCCTTGCCTTAAAAAGTTTTTATGAAAGATTATCACCTCTTGCTGGCGTGTTAGTTATTATTTTGGTGTTTTATGCTTTGTTTTTGCTCAGTTTGTTATTAAATAATGCCGTTCATGTTTATTTATAATAACAACAGAAGTACGTCACTACCACTGATCTCTATTTATTCACTGGATTGCTGATAGTCCTGAAAAACTGAAGTCACTGGCTGCCATCTTGCTACTCTCTACTCTCACAGAATCCCATAGGATTTGGCTGCAACAACAAGCAGTTTTCTGGCTGTGGGAAAACGTATATATATATATATATATATATATATATATATATATATATATATATATATATATATATATATATGTAACGGGTATTGGATATACAGATCATGTGACAGCTTCTTATACCCCCGTCCCGTCATGCACACGCAGAGGCCAGTTGGTTGGATTTTATGCCATTTACTGATTTACTGAAAGGGGTGGTCAACAACACACAAACAGCGCAGTAAGCTTCCCTACTGGTCCACTAGTCACTCTGTGTACTGTAACAAAATTCTAAGTTAGCCTTTGAACATACCCACCAATACTACTGAGAAGAGAACCGGATTTGATGGCTTACCACAGCTTCAATCACGCCGAGCTACCGCTTTGTTGTGAGGCATTTCAGAGAGTCAGGCTCTGTCCGGCATTATTTACAAGTGATTTATTAATTAAGCAAACTGGCATTATGATAGTTCTGCGATACTGTCGGTAGATGGCGCCACGTCTGTTTATATCTGCTCATCCTGCCCGTTGTGGGGCTATATTTAGGACAATCAACACACTATCAGGATGGACACTTGCTGCGTATAACCTTATTTTATCATGATCAAAAGTTTTTTTGTTTTAAGCATATAACATGGGTATATATCTTTAAATAGTTATAATTTTATCATTTGAACATTTCAACATACAATCCAAAAATACACAGAGCGCTCTGTCATGTCAGCCTAGAATGTATCTGAAACCAGTTGGACCAACCTGGATTTCCAAGCTCAATGTATCATGACCCTGTTAAGCCTGACTGGACCAATACTCTTACATGTAAGCTGATGTCATGCTCCACTGCACTCCCACGGAGATTTAAAGCTACAAAGCACCAGTGGAGCCTTACTTGGCACAGCCTTGTACAGGAAGTGGTCTCAAATTGAGCCTATTTCCCCAAAACCTTAAAACAAACTGGCTCAGTTTAACATCTTCTGATGAGTGGATTTTATAGGTCATGAGGTGCTGGATGTCTTTGGCCTGGTATGTTTTGACGTGACCTTTTTCCTGCCAGGATTTTACATGTGAGCAGTGGAAACAGTCAGCATTTCACCCTCAGAACAAGGAAGTTGCAAAAGGCAACCAGTGAAAGATCTCTACACAGCTGGGACATTTAGGCACTGTACAGCTTGTTCAGATAAACATGTAGGACATACATGACGAAGTTAAAAAGAGCCACGTTGAAGACATAGTGTAAAAGATGCTAACTTAGGACACCAGAATAGATCTAGTTCTCTCAGACCTATTTTCTAGAATTCTAGTATAAAGTGTCTGGCAAACGTATTCATACCGCTGACCTTTTCCCCTCTTTGTAACAACCTCTACCTACAAAATTTCATTCAGATTTGAATAAGGGTGTAATGGTGCAAAAAAAAACCTCACAGCTTGGTTTTTGGTTCAGTTTAACACAGAGAGACAACAGTGGCCATTATAGAACTGACTGGAGATGTAGTTAGATTTTTTTTTATCATTCATAAAGGATAAAAGGGCATTGTTGGATGGACGCCTAGATGGATGGGTGGAAGATCACACCAAAATGTAACTTTTTGGCCTCTGGTCAAAACATGCTGAATGGAGAGGAACTTACATTGTAAATCCTCCCAAACCATTCCCAATACTGTTTGTAACAAAATGAGAAAATGTTCAAGGAATAAGAATACTTTACAAAGTACTTTGTAGCATGACCTCAGTATAATACAGCTTAAAAACTAAAGATTTATTTTCTTTTCTAGTCTGTAATTACTTGAACTCTTCATATAGTTACAAAAAAAGAAATATCACAAGATGCCTTGAGGAGAATTTCAGTTCTTTATTTGGCTTTTCCATATAAAATGGGAGGGAATGTCAAAGCCGTTATTTTCATTCTGAAGAGGCACCTTTCAAGAGACACCCACAACACAATCATTAACTGTCTATAGTGTATACAGTATTTTTATCCCTCAGGGTGTTCATTTGATGGAGTTAGAATCCAAATATGTGTTAGTCCTGGGGATTGCTTTGGAAACTGGGTCACCGAGGATGCATGAATGACAGTTTTACGATGAAATGTTTCCAAATGGCTTACACAGATCACGTTCCATCTACAGTTTGTTTGTACTATTTACCTGACTGGTCTGACAAGGGCTTTCCGTGTCCACGGCTCATAATTATTCCAAGGAAGTGAAGTAAGTACATAGAGTCCTTCAGGGAATGCTAAACATATCCCTAAAGATTTACAAGTGGGAGCAGAGCAAGAGAGCATGGAATCCCTGTCCAACTGTAAATTAGTCTTCATAATGCCACAGAGCTTCAACTTGTTATTGTGTCTGCTTGTCCAAGGCTGTAGCGTTTGGTGTCCACACACTTTACATCCATAATTCTTAGTGATGAAGTGTATGTCTCTATCTGAGGGTTAAGAGGTGTGGGGAGTGTTAAGCATCACCGTCCACCTGCTTAGCTTTAATCAGCCATGACTGAAATACTTGCTTGTTACAAAGGTTGATGCAAACCTTCACACTGATGGCTTTATGTGGTTTTCTATCAATAATCTGCTGTAAATGTTTGTAATTTGCACTGACTTGAATCGAAGCAGTGCTCTTTTTATTGGTTCAATTACATTAATTCCCTAATGTTCACTCAGAGTTAACCCTTAACTGGCACACCAAAATTCCCAAAACGGCTACAAAACATATACCCAAATTAAATTACATGCTGCTTGAACCCTTGGTGTCTCTGTACAGGTAACACATTACATTTATAAACTAAGAAGTCCAGTATGGGGTTCTGGTAACCAGTTTTTAGTTATTGAAGTTGGAACACACACAAATTGTCAATTTTTTTACTTTGTTTTCTTGTTTCTTTCTTGGACATGCAAGGAGATTCTAGCTGAAAAAGCCAAAAGAGACAAGTCTTTTGGGTGATAGGTTCAAATTTGAATGTAATAAAAAATTACTATTCTATAAAATGTTTTTCTGTAGGTATGTCCCGGTGCTCTCGAAAACGTTTGTGATACGAAATCAGAAAAAAACACTGTCATTCGCATGACAAGCTCCACCGCTTCTTCTGTTGCTATTTGGGTCTTCCCAGAAGCTTTACACATATTTCCTGGTGAAAATGTACATCTAACATCAAAAGATGTCTTTTATGCACATGGATGCACCGAGAGCGCAGCAACCAGATGAGCTTTATGCAAGCTGTTGCTATGGAGTTTTAAACGTCCTGCCCCACAAGCGATACATCCACATGACGGTAATTTCACTGGGTACAATCTCTACATGTCGTGATGAGCGTCTAAACTGACTGGTCCGTGCAATGAACCTCACAACAGGAGGAATGAGGGTTTTGAGAAATGAGCTATGGTGAATAACATTAACTCTGGAGAAAATGTGGATCAATACAGTTGGTCAAAAGAGCTGTCAATGAAAGGAGGAGGGATAAGATGGCCATCTAGAAACAAGAATGTTTAAAATAGAAGTCTACGGTAGGAACTACATGGCTTTGAAATGAAAAATACGTTCCGTTGGGTCACCGGTGACCAGTTGCCAGGTGTAATTGTGCACAGATACACAAAAATCAGTTGCACTTTATGGTTTTATCACATGCCAGGTAAATAGATGGTCTGACCAAGGACAATAGCAGATGTAGGATGTCTCAAGGTTGGAAGCTACAAAAATGTCTGTAAACAGTTTTAGCAAAGTCCAACCAAACTTTTTGTCATTTACACCAAACAGCTGACTTTGTTTTTAGGTTGCAGGTACACAAGAGCTGGCAGCTACAGTGATCCAGGATACTCTAATTCTAATTCTTCACTGGCATGCTTTTATGCTGATTATTGCTTTAGTTTTGTTGCTCACTTCCATTAGATTCACTTTATCTATTTAATCTTGGTGAAGCACCTTGTCTCAATCATTCACTAAAACCCTTTCTGTATATTACCAAATTAGTGGGTTATTCACTTAGTATTTCATGAAGGTTTTAAAGTTAACTGGAAAAAAGTTGGTCAAAGTCAGATAAGTGTTTTTCTTTGACGCTGAGTGAGAAATGTATTACACCCATTGTTGGTAGCACTTTTCAAATCCTAGCCTGAGGTCTTTTCTTGTGGAGTTTGCATCTTCTCCCTGTTCAGGCGGGGATGGATGAAACTGCAACGTAATAATAATCATCTTAATTGGTTTACAAATGTAATTTTTATAGGAGGAGGTAAGTGACATTGACCAACCACTGAGGGTAAGTACTACAGGAAGTGCGCTCCAAAGGTGCAATCAGACTTTATGATTATCAGCTGTCTCGGAACAAAATCTTGGTTGTGAAACTGGACGCTTTTTCAGTGTTCTGGCCTACGACAAATATCAAGCAGTCAGAAATGTTCTGGGAGAATGGTGCAGTGTAATTGCTGCTGTGATAGATGTCTGAATATTGTCCTCTTTTACCCAAAACTTACTCCATTGCTGTCCCCTTTCCTCGTCCTCCTCTCATTCAGTTCCCCATCCAGTTCTAGAAACAAGAGCATTAACATCTGTATCTTGATGGTCATTTGTTGTTCCTGATTTGATTTTGCAGCAACTGGTGCAGTCTAGGATATTTTATCTTGCACTGTGACAGGAGTCACTAGAATGTTGAGTTCATAGGATTTTTTAAATTACAGTGTGTGCTGATCCTAAAGGGAACACATCATGCAAAATCCACTTTTTTAGCCCTTAAATACATTTGGTTGTGTAATTGGAGTCTATAGGAGTGCAGAATACTTCAATTTAGTCTGTCAGGTGCTGTGCAGATATCTTTATATTCTGCTTAGGTCATATTTATTAAACCATTCAGTTTTCTCAATTTTGTATCTTTTTTAAACAATTATGTCACAGTATTTGCTGCAGGGCTGTTAAACAAGGTCATGGACTTCCAGCTAACCAATTTCTCAAAGCTGCCAATTTTATTGTCTTCGCCCCAATTTTGCAGTCCAAAGCTACAAGTGGTTGTTGGGTTTATTAACTTACACAATCCATTACACTGTCTTCAAGCAGGCTACAAAAATGGCCAAACGGGGTGGAGGGGGGCGGGGTGATAAGTGCCCCCTTTGCATTTAAAGGGACCACACCAAAACGAGTTGCTCTCAGGTCTAATAATAATAATAATAACAATAATAATGGTGCATTATTTTGCACCATTATTTTGCACATTAAAAATGGTTTGTAAATGGTTTGTAAATTCTCCTGCATAATGTGACGGCACACTGTTTTTCTCCTGCACTGTTATATGTTAACATTTTGATCACTGCTGCACTTTATATTGCAATGTTGCCTTATTCCACCTGGAATCTGACTATACTCCTATAAGCTGTATGCAACGTAATTTCGTTCTGTATGCACCCTGTACATACAAAATGACAAATAAAGTTGTCTAAGTCTAAGTCTTGTACAAGCATAGCTGGGTTTTTATAAAAACAAATATCTCCCCCACATCATTTAAAAACTAATATTCCAAAAAAAGTAAAAAAACAAAGCAACTGGACTTGTTTTCCGTAGTTGAAGACGTTTCGCTTCCTCTCCAGGAAGTTTTCTCAATTCAAAAACTGAGAAAGCTTCCCGGAGAGGAAGCGAAACGTCTTCAACTACGGAAAACAAGTCCAGTTGCTTTGTTTTTTACTTTTTTTGGAATGACCATGACCTGGATGACTGAGAATCTTCACCACCATAAAAAATTAATATTGTACACTCGGGATTGTTTTCAGAAAAGATTTTATCCACAGAAACCCGCAGAAATACACCACTGAGCGTTGTTTTCAACATGCCAGACCCATAGGGAGCAGTGTACAGTGAAGCTACATGCTATTTGAGCAAGTCCTTCAAAAACAATAATGACGTTGAACGGCGGGAGAGTTGGTGTAAAGGCCCATTCATACCCTACGTTTGGCCTACACGTCCGTATGTCTGTCCGTACGTTCTATCCGTTGACTCCTTCATACCTCTGTCGGTTGAGGTGCGCAATAACCAATATTTCCTGTAGGTGGCAGTGCTGGACGCCAATAATTTGTCATTGACCTCCCCGATTTCTTGAAAACTATTTAGAACTTTTTGTTTGTCCCTGTGCCCCGGACACGACACATCATATATGTGTGGGTAGGTGCGGACAAGCTCCGCAAGTCGTTCCTCGAATCCCGCCATTGTTTAAAGCCCAGAATTATAACCTTCTTCGTGATTTTGTTGACATTTTGTACTACAAACTCAATAGCGCCCCCACCTTTTCCGGTAGTATTGCTCCGTAATCGTAAGCTCCCAATTTTCGTGTCAAAATACGGACGAAATCGACGGTTAGAACGTATGAAACACTCCACACGTATCCGTATCCGTCTTTTACGTGAGGTATGAATGGGCCTTAAAACAGCCGACCTCCAAGCGATTGACCCCTGAAAAGACATTTAGGTGCTGCATCAGCCGTACTTCCTGAAGACTCAGGGGAGAACAGATTTCCTTTGTTTGAGGAAGATAGGTGCCTGAAGACTGTCCAGGATTCCCCTCTCCCTTGACATTCCGTAGGGGGCTGGTCAGTTTATTAAAGATGTGTTTGGGTAGTGTTCAAGCAGACAAATCACTTGCAGCACCATAGGGTAGGATGTCAGGTAAATATACAAAATGAAGTGTTATGAAGCTTGTAAGTGTTTTTGTCTACCTTTGGAAGAAATTACAATCGTAATACGCATATTTTAAATGTTTGTCTCTGGCAGTTGTTTCTCCTTTTCTACCAAATCTCCGAACTGGGGGAGGCGGGCCTCAGTGAACGAGACAGGAAGAAATACAGGCCGCACATGTCACCGGATAGCTGGGAAAACGAATAAATTGTTATGTGCTTTGGCCTTTCATCCACACAAAATCTCAGTTTTATCTCACTGAAAACAATGATTTTGGAAAACTCTGCCAAAAGTGGAGATTTGAGGAAATATAGTTTTGTGTCTACGTGTGACATGGCAAAATGGAGTTTTATGGTCCTGTGCATCACAGTCTGCAACAAATAACGCGGTGCTGACGTCACATGTGTGACCTTTGTTATTGACTTAGCCATGCGGTGGAGAAAAAATTAATGCTATCAGAGAGCTGCTGAGTTTTACGTTGGTTCAGACGCATGTTTGTTTTTACAAACCCAACTGCTGCTCTAAGGTTGAGGCTAAAGGAGAAAGAGCTGTTTTACACCTCCCCAATAAGCAGGGACAATATGGTTATTTTGAAGGATTCTAATTGGCTGACATCGGTTTTAACTTTGCGGTACACTGCCCCCTATGTGTTTGCCATGTTTGAAACAACACATCGTCGCGTTTTTGTTCGGGTTTGTGTGAATGAAAACCTTTCTGAAAATAATTCCATCTGTATGATATTATTCGTTAAAACAATGCGGGGATATATTTGTTTTTATAAAGACCCAGCTACATGTGTACAAGGGCAAAGTGAACCGATTAAAGAAAGTCTCATTCACTGCCCAGATACTGGAATGTACATTTGTACTGGTTCCAATGTCATTAAGTTATGGATATTCAACTTTTTACTCAAATAGTTTTAATGTGAGATTTGTTTTGAGAGATGCTCTAAGAAGCTCAAACATTAAAGTTTGATCTGACAGTACAAAAAACATATCATTGGTGCTCAATGCCAGCCTTGTGAGAAGCAAAGCTTGTGACAACTTTTGTCAGCTGAACAAAACACCTCCCTGTGGTCTATCAAACATTTTAGCAGTGAGAAGCCTTATTTTTTGCTGGAGCCCATTCGTGCACATATTAACTCCATCGCAGTTTCATCGAGCTTTTGGGAGAGAAATCAAACAGGCCAGTGTTGCTTACTTAAAGCCCAAAACAGAACATAAACTCGTGTTTTATAACTATTATCTAAATTAGTATATAAAGACCCGCATCAACACAGGTCTGCTCGTTATTCTAAATTATCTCCACATGTTTCTGTTGCAAGCAGGCAAGAGTCTCCTGAATGCAATGCACGCCTTTTTGTAAGAACATGGACCCTTTTTATGAGTGAAGAACATGAACACTTGGGACAATTAACAGCAGAAAAGCATAAAACCATCTCACAGCTTACACTGAGTGACATGGTTTATCCTGCATGCTGGTGGTCTGAAGTCAGCTTGAATCCCCCGGCTGTTACGTTAGCAACATATTTGGGCTCAGGAAGTGTTTCCTCATTTGAAGGAGAAGCTGCTTTAGATTCTTTTAGTCCATTTTTAAACTGTAGAACTGTAGGTGGAAAACCGGGCATTGTAAAAGCCGACTTTGCCGAACAATTCTACACGCTTAGGGGATTTATTGTTACTCTTCCTTGATTTTAATAAACATGGGAAAAACAAAGGTATGCATATGGAGGGTTCTTTATTACTTAGCTGATCCATATGTTTGTATGATGTTTTGCTCCATGCAATCCATGCAAAATAAATAGTCTTGATCTGATTAAATGTGTAAGCAAAAAAAATGGGAAAGCTGTATCTGCTATCTCTTGTTAGTTGTTTTTTCACAGTTAGTATTTTGAACAGTCAAGTCACATTTCAACCATGTTTTGTATCACTGTTCTGACGCTGACTAAACATCCACACAGACTTCTCCAAAGAAGTATCAGTCACAGCTCCACAAATAACCACTGTTAATGGCTGCACAGTTGTTTATCACCTTTCTTTTTCTTATTATAATATGGTCTTAGTGGGAACAAATCATGCAAAATCCACATTTTTTTTAGCTCTTAAATACATTTTGATGTGTACCTGGAGTCTCTAGCAATGCAGAAAATTTGAATGTGGTCTGTCCAGGTTTTGCGTAGAGATCTTAATATTCTGTTTGGTTCATATTCTTCAATTAGTTCATTTTTCTCTGTTCTCTGTTACGCTTTTTGAACAATTACGTCACTGTATTTGATGCGGAGCTGCTAAACAAGGTTCCATCTTACCAATTTCGCCAGTCTGCCATTTTAATTTTTTTCGCCATGTTTTCTTGTCCAAGATCAAGGATGGCAAAGCTACAAGTGGATAAGTCAAAATGTTCGGTTCATTACACCGTCCCCCAGCTTACTACAAAAACGGGTATGAATCTCTTTTGGGATTACTTCTGGTAAAATAAGAGTTAAACATATGAAATACTCATAATCTCAGCATAATTTCAGCCGATCTCAAAATAGATCCTCAGAGAACATTAATGAACACACAGAATCCAAACTGCGTTTTGCATGTACACAGAGGATCTCTGTGTCTGATTTAAAACTGGTTTGATGATCTTAATGTTTCAGTTTGACCAAAAAGCAAAAAAAGAAGAAATCTGTAAAGGGGCAAACCTAAATATTTATTGGGCAACAACAAATTGTATACCTCTTGTTCTTCGTTGAAGTATTTTATCTTTTTTCTGCACCCCCAGCTTATGTAATTACCAATGACCTGTTAGTGTTGTTCAAAGTGTGACACCCACTTTCACCAATAACATGGACTGAATATGATGAACTCATGATATTGTTTTCCCATGACAGGAAAGAGGCCTGTGTGAAAAGTGAAAACAACAAAAGATGTTTTAAAGGTAGGAACAGCTGGCTCGAGTTAAAGATCACCTTTTGTTTTAGCTGGTTTGAGTTAAAACAGTGTGTTAGACAGTGACGTTCACAGTTACACAACATGTGGACTGTTGTGATTTAACAGCCTGTCCAAATGGATGGAGTGATAGATAGATGGAGTGCAGCAGACAGGGAAACAGTTTAAAACTAAACCCAACGGTGACTGAACGCAACGCTAAAAATTAAACGTTTTCTGTCATTCTGAATATCTCCGCTATGAAGAATATCTCCCCCCCAAAAAAATAAAAAATAAAATCCACCTTTTAAAAACAATTGGAAAAACTCTTCTGTGGTAAAAATGAAGCCAGAATCAGGTAATCCTTAAAAGTGAGGATAAATTTAGAGCTCGGTCTGTGTGGTGATGTTTTTATTTTCCAGCGTACACCGCAAAGGCTTGTTCAGAGTGCTCACAGATGTAGACTAACAGAGAGACTATAATTACCACAGCATCTGGTATATACTATCATGCTGAAAATTTCAGAGCCTGTTTGCGCAACCAAATTATCCAGTGCTGAATCATCAG
This sequence comes from Fundulus diaphanus, assembly GCA_037039145.1. NCBI lineage: Eukaryota > Metazoa > Chordata > Actinopteri > Cyprinodontiformes > Fundulidae > Fundulus > Fundulus diaphanus. The sequence goes on along the minus strand of CM073124.1, from coordinate 49,214,547 downwards.
GTTTTCAATACCTACAGTAGAGTCACATGCACATCCATCCACGGGATTCCATTAGACATTAAAACTGGACTTGTTAGAAAAGAAAAATCCATCTGAACTAAGGCCTTGGTTTTCAAAAGGGAAACAGTGAGTCTGGGTGATTCTCTGCCACAAACGAACCAGTTTAAGTATCGTGGTGTCTTGGTCACCAGGTTTGGGGTGGGACAGAAAACAAGACGGACCAATGTTCTGTTTGCCATGGTGGTAAACAAGCTGAGAAACACAAAGCTTTCAGTTCACTGGTCCATCTATTTTCTAACTCTCATCTCTGAAAATTAGACATAAATCATGAACGAAACAAGAGCAATTTGGCAGTCAAATTACAAGCGTTTCAAAAATGTAATCATTCAAAAACCAAGGCAGCTCCCGAACAAAGTGAATCAACAGTTGTCAGTATTTGTCCCAGTTTTTGTTTTAGTAAAGATTTTATACACCCAAAAATTCTCTCTAGGACAAATTTGTTTTTTTTGTTTTTTTATATATAATTTTAAAAGCAATGAGATTTTGGAGGTCTATAGGGAAACACCTTAAAATGTTAAATCTACAACCGAATACGCAGTTCGCTCTATGGAGCTTTTCCTACTGTTCTGCATATAGTTTGGGTACAACATCATTAGGAAAACAGATAAAAATAGAACAGTCAAATCAGCATGACTTAAAATAGCATGTTTTTAAGGCCTCATCCACACATAGCAGGATATCTGGGAAAAATAAGACATTTTTATGTGATTAGGCCTTTCAGCTACACATAAATGCCGTTATACATCCCTTAAAATGAATCATCCTAAAAACTCTGGCCAAAGTGGAGATTTAAAAACGCTCCAGTTTTGAGCCTGCGTGTGTACATGAAAAGACGGATATTACTGTCCGTCGCATCATGGTCTGGGATGAATATTGCTGTGCTATGTCACACATGCGCGACCACTGTTTATACACTTGGCCATACGGTGGAGTTAAAATCCACGTCTTGAGTTTTATTAACTTTATATTCTAGTACAGTGTTTAAAAGAAGCTCAACTTCTTTATCTGTCCACAAGATCAAACCTCCTGGCGCCATGATGCATTCCTAACAGGAAGTCGTGGTTGTTTTGTAGGATTCTGATTGGCTGACATCTAAATTCCCCAAGATGGCATCAGAAAGCCTTTTTGTGAAAGATGTCCAATTTGCAGACATGTTTGCAATGTCTATGTACCAACATCTTCTGATGACACCTACAAACTAACACTTTAAACACACCAAACCCACAGTGAAACATGGTCGTCGTAACATCATGCTTATCGATCTGTGTGTGATCTAAGATAAAGTGGTGATTAAGAAAACATCGCTGATAGAAAACCATAAGAATTAGCATTTTCAGTTTGTCATTAGACATGTAGGGGACACAGAAAACGTTTGGGTCTGATGAGATTAAAACAGGAAAATTTGGTCGTTGTGCAGCAGCATCCCTACAAATCATCCTGAACACACATTCCACACAGTTAAACACAGTGGTGACAGCATCATGTCTTGGGGATGATTTTTTTCATGATGGAAAGGGAAGCTACTAACCCGATTTAACAGGAAGATAGATAGAGGTAAACACAGGGGAATCCAGGAGGAAAACCTGTTATAGGCTGCAAAAGATCACAGACAGGTGCATTCACCTTTCAGCAAGGCAACAACCCTATGCATACAGAAAGGGCTACACTGGAAAGCATATTCATGCATTAGATCGGTCTAGTCAAAGTTCAGACTTAAATCCATTTAGCAAGGCTTGAACAATGACACGTATTCTCCATCCAAACTGGATAACCTTGAGGTATGTTACAAATAGGAACAGACTAAAAAAAAAAATAATGAGTGTCTAACTGGTAGAGACATACCCCAAACAGACTTGGAATTGTAATTGCAGCAAAAAGTGGTTCTGCAAAACATTGACAAAGGGGGCCTGGGCACAGACACACACCACGGTTTAAAACTTTTGTCACACTTCACAGTTATACCCGGTGTGCGTTGGTCTAGGTTTTAGTTTTGGTTTTGAGGTACACTGCCCCCTATGCGTCTGGCGTACAAAACACTCAGTGGCATATTTCTGCGAGTTGGTGTAGATGAAAACTCTTCTAAAAAACTTCCCGTGTGTATGGTTTTAATTTAAAAAAACGGTGTAGGGGAGATATTTGCTTTTTTTAAAACCCTGTTAGGTGTGGGCTAGGCCTCAGTCTCTGGAACACTGAATCTGATGGCTTCCACCTAACGTGATCTATCTGCCCTCAGCGAAGCATACCTTTGGTCCAACCCTCAGACATAATCACATCAGCACCCTCATTCAGGCTCTGGTAGCATCTCACAGCAATCTGAACGCTGTCTAAGGTCTGCTCTGCTCTTCAGTGTACGTCTGAGTGTGTGCGAGTGAGCGCCAGCCCTGGTTTTATAGGGATTGTCCTGGCGCCTCAGTCCTCATATCTGGTCAAAACACAGACATGTGACGTTACATTCGCGTGCCCAAATTTAAACACCCACGCGCCGCTGGGTTTTACAGTCGGGCTTTAAGTTTTCTGTCAGAGCCGCGCAAAAATTCTTGCTTTGGGAGCGCAGGGCCGTCGCACTGCACAGTGGTCATTGCAGTAAGCATTGCATTCGTGCAAAGATGGATGCACACAGCTCAATGTCTCAGCCCACTCTACATCTTCTATTGAACTCAGCCTCTGCTGCCATCACCGCTGAAGTCCTGCGCCAGTCACCAGAAAGATTACTTCTCCCTGCAGAGCAGGCAACCACACACAGATTTAGACCCTGAACACTTAATACACACAGCAGAGTACTTTCGACCAATTAAAGCTGACAAATGCCAAGTAATTCTAGACGAGAGATTGTGGTCCAGTTAAGACTTCGACTGTGACCATGAAAACCACCAGAGTTGTTTTCCAGCTCCACTCTGACACAGAGATGTTTTTCACACTGGGAAAATTTCGAGAAGCCGGCCAAGTAATGTTCTGCTTTCTGCCCGTGAGCTTCATGTGGCTTAAATCAAACAAAACGTAAAGTGTTACTAAATGAAGTGACTCACAACTGTGGATCGGCTCGGGAAGAGCCTGCAAAGTATGTGTAAGTCATCCGATCTTTCCGTCGCCCAGCTACATTTTCAATGGTGTCTACAAATGTCTCTTTTACTGTAAACAGGGAATAGGATGCACATCATACACAAGAAAGGCGGTGCATTACAGAAAGAAGAAAGTAGTCACGTACACAGGTATCGCATGGCTGCAGCTGACACCTGAATAAAGAACATTTAGCCCTCACAAGAGAGCAGAAGAGTTGAGCCAACTCTCCAATCCCAAACCCAGGTAAATTTCTCATCATGCTGTTTGTTCTTTTTAAAAAGAAAGGACAAGGACTCATCCAGAATGACCATGGTGTTTGCAGCAGTTCCTCTCCCACCTGTTGCTGTTACTGCAGAAAGAAATTCTTCCAGCCAAGACAAAGTTGGCTTTTGGTCATGAAACCCATGCTGGCAACAACCAAGTAGAGATCCACTGATTAGATGAATGGCCAGTGTCATATCTCCAGTTTTTGGAAATGGTTAAGTTGATTTTAACCAATACTGACTCCGCTTTAAAAAATTATATTAGGAAGATATTAAAACAGCTGTACCGCCATACGGGACCATTACTTACTTACATCAGGAGCAGAAGCAACATCATGATGTGTGTGAGAGACGTTGCTGTGAAATAGCCTTATTACTATTTCAAAACAAACACAAAAGGATTACAGACCTCCCGTTTTTAAACGTTAGCATCTTATATAACCAAATAGTTCTCTGTTTTTCCTAGAGAGAGTCGATACTTGGTTTTACTCAGATTTTTTTTAACATGTCCTGTCTGGCAGTGTAGCATTAAGAACTGCTGTCTTAATGCTCCTCTTGAATTCACAAGAGAAGCATTACTACTTTCACCATAGTGCTCCACTTTATTTATAAATACATAAAGCTTTATTAGATTTTATTCTGGGGCTATTTCCCCAGTTCAATGGACACAAAATGGGAAAGTAGAAGAGGAAAAAAAAGGATTAGAAGAAATGCTAAAAGGGAGAAAAGGTGACAAAAATAAAGGAGACGAAAAGGAGAGAAAAAGATAGCATCCTTTATGGAGTCTGCTTCTGCACCTCCATAAAGAGATATAAAAAGAACAGCAAAACCAACCAATAAAGTATTACAGGTACAAACAACCAACGGCTTGATAATATCACTGAAAAATACACAGTATTATTTAATACAAGATGTATAAACTGACAGCTAAAGCTAATGATAGAAGTTTTTTGTAAAGAGGTGAATCTGTAAGCACCTAAATCCAAGCACCTGTAGGTGTTTGCAAGAGTGCTCTTGTGTACAGTGCTGAACGCAGGACCAGCTGGCAGCCAGCTACGCCGGAGTGGATCCAACCATGGGCCAAGAGACCCGAGGCCCAGGGGCACACCGCCCCCTGGCGGGGCCCCGACAGAGCCACAAGGGCCCCACACTTAGTGAAGACTTGAGACGTCCCAGGACAGGGGGCAGTCCAAACCCAACCTGACAAAAACACAAACGGAAAACCAGGTACACAGTCACATTCACACGTTTCCGCCCTAGTGGCCCTTCATGCATACACAAAAAAAAAGGATGCTGTACACACACTCGCATTCACTACACACATCCTATACTCCCAGGTACCCGCAGCCCAGAGCGGTATTCACAGCCGCCTCCCCCACACCCTACCCTCCATACTTAAGCCCTAACCCCATATTTCGAGGGGAAACAAAAGTGCCCCAGCCCCAGCTGACCCCCAGGACCCAACAGCCATCCCCCAGCCCAGATCCCGACTAGGTGGCCCGCTCCTTCTCCAGGTCACAAACTCCAGATGGCAATTGGAGAACAGGGGTGTGAGAAAGACCCCGAGCCTGCCTCTGCCTGCTCAAATGTTGTGTTGTTCTAAAGTGCATTTAAAAGAGGGAGGGCCAAAAAGGGGGCGCCCAGTGGACGCCAGCCCCCCTCCGGAAGACAGCCAGCGCACCCCTTCCCCATATACCCCACCCAGAACCCTCAATGTCAAGATGTAAATGGGGATAGAGGAAACCTTCAGGGGTGTGCCCCCCCCCCCCCAGATGTCTTACCCCTCCGCCAATCCATGCCCTATATGTGTGTGCTGTGAGAATGTTATAAATGAAAGGGTCTAAATTGTACAATAAAATTGGAGCCAAGGACGTCGTTTAACAGCCAAGGTAATCTTCCCTGCTCCCCAGCGACATCCCCAATCCCCAAGGACCTACATGTGTGGCAGCGTGAGATGGCAGAGGGAGGCATCTGGGAATGGGGAGGAAATGACTGGGGAATAACAGACACTTCCAGGGAGCCAGCATCCCCGCTGGCTTCAAAAGGCATCACCGTTTTCCAAAATAAACACCCGGAGAGGTAGGCACCACTAGCAGCGACACCAAAATCAGAGGGTAGAGACAAGCGGTGAGGCCCGAGAGCCAACCGCAAACTGAAACCAACACCCCATCCCGGACCATCCTGACCCCCAAAGGAGGGTCGGAATGGTGCAGGGGGGAAAAAAAAGACACTCTAGTCGGCCAGCCCACCTGATCCATGCAGACCCCTGTTTCTTGGATTGAACCAGCACCGAGAGCCGCCATGAACCTGGACCGAGACGAGGAGCCAGACACGGACCCCACCCCTCCACCCCACATACACACACACACACACACACACACACACACACACACACACACCACACAGATGAAAGAAAGGTAACATTAAACCCACCCCAACAACAACATTCAACAACTCCCACACTACATAAGACGATAGACACCCAGGCTGGGTGCACCCCCCCTCCCATACCCCCACTAGCAGAATGCACTCCCTGATGGGGAGAGCATCTCCCATGAGATGTTAATATCCATACTCCCCTCCACCTTGAGAGGCCGCAAGACCCACCAGCGCACCAGAGGTCCCGAATAGGGCCAGACACCTGGCCATACACCCTCCCAAACCCCCAGCAACATACTCCTCCACAGGACCCAAATCCCCAAGGCTCTGCCAGGAGACCTGTCCCAGGACAGCACACCCCAGGAACCTCAAGCCCCTGAACCACCAGGCCAGTAACCCACGTCCGCCCTTTATGTTCAGCTATATCTATTCTTCAACAAGAATTGATGTGGTGCAACCTAGTAGAACTTAGTAGGGCAAGCTTGCCCACTCTGAGTTCAGTCAGCAGCAGATTCCTCAGTGCAATGAGTTCAAATTGATCCTGGTCACCTGAGAATGAACTACAATGTATCTCTTGATGTTTCAAACGTTAATGGCATAAACAGATTCAGCCAGCATCACGAGTACATGAAATAGCTGACTGATTTCAACAGGGCTGCATGGTGGCTGCCTCACAGAGAGAAGGTCCTGTGCTCAAACTGTGGCTGGGGACCTTCTGGGTGGAGTTTGCATGTTCTCCTCATGCATGTGTGGGTTTTCTCTGGCTTCCCCCAACAGTCAAATAAATAAAAATGTTAAATATGAATTTAATATTACAGCTTCAACAGTGATCGATCCATAACCATGTGTGATATGATTTCAGCAGCTGTAGTAGTAATAGTTTGGATTTCTGCTTTTAAAAAAACAATTATATCAAAGTGATAGAATTTTATTCTGATAAAAATTAATGAATCTGCCAAATGCAAATTATACTTCTGCTCATCTAGCCAAAGGTGCAAAGATGAAAATCACAAGCTGGCGGTTCTGAGTCCCTGATTAACTGACCCAGCTGATAATTACCAACAACTGAGGTGAAAGCAAGATGCTTGGAACACATGGTAACAAATCAATCACTGACAACACAGTCCAAATGTGTGTAAAACATCAGGCCAGCTGAGCGGCGGCTGTGTGTGTGTTGGACTGCGGAGGGATTTAATTTAGTTGCCATTTAAGGCCAACGAAGACAAGTACAACCAGGTCCTGTTAGAGCTAAAATAAGCACACAGCCTGATTTCTACAGACAACATGTCACCGCGCAAGTATGTCTCTGGAGGCAGAAGATGAAGTGTGCCTTTGGATGCACGTCCCAGGTGAGCGGTGAAAACGGACACCGTGGATGTGGAGAGGCCGAGGGGTCGCTGCATGACCTCATCCGGCGACTCTCCTTATTTAAGACACGTGTTTATCACTTACAGAGTTCATTCTGCAAACGTCCCGGCGGTGATGAGGCACGCGGCGCTCATCCACCGTCTAACTTTATCAAACGCCGTGGACAATTATGAGCTGTGTAATTTTACACGTTGCTGCCAAAGGGGGAGGATTTCAGTGTTGCAACTGGTCTCTCTAACGCCAAATAAGGATGTATACACGGAGAGACTGGCCGGGGTTAATTGTTGGCAAATTGAGGCGATGATGACCATGTCCTGTTTCATGCACTTCAAAAGTAGCTTTGCCCCCTTGAGGGGGTTTACAGAGCAGCAGAGAAAAGAAATTGCATCCTGCAAGAACCTAGTAACAGTGGACATCTGCTCCTCAGGAACAGGCTGTTGAAAAGAAAAGATTTACTGTGCAAACAGGATAGTGACATTACACCGGCCATGGTGTTGACCTATACATGATGTGAGATAAAAAACCCTCTAACAGCCTAATCCCTCCAAAAAGACTTGGTCTGACTTTGTCTCCTCTCAGGAACAGCCAGTCCACAGATGTCCCACCTCGTCCTGCTCTTCACGAGAAGACAGATAACACACTTTATTATGTAACAAGCCCTTTTTATGTCCAATGCTCCCGTCCTGCTCCTCACCAGCACCATATCCTTCATGCGGGCCCCATCTATCTGGTCACCAGCTCCCTCAGCAAGAGAGCAAAGTACTGCTGACAGGAGGAGCTCATTGCTTCCCAGCAGACCTCTCACTCACATTTTATCACTCCAGGCTTCATGAGTCAAAAGGACCAGCATTACAGGAGACAGCAGAGGAGTCTCATTTTTCTCCTCAATACAAAAATAATCAGTGACGTCCAGGTACCGAGGACAAGGATACGTTATTTAAGAGTAAGATGTAGTTCTCCCTGTCAGGCTTAATTCCTCTTAAACATGATTGTGGGACATTTTAGGGGCTAAGTCAAAATGCAGTAATGGTAAATGGCTTGTACTTGTATAGCGCTTTATCAAGTCCGACAACCCCAAAGCGCTTTACAATACAGTCATTCACCCATTCACACCCTGACGGTGGTGAGCTATGTTAGTAGCCACAGCTGCCCTGGGGCAGACTGACAGAAGTGAGGCTGCCATACATCGGTGCCACCGGGCCCTCTGACCACCACCAGCAGGCAATGAGGGTGAAGTGTCTTGCCCAAGGACACAATGACTGAGATGGTCAGAGCAGTTGATCGTACCAGCAACCCACCAGTTACAGGATGAGCTCCCTAACTCTTGCCCCCAAAAATTAAATGCTGGAGTCACATTGTTTATCTTCTGGCATTGAAGGTATTGGTAAAAAAAAAAGAAGCTTGTGATGTGGGTCTAAATGCGTTAAAATACAAAGGCCTTTTTGTCAAAGATCAATTGGTATCACACCCATAAAATGCGGGTTGTTAATCACGCGCCTCCATTACATATAGTGCATGTGCATTGGGCTGTAGTACTGTCAGTGCAAACACTTCCCTGGAAGCTTTTTTGTTGCTAAAATGTGTTGAATAAGCCCAACACCCCCATGAGTTTCGACGGCGCTCCGCTCACCCCCGCAGGGCGTCCATCTTCCAACTGAAAAACGGAAAGTGACCGCACGGTGAATACGAAATCCCACGGAGGGGCAGCTCTTGCAGCACATTTTGTTTTCATCTGAGCTCTAACCACAGCTTCAGAATCCTCTGAAAATAACAGTGTGGTCATCAGCTGAACAGCACAGCAGAGAGTCAGAAACCACTTGGACATAGAGCCAAGCTAAATGTTCACCACTGGTGTAACCCAAGCAGACCACTGGGTGTCAGACTGAGATCTCTTGGTATGAATTAATGCCCTAGCAGAAGGAGAATCAGAGCGGGAGAGCTTCTCCATGACAACTGTTGACGGGGTCCAAATCCCTTCAAGGCCGCTTCACTCTGCCCTGCACCATCAAGCTGTCAGCGAGGACTTGTGCTGTTTGAATTGTTTGGGGAAATATTAATACGCCGTTTTAGGGAGTAAAAATAAAGAATCATGTTGTAGTACAACAGGTGCTGCATGTGACTGGAGGAAAAGAGGTGCCACAGGGATGCTGGTGAAGTGGGACGCGTTGTGAATTCAAGCCAGCAGAATAAGAATTAGGTGTAAAATATTATTCTTTAACACACAAAGGGTCAAAATTCTATAAATATACAGGCTCAAACACATCCAGTGATATTTAGTTGAATGTCCTTTGTCGACCTCAGCCAGATAGTTTGTGCAAGACATAAACAAGCTTCAGAGATAACTCTGGATAACTCTCCTCACCATGTAAACTACTTTCCTGGCACACATCTGGGTTTTTTAAAGTAATACACACATTTTCTGCAGAGCTGAAATCAGGACCATTCCATAGTTTCATTTCAGGACACTTTATTCTTGGGATCATTGTCCCGTTGGACCAGCCAGTTCCACTAAATTCTTACGTTCAGATTCAAAGAGAGTCAGGAGGATGTCTGCCTGCAATCCAGGAACCGCCAGGGTAGAAGCTGATCCACCACTGTTAGTGTCCACAGCGAAGCTGGACGAGTCAGATGTGTTCCTGGGGAAACGCTTTGTGATCAGACGAGACAGACTGGGCTATTTGGCCACAGTGACAACAGGTGGGTTTGGCGGAGTGGCGGTGAGGCTTTCAAATCAAAGAACCTTTACCAACAGTTCAAATCAACAGCTGAATGGTTTAAACTGGGAGACAGCAGGGAGTTCCCTCAGGACACTGATCCCAAACACGCCGCAGAATTAGCTTCTCTAAAGTCCAGGACCCAAATATACCTAACATCTGTGAAATATCCTGAAAAGCCTGGTTTGTACCATTTCGACACTGTGTGGCTTAAGCAAAATCCACAATAAATCCCAACTAGTGCAAACAATGTTTGGTGTAGAACCACCCTTCACATGAGGTTACTGACCACAGTCTAACAGATACCACCCCCCCCTCCCAAAAAAAAACTGAATTTCTCAATCCAATGTGATAAAATGCTGCCGACGTGTTGCATCGTCATCATCTCACACTTCTCCACCACACTGGTGAAACCCAAGTTTTCCAGTGGGCATGAAAGCTAGGGGAAGGGAGAGGTCTGTCATAGTGTGAACCCAAACACAACAGCTTTACCGAGATAACACTTATGGTCATTTAATTCATTTGGATCTACGCTGAAACCCATTAGCCAAAAAGAGAGGCAATTCTACCTTTATTTACAAGCAGGCACAGAGAACAATTTGGCTCAGGTTGGATTTTCCATCCAGACTGAACGGAAAGAAACTATATTCACCATGAACTGGCCCGGGTTCTAGTCCATAAAAAACAGACATATCACAAGGCAGACCTCTCGAACCCTTTTTATAGGAACAGGAGATGGCTTTTTCAGCCTCTCGTGTCACACACACAATCGCAGACCCGGATTTGGCTTCGTCACTCACACACATTCTCTATCAGCTCCAAACGAAACTCAGAAAGACGCACCGTGCATGAAGTCTACCAGCGAGAATTAAGGTTTCTGCTGCCTGGAGCTGCTGTTTGCAACCCACAGAAGAGCGGTCAGATTCTAGAAAAGCCTCCACAACTCTTCCGTATTCAGATGAAAAACAAGCCCCAGTGGGAGGCTTGTGGAAGAGCTTACACTGCACAACACCAGACCAAACGCACTGAGGGCCATCAGCTGAATACAACCAGCCAGCAGCTCTTTTTAATCAAACTAATACAAAAATGCACGTTTTCAGTACATTGAAAGATAACGAGCCAGTGGGGTCCTAGGTCATTGAGATCAGTAGCGGGTTTTAATCTGGCCGCCCGGTCTGGGTGTAAATCTGCAGACACACTGCCAGCCTTCTTTACAGATGACATTGCCATTTTTGATGCCTCTTATTGAGTTTGAAAAGGTTCCTGAAAGAGGGAACACAGCTGCCGAATTTATGCAAAGTGTACATCACCCAGAGCACTCCATCCCCACAGTGAAATGGGTGGAGGCAGCATGGTGATGGGGGATGCTTTGCTTCACTCTGATCTAATCCATTTTATACACAAGCCTGCAAACACAGAATTGCTGGTTTTTTTACTGTTATACTGCTGGTTCATGCTTGTTGTTTCTTTCTCTCTCTCTCTCTCTCTCTCTCTCTCTCTCTCTCTATATATATATATATATATATATATATATATATATATATAAATGAAATAAAAGCCTGGAATTTGCAATGGAACAATGTTATCAGTATTGTTAATGTGGAACTGATGAAGCTGTAATCGGACCTCTGTGCCGGAGGGACAGTTTTGATTTGTTGCGCTCCCATCGACAACCGTCTCCAGTTTTCTCCTCTGACAGGAAAAGCCGGTGGATGAAGGGAGAGCGCGGCCACGCTCCGAGATGTCGGCTCGCTGTTGACACACCGCTGTCCGACTCAGAGGGAGCCAACAAAAGGCACGCGGCCCTTCGTGCTTGGTGGGTGGCACTTCTTAAAATAGGGCTCAGAGTATCAATACGGGGACACAGAATGCCGGTATTAGCACCCCGGAGAACGTGAGGTCACCGCGCACGGCATCCTGAGAATACCGTCTGCATGTTCGGGATGCTGGCAGCACGAGCTAAAACCATCTGTGGCAAATGCTCGGGGAGTTGGTGTCAGGGTCAAACCCTGCAGGCATGCATGTATGCACATGCAGCGATGCACTTAACAACCACGGAAGCAGATAAATGACTTGTAAACAAAAGGTGAGAGCAAGGCTCTCATTTCACAAAGTGGGGATTTGTTGATTGCAGACCTGTAGGGATAGAAATGTCCCACTGTTGTTAGGTTGTGCGCCGCTGCAAAAAGCTCTCAGTGTTGTCTAAAATATCAACTCCTTTTGACTAATGACTGCTCTGTGAGCCAGCATCCCCTCTGCAGCCCATAAACAGCCTTCTCTGTGGAATCTCCACCAGGAAACATGTGTCTCCTTGTCCTGTACTGGCTCAGTCTGCGCACACAGCTGCCCCCTAAAACAGCCACCTTTCCATCATCCGTTTGCTGCAAAAAAATAAATTAAAAAATCCTCGCTGAAAACCCTTCATGCTTACTTTAGGTTTACTCAGAATGCAGTAAAAAGAAAAAGGAGCCTGGCACTCGGTTCGCTTGTATTTCAAAACTGGCAACATGCTAGGAAAAATAAAATCGGGTCAGACCGTGTGTGGTCAGAAATCCAGAGTAAATAGCGGAGGGAAAACAACATAAAGAGGCTCCAAGACAGATCAAAACAAATGTCGTGCGGCGATCAATCAGAAGCAGCTAAACTTCTCAAAGCCACGCCCCTCCAATTTAATCTGCCTTGTGTTTCTGTGGCTGCAGGTAACCTTGCACCTTTACCTTTTCACACCCATTGGTTGCCATTTCATACATTCCTACCACCATATCAAACCTTTAAGTACTCAGTTCCTGTATTCACCGTGCTTTTTACTCATTTACTCACTATAACATACACTTCTATTCCTCTGGGTTGGCTGTTTGGGTGAGTTATGGAGATATTTGTATAATATTTGTAAAAAGACAAAACAAAACCTGCTACCACAATTGTGCACTTGTTCTGACAGAAGAGCCGCAAATTATGATTATGATTACAGAAGAGAACAAAACAAACAATTTTTAGTTTCTGCATCAAAATATTGTGTCTTTAGAACCAGAATCAGCTTTATTGGCCAGGTTTGGGCTCACACACATGGCATTTGATTTCGGTTCAAGTCTGCTCTCAATGTGCAGACATGGTCAATAGAAATATAAAAAATAAGATTAAAAGTCGGAAATAAACATTACAAACAACGACAAAACAATTTTTTTCATTATTACTAAAAACAGTAAGCTAAATGTGAAGGTTCAGACAAGCGAAAGGGAACTGCACGACATATTGAATCGACAGGCATGAAATGTTTGTGAAGTGGGTGTGAGTCGTGGTCAGTGGGAAACGTCCTGCAGTGCATGGCACCATTTTATATCCAAAAAAATGAAGAGGTAGGAAATGGTGAAGATGACCCCCCGTATAAAGACATGCCGCCTTAGTTAAACAAGCCTGCTCCATAACCTTCCTATGCATCTCTTACTGTAGCACGCACAGTTTCATCACCAAGTGAGTATTGAGACTAGTCTAAACCCACTGTTAGCTGCTTCAGTAAGTTCTTGCAACAAAATTCCTGCAAGCACTGAGTTTTATGTGCAGGACCTTTGCTGCCAAGAATGTCCGCATCTCATGCGATACGCTGAAGAAAGGCAGATGGGAATTTATTTCGTTTTTGTTTGGACAGCTTTTCTTGGAGTGCCTCATTAGACCAGCGTGAATGAAATCGCGGTTCTTTCTTGCAGCACAGTGTTGCAGCAGTGTCGGGTCATAATGAAATCACCTGTTAATGAGCGTTCCAAACAGCAGCCTGACGGTCCTCTGGACGTTTTCAGAGCAAAGCCAGCTCCACTGCTCCTTCATCAGAAGACACAGGATGTTCAGAGCCACCTCAGCCAGGGACATCTCACCTGCTGACCCTGAAACACACAAACACGCTCAGTGGGTTGACTGAACTCTGTGAAACATGTGACAGAAGAGCTGATAAAACAGGCAGAAAATGCAGTTACAGGGAGATCTACACTGTCTGAACCTGAGAGATTTGCAGACCTGATGATGAGCACGGTTACGACCATCTTATAGGTTTATTTACACTGCCCTCGTGTGGCTAACCTTTAACATTGCAGGATTGTTGAGCGCAGTCAATGGGAGTGGACAAAACACTGATATTATAGACATTGATTGCTTCAAAAGGTTACTTTATTTAAAAATTAAAATCTACATTTTTAGTGTATTTTTGAACTGGTACAAAATGATCCACTGACTTCCTGCCATTATAGTCAGATTATCAGCTCAGGTGAAGCTGTGAATGAAATTCAAATAAAATTACTCACCTAATCTAATTACCGGACTTGTTGCTATGGAATTGAGGCTTGAAATAATTGTGTTCTTCTGTTAGCCAAGGTTACCTTTTTTAATCTAGTCATCATCACTTTGAATCAAAATGGCCCAAGAGGCAAAAAGAAATCTGTTTTCTGGATCGTGAAGAACTTAATGGTGATTGGCTTAGTGGCAGAGATGAAGCTTACAGGATGTCCAAGAGTGCTTGATGAGGGGATATCTATGGAATGATGATGGCGCTACGATGCTTTTTCATGAAAAGCATCAAGGAGAGACTAGAATTCTACAGGAAGTACAAGGATTAAGACTGGTAAAAACCTCCTGGCTCCCAGGTCAGAACATTCAAAGTGTGAGCTAATGTACAGGAAACTGCCCAGATCCTAACCACACCGGGAACCTGTGCTCACTTCTCCAAAAGCGGAGAAACAGAGACAGGAGTCAACAAACTTTCTGAAAGGAGAAAAAAGAACAGGTCACTACCTAACGTAGTTTGGCCCAGAGGAAAACTACGTTAGGCAGTGACCCAGAGGGCCAAAGGTAAACTGTGTAATTATTTATATCTTCAGATAATATCAGAGATTTTCTGCTGATTCTTTAAGGCCAATTATGATGTGATATATAATAATGTTTTGTACACATTAGCCGAATCAGACCAATATTGTATTGCATAACTGAAAGGCTTTTTTTTTTTTTGAAGATTCAGCAACACATTCACAAATAAATATAGATCAGGAACAAATATATTTTTAAGAAGACCAAATTATCAACAAACTGCCTTAGATCCTGGTGATTGGGTCATCTTGATGGAAAAAAAACAAAAGAAATATATATATAAATACATTTGTTTTTTTTCCATTAAGATGACACAATTTAAGCTTGAATTGAAATCTCTAAAGAAAATTTTAAATTGCCATCTGAAAAAAAGTTTATCATGAATTTGATTTAGAAGCGCCAAGAGTGTCAGATGCACAGTCTCATAATAACCCTTCCAGTTAAGGGAAGATTTAAGAGTCCGGGAACTGGAAGAAGGGCAGAGGGGTCCGGAATGTTTTCAGGTGCCAAACAATGCAAAGCCTTAAAAATAAATCTGTCCTATATTTAGCAGGAAGCCAGAGCAGGGATGATAACACAGAGGTACATGTTAAGAATCTGGCTGCAGAATCCTGAGCCTGCTGTAACGGGACAACAGCTTCTTCAATAATGTGACAATGAAGAGATCAATGTTGAGAGAACAGGATGCCAAAGACTACGGTGTAGCACTTCTTGTAGACCAGTCAAAAAACATATCACACTTAGTCCCAGGTGACTGCCCAGGGGCCATTTGCAGCCCGTGGACTGCAGTCCTAAAATTGTACATAAATAGATAAATAAATAAATAAATAAATAATGCACCAGCACCAGTGGCTGATGCAGTTGGCAACTTTTTGTCTTTAATTACAGGCACTTTTTCACCAACAAATTAAATCTTATTATTGCACTATTAGGTACAAATCAAAGGATTTCTGTTTTAAGAACCATGCTTACCAAGCTCATGTATGTTCAGTGGCTTTTACCCAAATCTGCTTTTAATAATTTATTAAACTTGGCTAAATACATTAAACAATTTATACGAATGATGTAGAACTGCATATTAATGATACATCCCTCCATCTCTATACGGATGGCCTCTTTGTTTATTGTCATGCAAACATCGATGCCGTTGTGTTTGTAAACCTCTTTACCAACGTGTGCACTTTTTCTGGCAACAGGTCTTCATTGTAACACTACCAGACTGTTGAACCAATATGATTTCATTTATGAATCAAAATGTTCTTTATTATCAGTGGATCAGGCCTCCTGTACGTCACTTAAACAAAGCAACTACAACCTCTGCTCACAGATTTCTGTCATAGTGAGGCCCTGTCCGTGCGAAAACACGATTAAGTTCATCCGCAAAGGTATTTTGCTGTGTACCTGAGCATCCCCATTGGATCTGGTAAAGCAGCTAATCAGCAGCCAATCAGACGTTATGGTCTCTATAGGAGCCACCCTAATCCCCTAGTGGAAAAAGAGGGGACTGAAATAAAACAGCTGGGGGGAATCTGCCGGGGAATAAAATGCCTCAGGGATATATTAGATGTGGAAATACTATGTTTCAGTAGGAGAATTAAAAGGACAATAAAATAATTTCAAAATATAAATATATATCTTTGAGGTGAAAAAACATGTTTTAAATATATTTGGGTTTAAATAAATATGAAAAATAAAAGGCAAGGCAAATTTATTTGCAAATCACATTTCAGTACAAAGAAAACGCAAAGTGCTTAGCTTGGTGTAAAGCTTTTTTAGACATAAAAGGAGTGGAGGGGAAAAAAAATCACATGCAATAAACACACAAGTAGAAAGTAAATTGTTCAAGAAAAACGGATGATTGAAAATAAGTGATTCAAATAAAAAAGGGGTAAGGAAAAAAATCCCTTGTAATAAATGCACAAAGAATAAATAACGAGTTCAAGGAAAACGGATGACTGAAAATGAGTGGTTTAAATAAAGGACATGTAATAAGTTAATGTTGAAATAGAAATATACATTGGTAGCTGATTAATTGATCAACTATTGAATAAATGTCTTCTATTTATTATTTTGTCGCCTTTAATGGCACACAATTTAATATTTTAGCTCCTTTTTGGCCCTGTATTTATTTTTATTGAGTCATTTATTATTTGTGTATGTATTCTGAATTATGGCAGGACAGGTCCTCCATATTTTTCTTATCTTATTTTAAATTAATAAATGGTATATTTAATTATTTAATGGGGTGTTTCATGGTAAATTAACATTTATTTATTTCATGGTATATTCATTTATTTAATTTGATCCCTTTTAACCCTCCATAGTTTCTGCTTGAACATACTTGAACATATTATATTTTAGTTTAGAATGCCTATCCTGAAAATGAGACCCTGTGTCTTAGTGAGATTTATCCATATGAATAAACCAGAAATGAGAAAATATGATAACGTAATGCCATTATTAAAAAGGAAGAAAGCAACTTTAGAGACTTTTTTAGACATAAAATAACTAATTTGTTTTGTTGTTGTTTATCTCTATGTGTCCTGTCTCGGCATTAGACATACCACTTGGAGAACCTACATGTGCAGGACTGTTTTGCCCTAAAAAAGTTTATTTTATAATTAACTTTATTAAATCAAGACTGCATCTGGCATCAAAGTAGGCAGGCCACTTTAATGAAATGAGACCCTGTGTTTGTATGACCTTTAACCATTTGAATCATTTAGATGGGTGCGTGTGGGTAAGCTGATCGGTTAATAAAATAGTCAAATAAAGTGAAAATGAAGATGGCCCTGAAGATTAAATGATAATGGCTCCAAGTAACTGGAGAAATTAGCTGAGGCGTTTGTGAGAACAGAAAGAATCGGCTTATATTTACAACTGACCACAACCACTTTAACGTTTTAAAAACTTTTGTCTTGTCAAGTTTTTTGCTTTCAATTGCATTGATAAAATGGTCATCAGGGGGCAGCAATGTATTTGTTATAAATAAGGATGAAAATAAATCAAAGTATTTCCACATTCAGTTCTTTTTTGGCTTCCTACCCCCACTGCCTTTTCATTTCTTCTGCTACTGCGAGTTTCCAAACTTTACCAACACATAAAGATGATGAAAGCTGTGAACTTCTCAAAATACGGAACATACTAGTTTCTATCATATGGTGCGGTTTAACAATGGTCAGACAGTGAGCTGGTCAGACACAAAGGAAAACGAAAGGAGATGGGCCAGGCTGAGTCAGAGAAGCAGCGAGCTGTTGAAGAGATGATGAAAGGCAGGAGGTTCAGATTAAACAGCGCACTTCAGATTTTCTATTTAAATTGACTGGGTCATGATGATTAAACCTCTCAACACCTTATTTTTCTGCAGCATCAAGAATCACCTTTAGCAACCTGAGGGCGTTTTCTGCCCTCTGACACAGACGTCTCTGGCGTTGGTGTGGAGGAATTTATGACATTGCTTCACGGCCTGCGGGACCCAGTTTGGGCCACCGCTCGGCTGGCATCATATTTAGATCTAGAAGACTTGGATATACAAAGAGGAGCTCATAGTTGACTCAGTGAGTGCAAGGTGCTGAGGTCCTGTTACTGCAAATCAAGCCCGTATCATCATACATCCTCCAACACGTTGGACAGTCTGTTTAAGGTGCTTGAGCTGATATGCAACTTCAGCACTAAGCATGCTGACTGAGGCCTGTAGAATCTGAGATGGAGCTCCTGGGGTGGTCTTACCAAGGGATGCACTTGATTGGGCATCCACTTCTTCACAGGGTGACATGTGTCTTCTATGTTTTCCATTTAAGGTATAAAGGCCTTATATCCATTTCCAGATTGCTATCCAGCAGATGTTCTCGCTGCAGGATGTCTTTCCTCCTTGGCCTTGTAGTAGGACACAGCCGTATGCTCCACAGCAGCACAATGTCCAAACTCTTGCTTTTATAGAGATGCTCAAACCTTCTGATCATCCGTTAATAAAGGGAACTTAATTAGCAGCACTTAACTGCTAACCCTCCCCTTACATCCTATGTAAGTAGCAAGAGTATACTTAGCTGTTTTTGTGACAAAGCTTTTCCATCTTGGATTCATTTTTATTTAAGGAATAGTATATAATGTGAATACTGATCAAAGCCTGGACAACATGTAGGACTTCCTTACCGTGGTCCTCCCGCCGCTCTCCTCTCACACACTGACCCCGGCAGCCCACACGCTCTCCTAACCGCAGACCAGCCTCCTTCTCTGCCTCCTTCAGCGACAACTTTTCCTCCTCGGTGATAAAGGCTTGTAAATCCACCAGAGACATGCCATTAAACACCTGCAGAGAAACAGCAGGGAAAATGCATGAGAAGGGGAATAAAAAAATCCCAACATTGTTACATGACATAAATGTATCATTTTCCTTTGCACAGATTTGTATCAAAAAGCGCTCCAGAACAAGAACTACGATTAGACTGTGGCAAAGTTAACTTACTGTTCTGGTTCGGTCCCAAGCAAACAACACAGGAGGCCTGACGTCTGAGCCGTTCATGAAGGGGATGCTTTTGCTGGAGAGTTTCAGACGAGACCTGGGATTAGGAAGAAAGTTAAAACAGCAAACATTTCAGTAAATACTTAAAATAATACTAAGCTGGATAAATTTATAATTAATAAGATGCCTCATTAAGTTAATAAGCATTCCAATTACATGTAAAGGATGGTGAGAGCCCCCCACCCCCCCCCACCCCCATAAAAAGTTATATTACTACCTGACGTAAAGCTGAAAGTCTAGCAAAGAGAGACACATGCCTGGCTAACATTTCTGAAGATGATGGTGCTTGTTGCTTAGCAACAGCTGGCTTAATTTTGTCACAGTGCCTTTTCAAAAGCACGCAAACTCCTGTGAACATTTTAACATTTCATCACATTACAACCGTAACCTGAGATGGGGGTTTTATGTGGCAGACCAACACAATGTAGTGCGTCATGGTGAAGTGGGAGGACGACGATGGTTTTCCTGTGTTGTGTTAGTCTGTCCCACGAAAAACCCAACAGAAGTTTGTGGTTGAAACGAGATAAAGGTTGAAAATGCTCGAGGGGTGGGAATATTTTTGCGTGGCGTTGTGTCGCGCAGACAGGTCACCCTGCTGAGCATTTCCAGAAGACAACAAGTATTTATATAGCAAAGTTTATTCAGAAAGCACTTTACACAGCTATTGTCACTGGGTGCTGTAAAATACATGTAAAATCAAAAAACATACCATAAAAAAACAAATAAAATGTTTCAAGGACATAATGTTAATCATTATTTTCAGCCTGGTAAACAAAAAAGCTTTTTAAGCCCTTGTTAAAACCAGTATCCCCCCTTGGATAAATGATATCAGGGACTAAAGTACGGTCCTACCTGCTCTTCTTGTCAGCAACCAATCGCCCCCCGTCCACCTCGGCCTCGTTGTCCTCTGTGGGGCTCTGAGGTTCAGAACGAGGGAACGCCGTCTTCAGGGTGTCTACAATGGCATTCACCACAATCTACATGAGCAAACAGAAAGCACATGAAAATTCACCCTGAGCCTTTAGCCATGCTCCTCGCAGTACAATCACAGGCTGGAATCTGAGCCACTAACAAACGGAGATCCCATTACCAAAGCGGAAAACTACGGAAATACTAAGTGTGCGACTAAAGAGTGCACATGCGTGGTTGTTATAAACAGCAACAGTGAAATTCTAAAGATTTAAGTGGATCGTACCCACAAATATTCTGGAAACAAACCGCAGCGGGTCGTGGCCCTTCCTTTCTAATTTTTAGCTTCTTCCCGAGCTTTCTGGACCTGCCATGAAGGTAAATGTAAGAACCCCATCTGCCCTCTGATTGGTCAGTTTGGTTTATGGGTGAGTTGTTCCTGTGTGATCTGTCTGAGGAACCCTGAATTCAGGGTGTCTGCAAGTTTTAGGAAGTTATATTTTAGACTTCTTTAAGACTTATGTTTTAAATTTATGATAGCAATTAATTACACCGAGCAAGTTCAAATAAGAATTTATCTTTCCTGCTAATTATTTTTAATATGTATAACATACAAGCCATCTAACTTAAACTTTCCAGGACGGTGAACTAACAACATGTGGACAGCATTCCTCCAAAATCACATCACATAACAGAATCTCGATCAAATGCTTCACTTGTAACCTTGTCTATGCGTGACACAATGAAAGGTTTCTTCACAAAGGCGATCCTGGCATCTGTGTTGAGAGCAAGGAACTCCTGCATCTCTTCACTGTTGGCTATTTCAGAGATGGCACACAGTTGCTGCGGAGACCGAAAGAAACAACATTTATTATTGCGTTATAGTGGGCCCAAGTGTCTTAAACCAGCTTAACAAGCAAAAAAAACAACAACATCTGACCTTTAAAAAGGTTTCAAGGAGTCCTTTCCTGGCCTCGATCTTGTCACTGTCCATGTTTCCAAACGGCATGTCTGGAAAAACTTTCTTGGGCCCTTTCACACCTGAAAGTCATATTACTGCATATTTATTTAGTGCAGCGACATCCAGCAAACATGTTAATGCGGACCTTTCACACATGGCCCACTGCAGCTGACCAGCTGAATGCTCAGATTTAACCAAAAGACTGGCCTCAAACTTCATGAGCTGCTTTCTCAAAATAAGGACCTGAAAACAGTTTTGCACCCTCTTGTGAAGGTCAGCGTAAGTACTCTGCACAATCAGCAACTCTCAGAAGCTGTGAGAGTAATGCAGTATATCATCACATGTTTTTGGCCATAGTCCCACTAAACCAGTCCTTCTTGACAACTCTGGCTCCGGAGCGCCTGTGTTGTGTCGCCTCAGAGGGACTTTTGTCCATCAGAGAAGCCGGAGCCAATCATGTGAGAACCACGACTGATCCCACTATTTGGAATGGCTTGTTTTTGTTGCCATTGTATGCCAGATCAAGTTGTCCACTTTTGAGTGAAGCTCTGCAGGACTTCTCTTTTGTTTTTCACATCACTGAGCTTGTGTTTAAACGTGAACGTAAAAGTGAACTTAAACCCCAAAATCATGTAAACGATAACTTTCATGTTGGCTTCTTTTTGATAACTTTTAGGCTCTTAATCAGTATCTGCCACTAGTTTGAGTGCTTGGTTGAGGATCATTACCTTTAAATAATAATTTATCTGTAGAATAATCTTGTATTTTATTTTTAGTTAGAAATTATTGAGTAAACATCATGCATGGGTTTCTAGCAGACTAACTTTGAGCTGGTAAGAACAAAAGGAGGCCCGCTGAACCAAAGAGTCATCCGTACCTTTGATAAGCTTGCGCAGTTCTGCTCTTTCTTCAATGCGTGTCTGCAGGTTAAGGAACTCGCTGTATCTTCTGTTGACCATGTGATATGCCACAGGCTGGATGGGAACTGGAGTCTCTGAGTCTGTCTGTATCGACTCTGCAAGCTCGGAGCCTGGCGGGATGCTTTCTGGGTTCTCACAACCCACCAATGTCTCATACTGGAAAGCAGAACAGCTTTATTTATTTCTGCTGCAGGTTACATAGAGTGTAACAAGCTACGTGTAGCTAAAACGTGTTTACTGCAAAATCAGCTCATCCTTGAAATGAGCAAAGGTGACGACATCATTACTGGAGCAACAGGGTTACAGTCAGTTGGCATAGAATCTCCATCAAAGCGGTGGGATTGCACCGGATATCTTTTAAACACTTCAGACGGGTGCCAGTTTAATATTTACAGTCAGTTGACACTTTATTAGGTACACCTAGCTGGTACCAGGTTGGACTTTTTGTCTTCAAAGATGCTTTAATTCTTCAAGACCTAGATGGATCAAGGTGTCAGAGACACTCCTTCGAGGTTTTAGTCCACATTGAAAGGATAAGCTCACACAGCTGCTGTGGATTTGTCGGCTACACGTCCATGATGACAATTTCCCGGTCCACCGCATCCCAAAGGCGTTCTATTGGACCAAGATCTGGTGAGTACAGTCAACTTGTTATGTTCAAGAAACCAGTTGGAGATAATCTGACTTGGTGCAGAATCATCCTGGAAGGAGCCATTAGAAGATGGGTACAATGTGATGATTAAAGGATGGAGATGGTCAGTAACAAAACTCAGGCAGGCTCTGGTGTTTAAACGTCTCATAATCTGGGCCTTTTGTTTGTGCTTTTGGGGCTGATTGACTCATTATTCCCCATTCCATACTTCACGTTCCTCTCAGTCACCATCATCAGCTTCACCTGCCACTGGCTAATTATCTAGTTAAGTCATTTTCCCTGGGACTCCGCCTATATACAGTGGGTACTGAAAGTATTCAGACCCCTTTATATTTTTCACTGTTTCATTGCAGCCATTTGCTGAAATCAAAAAAGTTCATTTTATTTCTCATTAATGTACACTCAGCACCCATCTTGACAGAAGAAAACTGAAATGTAGAAATTTTTGCACATTTAAAAAAAAAAAGAAAAACTGAAATATCACATGGTCATAAGTATTCAGACCCTTTGCTCAGTATTGAGTAGAAGCACCCTTTTCAGCTAGTACAGCCATGAGTTTTCTTGGGAATGATGCAACACGTTTTTCACATCTGGTTTTGGGGATCCTCTGCCATTCCTCCTTGCAGATCCTCTCCAGTTCTGTCAGGTTGGATGGTGAATGTTGGTGGACAGCCATCAGGTCTCTCCAGAGATGCTCAATTGGGTTTAAGTCAGGGCTCTGGCTGGGCCAGTCAAGAATGAACAGAGTTGTTCCGAAGCCACTCCTTCGTTATTTTAGCGGTGTGCTCAGGGTCATTGTCTTGTTGGAAGGTGAACCTTCGGCCCAGTCTGAGGTCCTGAGCACTCTGGACGAGGTTTACTTCCAGGATATCTCTGTACTTGGCCGCATTCATCTTTCCCTCGATTGCAACCAGTCGTCCTGTCCCTGCAGCTGAAAAACACCCCCACAGCATGATGCTGCCACCACCATGCTTCACTGTTGAGACTGTATTGGGCAGGTGATGAGCAGTGCCTGGTGTTCTCCACACCAGACACACACACCGCTTAGAATTAAGGCCAGAAAGTTCTATCTTGGTCTCATCAGACCAGAGGATCTTATTTAGCACCATCTTGGAGTCCTCCATGTGTTTTTTAGCAAACTCCATGCGGGCTTTCATGTGTCTTGCAATGAGGAGAGGCTTCCGTCGGGCCACTCTGCCATAAAGCCCCGACTGGTGGATTGCTGCAGTGATGGTTGACTTACTACAACTTTCTCCCATCTCCCTACTTCATCTCTGGAGCTCAGCCACAGTGATCTGTGGGTTCTTCTTTACCTCTCTCACCAAGGCTCTTCTCCCCCGATAGCTCAGTTTGGCCATGACCATGTGATATTTCAGCTTTTCTTTTTTAATAAATTTGCAAGACTTTCTACATTTCTGTTTTGTTCTGTCAAGATGGGGTGCTGAGTGTACATAAATGAGAAATAAAATTAATTTTTTTGATTTCAGCAAATGGCTGCAATGAAACAAAGAGTGAAAATTTGAAAGGGGTCTGAATACTTTCCGTACCCACTGTATACCTCACAGCCAGTCAGCGGCAGAACGTCTCAGTCTGCATGTGTTTCCCTGCACCTGCTCTGCAACACCTGTCGATCCAGGGTTCCTGGGCTCACCCTACCCTGACTAGAGCAGCATTCTAGTGTTTGTCGCATCGCCTGCTTTATCGTGTTCCCGCTTGGATCCAGTGCTTGCTCTGCTGTACCTGGAAACTCATCGGCTTCTGCCCCGGTCAGCCCGTTTCTACCTTCAAGCCACTGCCTGCCATCACCAGCTGGAGATCCGTCTGTCTTGTCAACCACCACCATCCAAATCTACAATAAACCTTTACAAGGCAGGGTGGACCCATTAGTCTGTGTTGTTTTAAACCAAATTTGGTTTCTAGAATCCCCTTGTTGCAGCTGAAAACAAGACTGAAAATCTGTTATTGTCCAAGTCTGGTAAGCCAGTGTGAATCGGAGCCTTAATTTCTTATTCTTAGCTGACAAGACAGGCGCCTGGTTTGGTCTTTCCTTTTGGAGCGCATCTGCTGGAAGGTTCACCGCGTTGTGAGGTGAGGAATTGATTTCTGCACAATGTCAGCGCTCATTTGAGCTACTGATGTCATCTTGAACCAAATCCACCGCTTTTGCTCAACAATGAATCTTTGTCCATGCATGTGACAAGAGATAGCTATGTGTGAAAATCTAAGACCATGAGTTTAAAACATACTCAGACCAGCCCATCTGAGTATTATGTCACATTAATGCGCTTTCTTTCCCCTTTCTGATATAAAGTTTGAATTCCAGCAAGTTGTGCTTACCACATCTAGATGTTTATGTTAAAAATATATATCACTGGAGCTGGTCATTGAATTGTAAGTCTGAAGTGTTTCCACCAAAGCCTCGAAAGTCTAATATCAAAAGTAGAAGTCTCAAGTTGAGTCAAAGTCATGAACTTTTCATTTTGACTTTTAATCAAGTCATTTAGCTAAATATGTAATTCATTCAGAGTAATATGTGAGATTTTTAAATGATTTTAAAAGCCCTTTCTGTTTGCCAGAACAACCAGCAAGAGGAAGCAAACTTAAAAATCATGTTGCTTTTTGTAGTAAATATTAACAGAAACAAAACCTCCAGGAAATCTTACTGAACCTCTCCTATGCATTGTGACGCAGTGCTGTGCTGTATAGTAGAAACTAATTCAGAGGCTCCATCCAAATACCTATAGAGCAAGGACTCTAGCCAAAGCGGAGGTGCGTCATCAGTCGCCATGATCAGTGCTGTCTGAATAGTGCAGTCAGTAAGGAAACAGGTAGGAAAAGGAGCCTGTATGCTTCCTGCGGCGGCTAGGTTTGCCTAGGAACCCTGAGACATCCCTTACCAGTGATAAGAAGCCTTAAGGTATCCCACAATCCTTTGCGTGACATGATGTATCAGCACAGCTCCCTCACGGAAATCAACGAAAATGTCCGGAGAGAAGAGAATATACACTTTGTAGCTCATTTTCGGAAGGCTGTAGACCCGGATTTGACTCAGATGTGAATGTGTGTTTCTGTCACGTAATGACGTCGCAGTTAAAGGCTGTCCGAATTCAGCACAGCAGTCTAAAGCTCCTTTCCTCCCCATGATAGAGTTCTTACTGTTGATCCCGTGAAAGGTCAAGGAGCAGGAGCTAGGAGCTATTGTTAAGGGTATTTGGATGGAGCCTGAGACTGAAATAAATGCTGTCACTTACTTTGATGGTGTAAAGGGTGTAGGGGTGCGAGCCAGTGCCGCGATGTTCCTTGGCTGTGATGGTCCCCGTGATGCGGAGGTTTTGGATGATGACTGGTCCTTCTGGGCTGCTGAGGGGCTCAAAACTGAACGTTGACATGGGAGAACAGCCCTGCAGCGGACTAGCCACAAGCAGCTCGTTGGCATTCCCCATTCCAGTCGGCTCTACACCCAAGACAAGGTCCCTGCTTTGGTTTACTGGAGGGGAACTGTTTTCTCTTTTCAGATCCTGAAGGCTGTTGGTACTGCATGTCCCCTCAGTGCCCCTAACTGAGGACAGACTCCTGCCTCTAGGATTGTCCACTAGGGCTGAATTCACCAAGACCTTAGGGCAAGATCCATCCACCGGACTCGGGGACACCTCCTCCAAGTCTATCCCGTTGTTGTTCTCAGCCGTTGGGGTACAATCTCTGGGTCTGTCGTATAAAGAATCTTCTTGACTTATTGTGAGCAAGGAATCTGTGGAGCTGGGCTTATAGTCTGCCAAAGGAGAATCCGGGTCAGAGTCAGTTTCTTGGTAAAACGGGTTGGACTTTCTCCCTCTCATGTAACACCTTAAAAAGGGTCCGGTAGCTTCATCTTCTTCAGAGAAGGTGTGTTGAAACTTCACCTCCTCGGAGTCAGTCACGTCACAGGCATCAGGCTCAGGCACGGCTGCTTCTGTGTTATCGGTCCGCTCCGCCTCTGCTCTTTGTGGCGGTGCCTCACTGTTCGCCTGAGATAAACGTCCATCCTGTTGAGGCGGAGCTGTCTCTGGTTGAGCAGCGGGTAGTGGCAGGGTGAAAGCCTCCGGTACGGATGCTACCGTCTCCGGCGGCGCGCCGGACTTATCGAGGATTTCTATCACCAGCAGGTTTAACCAGTCAGGGTCCGACAGTTTGGCAACCAGAGGGAGAAAGACGTTACAGGTGATGAGCTCTCCGACAACGAGCCGCCCCGTGTGGCTTTCTAAATGCGGCGACGGCACCAGGACGTGCAGCAGCAAATCCACGACGGCTCGAATATAGTTGACCTCGGCTGCGTCATGGCTCATGGCAACGTGAGGTGTGACAATAGAGGAATAGGCCTTCCACAACTGCTCGCTCTCACTGGGACTTTTTTCTTTCGCCAGCTCCTTGGCTCTGTGATAATCCTGTAGGTGGCTGCCCACCAGGTTCAGGACCTTCTGCGTCAGTTCCTGAGAGAGTACAAACCGTTACATGTCCTGGTGATGACGCTGTGTGGTTGGCAGAATCTGAATGCACCACGTCTAATGTTGTAACACCTTCTTACCTGCCTGTCAACATGTCTGGCGCGTCGTTTCAGCTCCATGGCCATAGAGATCATGGCCTCCTGAACTTCCGTTTCAAAACCGCTCTCTGTGGACACAGTGGAGTACCACGAAGTGACAAAGTCTCTAATTATTTTCCTCACTGTGTTATGGATCTCCTGGTCCAGATTTTCTTCATCCTCTGCAGATGACTGAACCTAGAACGTAGCAGGGAACAAATGATTCTACTTTTGACAGGCCAATAAACTAACCAAACACGTTTGATAAGAAATGACCACATTTAACAGCGACCATTACATTTAGTGTCGCACTCACCTGTTCCAGGTTGATGAACCTCTCCAGGTGAAGCACGCTGTTGGACTCCAAGATAGCCTGTGAGCCGAACCAGCCTCCCAGCACCAGCAGCAGGCTGGTGAACACACACAGGAGCCAAATATTGACCAGCAGGTGGAAAAGCACGAGCCAGGCCAACAACACACCAAAGCCCATCAGGCTCCTCTGTCCCATCACATCCGCCATGGCCCTGAGCGCCCTCCCAGAGAGAAGCAGGGATCATACACGCCAGGAAAACAGCCCACCTGGAACAGGAAAGACAGTCCAGGTTAAAGACGCAGTGACCCTCCTATCCATCGCTCATTGGTGTAATTATTTATACCGTGGGACAAGCTTCATGGGTACTGCAGTGGCTTAGTTTTTCACAGGTACATAAATGTTGGGTTTTTATACACTTTGTGGCGTACGTTTTTTTTGTGACTGCGGTTCACATTGTGGTTAAATTACTATATATGATGATCAGTTGTATATGAAATAACTGCAAATATTTTATGTCAAAAAGTGTATTTTATAACTAATGAAATATGCAGTATGGTCATCGTCGGGTCCAACCGACGCCACTCTCTGTCAATCTGATCTGTAGGGAGGATGGACATCGCTGTCTTCATTTGTAATGGCCACTTGTTAGCTATGTAATGCACTAAGCAGTGCAGTGAAAAGGTGTTTGCCTTCGTACAGATTTTTTTTCCAGTTTTCCTTTTTTTGAAACATTTTCAGACAATCAAACAAACTTTAATATCAGACACAGACAACCTGAGTAAATACAAAATGCACTTTTTAAGTGATGTTTTTATTGATAAAGTGGGAAAAAGCTATCCAACCAAGTCCAGGCCTGTGGACATATCACCCCACTTGTAGAAACATGAATTACCTGTGATGTTTTTATGGCTTGATTTTAAATCACCCAGGCCTGAATAGTGCCTGACCTGTTGAGTCAAGAAATCAATTACATAAGAACCTGTTATACAACATTAAGTGGGCTAAAAAAGATCTCAGAAAGCAACACATCCTGCCATAATCTAAAAGATTACAAACCCTTCCCTAAGTCCTCAGGACTCCAGCTCACCACAGTTAGAGACATCATCCATAAATAGTGAGAGCACGGAACAGTGCAGAACCTTCCCAGGAGAGGACCACCAACCAAAACTACTTCAAGACTGCATCACCACAAGATACCCGAACAGCATCTGAGGCTCTGCAGGCGGCCTCACTTACTTCAGAACAGGTCAGTGTTCCTGATTCTAGAATAAGAAAAACAAACACCATACCAATAGCCAAAACATGGTGGAGATAGGCTGCTAAGAGGGGCTACTTAACTTATTCAGGACCTATAATACCTGGTGTAATGGTCCATGGCAAAATATCTAAAATAAAATTTATCTTCAAACAGAGTGCCCAGCCATCAGTTCATGGCCATATGCACAAGCACAGTTGGGTTATCCAGCAAAATAATGATCCAAAGCCTAGAAGCAAGTTCGCCTATGAAAGGCTCCAAAACCTCCAAAACAAATACCGCAAAAAGGGAACAAAGAGCCACATTTTCTTCAAATGAGTGCATTTGCCCTTAATTTGAGCAGATAAATAAGATTATCTGCCAATAGAATAAGTATTCTGACCCCTAAAATAAGATAATTAGATATAATGAATTTGAAATGAGATGATGATGGGTTTTTTTCCTATTTTAAGCACAAAAAGCTCATTCCATTGGCTGTAGATTTAAACTTGCTTGCTCATATCTAGGACAAATACACTCATTTCAAGAACATTTTACTTACTGTTAGTTCACTTTTTTTAGTGAAGGCGTGGAAGTGGCCTAATCAAAGTTTGAGCTTAGCTCCCACAGAAATGCTTAAACCTGCTGGTAATGATAGACAGTCCCTCCAGTGCGGCTGAATTAAAACAGCGACAAAGAAGACTCGTTGCTTCTGAGAGAGAAGTGAGACCTAGCTACTTAGGAGGTTTAGAAGGAAACCACATTTTCAAAGAGAGCCAGGCTGGTTTGGATAACTTTTTTAAACTTAATAAATTAAATCAACATTTGAAAACAGATCTTTGTATTTACTCAGGTCATCTTATTCTGACACTGCTTTTTTGCTTGCGAAAACATGCGTGTCCAAAAAGTAGAAACAGAAGCATTGTACGGGGTTTAGCAAATGGGTGGACACATGCTTGGTATTTAATGTAACAAACGAGGTTCTCAGGGCCCGGTTGCGTTGCGTTGTTATGAGAACATAGTTCTGTCTGTAAACATTCCTCTGCCTTTTAGATTAAATATGGAAAAGTATGGTTACGGTTTGAAGAGTCTTTTTATTACTACAGAAGTCTACAATGCAAACACCACATTATCAGATAAAAGAACCAGGGGAGGCTGCGAACAGGCAGATAATTCCAACAGTGCCCAGCTTGCTTCAGGACGTCTCATGAGAAGGAGCGCTACAGAGTTATGTTTCCACCGGCACAGAGCTTGTTCAGAACTGGCAGCAGGAAGGTCCGTGGGCATATGAACACAGGAAGAGCAGCAATGGAGCACCCAAGAGAAAAGCATCAGCCACAGACTGCATTCTGCCAGATGTACTAGGATGGGCAGCAGGAGACAGGTGCAAAGTTATTATTTCCTCTGATCAGTCCTCCTGCTGCCTGTGTCTAGGACACGTATGTCCATCTGTTCCAAGAATAAAGGATGAAAGCCATCTTTAGTCCAAAACTGAAGCATCCTCATACAATCCATGTGTGGGCTTCCTCATAATTGTGGTGCAAGATCGCTGCTATGTTGAGTTGGTTGGTGACAGAGGATGAGATGGAAATAACTTTAATCATCATTGATCCTTTAAGAGCAGTGAAATATTACTTTATTGAAGAATCAGATGTTGAATTCAGTTTAGCTTGGCGTTGAAACACCGATTCCCCCTCTACTCGGCCACACATATCCCCCCAGGAGATGCTCCTGTGACGGGCTGCTGGTTCTTAGGAGCAGCCGTGGCTCCTGGCCCGCTAACCCTGCCGACACTAACTCCAGACCCCGCGCTGAAGCGCCTGAGGGCCGGCGGGGAGCACCGGACGGTGGTGCCTCCGTCACAGAGCCCCCGCAACGACCAGAGAGCCTTCGCGTTACAGCGCAGTCTGAAACGACGACATGACAGCTGGCGTGTTTTCCCAACGCGATCACGAACCCGACACACGTCATCACGCTAAATCAACATGCTAAAGCCACGGCCACGCCATTAGCAGAGAGGAGACACGCTCAGCAGGAACACGTCAGCGATCAAAGAGCAGAAAAGCTTTGCAACCTGTGCGATCTGTCATGGCACTGGGAAGCCGCTTGATGACATTTTTTTCGTCAGTGTTTACTTCCTGTTCTTCTTCTTCTTTCTAATTATGGTGGGCTGCAAACAGCTTATAGGTACCGCCACCTACAGACATTGGTGTGTAACATCATCTATAGCTTCCACCCGCTAAATTCTGTTCATTAGTTTTGTGTTATGCCTAAAAATGAATAATGCTATCCTAATTGTACGGGTTTTCTCTTTGTCCCCTTCATTTGCCCGTATTCCTTCCAGACCCCATTCTTTTCCTGCCTTTCTTACGACTACAAGCAGTCTTCCTCTTTCATTTCTGTACATTTCACAGTTCAAGAATATATGATCTACGTTTTCTTTTGCTCAACATCCCTCACATTTATCATTGTCTTTCCTCCCAATCATATACAATTTGTCTTTAAGATAAGTATGTTCTACCCTTAGTCTCACCATCGCTACTTCTTCTCTTCTATTTCTCTCACTAAAAGTCCTTATTGATGCAGATTTTTGTACTTTATATAAATTTCTTCCTTTTTTATCTTTTTTATCACCTCTTTTGCCAAATTTCTATTTATTTGCTTTTGATAATTGATTTACCCTCCCCTTTTCCAACAGGAATAATAATTGTTATTGCCTATTTTAAAGCCCCTTAAGCCAATTTATCTGCCAATACAACTGAACATCTATACCACCCCATATAACCTAAGTAAACTGCGTTGAATTTCTAATAATAAGTCTTTTCTGTTGTCTCCTGTCCCTTGAATACTTTCTATAACTGCCCTCGAGTCCCTATCTGGCCTAACCTCCTCCACCCACTGTAAACTTATTATTACTGCTACCATTTCTGCCAGGAAAACTGGTAATTGATCTGATAATCTCTGAGATATACATATTTGAAACTCTGGTATATAAATTGTTATTCCCACATACCCTTTTGTGTTTTTAGAACCATCTGTGTAAATTTTAAGGTAATTTTAATATGGGTTTCTAAGATATACATTTGTTTTTATACCTACTTTATTTAGCTTCCAAGTGTTTCAAAAACCCTCATGTCCACTTTTGCCTCAGGATATGACCATGGAGGAATGGCCCTGATTGGATTGGATCGAACTATGATATTTCCTTTTCTAATCCATATATTTTAGCCAGATTGCTTATTTTCCATATAAATCCATTTCCTTGGATTTTTTGAGGAACTCCCAACAGTTTTCTAATATTCTAAAGGTTATATTTCCTTCCTTATTACTTCTGAGTTTTATCCAATACTTTTGTGATACTGTTACTCTTCTAATTTCCAGTGGGGTCTCACCACTCTCTACTAGTAAAACATTAATGGGAGTTGTTCTGTCCGCTAAAACAACAGTCTGTCTGTTGTTTTAGCTGCAGCTCCATATATTATACTACCATAATCTATTGATGACCTCATTAGTGCCATATATGTGTTTAGCAGTGATTGCCTATCTGCACCCCAATTGCTTCCCGCAACAGTTTTCAAAAGGTTTATGACTTTTTTACATTTAGTTTCTAAATGTTTAATATGAGTTTTCTATGTATATGAACTAACCATAACTCCAAATATATTTAAATTATGTTACTATTTCTGATGGCTGTCCATATAATGTTATTTTCCCTCAATAAAATTTTCTCTTATTTGTAATTGACATAAAACAGGACAGTCACCGGCTAAAGGCTCATGGGAAATGTTGTTTGTCAACCACACCTCTGGCTGCTTCAGCTTAGCAACTGAGAGCCACTTGATGTAATGACATTCTTGACTTTACAATGAGTAGCATTGGATTTGGACTCCATATTCAAGTAGTTTAATTTGATTTATTATGTTGCATCGTGTTACTTTAAATATATTGATAAAAAAATCAATATAGTAATATATTACACCTGGTCTGACGTTCTGTTGACTGTGAAATCATCCAGGGAGGACAGATCACCGACTATTACCATCTAATGTAGAACAGATTACTAGATCAATGTGTGCTTCTGTGCTTTTTGTCTGTCTTGTTGTGTCTCTGCTCTGTCTTCTGTAACCCCCAGTCGGTCGAGGCAGATGACCGTTCATACTGAGCCCGGTTCTGCTAGAGGTTTTTCCTTCCCGCTAACGGGTGTTTTTTCTTTCCACTGTCGCTTCATGCTTGCTCAGTATGAGGGATTGCAGCAAAGCCATGGACAATGCAGACGACTCTCCCTGTGGCTCTACGCTTCTCCAGGAGTGAATGCTGCTTGTCGGGACTTTGATGCAATCAACTGGTTTCCTTATATAGGAACATTTTTTGACCAATCTGTATAATCTGACCCAATCTGTATAATATGATTGAACCTAACTTGTAAAGTGCCTTGAGATGACATGTTTCATGAATTGGCGCTATATAAATAAAATAGAATAGAATTGAATTGAATTGAATTGAATTGAATATTTTAAAACCAAGGATACAAGTTGGAACTTTATATTTGTGTTTTTTGTCACTGTGACCGACTGCTCAATGATTCTCACTGACTGGTCTGAAAAGAAGACATGAACAGCAGGTCTACCCACCATATTCTCATTAAACCAACAGCCACACTATCTTCAACAAAGTACTTCCATGTACAGCTGCTGATCATTTATTAGAATATCATGAAAAAGTAGATTTTGTTCAGTAAATCCATTCAAAAAGTGGAACGTTTCTATAATATTCATTCATTACACACAGACTGATATAAATCAAGTGTTTATTTTGTTTTAATTTTGGTGATTATAACTGAGAACTGATGAAAATCCCAAATTCAGTATCTCAGAAAATTAGAATATTGTGAAAAGGTCCAATACTGAAGACACCTGGTTCCACTCTAATCAACTAATTAACTCAACGCACCTTCAAAGGCCTTTAAATGGTCTCTCAGTCTAGTTCTGTAGGCGACACAATCATGGG
Organism: Fundulus diaphanus; assembly: GCA_037039145.1. Lineage (NCBI taxonomy): Eukaryota > Metazoa > Chordata > Actinopteri > Cyprinodontiformes > Fundulidae > Fundulus > Fundulus diaphanus. Next base: position 49,180,776 of record CM073124.1, on the reverse strand, counting down.
GAAGACTGCTGACTTGACAGTTGTCCAAAAAACGACCACTGACACTGTGCACAAGTAGGGCAAGACACAGAAGGTCATTGCTAGAGGCTGGCTGAACACAGAGCTCTCTGTCCAAGCACAGAGAGCTGAAGGGAAGGAAAAGATGTGGTAGAAAAAAAGCCTCCAAGCAACAGGGATGACTGCACCCTGGAGAAGGTTGTGAAAATAAAACCATTAAAAATGTGGGGGAGAGTCACCAAGAGCTGGAGTCTGTGCTTCAAGAACCACCAGACGTATGCAAGATATGGGTTTCAGCTGTCACATTCCTCCCCGATGGTCGCCAGGGTGATGTGTATCACAGATTAACACATAAATTGTGACAAGATGTGAGCTAATCACAATGATTGCTGTAAACATTTAAATACTGTGATGGTACCCGTGCGTGATCCTGCACGGTGGATGTGGCATTACTGGGCGACCTTGCAAACGGGAGAATTAGGAGAGAACGCGTTTTCAGAGGTCAGAGATTTTCTGGCCAATGATAACGACTCGCTAATATGCAGGTTTAGACTTCCAAGAGCAATGGTTCTGAAAGTGTTATATCATCTGAGGACGGTGGGCAAGATCATCAAAGGCATGTGGTGTGCTGCACAACCTGGCACTGAGGCATGGCATCCATCTCACTTGACCCACATCCCCCTCCCCGACAGGAGGGACTTAAACGCGGAGCACAGCTCTGTCAGGATGTCATGCAACGTTCAAGACAGCAATAACATTCACTTTTTAACAAGCTCTTTTAATGCGTTTGACATGTCAAACACAACATCACACAAATTACTCAATGCTCTTCCAATTTATTTCAATTCATCAAGTGTTTCTGATTTTGCAGAACAGCATTCGTCAGCACCCGTCCTCCTCCAGATGTACCATGTGCTTGGGGAACATTGGTGCTGAGGACAGCCAGACCATTGGTACCCATTGCTTCCTCACTCGGACCCTCCTCGTCACCTGCTGACTCAAGAGGACAACATATTAGCCCAATGTGCTTTTAGCTCTGATTTACACGTTCATTAAAGACCTTTCTGTGAAATTTCTCCTTTTCTCCATGGTGGCCATAGTTAACCATGAAATAATATTGATCAACTGATTCATTTAAATAGGGTTAGAAAAAGCCCAAACAGAGACATGTCATTTGCCTGTTTCAGTTTTTACTAAACTAAATACATAAAAGGAAATTAAAAAAATAAATTTTAATGGGAAAATCAACACAATGCATCTACATGTGCTGTCTTGTTTCACTTTAATGAGTAGCTCTAGTCAGTTTTCTCACGGTGTTGAGAGAACGGACCTTATGGCTGACTTAAGTCCAAAAGTCTGGTTTGATTAGCATTCTCAGTGTTTTCCCATAGATACCTAATCTGAATTAAACCATGACCCATGACCTCAGGGATTTCTGGTTTTGCCTTTTCTTGCCAGCATTGACCGTTCTGGAATCTGTCAAACCCTGCAGAGCAGAAAGTTAGTCTGGTGTCTTTTTGTAGGAGGTTTCTCCTAATGCTACAGGTCATTTAAATAATATTTATTGTCAGGTTTCTGTAATATCGAAGCATCATTTTAAATATTAAATCAGTGGTTGTTACAAATATTTACTCAGTACTTGAGTAGCCTTCTTATCAAATACTGTTTTTCTCTTGAGTAATTTCTTGGTTGGGTACTTTTTACTTTGACTTGAGTAAAAATATGTTGAAATAGAGCTTCTCTTACTTGAATTTCTGACTACTCTACCCACCTCTAGTAATATCCAAAGAAAAACAAAAAACAGACAAAATTATTAAGTTTAAAAGTATTTTCCTTCTTTAATGGAAAATGGAAAAGTATCAAAAGCTGCAAAAACCTGCTTGTATAGATGCACATAGCCTTAGTCTCTGTTAAAGCATTGGTCCTGTTTCAGGATTGAATCTTTTTTTGTTCAGTCTGTCACAACATCACACACGGATTTTGCGATATTTGCGCACGCAACCTTGGAAAAGTTCTCCAAATCTAACTGCAAGAACATCTGATGTCCTTAGACGTCTTCATCTTGATTTACCATCAGACTTATGTTCCTTGCTTTAACTAGGCCATTCCAGAACTTGAATATTGGGCTAAAGAAACCAACACCACCCATCCCCAGACCTTGATGCTGACATCATTGTGTTTCACTGATGTTCGTTGAAGTACAGTGTCGTTTTTGTGACCAACACATCTTTAGGAATTTGGACCTAAATGATCAGGATTGTTTAGAAACCTTTTAGTATGAGTTTGGGAAGCTTTAGTAAGACCTGGATGTTTTATGTGGAAATGAAGGCTTCTGTCTTGCTACCTCATTCCTTAGTCACACAGAAACGACTGTACTTCCTGCGGAGGATGAGGAGAGCCCATCCTCACGACCTTCTACAGAAGCACCATAGAGAGCATTCTGACCAGCTGTCTCTCTGTGTGGTGTGGAGGTTGCAGTGCCTCCGACTGGAGGAACGTGAGGAGAGTGGTGAGGACAGCAGAAGGGATCATCGGGGCTCCTCTTCCCTCCATCAAGGACATCTCATCTCAGCGCTGTGTGTCCCGAGCCCGTAACATCATCAGGGACCCCTCACACCCCCACCATGGACTGTTCTCCCTGCTCCCCTCTGGGAAGAGGTTCCGCAACATCCGCTGCAGGTCCACCAGGTTCGGCAAAAGCTTTTTCCCTGTTGCCATCAGACTGTTGAACTGCTGAAGCCACAAAAAATGGACTCTGTACCACATTTTTATATTTGCACATTTGCACATATGCCATCAGACTGTTGAACTGCTGAAGCCACAAAATGGACTCTGTACCACATTCGTATATTTGCACATTTGCACATTTGCACATATGCCATCAGACTGTTGAACTGCTGAATCCACAAAATGGACTCTGTACCACATTTGTATATTTGCACATTTGCATCATTGCATCCTTATCTAGCATTACAAATGCTGCCGAACTCTCAGTTTCTAAAATGCATTCTTGCACAGATGCCCTTTGCACAATCATTTCTGCACATACAATCGTTTTTTTTAATAATACTCACCTGTACACTGTGATCACACACTGTCTATTTCTCCTGCATCGTTTACATTTAAACTGTTTACTATAAATCACTGCTGCACCTTATCCTGTAATTTACTGCAATTTAATGTAATTTTTCAAGCTGTATGCAAACAAAATTTCGTTCTGTACGCACTCTGTGCATACAAAATGACAAATAAAGTTGACTAAGTCTAAGTCTAAGTCTAGTCCAAACACACTGAGAATGTGGGAGATTGTTATCTTATGTAGAACACGACCAGTACCAGCTGGAAATCCTATTGGTAGCCTCCCAGGCCAGGTTCCATCTTTTTTTTTTTATCAGTTTTGAGAATTTTCCACATCAGTTGTCATCTCTTCTGTCCGGTCATTCATTGTGGTCTCCACCATGCTATGGCATGGACAGCACTAGTAAGATGTTTACACACACTCATTATGGGCCTAGATGTTGATTTAATTTAAGCCTTTTACAAATGCAGATTAACCAAACTGTTTTTCTGGGCGAAACGATAATACGACAAACCTTTTGATCCTTTGGAATCTCTCTGCAAACTATGACTTAGCTGAGCTAAAGCATGCAAATGTCTTGCAAGTCCCAGTGAGACAGCTGCACTTTATTTCTTCTTCAGCAGATTTGGCAGTAATTGGTGTTAGGTGTAAACCTAAGAGGATCGAAGGTGATTTTGCAAGCCATTTGTTTCAGGGTGTGCCTCTTCTGCCACTAGGTCACTGCGAGCCTTTAACTTCAGCCATTTTGTCTCAACAGTTTTGTTTGCTTGTTTGATATCTTTACAGTCGGCATTCAGAATGACAAAAAGTATTTCACATTAAATGTAAAAACGTTTTGCCATTTTTTGTGGTTTTATTTACAAGATACAAAAATCCTATATACATTGTAAATTGAGCTTTGTCTTTGCAAACCCAGCACACTGCTCTGATTCTTCACTGATGACAAACAGCTACTGAGAGGTACAGCAAATGGACTTTAGTAGAACAATCATTGCAAACACAGAACCAAATCTACAACAGAGAGACTTAAAAAGAAAAGAATCAAGGGACTCTGAAGGCCTAGTGCATGGGGCGGTAAACGTTTCAATACAAAGAGCCATTTTTGCCATAGCACTCAAAGCAGCACCGTGTAAGTTTTTACCCAAGTATTAGCTTAATTAAAGATATATTAAATGATTCTTCAGGTCAATATATGTATGCTCTGTGCGGACTGCCCTTCTCAAAAAGTCTCCTAACTCGAGAAAAGCGTATCCGTCGCTGAATGATCTACCCCCAGTAGATCAAAACATTCTCCTGCTAACAGCATTTTAAAGTTATGAGTTACTTACTTCTTCACTAGACATATTTTTTAATCTTTACAGATAGGCACATACGAGGCAACGGGTGAGAAGGGAAAGGAGGGGCCAGGTTATAGCTGGAGTGAAGGTAGAGAGAGGCGTGGCTTGACACACATCTTGTTTTGGTCTAGGCAGTGCTCAAGCACCACCTAGTGGTGAAATATCACTTATTGCTCCTTTAATCGAGAGGGGTGAATGTGGCATTGTCTTTACAAGTAACTCCATAACTTCTCAATCTACTGGACTAAAGTGGTCTGCTATCAAATTCCAAAACATGGAGGGAAACTGCTTAATTTTGCAACAGTGTAGTGTTGCCAGTGGCCTTCAGGGGCACAAAACCTGGAAGTCACAGGTCTAGTGCCCCTAGTGGCTAAAAGCTGCTTTAAGTTAAGTTATGTCTTAAAAAAACGACATGCCGCTTCTAAAAAGTTACGTTTTTAATTAATTGATTAATTAAATACTCACAATGTAAAATAAGTTTGTCACAATTTGTAAAAAATTAGGAACAGTTTTATTGGTAGTTTTGGAGTTATAAAACAAAGTTTTAAGAATGACAGAATGAAAGCCTTTTCTTGAATGGGATGTTTCAAATTAATGGAATAAAAAGAAAAATAATAAATTATTTGCAACCTAAAGACAAAAAAGCTGAATAGCAGAATGCTTCTCATACCTTTAATGTTTTCCTGTCATGCTTACAGATGTTCTGTGAACACCTTCTCATTACATTGACAGATAAGAAATTCTGCTTGGTTCTTGATCATTATTGGTGAAACTAATTAGAAACCACTCCATAGGGCCTAAAGAGGCATGCACGGCTCCTGAGTCACAGGTACCCCTGGCCTAGTCAAAGTCCAGGCTTCAACCTGATTGAAAAGCTCTGGTGGGACGGGAGGTGAGCAGAAACCAATGTCGGTGAATCTGAATGAACTGAAGCAATAATGCAATTGATAAAATCTTAAACAAACTATCTCCCTCAAGTCTTTTGTCCTAAAGATGGTTCTACTAGTTAATGAATCCTGGGGTGTGCTTAATTTTTATATCCTTTTTTTGTTCAATAAATAAAAATTATGATGAGGATACGAATAATTTTACAACCCGGGACCAGATAAATTTTTATTATTCCCAGACATGTAAAATCTTGGAATTGAAAGAAGGTGTACTTTCTTTTCCCCGTGACTGTACATTAGAAAATCCACTACATTAGCCTGGTCTTAAGATTTGTTTCCTTGAGTTTCACGCCTGAAGTCAGGAAAATGAAACTCCAGTCCTCCTTTTGCTTTCATTTTCTACAGTATATAAAAAACATGTGTTTCCTGCCCTGTGGATAGCAAACAGAAGAGTCCATTCTCCACGTTCTGTCACTGGTAAGTAAGGACCAATTCATTTTAAAACTTTGTGAACTGACTGTTAAGGGAAAATGTGGCTGTAAGCTGAGCCTGAGCATTTTTTTTTGGATACTTCCGAATGAGCACTTTCAGGTCAGATCCTGAGATGAGGGAAGATGGAGGAAATGAGGTGTGCTGATGGCTGGTATACCCTCACTAATCTGATTTGTTCAGTGTGGTTGACTCTCGAGCCGGTGTGGGAAAATAGTTCTGGAAGACCTGAGGTTCCATCATAAAAATGACCTTGTGGGCAGAGTGGCATGTCCCGTGCTCCCCAGGTTTTCCAGTCAGCCTCACAGTTCTGATACTTTAGCCTCACTGGCGACTCGGGGTCATTTCTGCTCAGTCATGCCTAGGTCTGCAACAACTTATAATACATTCCCTTTAACAGAGGTGAGTCAATGCAGCTATGAAATTGGCAGTACGTTTTCATTTTTTATTTAAAAGAAAAATGCAGTAATTTTAAGGCTTTGATTCAAATGTAGTGCATTGTGTGAGTGTATGTTTTTAACAAAATACGTCTAATTTAGTTAGACATCTGGATTCTCTCTGTGTGAACCTAAACCATGCTTGTATTTGTTAGGTTTCTGTTTCCTCTCTTAGCATCCGGAACCACAGCAGAAGCACACGGTCCAGTCTGTGGGGTTCTGTTCTCCAGATCATGCCTCACATGGCACTGTGCAAGTTTGGTAAGTTCTGAACAGGTGGCTCATAAATGTAACGGCTATACTCAGACGTGACATCGTTTGTCATGGCTCATCACTTTGTGGTGTTTAAAGTAAGGGAAACAAACTGAAAGTGGATGGTTTCATTTGGTGCTCAAAGAGGACGACTTGGCTTGTTATTTTCTCGGTCTCTCAGCTCCGCTGGTTCTGGTGGGAGTTGTGGTTTTTGCAGCAAGCAGAATCACGGGAGACCCTCTCTATGAGTGCCTCCAAGACACTGACTACAGCGAGCTCCTGGACATTGTGATGAAAGGTCTCCCTGCAGCTGAGACGCCTCGGCACGTGGCAGTCATCGGCGGGGGCATGGCTGGACTGACTGCTGCGAAGGTCTTAGAAGATGCAGGACATAAGGTTGTCTATCTGGGGAAACGACCTGTTAAAATGCAGGTAGGGTGATTGCGGATGATGTTCCCATGGTGATAAGTATGTTTCTTTATATATGGATTAAAAAAAAGGTGACCATAATAGAAGCCAGTGAGCGTGTCGGAGGACGGGTGGAGACCTTTAGGAACAGAAGAGAAGGCTGGTATGCTGAAGTGGGAGCCATGAGGATCCCAAGCTTCCATAAGTGAGTAGCAAAATGAGCGCTCCAATGCAGCAGGTGTGTACAGGTATTAATGCTGGCAATGGGCCATTGTTAAATCAAAGTTTTCCTGGAGAGGAGCGATGCAGCTGTATTTATGAGTGGAAAAACACAAATAAAGCTTTTTCCCCTTAACTCTGACGTATTGTCCCTTTACAGGAATCCTCTCCTCTTTTTATTCTATAGATGAAAACAACCGCGCTAAGAGGAAGAATGAGAAAATATTTTATGGAATACTGAAATGATAAATGTATGGTAAACAAACAACAACAAATCCGATGTATCAGGGTGTAATGAAACCTGGTTTTCTCCTTACGTGATTCAGAAAGGATTTAGCGCGTTTCATAGTGACATTACTTACTAAACGAAGCAAAGCCCACCTCCAAGGGCTGTTGGTAAAGCTAAGTCGACCCTCGCTGCTTCTGGAGGATTAAAGAGGGAACGCAGAAGCCAGGAGCTACTAATCAGATGCACTTTATTAGCTGAGCATCACATAGCATTGGAGGCTCTGTTAAAGCAGGGCATTTTGCTGTTTTTATACAGTTTTTATATTTCAATTAAATGTCATCCAGCACCTTAAGTTTAACCTGAACTGGAAGGTGCAAGCAGTGAGGCAGAAAAGCAAAACTCCCTACAGTGATCTGAGACACTGATCATCAGTCATATATATATATATATATATATATATATATATATATATATATATATATATATATATATATATATCAACTTCAAGCTATACTGCTAAAGGTTCTACGCCTATTGGACCATGAGGTGCACTTAGTTTTTTACATAAAGTGAATAAAAGTGAATGAAGACAGAATTGAGCCATATAATTTAAAAAGGCTGTATTTTCTTTTCTTTTGTATAACAATATACTGTCTGATTAGTTAGACATGTCATTAGATATGCCATCTATTACTGTTTTTTCACTGATTTTTCACTTTTTATAGACCTCAAAAGAATAAAGGAAAATCTCTCCAACATAGACATTATGAAAAGCTAACACAATACGGTTGTTTTTTTTCACAGGATTCTACTTTCCTTTATCTCCAAATTAAAAATTCCTCTGAATCACTTCATCCAAGACGACTTCAACACCTACTACTTGGTAAACGGAAGGCTGCACAAAACCTATGCTGTGGAGAATAACCCCAGTGTGCTCAACTACAGCCTGAATGACAGAGAGAAGGGGAAATCAGCTGCCGAACTCTTCAGTCAGACACTCTGGAAGGTCTGTAGACATTCAGAGAACTGAAAATGGTCCTTGCTATGCTTGTTCCGGATGCATTGTTCAATGCATGTGTTGTAATCTGGGTCCAGGTGAGGGATGACCTTAAGGCACTTGGCTGCAGTGCCATGTTGACCAAATATGACTCCTATACAGTGAAGGTAAGACTTCAGTCAGTGCAGTGTTGGAATGGCAGAGGACATGGAGACTACAGTAACGGTCTGGGATCTGCAGGAATACTTGGTGAAGGAGGGCAACCTGAGCCGCGGTGCTTTGAGGATGATCGGCGACATCCTCAATGAAAACAGCCTCTTCTACACGTCCTTGATAGAGATGCTGTACATACAGGCGGACATCAATGACAACACAGAGTAAGATATTCCTTAGAGTTGCAGCGTTCCAGGGTCTGGTCCCAGGCAGTGGGAAAGTGAGCCAAAACTTGTTTAGAAAATTGAGTAACTGGGCAGGAGAAAATCAACAAAACATTGGGCTGGCTCATAAAAACACTCAAGAAAAAGCCTGCAAGGTTCAGCTGTATAGAAAAAAGGCCTTAGAGATCACTGGGGGTCGTGCTGCAAGACGGAGGAGAACTGGGTATCTGGGACTGTTAACAGCTGGCTGGGTTCAGGAGACACTGGGTAGGACTGAAGAAGACATACTGATCCATCAAGGATCAAAGTGAGGAAAACTGGAAGAGCTAAAGGGATGCAGTTCATTTCTTACTTTGTGCTTTTAGTCATTTAATAATAATAATAATTAATAATAAATAATTGAACTTTATTGATCTCACAATGGAGAAATTCACTTCTGCATCTTAACCCATCACCCTTGGGGAGCAGTGGGCTGCCACTGTGCGGCGCCTGGGGAGCAATCTGGGGTTAAGGGTCTTGCTCAGGGACCCAAGAGTGCAGGCGCTGGGGATCGAACCGGGTACTTGCATCCTTCTCAGAGCGCAAGCGCAAATGTCCTATAAGAGCTACCTCTTACAGGACATTTTGTCCCAACCATGCATCAATTATTCCTGCCTTGGGTTTGTAACGTCATAATTTGAAGGAATATTTTCACTGTAATCACAGTATTATCATTATAGTATTCTTCAACAGAGTTCTGTTCAGCTATTTTGGTTAAATCAGGGTTCATAGTCTTCCATAATTGCACAAGTTTACCAAACTGGCAAAAAAAAAAACACATGGATCAGAATCCCCATCAAAGAAACTAAGTTGTGCTCTTACCTGTCAGCATTTCACTGTGTACAATACAGCAAATATTTTCTCATCACTTCTAAGCCTTTCCTCTATGTATAGAGTGTCTATTATTGTATACTTCTAAGGGTGTGTATTTATGTATATATTTTTCAGTGACTTTTTCCATTTCTTTGAAAACATTTATTATTAACAGCATTTTCTGTAAATAATATAACAATTCCTCTGTACCATATTCTTTGTACATTCCTCCACTTTGTTATTCATGATTATTCAACATTTTCCCTATATTTATTTAATCTCAATAAAATGACCTTACCAAAGTCGTACCTTTAACCTCCCATTGAAACCAGTTAATGGATCATGACATTTAGCAGGGTTCACTCTCGTAATGATAATGGTGTAGAATGATCCCTTCAGGGCAAAGAAAATTTGTAATTTTTAATATTACCTAAAGCATCCCATTTTTTGCATCTTTGTAGCCCCAAAGCAGATTGGGACAAATATCTTTCTACTAGCATGAGTATGTCTCTAGCAGGGTAGCTAATCTAGATCCAGCGCTCACTTCTGTGCTCTTTCAGGTTATTTAGCCATGCCACATGCCCTGTTCTTGCCTCGTAGCTGACTTTGTCTGCTGGCTTGTGGTAGATAGATGATACAGCTGACCTTGCAGGGATTATTTTAAATCTATTCAAAGAACAAACATCACATATAACAAACAAAAAAAAACTGGGACAAGAAAAAACTGGTTTGTGAGTTCAGTCTTTACATGTTTAATCTCTTAAAATGCTTCAAAGAAAACATTTATATAGACTTTGCTTCTGTGTAATTTCTTCAGGTACTTTGAAGTGACAGATGGTTTTGACCACCTCCCTACAGCTTTCTACCAAGTGCTAAATGCCACGATCCTGCTGAACTCCAAGGTGAAGCTCATCAACCAAACAGGCGGGGCCAATGTGACTGTGACATATGAGGACAGGCGCAACGCTGGTTCTCTGTCAAACGTGACCGTGGACTATGCCCTTGTCACGGCTACAGCCAAGGCCACCCTCTTCATTGACTTCTACCCCCCGCTGTCCGGTGATAAGATGGAGGCCCTGCGCTCCGTTCATTATGCCAGCTCCACAAAGGTGGTGCTCAGCTTCAAGGAACACTTCTGGGAGCAAGAGGGCATCAGAGGAGGGAAAAGCATCACCGACCGGCCCTCCCGCTTCATCTACTACCCTAGCCACAGTTTCCCAGGCACCACTGCAGGGGCCCTCCTGGCTTCCTACACCTGCTCTGATGACTCCACCCTCTTCCAGGGGATGAGTGAAGAGGATCTGATGGCCGTAGCTCTGGAGGACTTGGTGAAAATCCATGGGGAGTATATCCGACCGCTATATACAGGGGGGCTGGTGAAGAAGTGGGGCCTGGACCCTCACAGTCTGGGAGCCTTTGCCCTGTTCACTCCGTACCAGCAGGGACACTACGCCCGAGAACTGTTCCAGAGGGATGGACGGGTGCACTTTGCTGGGGAGCACACAGCATTTCCTCATGGGTGGATTGAAACGGCTATGAAGTCGGCTCTCAGAGCAGCTAAGAATATCAACAGCTTGACTCTCTAACTTCATGCCTGTTAAAGGTTTTCTTCTACAAGTTCGCCTTTTTAAAATGTGTCCGATATCTTGAGCCCGGGTCTGCTCTCCAACCTGATGTGATGTCTGTTTTATTGTGATCTAGAGATTGTTGTTGGTCTTAGTATTAATGGTTTGACATTTCTCCACTTGTAGAAGACAAGCATTTGATTCATTCACTCAAAATCAGTGGTGGTTCCTGCATGAATGGATTCCCAAGCAAGCCCCTTCTGTCGCCCTTCAACACCCATTCATTTTTCTTCCCTTCATAGACGCAATGTTTTCAACTTTCCCAGCTGAATGTAGTTAAAGATAACTCCCAGTCAGTCTAGCTAAAGGAAAAGAAGACGTCTCAGGATAATTTCACATAGATGCCTCTCCCTATGTGGTCTGTGGGTGACAGCATACACACTCTTATCCTCCTATTTTAGAACCAACAAGCAGGGGGTGCCTTCTCAGTGCTCAGGTGCCAACTCCCTATCGGCTGTACATGCAAAAAAGCAAAAACTTGTTCTTGGTGCAGCTGACAGAGCAGTTCTAATTTTAATATGGTGCTCATGAACCCCCTTTCTAATGCCACCCTGGGCAACTACCCATATCAACAAAGGCCGCTGATCAAAATGAATTAATTGGACTGTCATGTCTAGTCAATTTTAAGGCATTTTAATCAACATGATTATAGCGTCAATTAATTTTAGCTCAACTTGGAAAATTTGCGAAGCAGGGAACATTATTATAAATATACATTTATTGAAATTGACCTATTATGAACGTTTTTAATCAGTATTTTGCTCATTTCAGCCACTTCATACTTGAGTAATTATGGCTTCTTTCCCCTCTAAACTGTACTTTAATTCAGTAACTTTAAATGAACATTTCTAAATTCAAACAGAGTTCTCAGGACAAACTCATAACTTCAACTGTTTTCATAACTAGATCCCCAGTGAACAGTAGTTAAGGAATCATGGTCATCTACAGCTTGTTTTTGAAGTAAAATGCTGTGACTCTTCTTTGCCTGCATTACACCATGAATTGTGTGTCGACTGACCTGAATAACTGACACCAAGTCATTCCCCTACGTTAATGTAGCAAATAAATGCATTACTTACTAGTTTTGAAGCACTGGTAAAATGCACTCATCATAGACACAGGTTTCATATTCCAAATGGTTTCAATTATTTAACTCGTTCTTTTTCTGGGATTGACAAAGTGCAACAAGCAGCTCCCGTGAGCTTTTAAACAAAGAAATTTAGATTGTGAATCTAAATGTCTCCATGTCTCCAACCAATTTAAATAGTTTGTGTTCAAAAATGAAGCCTGAGTTAGGCTCCAAAATGTGTTTGGTCTGGCTGCAACCTTACAAGGGCCAGTTTTTCAACTGTTAGTTTGAACTTGTGTGGATTGAACATGTAACCCTTTAAATAGAAAGACTGACTGGTTACAAGCTTGAAGACATCTGTAATACTAATCAGATGATTAGTATTACAGATAAGCAATGTCTTATTTTCATTTTCAGTAAATTCTTATTTATTATTACTTTTGTCACTTTCAAGTGTGTCAGTTTCTTTGATTAACAGAGGGGTGCGAACAGTTTTGTCCATGACTGTATGCCAAGTTTATAAAGTCTTTAGCAATAACGTGACATGGGATGTATTTCAGTTCTTTTGGCTGATATTAAAACCCAGACACGTCTTTGTAACCAGCTACTCATGGCTTCTCTGCTAACATCTGTTTTCTGTGTAGACCAACCTGGTTCAGCCTGATTTCCAAAGCCTTGTTCTTTAAACAATTCACAGAAAAATGTAAAGAATTTTTGAAAAATAAACCCAAACTTTCCGATATTCACCATGTCAGCCTTAGTTAAGTCACAGCAGATTTTTCTAGGGACGCAGAGTTTGTTTCCCACAGGACCTTTATAGTGACTATGTGTCAGATCGTAGCCGGACTGACAGATGACTTTAAATAATCTTCCATAACCTCCTGATAGCCAGCTGCAAGGAAATTGGCTGACTCTAACTAGTAATCTCTACCAGCAGGGGGTCACTCAGGTAGTTTGGCTACATCAGGGGCCTTACCCGTCAGCTATTCTACTGGAGCGAACAGTAATCAGGGCCACAGCCAACTGAGATAGGGTGGAATATAAAATCTTCCAAAAGAAATTAGATACCATTAAATTGAAATATACATGACAGTTTAACATGTTTTTAGAAACATAGGTCTTTAAAATAATTTTAATATTTCACGACCAGTTAAAATAAGCTGATAAAACAGTATGGGTATCAAACTATTTCTTTACCGCTACTAAGTCAGAGGTTAAAGGAACAAAAACTCTGAAAGATCTTTTAGGAGGAAGAACGAGCAAAAAATCCACTACCTCAAAATAAATGTGGTTTGTTGGAAACAAAAATAATTATGGGCTGTTTAAGGCTTTTGGACCATAATCTGTCTCACAGCAGACATTTGGCTAGTAGTAGAAAAATACAATGACGCTGAAAATGTTATGGCTGGGGTTGAGTAGCACAGTCTAAAATAAAAATATTGCTAATGTTATTATTTCAATAAGCTGTTGAAATAAAGACAGATGACATGAGTGAGACCATTCCTGTCTTCCAGTGGTGTTATTGAGCAGTTACAGCATAATCAGAAAGTGTTACATAACAAACTAATACCTAAACCAATCTGCATAACAAACACAAAACAGCCCACAGTGACAAACTTGTGTTTTTAGGGAGAAACTGGGCGAGAAGTCTGCCTGAAAGAGATTCTACGTGAAAACCCGCTCTGACGAAGGCGATAACTCATCCTCCTACACAACGACCCAAGATAACAGTCTCAGAGGCAGTCTGGGAACGTTCTTTTCCAGCCAGAACCAGAACCCCGACTTATATCCAATAGAACATCCCTGGAAAAAACAAACCTGAAGTCAGCCGGAAGGAGCACGGAAAGATCCGCGCAAACCCACGCTGGTAGAGACAATTATGTACCCATTTTGTTTAAATGTCAACATTATTTATACATTTACAAACATGTCTGAAACTATGTTCTCAGTTTGTCATTATGGACTAGTTTTTACAAATTCTAAAAGAAAACTATAATCAGATCTGTTCTAGGATCGCTCTGAAACACAAGAGAACGTGGAGAGAAAAAAAATCAAAGGTGTGTTCATACCTTCTGGTGGCACACTGCATCAAATAAACTGGAATATTTTCATGCTACATAGAAAATTGAGATGTAGCTTATAATGTGTGGTTCTTTCAGCTGGAGACAAAAAAATAACTCATAATATTTAAAGGTTTTAATATCTTTTAGTAAGACTGGAATCAGAGCCTTTTGCAGACCTTGGACACTGCACAGATCTCCCTCCAGAACAGGTGGGACTCCACCGGTGAACATGTTTCAGTCTACTAACATCCCATCACATCCAGAAACATCAGGAGACTTCATCCCACATCTCCACCAGTCAAAAGCACACTGTCCTCCTCAGATGCTCTCCCGTCCACATGGCACAAAGCCCTTCGGTTACGTGCCGACAGTCCTCTCCCACCAGGCCCATGATCAGTGGGCGCCCTTCTGCACCATCTGTGTGAAGCGGTTAGTGATGGCCAAGGTGGTGTCGATGAACCTCTCCACGCAGTTCTGCAGGCATGTCTCAGTCCGGTAGTCCAGCTTGGAGCCCGGACTGTCCACACACTTGTCCCAGCACACGTCGGTGAAGGTGTGCACCTGGAATACACAGCAGCAGACAGTCAGAAGCTCGGAGGGACAACTCTAATCACGTTTGAATAGCAATAAAACACAGACACGTAATCTAACACAACTCAGGGTCCAACACCACAGCAGCTCTAGCCATGGTTCCCATATAAGCTGCTGGGTTGCAGCAGTAACAGTCCTGTCGAGCCTCATCCGGGGGTTGAGATGAGGCCTTCAGTACATTAAGCGTTAGCAGGGCCCACATGAAGCCTCAGTACAGCGTGGAACGTATAAAGGATTAAGTTGTGGTTCTTCAAGGACGCTTTAGGGCAGGGGTGTCAAACTCATTTTGGTCTAGGGGCCGCATTCAGCTTAATCTGATCTCAAAGGAGCCACACATGTAAACTCATTGCAAGATTAAATAGAACTAATAAAAGTGGACTTGCTGTTGATTTTTATACTGAACTAATTTCCCTTTCACAAAACATATTAAGAATAACCTCAGAGTTTAGGAAAATTATTTGCAATTTCAACAATACTTTTACTCAGTTAAACATTTAAGTGCATTATGCATAGGAACTGGTCACAGTGATTGTAAGATGTTGAAAAACATTTCTTCACAGTTTTTGGGACTTAAAAACACCGTCCTGCATGACAAAATACATCAAACAGATAAGAAATTAAGAAATTATTTAAAATCAATGTTCCACATCTGAAGCTCAGTGCTGCTGTTAGTTCCGATTGTAACGCTTATTAAAGCTTGGCGCCTGACTACAGCCATATATGGTAAGAGGCAGTCAGAAAGGTTCGGCTGAGGAGCCTGTGTGTGAATAACAGACAAGTACTTATTGTATTCTAACTTAAATTTTTACATACATTTAGGGAGGTATTCAATAATAGTATTATGATTTTCCTATGAATATAAACAAACACAACAGGAAAACAACCCTAATAACAACCAAGAGTTTCTTTCTCTTATTTAAGTCTGTCCTTTTGTTTGCAGGATGATTAATGGTCCATCAATAAATGATTCTTTTTTTTTTTAGTCTATGATCCACGGCAATAGGTCCGGGAAAATGAAATAGCCCGGTTCAATTAAATCCTACCGCACAGCTGCGGTCATCAGGTAGCTCCCATCATGGGTCGGAACAGGGGGAAAAAACCCTGACCTAAACAAGGTCATAATAAAAACAAAAATTAGCACTTAAAGACGGTTAAACTGCCATCTATCCAGAATTCCACAAAAATACAACGATCTTTTAAGCGATAAGACCATTTTTAAGATGCCAGTACATACATTTTAAGCGGGCGTGTAGCCAACCGCATTTATACTATAATATAAAAGCGACATTAAATTAAACGACTCACCATCGAGTGGTTGCCAGAAAACACCCAATGGAATCCTTCGTCTGGGTTAATTGGACTTGATTCAACAATATCCTTCAGTAATTTAGGAAAAACGGCAGCACTAGCACTGCTAGCATTAGCAGCAACAACACGGAGGAGTTCACCTCTGACCCGGAACTCAAAGAGTACTGCTTGTTGTCTGCTCTGAATAATACAGCGCCACTCGTGGACAATATAGGAACTGCAGGTTTTCAATGAAACGTTTTTTTCGGCAATCATTGTTGAATAATGATAATGCATTTGGCCACCGGGCCGGACTAAATGGTTCCACTGGCCAGTTCCAGCCCGCGGGCCGTACGTTTGATACCCCTGCTTTAGGGTCTCCACAGGACAGCGTGCCCCCCTGCATGCGCTCTGTCTGCTGCAGGGAGACGAGAGATCACCGTGTGTGTACGAACCTGAGCCTGAAACTGGGCCTTCTGCTGCTCTATGGCGATCATCTTCTGAAGCTCCGAGGCTTCCGCCTTCTCCGAGGCGCTGAGATTATCAAAGTTGTCCATGAGGGTCCTGCTAACCGACCGGAGTCCACAGAGCGACCTGACGAGCCGCGGGGTAGCGGTGCACGGAGTGTCCTTCACCGGCGTGTGCCGCTCCGGCTCAGATCCCCAGGAAGTCCCGACACAGCGCGGATCTACACGCCGCGCGGATGTTCCTCACACGCTGATGAGTCACATCCCACTACTATAAAACTCTGCATCAGGACTGTGACGCAGGACGTTACGTTCACCAAGATCGTTGATAGTAAAAACACGTTTACTCTGGCCCTAAAAATGTTCCGTTTGAAAACGTGAACGCTTCTTTTTCTATATCTATGCGCAAACCTGCTGCTTTATTCCAGAGATACACATAGTTTTATGTTTCTGTTAGTATTTTCCTTATTTACTGTGTGTCATAATGCTCTGTTAATGATTATCTCAGATTTTATTTCAAACCTTTCAGAGAATGTCTAGAACTTGACAAACAACATTCAGGTTAATGTCATCCATTAATAAATGTATACATAAATAAGTAAACTTACCTCTCATTGTGTCCCTTATTTTCTGCCCCTGTTTTCTATCTGTTTGCCAGACTGAATGCCACAGGCAAAGGTACCGGTAGGTACAAGAGCCCGACCAAGGCTTAGGCAAACTGGGCTGCTGCTCAGGGCCACCAGGGGCCTCTCAGAGGGCATGACCTGTAAACCCAGAATGCACAACACTTTGCACATGGATTTTCAGACTTCCCACTGGTAATTACAAGAATGATCAATTAAGTTTGACAATAACAGTCTGTGTTCATGAGGCAGAGCCAATTTCATTATTTGGCCAACATGGCTGCCATGTACAGAAAATGTCCAGTGTTTTTTAGAGCTGCCTGGAACAACCAAGGAAACTCCACATAGAAAGATGGACATTGTCCGGCTTAATAAAACATCACCAGCATTAACGCTGGTCTGTTGGGAAATTGTAGACTGGTAATGTCCACTAACATGGCATTACATCCCACCGATATGAATATTTCTAGTTTGAGTTTTTTTAAACTGCTAAAGTCAGTAAAAAGCAAAGTGTAGATCTGACTAGTTGTTAGCTTCTTCTGTTCCAAGAATTGATTTAGATTTCCAACAAGCTCATGGTGAAATAACACCTTTGTGCTACAGGTAAGGGAACTAGAATGCCAACTGCCCAGAACTTCAATTTAAGAAATCCAACCTAACCCTTTAACTAATCATATATAATATCAACAGCTTGATTGTTATGTTTATGGTTCTTCTTTAGTAATGCTAGTTTAATGGCTTCTGATAATTACTGCAAATCAATCAAATAAATTGGTATCTGCTCACTCTTTTTGGACTCTACTAGGGCATAACAAGTCTGGAAAATTACCTTTATTTAACAAATAACATAAGCCAGAACTGGGTCATACATTTGAAACTGTGCTCAGGACTCCATGCATTCTCTACCAAATTAACTCAAAACATTATTTTTCTTTTTTTGTAAATACGTGTGTGAATATAGCTATATGTATATTGAACTGTGTAGGATATGTGATTTAAAAATACACATTCCAAAAGCTTCAGAAAGTCACAAAGGGATTTTGTACATTGGGACCTGTAAGCCTATTGGCCGACACAACTCAAGGAAGGACACCAATCAAAAATGGATAGGGTGACTAAAAAAGTACTTAACCCATAGTTTGGTTGGTTTTTGCTGCATAAACAGGAGCAAGAACTATAGGCCTACTGTGAAGGGGCTCCAGACTATAAAGAAATAAAAGAAATTACATCTTCACATTTTCAAGCGCTTCTAGATAAGACAGCTGATGCTTCCCTTACTAATTAAAACAGAATAAAGAGTGAAACCTCTGCTTCACTTCCAAACCTTCAGGGACTTCACAGAAAACGAAAAACATAAAAAACATGAACTTTTCTTATACATCGCTCATTTTGAGGCAAAAAACCTTAATACAAATGACATCAAAAAACGTCTATAACAAGTTAAACCGTAACCCATAGCAACATGTTGCCGGAACAAAAACGGAGTGAGCCCTCTCTAGAATATTCAGGATCTTTGTTGTGCTTGACGACTCCGCAACTACATCCGGGTAACAGGGTTGACCTTGGTGGGTTAGTCATCATGGCGGCCATCGTCAGGTTGAGTTCTGTGTGTCGCAGGGGTGTAAAACGTGAGTACCGCTGTGTGTCTTCAGGGTGTGGGGGAGTTTCTGGACCTGAGCGCGGCAGGGCGTGGAGAGGACGTGACAGGGGAGAGGGGTCAGGGAGGGAGGCTGAAGAAAAACCACAGCTGATAGGGTCTGCTGTCAAGTTCACGACACAAAGCAAAGCTAGTCCAGCGAAGCACCGCTGGTCGCTTTAGAAATAACATCTTCTTCTTCTTTTTGTGTTTAATGGCGGTTGGCAAACGTCTTTAGAAATAACATCTGGAAATGGGCGCTGGAAATAACGGCGCAGATACCTGCCAGCACGACGAAATCACGGCCACGTTATGGCTCAACACGCATGCGTTTAGAAAACAAACGTTCAGGGTTCCCTCACTTCCTGGAAAGCTGTAGGTCAGAGGTCAGCGCCCAAAGAGCCTTGGGTCCAGATGTCAACAGCTAAAAAAAATCGCAACGTGTCCGTTTGTTGTTGAGAAACATCCCCTGTCTGCTCTTATATTGGCCAAAGGTGCTCCACCACACCGCTGGTGGAGAATTTTAACCTCTGGGATGGATGAAGAAAATCACGATATAAATCAAATCCCTTCCCGGTAACTGTATATGTCGCGGTATGAAGTGAAGGTTGAAAATGATTATGTAATTTTTGTCCAGCGTTTATTTAGCAGAGAGCAGCAGTCATAATGAAACCCAACACTTGACGCTGCATATTAATGTTATAATAATTCAGGGTTTCTCCCAGAAAATGGAGAGATCCTGGTGGTAGGTGCGGTGAGCTGTGAGAAGCTGACACCCCACCCATGTAAAAAAAAACAAAAAAAAAACTGGTAAATTGACTGAATAGTTTGTGGCGTTAAAATTAGCGTTTGTGTTGCTTTAGTTTCGGAGATATTAAAGATTATTATTATTTCTGGGTCATCCAGAGTTAACCCCCCCCCCCCCCCCCATTTTGCTACTAGTAGTGGGCTACTGTTTTTAGTGCCTCGTTTGTGCAGTTAAAATTGTCGTTTGTGCTGCTTTGGTTTTTGAAATCCATCCATCCATCAACACATCTATCCTGTATTGCATAGTGAGCTATTTAAAATAAATTGCCTTAATAATTTAAATTTGTAGACTATTTAAAGTAAATTGTTCAAAGTGAATTTATTTTAAATACGTCACTGTGGGGTCACGTGCCCATCTCCAGCTGTCAGTGGGCGAGAGGCGGGGTACACCCTGGACAGGTCGCCAGTCCATCACAGGGTTTCAGAAATATGAGTTTTAATTTTGGCCGATGACATCACCATACCTTTTATTTATTTATTTATTTATTTATTTATTTATTTATTTATATTGTGTGTTCCTCCAGAAATTTTCCATCCATCTACTACAGTCTAGATTGTCCAGGTTCTGTGTTTAAATGATCTGCAATTATCTGCAAACTCCCTAAATAAAATCTTTTATGACTCACTGATAGACGTATTGAGGGTCAGGTTGACCAGTGTCCGTTTTCTGTGGCTGGATGTTCAGGAACCAGGGGCCACCAGTGGCCAGTGTTCTTCTCTTGATCATTTTTGCTCTTATTTGGCCCTATTTAGTTTTTAATCTGCTAATTCTTTTGCACTTCCTGAATTTTAAGCAACTTAGGACACTAAAACCATCAGCGTGCTCGTATGCCGACAGGCTGCACCGGAGCAGCAGTGGCTTCTTGTTTCTTCTACATTCCTCAACAGGAGTTTTTTTGGACGACACAAGTAGAGATATTTGGCTGAGCTGTGAGGCGTTCACTTGGCCTCAGATGTAAATGTACATCTGACATCACTTCACAGTGCAATTAACCGCCGACACCTCGCACCAGGCCAGCTGTGACGCTGCGGCGGTGGAGGGGGGGGAAGGATCTGGTCTCGGTTGGCGTCACATGGCTGCCTCTTTAAACCAGAGGGTTAGAGGTCTGCGGCCGTATTTAGCAGCTAGCGATGGGCGGGTGAAGCTTCTCCCATCTAACTGTGCCGAAGTCCAGTCAAAGCTGGGAGGCTTCGTCTCAACCAGGAACAGGGACATCCGCAGGCCTCCTGAAGCCACTGAAACCTGTAGCCTTGGTATGACATCACTGCTGAACATTGAATATTGGCCTGAACTTGGTCAGGTGGACAGAACAGCCATCCACCATTAACGTGTTCGGGCCTCATTTATGTCACCGTTTCTATCAAAGCAGAACTGTGAGCAAAACCCCCCCAAAAAAACCAGGTCAGGGCATCAAATAGAACCCAGCTCAGAGCCGTTCTGGTTCCTGCCCCTGTTTTAGAACCGCGGCCGCGTGTTTCCACTGAAAAAAAGAGGTGCTACAGCATGAAAAGTGGTTCAACTCGGGCACCGCAGAACAGCTGCTTCTGCTTCGCAGCTGTGACAGAAGAACAGAAATACAGTATAAGAAAGACATAAGGAAATGCTAAACACACAAACACAGTAAGTGAATTACTCAACTTACTTGTAGTTTTCTTGAGCTGCTAAAAATGATATTTTAATGTAGAAACAACAGGAAAAGAGGCTGTATGTTTATCAAAATATTATCCTTTCTACACCGACTCTCTCTCCTGAAGTCTCTTCCCTTTTCCTGTCAGCCAGAATGGTTTGACATTAGTTTTAATTGATGAAGCACCATAATTATATCTAGGTGTATGGTTTTAACCGTTAACCTTCTTTGTAAGGTCCAAGCTGCGGTCATTTCTTTTTAGGAGACACCTCCATCTACCCTGAGCCTCCCAAAAGCGCCATTCATTCGTTTTCTCATGATGTTTAACGGTGGCTATAATGTTAAAATAAAAAACTAATTATGCATTTCGACAGAAGCATAGGGTTGGTATGCTTGGTGCCCAAAACTAGTGGCTGTCTGTTCCCAACAAAGGACCAAAGTCCGAGGGTGCTGAGTTCTGACAACGGAAAAGGCCTAAAGGTTCTCTGGCCTAGTCAAAGTCAGACCTCAACCCGACTGAAACCTTCTCAGAGTTGTGCATAAAGGCTGATAATACGCTGGTCTATGCTGGAGTCGTCTGTCCTGTGTGCCCTGGCATAGACTGGAGACATGTCCATCCCCCACCTCTCGTCCAATGGCTGCTGGAGCTCAGCAGTCCCAGAGGATCGCACCGTCTCATGCTGCGTCTGTTTCTGGTACATGTGCTCGTGTTCTACCGTAATCTGCCTCATTTTATTGTGTATTTGAAGTTCTAGGCGACCTCCCAGCCTCCTGAGAACCTCCTTGTGTTTTATGTGGAAACAGATCTAGAACTGAAGAAAGCTGCTTTTCCACCTGTTCTGCTGCCTGGGTTAGGGTTGTAGCCGGACAACTTGTGCCTGATTAAACGAGGTTCTTCTGTTTCCTCTCCTCAGCTCTGTTCTACCAAAGCAGCCTACTTGCCAGGCCAGCCGTGGTCCTTCACAACGAGCGCCAGCAGCCCCTCCCGCTGACTGCAAGGATTCATTCGTCACAGCCTCTCTATGGTGAGTACAGTAAATGTGTCTGTACATACCCTCCGCTCGCCGCGTGTTAAACATAGTAAACCCCTCTGGTAAAGTGCTTAACGCCACATATGGGCCACTTTGCTCGCACAACCTTGTATTTATTTATTTTTTCCCCATTTTGCCTTTGAGGTAGAAGACTGAAAGCGGCCTGCGGTTTAGAGCAGATGTTGGGCACAGGGGCTCTTCTTTTCACATCATGCTGCATTTCATGTAGTTTTGCAGGAGGGTAGTGGTAGGGCTGAAAAAAATCCAAGACAAAGTTAATGTCAATTCCCCTGCAGTGAATGCAATAGTTATTTAACATATTCAAAGGATCAGGAGTTCCCAGTTTGCATGCCAGAGAGATAACTCAGCGTGTTGGAGGCAGCTTCCTTGCAGCCGATGTCTGCGGCTGATGCACATTATACTGACCAAGGTGGTGAAGGTCACACACATAGTTTAAAGCACAGAAAAACTGAGAAAAATGGGGATTTATGGTTTACGCAATTAATTCCCATTGTTTTAGTTCCGTTTATCGTGCAGCTCTGATGCACAGCTCCTAAGGTTTATCTCTTAAAAACCAAAATGTGCTTTCATTAGTGTAGTTTCCCTTAAAGCAGCACTCCTTTTAGCCACTAGGGGCGCTAGACCTGTATAACATCCAAGTTTAGCGCCCCTAAAGTAACCTGGCCAGCCATGTTGATGATGTGTAGCAGTCTACGTTCTGCACATTGTCAGTCTGGTCCTGCTCCCATCAAACCCACTCGGGGAAAGGAGGAACATGCAGCAGAACTTAATTCTGGTTCGGCTGTGGACTCAGCACCTCTTGCTTTCATCACAGCTGGTATGTCCCTCCTTGAATTGTAATACTACAACGTGATTGGCCCGCACCGTTTTTTGGTTCGGGATGGGAGCGGGACAAGATGGATTGTCGTGTGTTTGTGAACGCACAAACACAGAGAGGATTCAGCTGGCAGGCAAGGTCACCTCTGAAGGCCACTGGCAACTCTGTACTGTCGCAGAATGAATTAGTCTCCCTCCATGTTTTGGAATCTGATAGCAGCGCTCTAGATCACGAGCAATTCAGCAAGGCATCCGACCTTCTCAAGTTACTCAGGCGAGTTTTTGCGAAGGGGTACCTGAACGGAGCATCGATACGATAAGTGCTGTACATGGACCTGAGATTTAATAGATTTCAACTTAAGCTAATACTTGGGGTAAAACTTACACGGTGCTGATTTAAAGGGGTAGATATTTGTTAGTGAATCCTAACTGACAGTTCCTACTTGTTCAGAGGTGGGGAGGATGTAGTGTTTAACCTGAAAATCATTTAGACCAGGGATTCCCAAAGTGTGGTGTGTGAGCTGCCACTAGGGGGAGCGCGAGATGAAAAATGTAGCTCTGGTCTGACAGTGTTTTTTTCCCCACACCATAAAGACGTGTAAATAAACATTTCCTTTGTAAAGATTAAAATCAAAAACTCTAAATTTAGTAAATGAATAAAAGTATATTCACACGAAAATCTATTAATTTAGAAGAAGTCTTCTTCTATACTTCATTTTAATATGAAATATAGAGGAAGTTATCTTCTACGTGTTGTGCTGTATATGCTCACCTAGCTTGTAGCCTCTACTTCATTCATTCGCACAAATATGCTCAATTGGCTGAAATCGGGGAAAGTGTCATGCAGCAGAATGGTTGTGTAAGTTATTTCCTGTGCTTACGTGCACGTCCGGGGTAGCCTCCAGCACACCTGAATAGTACCTGTGCCCTGTCTTGTTCTGCAGCGGGCTCCGACTCCAAAGCCGCCTCTCTGCACTGGACCGCAGAGCGAGTGCTAAGCATCGCCCTCCTCGCCATGGTTCCTGCCGCCTACTTCAGCCCCGGCCCCGTCATCGACTACTCCCTGGCTGCTGCTCTCACCCTGCATGGACATTGGTAAGACTGTTGGCTCTGCTGCATTTCTCTAGGATTTGCTTTAAATTATTTTTTTGTAGAAATGCCCAATAAATTAAACCAAGATTGGAACCAACCAATTTCTGCCACTAAGAAAACTATAAAGGCATCACCCAACAGCAGACACTTTGATGTAGTATTTATTATTAGAGTAAAAGTCAGATAAAGGTCAAGGACAGGTCCCCTGATAAACTAATCTCACAATAAGAACCCCAGCAGAAAAGATTTTCTCTTTCATGTGTTTTAATGCTTAAAAAAGGGATGAGGTCAAAATCAGAGTGGACAGGTCAGACCTCAGACAAACTAGAATCAGTATCAGCCTGTCCAATTTAGTCTTGGTTCATTTACTAAAAAGTATTTATATTATTGGCCCAAATTTTAGTTGTGAAATTACAATTTTTTGCAGGGATATGTATGAGTGAAGACAAGATGGTGCCAGTGTGTTTCTGCCTCCTGTCTCTCCAAACTTTTGCTCTATTTATATTGCTCTTGTGGCTGTTAATCACCGACGTCACCTCTCTGCCGGGCTCAGTTTTAAGAAACCACGGTTTAGCCCTTTATGTTTATGGGAACCGATTTTTATTCCACTTAAAAAGGAAAATGGTTTTGCTGCAAAGAAACTACTCCAATGCATCCCAGGAATCAAGTCATGGAGCTCAACAAATAGGACCCTAACCCTATAATCAGTGTTACCGAGTGTTCTGTTTTTTTTTTTTTTAACGGCACAATACCAGCCTCGCATGAGGTGGAAGGAGACTGCACTCGGAGCTGGGCTTTTGGGTTGCTGCATGGCTCAGCGGGACTCTTACTTTTCACTTCCGAACAAAACACCGGCCAGCATTTACTGCACAGTGCCTACACTATGGCAATCCTCAAGGGACATTTAATCAGCATGGGAAAACATGTTTCTACACAGCAACAAAAACTGATTTTTATTGGCCTTTCACAAATACTTTCACAAATAGTTCACATTAAAGTTAACAATATTGATATTATTTATGTGACAACAATAAGTAATCCAAAAAGTCATAATTTATTGCACATTTTTATAGAGTCTGATAACAGAGGGGAAGAGAGACCTTTAGAAACACTCAGCACTGTGTTCCAGGCTTCCTGTAGTGTTGCCACGTCTGTTTTTTTATCAGCAGTTTTGGGCTTGTTTATTTATACTGTGTACAAGAAGTAATAGAGCTGGTTGCTTGTTTTTCCTGCAAGAACTGGCAACACTGGCTTCCAACCCACACTCACACTGAGGCTGACTGGGCACAGAGGAAAATATGAAGGAAGGAATATTCTTTCAAGTTTAAAAGTCATTTATCCTGAACTTAAACAGCTATCACCTCAAACATGCAGCGCTGTGCACATTCGTCATGCGCCGGTTGTAACTGCAGCACCTTTTGTCTGAAGACGTGTGACACAGTCGCTGGTTAGCTGTTAGCGTTAGCTTCCTCAAATTTCCTTATTTATCATCAGTTTAACGATAGCCAAGCTTATATTTTTGTTTGTGGAATATGAGTTTGCGAAGCTAACTTTTTTGTTAGCTGTGCCCACCACTGATGGGGGCCAGTGATAGGACAGCTCTTCATCACATGACCCTGACTCAGAGTTACACATCTAGTTCAGTCAGTTTTGACAAATATTGATCCCAACAGCTCCCCACTTCTACAAAGGTTTAACTTGTTCATTGACCCTAATCAGACAGAGGACAAATACAGCTGTCGGCACGTTAATGAAGCCTTGACCTCTTTGTACTCTGTTGCAGACTTCAGAGTGAGGCTTTAGCCCACGCTCTCTTTGCCATCAGCCTAAGCTCAGACAAAACAGCATCACAGGTGTACACTGCAAATCCTGGTCATAGGTCTTGCTAAGCACCATGTGAGGTTTCTCAGGGCCCAGCACTGTGGTGATGCCATCAGCTTAGATTGAAGCATGAGAAACAAAGAAAGCTCTCCTTGTTCAAGAGACCGTGGACCTAATAGGATTTCAAAAGAATGTTGGCAAAGAATGTCACCCTGATGAATCAATAAGACAGTAAGCTCTTATTAAGTCTGGGAGTTTTTAATGGGAAACTGCTTATGCAGTCAGCTTTGTTTCTTCTCTACAGCCACAGCCAACAGTTTAATACGGGTAATGTTTTAACTCCAAACGTTTCTCACTAATTCGCATAAAACCCGTGCGGCGATCCAGGAGCAGTTTGATGATGAAAAATGTTTTTCCCAGCAGGACTGTCACATAATAACTTTGGTTTGACCAAGCATATCAAACAAGCAACAACGGAGGACACACTCTGGACTTGATTATCAGTAAGGGTGTAAATATTTTCAACGCCTGTGTAGTTGATGTCATCCTGTCGCCTCTGTCGACTCACTTAGCAAAACAGACATTTTAACAAAACCTTCTTTTACAGACAACACAGCTGAAACCTTTAATTAAATCTACTCCACCTCATTTCTATGCTGTAACCCAATAGATGAGTCCGTAGATAATTTCCATCCTAAGACTTCAGACATTATCAGTTTCATTGCTCCCGTTAAAGTGGAGGTTGTCTCTGGTAGGAAGAAATCTCCATGGAGAAATGCCACATTAGTGAGATTTGTAAGAATATTTTGTTGTAGGGCTACAAAGAGAGGCTACGAAGCCATCACTCATCACTAAAACATGCAAGGGAAACGTTCTCTCCTCGTCGTCGTCTCTCCCCCCCCCCCGTTGTCCGCGGAGCGGGGGGTATCCATGTGTTTTTTCCCTGCCATTCATGCACGCGCGAAAGCAACAACAACAAACCGCGTGTTAACGTCACTTTTTTTTTTTTTTTTTGGGAATGTTGGCGAGGCGGTAGAGTGAGTTTGGCGAGGCGGCCGCCTCGCCAAGATAGCGCTGCGGGAAACCCTGATTGCAGGCATGTATCAGTCATTTAGGGCAAGATAGATTTTTTTCTTACAAGAGGAATTTGGAAACTTATTTAAGAATTCAATATATTCAATTAATATTGACACGAGACACAGAGAGAAAAAGAGTTGTGTGAATTAAGTTCTCACCTCGGATCGAGCACTGTTGCGATGGTAAACAGGTGCTTCGATTGAATGTCACTGAATCTGTTCTGGACCGCTTCCAACAATGCTGCTTTTGAAGTTTTTACACCGTGGTCCGTCTCAGCGGCTTTCTCCAGAAGACGGGTTAAGGCTCTGATGGATGGTATAACATCTGCAGCCGATGCAGTTGATGAGCTGATCTGGTGCGTGAGCTTTTCAAACGGGGCTAGTAGAGAAATCATATTTTCCACCAATTTCCACTGGCTGCCAGTGAACATGGAAGGCAAGTCATAGTCAGCTCCATAAGCACATAGGGCACGCTTCTGTTCCATCAGACTCTGTAGCATATTAACTGTACTGTTCCACCTGGTAGGTACATCCTGTTGCAGCCTCTTAATAGGCTGGCCAAGTTGCTTCTGAATATTTTGAAGTCGAGAGTAGGCAAGCTGGGAATGTTTGAAATGACCAACGATGCGTCTTCCACAGGCTATTATATCAGCGATGCTGCGTTGTGATAGAACTCCGTCGGCAACGGCAAGCTGCAGTGTATGAGCCATGCACGGCAGGCTGGGTAGATCTGCATCCCTCATGGCCTTTACCATGTTCTTGGCATTATCCGTGAGAATAACGTGCACTTTTTCCTTTGGGATTCCCCATGCGCGAAACATGTCGCAGAATGCGGCAGCAAGAGCCTCCGCGGTGTGTGACCCCGAAAAGAGCCAATTAAAATCCTGTCAGTCTGGAAACATTGAGTCGGGTCTTTACACCTAAGGTGCAGAACTGTAAAGGAGTTCAAACTAAAGTCAGGCAGGGCATTGAATCCGGACCTCGGAGCAGGGTGGGGTCCGATCTGAAGTGTCTTCATTACTTTTCTGTCTTCAGTACCAGACTGACAGGTTTGTGATGAGCTACAGTTTAAATGATGACTCACTCTGCCAGTGAATCTTATAGCACTTACCTGGAAGCTGCATCTGGGATGGCCTCGGTCCAGCTACACATTAGAACTTTGTTCATTCAAAGCATGCTGGGGTAGTTGGCTAGTCAAACTGGTTCTGCCGGACCTCACAGCTCATCTTTTCCTTGCAGGGGGATCGGCCAAGTGTTAACGGACTACGTCAAAGGGGATGCAAAGATGAAGATGGCCAACGCAGGCCTCTTCCTCCTGTCCACAGTCACCTTCGCCGGCCTCTGCTACTTCAACTACAACGACGTGGGCATCTGCAAAGCTGTCGCTCTGCTCTGGAGCAAATGAAAGGGACTTTGGACTGGCAGGCTCAGGGGGAACTAATGCTCTGGGAGAAATCTTGTCCCGGCTGATTGTAAAAAAAAAAAACAGAAAAAAAAGAATTCAACGTGTTCTTTGTAAATTCTTATAATTTTGAAATGATTTTGGATGTGATGTGTTTGTCTGATGCTGATCAGGTCCAGCTTGGTCTTTCTGTTGAGCTGATTGCGTCGCAAGCTTCCGGTTTTCCTCAGCTCTTATTCTCTGAATAAGTCTTACAGAATACAGCTGTTAACACCTTGTGTGTTTTCTCCTCGTTTTGATTCAGTCGTGCATGCTCCGACCCAGCAAGGCCACGCCGCAGCTTTTAACAAGGTTTCCTTTGTCAGCCTGATGGCCGTCTCCACTGCATTCCTGGAAGTTTAAGGTTGCATCAGGAAAATGTGAAAGCAGACTGAATTTAGGAGGCGGTTGCTTTAATTCCAGTCTGTTCTGTTTCTCTGAGGGATCAGTAAAGGTGAGGCGGGGGAGAAATGAAGTGCATCCTGACCTCAAGCTGTGCAGCCCGTGCATTTGGGTGAAAGCTGGATATGACGTTGCAAAATGCTGCCCTGCTGAGTATACTGCAGCTCAGGACAGGACGCATCAGTAATGTCCTGGGCCAGAATTCACTGTACAGTACGAAAAAGCAGAAAATACACCTGATTGGATAAATGGATCGTTTCTCTGACAGCGTGTCTTGTTTCCTGGCTGGCTGTTCTGTCTGATTTCAGCATCTTTTTTTGCTCCAATCACTGCAGGAGGAAGTAAAGAAAACTGAGCTCTGCCTTCACTCCATGTACACAATACTGCAGTAAAAACAACAACTTTACACATCTGGTTTTAGTCTGGTTTTTATTGAGCAAATGGATTAAATGAATATAAACACAAGGGTAAAATGAATTATCATGGTTTCATTTATTAAATGACAAATCAGGAGAAATTGGTAAGAATATTTTAAAAAGCCACAAGATTACAGAGAAGAAGAAAAAAAAGAACCATAAAGCGTTTATGTACATCTGAACAAAGCTAGGAGTAGGGCTGGGTGATATGGCTTAAAAATAAACTCCAATGTTATACTAAGTCAGATTAATTGATTTTTTTCCCCCCTGTTTTTCATTTCACAAAAACAAATGTTAAAAACCTACTTTTATTTCAAGCATTTCGTCTGGGAGTTGACCAGAAGTCAAAGAGCAAACAAATACAAGCTGTGAAACAAGATGGTGACCCTATAATGGTAAACAATAAAAATATAACAAAATGTTTGCTGCTAGTGGTATTACACAATGAGCTAAGAACAGGCTTCCCTTCACTGGCGTAACTTCAAACTTACCTTTAAAAAAGTATCTTGTATTATAGTAAAAAAAAAAGTGCCTCTATAAAATATTTTGACAATACATTTTTCCTAAACATATATTCAGCAATGCAGGCTATTCTCTTCATGGAAGCCCAATGAGTTCATTGGCTAAATCTTTTTTTTTTTTTATTCGATTAAATCAATTTATCGCCCAGCCCTATCTGAGATGGACTCAGGTAAGAGACGTTCACTCAACCACGTAAATCTGAGTGATAGGAAGCCTGGAGGCAGGAGGTGTAATGGTTTCAATGAGATCATTACTGATGACGAAGCAAAACAAAATAGTTGCCCAAATAAACAGCTCCTGAAAATATTAAAAGGTTTCAGTCAAAGGCGCCCACCTCACTGCTGCCTTTTAGCAAGATCCCTCTAAGACTCAGGCTGTTTTTCAGAATTCCCAAAAGAGGAAGGCCCCCGGTTCTTCCCTCCGGTTCTTCCACCAGTTTTTTGACAGAACCACCAAAGGTGGTTTTGACACTTGGACAGACAAATACACTCCCTGACCACTTTACTAGGTACAAACAGCAAATCAGCCAATCACAGGGCAGTAGCATCTAGACGTGATGAAGAAGATTTGATTAAGTTCAGAATGAGGAAGAAAGGGGATTGAAGTCTCTGGTTATTAGATCCAGACGGGCTGGACTGAGTATTTCAGAACCTGCTGAGATTTTCAAACCATCTCAGGTTTACAGGGAATGGTAAGAAAAAAAAAAGAAAAAAGCACACCCAGTGAGCAGCAGTTATGTGTGCACACTGAGTATGTTTGCTTTGTTGATGTCAGAGAGCAGCAGACCGGGTTGACGTGAGAAGAGAAGCAACAGTTGCTTCACAACCTGAGCAAGTTCTGAAAGGAACAGGAGGTTCTAACTTGATGCCAACAAGGTGTTCCTAATAAAGTGGCCTGTGGGTGTATGTTGTAATTTACAAAGAGAAATTATTCCAGACTGCAACTTTTCACACCAATCACTGTGGGCTCATCCACTTCGTCCTTAGGTGCTTGACGCAGGATCAGTTTATGCAAGCAGGGCTTGTCCTCTGAGGGCTCAAACGCCAGGAAATGACCCGAGTACATGGTGGACTCAAACTTGTATTTGCCGGTCGAGATACAATTCCACTGGAACAAGGCCTTGTGTCCTGTTTCGTTAATCCTCTCGAGACTGTTATCCTAGGAGAGACAAAAGGGAGAAAACTGGTAAGGTGACCTTTTTGTCCGGGTGCTGAATAACAGACAAGTTATAGCGAAGGTGTCTTTCCTCTTTCATCATCCTGCCTTCATTTTTCCCCCACAGTGACACTATTTAGTCAAGTTTCCTCCTTAACACACAGTCCTATTTTCACATGTAAGTAAGGTCTTGTATGTCAGAACCGCTGAAAGGACAAAGCATGAACGACGCGGTGCATGCTCACCATGGGCTCTGGAAAGACTTCCTTGTTATTTTTGCAGGAGACCATCATTTTCTGGCCATTGGTGCAGGCGTAGAGCATGACCGGTTGTCCGCGGTCAGTTCTTGAGTCCTGATAAATCTGGATACCAAATTTGCAATCTGAAAGAAGAGGAAACACGATAAGAACAGGAGATGAAAGATGAACAGTGGTTGTGACAGGATGCAAGTGCCAGTGATGTTTTAGAAGAAAGCTGTTGGTCTAGATGACAGAAGGACTACACGACGAACTAAATAGGATAGAAACGGTTCTATAATAGGGGTGGTACGGTACAGTTGGGTAATAAAACAATATTATTTCGAGAAATGATAAAGGTTGGCAAACACCAGCACCCCGCGCGGCCCCACAAGGGATAGACGTGTTAGGATGGATAAAGGTTGGCTGTCAAACAGTGTGAGGCCTACAAGGCAGTACAGGGAACACCACTTTCTTTCTAAATAGAGACCGACTCCTGTGAACTTGGTTTGCGTCGCTTTCTGCCTCTACCGGATCCTTCTTCCATGCTTAAACAGTACAGCAACTGGGTTTTGCATATTGCTTATTTCTCTACTTTTGTGATCCATAACGTTCCCCAATACTTCCTTTTGTTAAGCATATACAAGTTCTCTAAATAAATGTCCTAAGTTTATAATGTTTATTGTAATTTGTTCAGTTTGCATTGAAACAGCTGCTATGGTGGAAACTGTAGTTAGAATAGAGTAAAATAGAATGGCCAATATTGTCGTTATAGTGTATAATCACCATCTGCATTCACTTTGTAAAGGAAGTGATGTGTCTTTTGGTTCTACACACACACACACACACACACACACACACACACACATGGGTAGTACGGCTGTTTTTAACCTGAGCACAGCCAGAACCTTCAGCAGAGTGCTGAATTCTACGCTGTGCTGGACAACTTTTAAAAGCAGCACCAAAACAAAGAAGACACCTTCCCGCTCTCCTAGAGTCCGTTATTTAGAAACAAAGTACATGCTGAGCTGCAGAGACGATGGAGAAGGAAAGGTGGACTGAACCAAAGCTTCATGTCAGCATTTTTCTACAGTAATAAGTAGGGATAACGTTGGCATCAGACGATGTCAACATATCGGTCCGATAAGTAAAACTGGGCCCATACTAATAACTGATGTTCATTTCCAATGTTGTTCCATGGTGAAGGGAAGAGGTTGGTGATGTGTACTTGTTCAGGCATGTGAAGGTGACCGTTACGCAGCGCAGGATAGCAGGTCAGAGAACCAACCTCAGCTGGGTGGTCTCTCTTTTCAGTGTCCAGAGGGTAGTGGAATATAATATCAGTGATCGGCCATAACGGTTATATTAATATCGGATATGAATATAGCTCCATGTTTCCATATTAGTGCATCCCAGCTCTTGGGGAAAAAAAATACAAATCATTCCTTTCATCTCAAAATTATGGTTTTACAGAAAAGGCTGCAGTGAAACAACCTTGACGTAGTTTCTTAAAGATTTTCTCAGGTCATCTAACGCCCTGCGAAAACGTTTTCTGCTGCATTAAACAACAAGCATCAAATGTACCACCTGAATGCGTGGTACAGTAGAAGCACACTATTCACTGCAGCTCAAGAGCTTCTGTGGAGTATCGTTAATGAATGCTTGGTGTGAAACAGTGCTAGCCGGAAGTCAGTCATACGCCCAGCGCCTCTGCTTCAGAGTCATGTACCGTGTTAGTTCTCTTCCACACAGGCTTCTCCATAGGCTATACTGGGTAATTTAGGTCTAATCGAAAATCTTGCAAAATTACTTTAGAGTTTTGGGGTTACAAAGGGAGTAAAAAGTTCAAGTGGCACAGCAGTGGGCCTGTTTTTGTTTCCTGTGCTCGATGTTTGTTTTTTGCAGCTCCTGATTGGCTGTGGCCCTCAGCCCGGCTCAGTCCTGCCGGGGTCCTACAGCTGACTGAAGACTGCCACAGACCTCCCTCCCACACAGACGGAGGGGGGGCTCTTCAACCCTGCTTCCTGCTGGCATACAGATACGACGGGAAACGGACCTCATAACGTTAACTTTTAATGGAGAATACATTATGCAGTTTATTTTGATCAACTGTTGAACAGTCTTTGAAGATAGAAGCCCTCTTTGCCATCACCCTAATCTTTAGCTCCTGTCAGATTCTCCACCAGATTCCTGTCAGGACCCGGACAGGGCCACTCCCAAATTACTCAGAAGAAACATGCTGGCTGAGTTAAAAGATTACCTTAAGCCTAAATCTGCCAGTGGACCATTATTTTAGAAAAAATATCCTGATTTCTAAAACCAGTCACACGCACACCAACAAGCAATTTCCCTTTATAAATCCCAGTGGCACCTGAACGTACCCGGTTCCCCCTCATCTTCTGCCCTCTAGATACCCATATTCAACCATTAATGGTCAATGCAAGGCACCTCAGTGGCTTTGCCATGATGGCAACGTGTATTTAAATGAATCAGCTGCTCGTTGTTGTTTCATGGTTATCAATGTCAACCACAGAGCAAAGAGCCAAGAAAAGATGGGAAAAAAATCAGTTAAAGGTCTTTATTAAATGTGTAAATCTTCAGTAAAAGCACTGAAGTCCACATTAGACGCACCTGATAAAAAGTGAATCTTATTGCTGTCTCACTGGTGGATGAGGTGATTTCAACACGTGCTTCGTGCTGAAATTCCTCCTGTCCTGGAGGAGGCTGTGTGTGTCCCGATGGCCGACTAGGAACGAGGCCAGGAGGGATGAGGGTTGCCCCTGTGCTCTGCAGCTGTGCGCTCCTGGGTGTGAGGAGGCTGGAGAGCAGGTAAGGACCCAGCACCTGAGGGGGTAACCGTGGCCCCAGCAGGTCACGGCAGCACGCAATGCTGAGTCCAAAGCGGCAGATTAGCCAGTCGCCAGGAAATCTTTCATCTCTGAAAACACGTTCCCTCCTAATTCTACCATCTGCAAGCTCATCCAGCAGCGCTACATCATGCAGGTCTTTGCAACAAAGGCCTGCATGATGGATCTCATTAAAATAGGCTGCTGAGCTTCTCTTTCAATAAAGTGTCAAATCTGTGAATCTAAGCATAAAAGTGTAAAATCTTTTTAAAAGGCTGTGATCATCAGACTTCATTTTAAGATGAAATATAGAGGAAGTTATCTTCTTCTATGCATTGTGCTGTATATGCACACCTAGCTTGTAGCCTCTACTTCAATCATTCTGGCAAATATGCTCAACTGGCTGAAATCGGGGAAAGTGTCATGCAGGTCAAACATCTAAGGTCAAAGTTAGTGATGAAGGAGGAGAGGAAGCAAGATAGTGAAGAATCAGAGGCAACAGAGGAGAGAATTGTAACGGATCCAGGAGAAGAAAACGAGCGGGACTCAGAAAATGTCTCTCTTTCTCTCTCCTCACTTCACGTCTTTTACGTCAGTAGAGGGAAAATTTAATTCGACCAAAAGTTTTATTTACAAGACTAAATTGAGTGTTTCGGTCTCTCTATCGATCGCGCAGCGGCTATAAACAGCGCTGCTGCTCGTGGTGCCGTGACTCTGAACGCAGCACCAAACACTGATGTGCATATCCCGCTGCCGCCACTGCTGCTGCTGGTGGGAAAATTGGTGGTAGACGCGGTTTCTTAACTATGCTAAAGCACAGACCTGTAATAATTTTCACTGTGATTCAGAGATGCAGTTTTAGCACGTATTCAGACAGGAACAGGGGAACCGGGAACCGGCAGTGGGGCTGCAGGGAGCTGAGGTGTGTTGCTGTGGGCGTGTTTACCTGCTGTGAAACAATCAGGAAATAACTTTTTATTTCTCTGATTAATAACATCGCTGTTATTGTTAAACAAATCAAATTAAACTTATTCGTGTTTGTATTCTGCGGCGTAAATTGTGAGTCAGACTCAAATAAATAAAGTGAGAACGCACACAGGTAGATCATCAGAGTTTAGTCCGTCAATCCATCTGGAACGTCTCTGTTATGATGGTTGTGTTGTCATAACTGCAACTTTTTTTTTTTATTTATTTAGCGTGTGAAGATTGGGGGTGCATCAACCTGTTTGTAACACAGAAGGGGGTGCGCGGCTAAAAAAGTTTGGGAACCGCTGCTTTAACTCATTTCCATCAAGGTTCCAGGATCTCATTAATGGATTTGAATCCAAACTACAACCTTGTGACATTGAGCATGGGGGGACCCTCTGCTGTGAACTGCATGTAATGTACAGTATATGAACTGCACAGGAGGAATTGCATAAAATTCAGGCAAGTGACAAATGTTTAGCTTCCTCCCACTACAAATCCCCACCTTTCGTTTGAGGTCAATTCAAAAAGTCCTGCCTCCCTAGCGGGGCTGTTTCAAGTCTGATTTGGTCCTGGTTCCTGCGGTGCAGCGCCAAATCTAACCCACAAAACGATCAGAGTTTATGCATCGAGTCATAGACTTGCAGCATTCAGTCCTCCTGGCTGAGCGTGGAGCCACAGTGGACTTCAGTGGGTCGTTGACTTTACAGCAATCCCTCATGCCGAGCATGCATGTAGCGACAGTGGAGAGGAAAACTCCCCCTCCAGGACGGTGTCACAGATAAACAGAATGCATGGCCAGGTTCCTGCCTTGTGGTGGTAGCGTGATGCTCCAGGGCCGCTTCTTCGGCATCCGCTAAACTTACCATAACTGATGGAATCATGAATTCTGCTCTGTTACAGAGGGTCCTGAAGGAAAATCTCCTGCCCTCAGTTTATGACCCTGAGCTCAAGGACATCCGGGTTATCCAAAGGACAGCAGCAAGTCCGCCTCTGACTGTCTCATTGAAACGAGATGAAGGTTTTGGGGTGACCTAGTTAAAGCCTGGATTCTAATCTAATTAATATGAGCTTACATAGGCTGTTCAAACTCAAAAAAGCTCCAATGTGGCTAAATTAAAGCAAGTCTGCAAAAAAGAGTGGGCCAAAAATTCCTCTCCAATGAGGATGTACAGCCAGTTGTTGCAAACCCTGCATGAAGGTGTTGCTGCCAATGGTGACGCAACCAGTTATGGGGTTTAGGGGGCAATCACTGTTTCACATAGGGCCCAGCTGGTTTGAGTTTGTAAAGTAAAAATCGGTAGGAAAGAAAAAGCAAAAAGCGGAAGAAATCTATAAAGGAATAAATAGTTTTTCACAGCACTGTTGAGTGTCTTGCATCCATACAAAAGCCCAGTCGTCTCAACCTCTGTTTGATTCCCCATAACAAACAAACCAGGAGGCGTTTAACGTTCTCTTACCGGACTGTTCCTGATCATCCACAGTTCTGTTCTCAAACTCAAACTTCTCCGACGTCTTCAAAACCAGGAACTTCTGGTCCATGCTTTGAATCCAGACGGTTTTTGGACTTTGATTGGATTTCCTGAAAGAATCTGAGACAGAGCCCCATCTGTCAGGCAACAAGTCACAACTAGTAGTGCTGCATCTTTTAATACCTAAAAATATGAAACAGGTTAATCTATAGGCTACCTTCTACAAGCGGGGCAGTACATGAGGCGCATTCAGTATCTGTACAGAGACAAAGAGAAACAGAATGAACAGGGAGCTCAACGAAGCAGACCGACAGATCTGCCATTTATAAAGGTATGGCATCACTTACCTAGAAAATAAAAGGAATCCTCACATGTGGCGGCAAACTCTAGAGGAGCGTCTTCACTGGTCGCCATCAGTAGTCGTCTGGAGGCGAGAAGTAAAAACTGTTTTCTCTGAGAGAAATCAAAGCAGAATCACAATGTGTTTCTACAACCTGCCGCAGAAGGCCATCTGAGGCTGGAAATACACCAACAGCCCTTTGGACTTGATTTATTTGTGCTCTCGTATGTCAGGTTTACCAAGAGATCACAGTTAACGGTCATTTACCTGGTCACTAAATAAATGGTTGGTTTGTAAAAGGACAACATGAAATTAACGGTAAAACTTTATTTGAAGGGGGCGGACATAAAACTGACATTACACCGTCATAAACATGGCACCTGTCATGAACATGCAGGAGTCTTTATGACTGATGTCATTAAGTCTCGTTCTGTAAATGATGGCACTTTTAACGCAAAGTTGACATTCACCAAGAAATTATAACCAACAATCATAAATATGTCATAACAGGTCTAATGATGAACAGCTATTTAGATGTATGTGTTAACATTACATTACACTGTCATCTATGATCGGTCTTAACTTTGGCTGTCAGGAGACCATTTTATTGGTGTCATTATTCCCTTACCTCATGTAAAATGGAACAATACACATTAATAACTGTGTTATTAAAGCACTTGTCGGAATAATAACACTTAATGGCACCTTTACAACCAGTCCTTTATGTTCCACTTTACTTGAGGTAAGGGGAACTATTAATGACACCATTCAAATAAAGTGCTACCAAATGTTCTTCACTGTTTCTAGCAACTGGATCTGTACATGCTAGGCATCATGGACCGTTCAATGGAATGCCAGAGAAGGCTTCCTCCAGCTATGAGGAGCAGCGCCCCTTCCCCCACCTGCAGCGCTGCACCCTGCTGCTCAGCTGCATACAGTCTTAGTCAGGGGTAGGTGACTGTGAGGATATCATACAGATGGGCCCCGTGTCCCTTATGTTCTGTGTGAAGGCAAGGTTTAACAAAAATCGAGTCAACATGTAGTGTGAAGAAGCAGAAGAAAAAAAAAAAACACACAGATTCTGGTTTTCCAGAGGCGAAGTACCAGCCAGGTGCTTCTGAAATAAACAGCTATGACTTCATCACGCTACATGGGATTACTGTTCACAAACGGGCAAATCAAGTTCAGAGGGGCTGTCCCTGATGAGGTCACCCCTGATGATACTTTCTCCAGTAAGCTTCCTGAATGGGAAGCGAAACGTCTTCAGCTTCAGAATAGAAGCCCAGTTTTTTAATTTTTAACCTTTTTTGGACTCTGTTTAATGGGCTGTGTGAAAAATTCCACTTCTGCTATTCACCAGTATCTGGAAGATTAAAACACACACACGTGTTTTCATATTTACTTGTGAGGATCTTCCATTCATTTCGTATTGCTTTCTATGCCCTGAACCTAAGGTCCCGGGTATGTACCTAACCCTAACCTAAACTCAATTCACACCTTTGCCCTTAACCTAAGCTTTAGCCCAATTTGCATTGTGTGGACCTTGCAAAATATCCTCATAATGCCAGTTTGTCCACACAAAGTAAGTTTTGGTCCTCACAATAGACATACACACGTTTACTTACAAAGATCAGTGCAGTTCAGCTTGTTAATATGGCGCCAGCTCACAACTACTGTCACTTCAAGGCACTGCACTGTAGAAACACATCCAATTCACACCCAATTATAAAGAAACATGTAATCAACTAAATCGAAGAAAATCTAACTTTAAAACTGGAGCACAAAGGAACTTGGGAGTTTTCCCCCTTTGTTGACAGGCATTCCATGCTACTGCCGCACTGGTGGAAGAATGATGAGGCGTGATCGTGGGTTCCAGTTTCATCCTGTAGTGCCTCAAGTCGCTCAGCGCGGTTTCCACCCCCAGGAGCAAAGGCGGCGCAGTTTCTTTGGCAGAAAGAGAACCTGCGGGTGGAGGCACACTTCCCCGGTCATCAATGAGCGGTGCATGGATGGGACAGCAGCCACGGCACAGTGGGCCAGCTCTCCTCATTCCACACATCGGATAGACGACCGCTGTCGTGCCAAACTAGGTGTCCCCGCCAGAATGTGTATCCCCTGCGTCGGGAGCGCGCATTCAGCCTGAAGAACGAATCCAGTCAACTCCGCCTCATTTCCAACAAATTATGCGTGCAAATCAAGATGTTTTACTTTTCTTAACGAAATATGTGAACGGTGTAGTTACATTATCGTTCAGTTAGTGGGTTAAAACTGATAATGTAACACTTGTTAGTGCGATCGTAGGGGATTCGGTTAAAATTCGACTGATCGCTCAGTATTACACGTTCTGAGAAAGTAAACGCTCTGTGGTCATTTCTTCTTGTGTCACGAAAATATTAGCTTTATGTCGTCATTAGACTGTCTATCTGCCGAAACCAAAAACCCACCTTCCTGAGTCCTGCATACCTGCCTACTTATTTCTCTTCCTTCTCTGTCAGATAGACCCGCACGAATGGATCGTATAAAGCGGATTTCAAGTGTGATCAAAGCAACACTAAAGTTACAACTTACATTATCAGATCTAATAATATTTT
Organism: Fundulus diaphanus; assembly: GCA_037039145.1. NCBI lineage: Eukaryota > Metazoa > Chordata > Actinopteri > Cyprinodontiformes > Fundulidae > Fundulus > Fundulus diaphanus. The sequence continues at coordinate 49,141,176 of CM073124.1, read as the reverse complement.
AATAAAACCAAGAACCAATTTAAGAAAACAAGGTAGGTAACTTTTAAAAAAATAGAACATTATACGAGTTAAAAAAATTCATTTCATTTTCATTTTATCACAATAGGATGCTTAAAAATATTTAGGCTTGACACATGCTGGAGTCATGGAGTTAAAAGTTTTATTGATATCAAGCAATGCAGCCCATTGTTATAAGTGCTGACCGGACATATTGGTCAGAAAGAAACTAATATATATATATATATATATATATATATATATATATATATATATATATATATATATATATATATATATATATATATATATATATATATATATATAATCTTACGTGACTAACATAAAAGGAGGAAATGAGTTGAGTAATTAGATAGTTTCTACCATTTTGAGGTTATGTAAAACTAGTCCATGCATTTGTTACTTCAAGGCTGCACTATTGTAATTCTTTACTATCAGGAAGTCCACAAAATGCAATTCAAAGTCTTCAGCTGATCCAAAATGCTGCAGCAAGAGTTCTGATGAAAATCAACAAGAGGGATCATATTTCTCCAATTTTAGCTTCCCTTCATTGGCTTCCTGATAAATCAAGAATAGAATTTAAAATTCTTCTTCTAACGTATAAAGCCCTTAATAACCAAGCTCCATCATATATCAGAGCTCTGATTACCCCGTATGTTCCTAACAGAGCACTTCGCTCTCAGACTGCAGGTCTGCTGGTGGTTCCTAGAGTCTCTAAAAGTAGAATGGGAGGCAGATCCTTTAGCTATCAGGCTCCTCTCCTGTGGAACCAACTCCCAGTTTTGGTCCGTGAGGCAGACACCCTGTCTACTTTTAAGACTAATCTTAAAACTTTCCTTTTTGACAAAGCTTATAGTTAGAGTGGCTCATGTTACTCTGAGCTACCTCTATAGTTATGCTGCTATAGGCTTAGGCTACTGGAGGACATCAGGATCTAATTTTCTCACTCTATAGAGTTCTACTGTTCTTCAATTATGTATTACATTTTGTCATTTCTGCTTTAACTTTCTGTTCTCTCTCTTTTATCTTCATAGTAGGTACACCTGGTCTGGCGTTCTGTTGACTGTGACATCATCCAGTGAAGACGGCTCACCTGCTATTACCATCTAATGTAGAACAGATTACTGGATCAATGTATGCTTCTGTGCTTGTTTGTCTGTCTTGTTGTGTCTCTGCTCTGTCTTCTGTAACCCCAGTCGGTCGAGGCAGATGACCGTTCATACTGAGCCCGGTTCTGCTGGAGGTTTTCCTTCCCGATAATGGGGAGTTTTTCTTTCCACTGTCACTTCATGCTTGCTCAGTATGAGGGATTGCTGCAAAGCCATGTACAATGCAGACGACTCTCCCTGTGGCTCTACGCTTCTCCAGGAGGGAATGCTGCTTGGAGAGACTTGATGCAATCTGCTGGGTTTCCTTAGAGATGAAAACTTTCAGACCAAACTGTGTGGTCAGCACTTATAACAATGGGCTGCAGTGCTTGAAATCAATAAAACGTTTAATGTGAAGTCCAAATATTTTTAAACACCCTATTCTAATAAAATTGAAATGAAATAAAAAAAAAATTTTAAAATTTTTTTCTTTTTTTAAAAAGCGACATCTTTTTTTCTTAATATGGCTCTTGGTTGAATTAAAATATCATTAGATCTGATAATTTTGGTAGTAATTTTATTCTGTGTTCATTTGATCACACTTGGAATCAGCTTTATATGATCCATTCATGCGGGTCTATCTCAAAAATACAAATAAACGAACAAGTAGACAGCTGTGATGGACTCAGGAAGGTGGGTTTTTAGTTTCAGCAGACAGACAATGCGACAATCTAATGACATAAAGCTAATACTTTCGTGACACATCTGGAGATGACCACAGAGCCGTTTACTTTCTCAGAGCGTGTTATACTAAGTGATCAGTCTAGTTTTAAGCGACATATCAATCCCTTACGATCGCACTAACAAGTGTTACATTTTCAATTTTAACTGGACTATTCCTATATTTAAGAGAAATAAAACATCTTGATTTTCACGCCGAATTGGCTGGAAATGAGGCGGAGTTGACTGTATACGTTTAGCAAGCTGAATGCGCGCTCCCGACGCAAGGGATACAAATCCTGGCGGGGATACCTAGTTTGGCACGACACCGCCACACTGAGCCCCGAACCCGTGGAGCTTTTGACCCAGATGTACTTCTAACAGTAACCGATGCCCACATCTAGACCGGTTGCCTTCATCGTATTTAATTCGCCTCACTGAACAGGTAGAAACATGTTTGTTTAGGTGCAGAAACTTTATGTCTAACCTGTTAGAGCCACACCCCTGCTGGGTCCTCTCTAAACGGGCACAGAGCAGCAGGGGTAGTTTGAAACCCTACCTTAAAAGCGGATTCCAGTGGTGCAACTCCGGCGATACGACCCAAGCCGCAGCTCTCTGTCCTTTAGGCGGGATGAAATGAGAATAGCAGCTCGGTCCTGCTGATCCTGCCGGCCTTCCGTCCGGCTCCGTGACGCTGCGCGTGCCCACTCCTCTCTCACTGAGGACTCTCTTTGCAAGTCGCTGCATGGATCTTTACCAGGTAGGCGCGCGCTTCCTGGAAGCGAACGAAGGGGGCGGAGTTTCCACGCGAAAACTTATCTGCTGTGTAAATACTCGAGGCTAATGGTTCGGGATTTTCTTCCTTTTCAACGACAAAGTTGTAGACAGTTTTTTTTTAACCTAGGTTAATCACTTCATTAACAATGACTCAAATGGTTGGGGAAAAAACACAATAATCGTCTTCATTTGTCACTGCCGGTTTTTGTGGATTCCGATTAAATTTCTCCTCTGTGTTTAACCCATCAGTGGGCTGCCACTGTGTGGAGCCCGGAGCATTCTGGGGATACAAGGGTTTTCTGTTCATACGTGCATTATGCACGTATGAACAGAAAAAAAAAATCTAGACGTATGCACGGTGCATACGTCTAGATTTTTCTTCTGTCTCTGAGCACGCAACTCTCCTGGCCTCCACTAGAGGGCGGTAGTGAACCGAAGAAGAACCCAGCAAAAACCAAAGGCTTTCTCTGGTTTTTATTAAACGCGCACTTATCTCTGCTTGCGTAGCCTACTTGTGTAATGAGAAACTTACAGAATCATATTTATTAAGAGACAACTCTTGTCTTTCTGTGGCCATAATTGTGTGCAATATAAAGGAATTTGACTTTGTTTACATTACATTAGGTGTGTCTAACAATATTTCTTTCAGTAGGGGTTTTGTTCATTTGTTTACTTAAGTAGAGAAAAAAGGAGGTAGTGAGTTGGGAAAGTGTAATATACTTTATTTTATCACAGCAGTGTAGCTGACCAATCAGGATGTGAGGTGTCCATTGTGCTCATCTATAGCAGCCTGGGGGAAGAACTGCACTGGTTTTAGCAAATAGCGCCAACGTGAAGTCTAAACAATTTGCGTGCACGATGTGTGGGGACTGCGAGATGTTGGCAGCCTTTCATCCAAACCCTAGACGTGTACAAGTCCTGGATGGAGAGAAACGCAGCCCTGATGATCCTCTCTACAGACTAGTGATGTGCAAGTCCTGAACAAATCGTTCAAAACCCAGTGAGTCACTTTACTGACTCATGAGTCACAATTCACCATCTCAATTAACTCGTTCACTTACTTGCCCCTGCTACAGTTAGCTGAGTGAAAAGAATGGGCCAGACAACATGTCACTGGGACAGCTACACACTTATGGTTTGTTATTTCAGTTCAACTCCCCGTTACGTTTCTCCTCTGAACTGTGAGCAAAACACTGCAACCAGACTCAACTCACAAAACCAACCAAACACAGCGCAATTTGAGCAGGGCGGATAGATTCAGCTCCACTGAGATTGAGCCGAGGTGAATCAGTGGCTCCATCCAATTACTCTTAATAATAGCTTCATGCTCCTGGGTCCACCGAAGGTGTTTCACCGTAGACGGGGCACGGTGAAAACAATAAAACCTGAAAAGAAGTAGTTTGTTTGCATCTGTTGTGGGGACAGAAGCAATAAAATACAGTGCTGGGAAAAAATTAAAGGACACTTTGAAAATACATCAAAGCTCTAAAAAAATATTTTGAAATTACATCAGATATAATCAGATTGACAACATTTTAATAAAAAGCTCAACTGGAGAAATAAAATGCATGCTGCATCTCCATAATGAAATTGAATGGCTAATGTGTTAGGAACAAATGGGTGCCACGTTATTTGATGAACGTTATTGAAAATTATTAATAAACACAGGGGTTAATCCAAGTCACAGCAAAAGTGAAACTAAAAAACTGATGTGGCAGGTTAGTCTGATTTGCTTAAATGTCATTGCAACAACTGAGATTGGTACTCAGTAGTGCGTACGTTCCCCACAGGCTTGTATATAGGTCTGACATGGGGGCATGCTCATAGCTCTCAACTCTCACGCATTGACCGTGTGACACACGCATTTCACTAACTTCACACGCTCACACGCAACACATGACATTTCACACGCAAACATGGCATTTCTCACGCATAAAAATCACAAAGCCCATCTGGGCTGCGGACGACAAAACTCCGCCTTCTGCTGAGCTGTTTCGGCTTCTTTCACAGCTTGTGGCCATCAGTAATTCCTGCTGCAGTTCATGTTAACAGAGCAGCAGGAAGAGTGATCAGAGTTATGAATAATTTTAGTCTTAACAGTGGTGAAAGTGAGCCGGTAAGGTCCTGTACCGCGTACACAGGAGGGGAGGAGGCGGGGGTGGAGCTGCTGCAAGATGACCGGTCCATTCAGAACCAGTCATGGCTGCACGCTGATCATAAAAACAGTTCTGCTAACCAGATGCAGTTTAAAACGCCACTTGGTCAGTTTATAAGTTTCGTTTTTATTAATTCTGCATTTTGTAACTACATGCACCGTATTTCTGTGCCTCCGCGCTTGCTCCTCTCCCCCCTCCTTTCCCTCGGAGCAGGTGCTTTCTGGGCGTCAGTGCGCCCAGAAAGCACTGACGAGAGCAATAGAGATTTGTCTGGTCAGCGCGGCGACTGACTGAGAAACCTGTCGCTGTGAAAGGTGATAATGGTTATAAACTGTAACAGTCTAGAAGTGCATTGAGCTGAAAAGAGGGAGACATCAGCAGCTGGATCGTGCGTAAAGACGCAGCGGGAACCTCTGTGTGCTTCAGTGTTGCTGCTGAGGGGATCATAAAGGCTTGATGAAACTCAGTCTGATTCACCAATCAGGTTATAGATTTACAATGATAAACAACCCATAGATGAATGTGTAACAGTATAATAATTCGGTTAATAATTAAAGTCTACTTAATTTTATTCAGTATTATTTGAACAATTGTGTATTATTTTTGTTTTAATCCATTAACTGAACAATTAATTAAGTATTATTATTATTAAGTATTAATATGTCTCTTTCTCTTTTTAACACAAGTAATACATGTCTACTTCATTGTCTGGTGGGATAAAAATGAGATGGAGTTGACTCCACCGGCTCTTCCAGGGTCCGGTTAGCCCCGCCCCCAAACAAGCCCCGCCCCCAAATTAGCATAATCTCACTCCTAACTTTTGATAAAAGTTGAGAGGTCTGGGCATGCTCCTCATGAGATGACCAATGGTGTCCTAGGCTATTTCCTCCCAGATCCTGACCAGGGATGAGCTAACGGGACTATTCTATGTAATACGGGCAATCTCTAATAACTAAAGCTAATCCGAAAGCTAATGCTAAAGCGCTCCTGCCACATGACTACTGCGTATCAGAAGTTATGGAGACTGATGTTAAAGGCTCCAAAAATGTTCTGTCATCTCCAATTAAATGCAGGATGTAAACACCCGGGAGCTTACTGTTGAGTTCCTGCGAAGGACAAAATTGACTGGATTTTAGGTACTATGCATCGTTTGGGGAAGACCACCGACCGCCCTCGACAAAATATCATACAGTTAAGAATCTACAGGGTTGAACTATGGAGAGCAACAAAACGTCATCCTATCAGAAAGACTCTTCACCTTCGCTTCGCAGAAAATCTTACCAAAGAGGCCCGCGAGGCAAGACAAGCTGTTTGGCCCAAGGTGGAGAATGCAAGAAAAGGGGGTTTTAAGACTATGTTCAGGGGTCCCTACACATCACAGAGTGATTCCAAAAATTAGACTGTTCCATGTTTAAAAAAATCCATTTTGATATTGTTCTCAGGGGTTTGTTCTCATAATACTGTTTTGGTAACTCTTTTGGGAGTAATACTGAGCAATTTTATTTATTCTTTACATTTTTATGTTTACACAGAACAGTGAAATTTCTCTTTTATCTATCAATGCAAGGACACTAATAAATCTTACAAAAACGAAAAGTATTTACTTATTTTGTAAAGGGGAAAAAGCACATATCCTTATGCAAGAAACACATTCAAAAGAAGATGCTTCATTTTGGACTTAACAGTGGGGAGACAAAGCCTTCTTTAGTCATGATACCTCAAGGTCAGCAGGTAGCTGTTTTTCTTAAAAACTTTCCTGAGCATATTATATCATATATAGCAGATATACATTGGCACTGGTTGATTTTGTTAATTAATACAGACAACATGAAATTTATTGTGTTAAATACATATGGCTATTATAACATTAATTAAAATAAAAGGCTTCTAGATTTGATTATTTCACACAGAGCGTCTGAAATCTACATACTCCACTGAGAGTATTATAATAGGTGGGGACTAGAACATAATCAAGGATGACTTTTATGACAAATATCCTTCAAGTTATCTCTCAATCCTGATTTAATTCAATATTCTTGGTTTAGTTCAAACTACATTTCAAAATCTAGAATTAACCTTTGGATAATTTATAACCATTTATTAGATTATGACATAAATTCCACTATTTCTGCAGCTCCTCTAACCGATTATTGCTTTATTAGATAGATGTTTGTTAAGACTGAACTGGAGAACCCGATAATCAGCCGAACACAGAATAGAGAGTTTAGAAAAGTTTACTGCAAGGTTGAACTGTGGCAGAACCAGACTTGACAGATGAATAATGGCTGATGAAGCAGGCAGGCAGGGATGAGCAGAGGACAAGAAGATGCAGGTAGTGACAGACTTAGACTGAGTGAAGAAAGCAGGAGCTGATCAGTGCAGACCCACCAGAACAGGCAGAGCAAGCAGCTGGAACTCAGAGAACAGGATAGAATTGAGCAGCACGCAGAAACTTACGTTAGTCAAGGCTGAACACTAGCAGAAATTCCAAAGTCCAAAAGGCTGTGCAAACAGAAACCGGGAGTGTCAAGGAGGCAGTGCACACAAGGCGAGACAAGATGTTCTGGCAGGCAGTGGATGAAAGAGGCAGGTATATGTAGGCAGGTCAGCGAGCAGGGTTGACTGTAAATAGTGGCATCAGGTGGAGCTGATCTGAGTTGAATGACTGGAGACTGGTGACTGAGGAGTGGACTGAACTGATTAGATGGGGACAGATGACTGTTGTCCTCAGAAATTTTTAAATTTTACAATCAACTTTATAGTTCAAAATTTTGTAAAATAGATTGTGATTCCTTTTTAACAAATATTGATCAATTTCTTCCTAAAATTGATGAGAACTATAAAGAAATGTGTGATGATCAACTTCTAATTGGAGAATTTGATGCAGTTATTAATTGTTTATCTCTTGATAAAGCTCCAGGCTCCGATGGGCTCACAGGAAATTTTTATGGGCATTTCTGGGGAGACATTAGATAACTGCTCTTCCTCGTATTTGTTTACATTTTTGAAACTTGTACACTTCCACCTACCATGAGACATTGTGTCATAAGCTCAATTCCTAAACCTAATAAAGACCCTAGAGTGATAGAAAACAGAAGAACCATAACACTTATAAACTCAGACTATAAACTGTTGACCGACATTTTGCGGCTCATCTTTAATCACAGTTATGAAATATTATCTCAGAGACATCACCTTATATATTCATTGTAGTTACTGACATGTTAGCCATTTACATTAAAAACAGTGATGACGTAAAACCCTTGAATGTACTGGGAACAGAGATTGTCATCAGCCAACTTGCGATGACACAACACTATTCTTAAAAAATGAACAAATGAACATCAAATCCCAATATCTATCCAAAAATTAGAATAATTTTCCAAGGCTCCAGGCTTAACCCTAAATCTTAGTAAGTGTGAACTTTCATCTGGAGAAATTTCATCTGGAGAAGTAGGCCACATTATATTAAGAAACGTTATATGATAAAAGATATAAACCAAGGTGGATTTATATATATATATATATATATATACACATATATATGTGGCGTGTGTCGAGTAATGGAGGGGGCGTTTCCGTGAAGCGCGTATCGAGGCTTGCTTCATTTAGGGGAGGAGCCGAAAACGATGACGTCCGAAGCCTCGCTGGCCGGCTGTACCACGTGACTGCTTCGGGAAGTGGTTCAGATTTCGGCGCGGGGTTTGACAGCTTTAGAAACCCCACAGGCTCCATTCAAAATGTGGGTTGTTGTAGGCGAGTTGCGGTCAGTTGAGAGAGTGGATAGAGTTTTGATAGTTTGGATAGCAGAGTTTGGATAGTGGTTATTTAGTTTGAGACAGTTAGTTTGGTGTTTGGAGAGTTTAGGAGAGAGATAGATAGATAAGAGATCAGTGCTCTCAACTATCACGCATTGACCGTCACTGACTTCACACGGTCACACGCAAACAAGGCATTTTTCACGCATAAAAATCCCAACGCCCATCTGGGCAGCGGACGATAAAAACTCCGCCTTCTGCTGAGATGTTTCAGATTCTTTCACAGCTTGTGGCCATCAGTAATTCCTGCTGCAGTTCATGTTAACAGAGCAGCAGGAGGAGCGATCAGAGTTATGAATAATTTTAGTCTTAACCAGCGGTGAAAGTGAGCCGGTAAGGTCCTGTACTACGTACGCAGGAGGGGAGGGGGCGGGGGAAGAGAGCTGCTGCCAGATATTGCCTTCATTCAGAACCAGTGATGGCTGCACTCTGGATCATAAAACAGTTCTGCTCACCAGATGCAGTTTAAAACGCTACGTCTGGTTATAAGTTGTTTTTATTAATTCTGCATTTTTTAACTACATGCACCGTATTTCTGTGCCTCAGCGCTTGCTCCTCTCCCCCCTCCTTTCCCTCGAACCCAGGTGCTTTTATCACCGTTCACCATTCAAAACGTGAATCACTACGTTTAATGTCCTCACACCCGTAGCAAAGTGTGCCAATTAAAGTCACTAGGAGAGTTATGGCTGTGTTTCATGATCTTTTGTTTTAAACAAAACAGAACCGTGGCGCTTCGGTGCGCTGCTGCCTTGCGCTTTAATTCAGGTGCGCAAAATTACGTTACTTGTAATTTGGGTGCGCACTTTTAAGAGTCATTTTAAAGAACTTGTAACATCAGGAGGCTGATCTCAGACTGGTCAGCTCATATGATCACTGTATAGGAGCCATTTACAGTTTTTATTTATACATTTCCCCCCTGTTATCCCTCGCACGCAGCGCACCATCGGGTAAAATCCTCCCACCTCACCGCCCAGAGCGCACTGAGGAGAGCAATAGAGATTTGTCTGGTCGACTGAGATGAGAAACCTGTTGCTGTGAAAGGTGATATAGGTTATAAACTGTTACTGTCTAGAATTGCATTGAGCTGAAAAGAGAGGAGACATCAGCAGCTGGATCGTGCGTAAAGACGCAGCGGGAACCTCTGTGTGCTTCAGTGTTGCTGCTGAGGGGAAAATGTGGGACCGTATAGTACTGGGCTAATCATTGGTCACAGTACCCCAATCTGTACATACTTGCACTTATTTATTTATGCACCCCGGCATCATCTGTGCCATGTGAGCGTGTCTTTTCAAAGGCTGGAGAAGTAGTATCAAAAAAGAGAAATCATTTGAAACCAAAAACTGTGGAGAAATTGTTGTTTCTTAATAAAAATGCATGAAATCATCCAAGTTACACAAGCATTAGCCTATTCACTACCCCCTCCCTAGTTCCACAAGCACTTTCATTGTCCTCTGCCTGATTAAGCCCATGCCATTTTTCTAGAGTCACAGAAAAACATTATTACACACCATGCCATATCACGTCACTACTATTTTGGGAATAATTACACACAGAGAATACATTCAAACAATGTTTTATTATACACATGTGTATACAAAATTTATGTAGACAAATTATTTCGTCCTACACCTTTTGTGAAGTCATTCCCAAGAGTCATACAAAAAATCAATGCATCACACGTGTTAAGATCCAGCTGGCTGTGATTATACACCTGGCCAGTAGGTGGTGTCGTGTGCACATGAAGCATCAAGAAATGAACCCTTTCTCGAACCAGTTGGTTCAAGTGGTTCAATGCCTCATGAGGCTTCATCTCACCATGACTAATATATATATATATATATATATATATATATATATATATATATATATATATATATATATATATATATATATATATATGTGTGTGTGTGTGTGTGTATGTGTGTCATGATCTCGGCACTAGTGCTGGTCTGATTGTGCTCTGACACACCTGTTCAGCTCCGCCCCGTCCATAATCAACTCTCATCAGATCCACCTGCACAACTCAAAATAGTGGCACCCTGACTTTTCTTAAATAGCATCATGGTGCTTGCAGCCTGTTTCAAGAAGAGTACTGTCTTTTTCTTTTATTCCATCCCTGTGACCTGCAATGGTCCGGCTGAATTAATGTGCCACACTTGTTTTTATTTGTTGTTGCTTTTTCCTGACACTGGAGTTTTTTCATCAACTTTTTCCCTAAACAAGCATGTTCATCGAGAGCTCTGCCATCCAGAACTGTGAACAGGGCGGCCATTATGCCCATATTTGGGCACATCACCGGAAGTGACGTCACATCCTGTGTATTTTCTAAGCGGAGCAGAGACTTGAAATGGGAGGATAGCTTTTAGAGTTTTGAGAAGAACACATAATTTAAAATTTTTTATTGAATATAAAAAAGATCAAGCAGAAGCAAGGAAAGTTATTTAGAAGGCAAAGAAGACAAAATGGAGAGATTTTTGTGATTCAATAGGCAGAACAACTTCTATAGCTGAGGTATGGGGAATGAAGAAGAAAATGAAGGGAAATAGATCAGAGAGAACATATCCAGTTCTAAAACATGAAGAAGGAACAGCATTAACAAATGAATAAAAAGTAGAAGTAATGGCAAGAACATTTGCAAAGATCCATAGTTCAGATATGGATCAGACTTATTCAAAAAGTAACGCTATAATATAATATGGATAGATAGATAGATAGACTTAGAGAGAATTAGAAAACTTTATTTGTCATTTTGTATGCACAGAGTGCGTACAGAACGAAATTCTGTTGCATACAGCTTGTAAATTGCAGTAAAATAAATTACAGTATAAGGTGCAGCAGTGATTTGAAGTAAACAATTGAAATGCAAACAAATCAGGAGAAGTCACAGTGTACAGGTGTGTATTTTTAAAAAACATTTGTATATGCAGAATTGATTGTGCAGAGGGCAATTTGTGCAAAAATACAGCTTGTAAATTACAGTCAATTTAAATTACAGTATAAGGTGCAGCAGTGATTTAAAAGTAAACAATTGAAGTGTAAATGCATGAGAAAGTCACAGTGTACAGGTAAGGATTTTTAAAACCATTTGTATGTACTGAATTGATTGTGCAAAGGGCATTTGTGCGAGAATGCATTTAGAAACTGAGAGTTCGACAGCATTTGTAATGCTAGTTGGCGATGCAATGATGCAAAATGAGCAAATATGCAAATGTTGTGCAAAGTTTATGGGTTATAGTTACAGATAGCAGTGGCATGCATTCAGGGGAGGCAATCATGGAAAGAAAGAAAATATAGAATAATGATAACAATATATATTGTGATTCACTCAGTCATTTGTAATAATAATTGTTTTTTTAATCTAATTTCCTTATTTTTTTATGATATTCTCTTTAAAATCGAAGACTTTTGGCTATTTTAAACGTAAATCCTTGGTGGTGCTTGATAGTGAAGCGCCACCAAGCCAGCGATCTTGGTCTCCCCAGGGATTGCGCAATCCCATGTTAACTGCGCTGACTTCCATTCCGTGAATGCATCTTCCTGTCTCTAGATCATAAATTCAATTGTTCAAACACTGATGAACTGATTTTCCACAATTTAATATATGTGGATTACGAATTGTGTTTTGGTCATTAAACTATGTGTTTTCGTGTGCTGCTGGGCGATCATAAAAGCCAAAGAGCTGGTTGTATGTGAGGCCGGCAGTTCCTTGGCCTCTAGGCAGGGGGCGCTCAAGGGGCACCGCTCTGATCCCAAAATAGTAGAGTCAAAGCAAGTTATGGATGTGTTATTAGCGAGTTTTGCTAAACAAGTAAAGCACTAAAAAGACTCTAAACATACACCTGGAACAGGACTGATGAAGGAAGGCTTTCCTCCCTGGCAGTGAGCTCCACTGAGACTGAGAAACTTTTAAAACTGAAGAAGATAAAAAGAACTTTTACCGGAAAGTGACCGATATTTTTGTTCAGAAAGAGCGCAGCTGGACTTCATTTCTAAGTAGAAGTAAGACAGCAATAATTATTCATGTTTTGTTTTTGTAATGAAATGTGCGTAATGTAGGTTAGTTTTTGAATGTGTTACAAATGTAGAAATCCATCATAACTCATAAACTGCTACCAATCAAATGACAAATAATTTAGTTTTATTTATTTTTTAAACAAATAATCAATATTTTTTCCATGTCTCTTGGTTAATTGATTTGGCTCAACCAGTCCCCTTCAGCACTTTGCAATGAGTCTACTCTGTAGAGTGTATATATTTGTAAATCTGACTGATGACGTCTATGGCAAGCCGATTTAACATAAATTCGGTTTTACCGCCCTTACATTCGAGATATCTCAAATTGTTTTATGACTAGACGTTTTAGCAATTTAAGATATCTCTAATTGTATTTTGACTAGTCAAAATACCTATTCGAGATATCTCTAATTACATTCTGACTAGTCGAAATGACATCAGATTTTCCATTGAGTTGTATGGAGACGTCAATTCAAGATATCTCGAATGAATTACTGACTATCTGAAATACCCATTTCAGATATCTACAGTTAAATTACGACTAGTCAAAATTACAATTCAAGATATCTTAAATTTAGTTTTGACTAGTCATAATTCTAATTAAAGATATCTCAAATGCCACCATAATTCAAGATATCTTAAATGTATTTTTGGATAGGCGAAATGCAGTTTTGACTAGTAAAAACTAAATTTAAGATATCTTGAATTGTAATTTTGACTAGTCAAAATTCCTTTTAAGATATCTTGAATTGTAATTTTGACTAGTCAAAATTCCTTTTAAGATATCTCTAAATGAATTAGAGATATCTTGAATTATTCAACTTTTCCATTTAAGATATCTTAAATAGACATTCTGACTAGTCAAAATGACGTTACTGATATCTTGAATTACGAAATGGGTTGCCATATTTCATCACACATGAACCGGAGGCGTGCGCTTTTGTTTTCAGAGGAGCTAAAGGAGGGTGCTGTAATGCCTTGTGCCGTCTAGCATGTCAAAATCAAGAGCTAGCTGGCTTTACCATAATTTCCGAAGAGGCAGATAGCTTTACCACAGTATAAAAACTACATCTGGTTATTAACTGAACTGGCCCGGCCTGCGGAATATTCCTTATTTCCAGCTTGGACATGAGTCGATAGTAGCGCTTTCAGCTAGCCGTTTTTCAGTGCATTGTGTGTGTGTCGGCAGCAAGTAAATCCGAAATTCTTTGCAAATTTCTTAAGCATTCTTCAAGTATACTATTTTCGCGCTCTCTGCATATCCCATACTGAAAAAGCTCTTTTTATATTGTGGCATTTTCTTACAATTTTGTCGAAAACTGCCAGCGCCATTGAATGTTCAGACAATTATTTGGACAGCTTACAGCCAATAAGGGGCTTACACGCAATGTCTTATTTCAGATATCTTAAAGTGTAATTCTGACTAGTCATAATTACGTTCGAGATATCTTAAATTACAATTACGGATGTGTGACGCTTTCAATGACGAATCCGGTGACGTAATTTGAGATATCTTGAAAGGAATTCTGACTAGTCAAAATGTAATTGAAGATATCTTGAATTATTATTCTTCCTAGTCAGAATGTAAATAAAGATATCTTAAATTACCATTCCGGATAGTCAAAATGTAGTTTTGTCTAGTCAAAATGCATTTTAAGATATCTGGAATGTAATTACGGATAGTCAGACGAAACCGAATTTATGTTAAAACGGCTTGCCATAGACGTCAGTGCTTCACCAGCTATGAACCCTACCGCACGTCACTGATAGATATATATATCTATCAACATCTGCATACCTTGATTCAAATGAAACGATTTTAGTCTTATTTAACACTACAAGCTACAAGGATAAGAAGAGAATATCTTGGTTGAACTTAGAATAAAAAGGTATAAGTTACGGGAAACATGTAATTCATATATTATGAGTTGTCATGAAAAGGAGTAATAGCATTAATGGTTTAAAGGGTCACTGTAAATGAAGAACATTCATTTTATATATATATATATATATATATATATATATATATATATATATATATATATATATATATATATATATATATGGGGAACAGTTCATGGTGGGGGTTTGAGGGTCTCTGTTCAATTCAATTCAATTCAATTTTATTTATATAGCGCCAAATCATGAAACATGTCATCTCAAGGCACTTTACAAAGTCAAGTTCAATCATATTATTTGTTGATGCTATGGGCTGGGGACATGCAGCGCTGATGCTATGGGCTGGGGACATGCAGCGCTGGGATGAAATGTCCTTAATGGAGGAAAGAGGAGCCCCTATGATCCCTTCTGCTGTCCCCACCACTCTCCTCATTTTCCACCAGTCGGAGGTGCTGCCGCCTCCAAACCACACAGAGAGACAGCTGGTTAGAATGCTCTCTATGGTACTTCTGTAGAAGGTTGTGAGAATGTGCGGGGACAGGTGGGCTCTCCTCATCCTCTGCAGGAAGTACAAGCGCTTATGTGCCCTCTTTACCAGTGACGTGGTGTTCACAGACCAGGTGAGGTTGACCGTGATGTGCACCCCCAGGAACTAACCAGCTAACCACCTCCACAGCTGAGCTGTTGATGAGTTTATGTCATCTGCGAACTTCATGATGTGATTGGGTGTGAACCTGGGGGTGCAGTCGTGTGTCATCAGAGTAAACAGCAAGGGGCTCCGGATGCAGCCCTGAGGGGAGCCCGTGCTGAGGGTGATGACATCAGAGGTGGTCTGTCAGACCCCGGACCGACAGTGCTCAGGAGGTGAGGAAGTGGTGAAGGGGTGTGCTGAAGCCCAGATGTTCCAGTTTTTCCACCAGATGCTGTGGGATTGAATGCTGAAGTCCAGGAACATGCTCAAAGGGGGCGGTGCGTGGGCTTGGAACCCGTTAATAACTGCTTGCAGTTCTAGTTTTTATTTGTTGTTGCTTTTTCCTGACACTGGAGTTTTTTCATCAACTTTTTCCCTAAACAAGCATGTTAAGGAACAGGAACTAAACACTTGGCCTTAATATACAATTCTATAAACAGCATTACAAAATATAGCCTTCGGTTAGGAGAAAAGGGGATCTTTGTTATGTTTGACATCTCAGGGAAGATTTATTGGTTTTATAGTAAATCAGTGGTAAACAATCTCTTTCCTTGTTCTGTGAATGAATACGGCAAAGAGGACATGGACTGGTTATTGAGATCCTGAAGCAGAGAAATAAATTCTAAAAGTGGAAATTAAACAGTACATTCTCTCAGGAGAGGTTACTGAATCCAATTATATTCCAAAGTCAAAATCAGGTACTTAACCTACTTTCCATTAAGCCCACTTTTCGGTAAAAAAAAATGTTTTTTATTGCTCTGATATAATGCTCTGATCTTAAATGTCATAGTTTCATTAAGTGTAAGCAGAAAATCAGCATAATCAACATAAATACAGGCTTGAAAACAACAGTCTGTGTGAAATTAATCTACACTGCCTGGCCAAAAAGTCATCACCTGGATCTGAACTAAGTAATTGGTCCTAGCCTCCAATTGGATAATTACTGCATGGCCGATCATCTCTCACCTGGCAACAGGTTATTTACCCCCAGCTGATGCAATGAGTAGCTTCTTGTTTCTTAAACAACCATGTCGAGAGACATCATGTGGTCGTGAAAAAGATGTTAGTTTGTTTAGGAAGGGTCAAATCGCTGCATCAAGCAAAAAAAAAAAAAAAAACATCTAAGATCGCAGAAACTGCTAAAATTGGGTTAAGAACTGTCCAAAATATTATTAAAAACTGGAGGGAAGGTGGGGAACCATCATCTTCGAGGAAGAAATGTGGCCAAAAAGAAATCCTGAATGATGGTGATAGGCATTCATCTAAATGTTTGGCTAAATCAAATAGAAGAAAAACAACAGTAGAAAACCACTAATCAGTGAGACTAACTGGGAAAAATAAGTCCAAAGTGCTAGGGGGCATAAATATTGAACTGGAAGGACGAAGAAGGTGATATGGTGTGAGGAGCCCAGATTGACCCTGATCCAGAGTGATGGGTAACCTGACTCCGCCAGATGGATTTGCTCCGCATATCCATCTGGAAACCTTCCGTTGAAGTAATTTTGGGAAGGGACGAAAATACTGGTTAGCTGATTGGCCTATGTTGGTGATAGACGGGCCAAATAAACCAATTAGATCAACGAAGCATATGCCGTACTAACAACGACGACGAAAACACAACCACAAGCTCTTGCCGAAACCAGTCGGGAGAAGAGCAAAAACATCTTTTCCTCTGAGAAAAGTCTCCAGAGCAGTGTTTTGCTCTTCTTTCAGTGAAGAAATACTCTGTAATTCTGATAAAACTTGCTTGATAGCCACGCCAGTGTTTCCCGCAGCGCTACCGCCTCGCTAACATTCAAAAAAAAAAAAAACTCGATATGCTTGCATGTTTATTTGACGCGGTTGTTGTTGCTTTCGCGCGTGCATACAGTAATTGGCAGGGAAGAAACAGGCGAAAATACGTGGATACGCCCCCCCCACCCCCAGTCCACGAGTCTTCCGCACAAAACTTGTCTTCTTCAACAACCCCCCCCCCCCCCCCCCCCCCCCCCCCGTCAGTCGTCTGCCGGCCAACAACTCAGCGCCTCGCCTAAACAAATTCCTGCGGGAAACACTGCTGCACGCTAACGCTAGTTTCGTCGGCTGAAGCCGCCATGTTCTTTAGACTGAACTGTCGCGCTTCTCGTTGCGTCACACCTCAACCCGCCTCAAAGCCAACGCTGATTGGACGTTCGTTTGGTGAACTGCTCCAAATTTTCTTTAACGGAAAGTAGCCAGACTGATCTGCGAGTGAAACCTTATAAGCTCACGAGATCAGGATGGTCTCACGAGGCTAAGTGATGGGCACATCAGGGTAAGAAAAGAGGCAGGTGAAGTGATGCCTCCCTCCTACTGTAAGATCCTGTGGGGGCAGTGCTATGATCTGGGGTTGCTGCAGTTGGTCAGGTCTAGGTTCAAAAACATGATGTGCCCAAACATTGAGGTCAGCTGACTACTTGACTACACTGAATGACCAGATTATTCCATCAATGGAATTTTCTTCCCCAATGGCACGGGCATATTCCAAGATGACAATGGCAGGATTCATCAGGCTCAGAGTGGTTTAGGGGGCACAAGACATAATTTTCATACATTGATATTCAGCCGCCACAGAATCCAGACCTTGACCCCATTGAGAATCTTTGGGATGTGCTAGAGAAGGCTTTGCGCTGTGGTCAGACTCTCCCATCATGAATACAGATCTTGGTGTGAAATGGTGAATGCAACACTGGATGGATGTAAATCTTGTGACACTATAGAAGCTTACAGAAACAATGCCACAGCAGACACGTGTTGTAATCATAGCTAAAGGCGCGCCAACAAAATATACTGCTCAAAAAAATAAAGGGAACACTAAAATAACATATCCTAGATCTGAATAATTTAAATATTCTTATTAAATACTTTGTTCTTTACATAGTTGAATGTGCTGACAACAAAATCACCCAAAAGTTATCAATGAAAATCAAATGTATTAACCCATTGTGGTCTGGATTTGGAGCCACACTCAAAATTAAAGTGGAAAAACACACTACAGGCGGATCTAACTTTGATGTCCTTAAAACAAGTCAAAATGAGGCTCAGTAGCATGTGTGGCTTCCATGTGCCTGTATGACCTCCCTACAACGCCTGGGCATGATCCTGATGAGGTGGTGGATGGTCTCCTGGGAGATCTCCTCCCAGAACTAGACTAACGCATCCACCAACTTCTGGACAGTCTGTGGTGCAACGTGACGTTGATGGATGGGAGTGAGACATGATGTCCCAGATGTGCTCAATAGGATTCAGGTCTGGGGATCGGGCGGGCCAGTCCATAGCATCAATGCCTTCGTCTTGCAGGAACTGCTGACACATCCAGCCACATGAGGTCTAGAATTGTCTTGCATTAAGAGGAACCCAGGGCCAACCACACCAGCATAAGGTTTCACAATGGATCTGAGGATCTCATCTCTGTACCTAATGGCAGTCAGACTACCTTTGGCGAGCACATGGAGGGCTGTGTTGCCCCCAAAGAACTGCCACCCCACACCATTACTGCCAAACCAGTCATGGTGGAGGATGTTCCAAGCAGCAGAATGTTCTTCACGGCGTCTCCAGACTCTGTCAGGTCTGTCACATGTGCTCAGTGTGAACCTGCTTTCATCTGTGAAGAACACAGGGTGCCAGTGACGAATCTGCCAATCTTGGTGTTCTCTGGCAAATGCCAAACGTCCTGCACGGTGTTAGGCTGTAAGCATAACCCCCACCTGTGGACCTTGGGGCCTCATAGAACCCTCATGCAGTCTGTTTCTGATCATTTGAGCAGACACACACACATTTGTAGCCTGCTGGAGGACATTTTGCAGGGCTCTGGCAGTGCTCCTCCTGTTCCTCCTTGTACAAAGGCAGAGGTAGCGGTCCTGCTGCAGGGTCGTTGCCCTCCTACAGCCTCCTCCACGTCTCCTGATGTACTGGCCTGTCTCCTGGTAGCGCCTCCATGCTCTGGACACTACACTGACAGACACAGCAAACCTTCTTGCCACAGCTCTCATTGATGTGCCATCCTGGATGAGCTGCACTACCGAGCCACTTGTGTGGGTTGTAGACTCCTGTTGATGCTACCATTAGAGTGAAAGCAACACCAGCATTCAAAAGTGACCAAAACATGAGGCAGAAAGCAGAGGAACTGAGAAGTGGTCTGTGGTCACCACCTGCACAACCACTCCTTTATTCCATTTGAACAACAGCAGGTGAAACTGATTGTCAATCAGTGTGGCTTCTTAAGTGGATAGTTTGATTTAACAGAAATGTGATTGACTTGGAGTTACATTGTGTTGTTTAAGTCTTCCCTTTATTTATTTTTAGTAGAATAAGCCTGTGACCTTTTTTTCGCTCTTTTTTTGGTGTGCATCATGTCTTTCTCTTAGTGAATTGGTTTACAGAAATAAATTAAGCTTTCATTATTATCCTAGTCTATTGAAAGGGTCTGTATGTAGCTGTGGCTGAGGTGACCAGAGCACATTATGAGCACTGGGTTGAGATGGGTTTTTGATCCTTGTTTTCTCCACTCCCGGTCATGATGGGAAGGCGGACAGGCAGGGGAGTAATAAGAAGAGCGGCAAGAAACTCGGGAAGGTCTTCATCAAGGAGGTGATCAGTAAAGCGACAGAGATAGAATCCTTCCAGGACACGACTTTAGTGGGACATAGTCTGTGATAGCCTGAGAACCTGGAGATCTACGGGACAGAGAAACAGCGGGTAGGTAACTGGACGCATGACACTACTTGTTTACAACATGGGGATGAGGAAACAACCGTACTCTCGTTTCTGCTTTCCCCTCCTGTTATAAAGCTCCTGGTTGAGCCTGAAGGGAAACTGACGCTCCTGTCAGCCAGGCTATAGGAAGAGAGGCAGAGCAGCAGGTAGACACACACATCCACACACTCACCTCAGGATGTGCAGGGTCATCAAGCAAACATCAAGTGCAATCTAACATCAGCAATAACAGATTAAACAGGACAGAAAACTTCAAAGAACATTATTCATGCACTCACTTTGATCATTCCTTTGCATGTCCTAGAATTTTCCTGTTGTTATTGTCTCACAGTTTTCAGTTCACTTACCTTAGTACACATCATAGTGCTATATGCTACATGTTACAGGGAAAAAACGGATATTTACTACCGAAACGCATCCTGTCAGGTTGTCTCAGTGTTACATGTCTGATCATGTGAGTGGAGAACTTGGTAAATCCACACAGAGGAGATATAAATTCTTACATTTGACTCCAAGCCTACTCGGTTTGGTTCTATATAATCTCCTGACAGTTCAGCTGCAACAATGTATTGTCTTGATCTTTTTTCTAAGGGAGAACCCAAGAAATCTGCCTGTTTGTCTCATTGAGCACATTATTCAATCTTTCAAATCTTTACATTTAACAGTTTTATGCAAAGTACATAAGGAGGTTGCATGGATGATGAGCAGGATGAGTGCCCTGAGGCCATACTGGGAAAAGGTTGATGTGAATTTGCCCCACAGTCAGAAAATGGAATCAGCTGACAAACCTTGATTCCCAAAGATAAGGTAGAAGATCTAGAAATGTAAAAGGAAAAAAAAGGCTGATGGGCCTCACCTCTTGCTGCTGGTGATCCACTGGAGGTGTTGGAGGCTGAGCTGAAGTCTACAAACAGAATCAAAGTGGTGCAGGACATACTGTACTCCCAAGATAAGTGGATAATCCACCAGCCTGTTTGCCCAATAAGCATGGGGTCGCTTTTATTTGCCAGACCAACACAAAGTACTTCACACTTGTGAAGCCGAAGGAAAATATTCCATGGCTTCCAAAATCCTTTTCAGTACAAATCAGAAAAGTGTGACATTTGTTTCCAAAACCCTAGGACCAGGTGAAACCACCTTTCACTGCAATCGGAGCAGCGGGTTTCCGCCCAGTTTTCAGTGTAAATTTCATTTCAGTTTGTTTGGATGGAGAACCTCTTTAAACATCAATTGTCAAGTCTTGCCACAGGTCTGGACTTTGACTGGGCCATTCTCACACTTGAATACGCTTTAATCTAAACTGTTCCAGCGCAGCTCGGATTGCATATTCAGGTCATTGCTCTGCTGGAGGGTGAACCTATGTCCCACTCTTCAGTCTTTGTTGCTCCGCTTCAATATGCACCGCTTTTGGTTACAGAAAAATACATAGACATTTGAGGTTGTAAAAAAGTTCAATGGGTATGAATATTTCAAATCAGAAAGGTCATTAATACTCAGCCAAGGATTAATTCCTCGATACTATAATAAAACATCACTTTTGCCCTTTCAATGTTTGTTCAGGTCATGGCCACTCTTCACAAATGCAGTTTATTTACACATCCATCATTGTTCTCCACTGAAACCAAATAACATTGAAATCCCCATTCTGATGTCCTGGGTCCTTCTGGCTGTTGGACTTGTGGCTTAACTTTTACTTTTAGTGGAGCAATACTGTACAGTATATAGTCTTCCTGATGATATTGTGTCACAGTACACATTATTATATATAGACCCACCTCCTTTAACACACCACCTTAAGCGATGACACAGAACACACTGAGTTGTTGATAGAGTCCTTTCTTTAGACAAATCACGGGTTTGAAAGATGAAACCCAGTAAATCAACTTTCCACTTCATGTCTGTATGAGTTGGTCTTTGTGAGCAACATTGCCCCGGAGTATTTACCGAAAAAGGACACTATATCTGGGACTGTTTGAACTCAAGAGGTCATGTTGATGGAACACAGATAATTTATATCTGAAGAAAATACATTTGGTGTAAGTTATTAATGTCACTTCTACACTATATTTGTGTATGGGTTAACTAACAATCCTCATAATACAGATTCATTTAGTATTAATTACTACATTTTGGAAAATTTCAAATCTATTGTTGGACAGTTGTCCCTGTAAGTTAGTAAGTAGCAATGAGGTAATTAAGTTGTATTTTGATACAGTAAAAGGGGAAAATAAAAGTAAATGCAAACTATAAAAAGATGTCCCTGTGAAACAGCAGTGAGAATGCCTTTTTGCAGAATGCTTGAACAGAAGATGCAAGAAGATACTAGAAGAGGAGAAAACTCGCTGAAAAACACATTAAAAACAGAGCAAAATGAACATGAAGGAACAATAGGTGAAGGATTTCAAGCAGAACAAAAATGAGGGAAAAGCCCCAAAAATTTCCTGAGTCATTCCTAAGGGCTGAATTGTTTATCAAAGCTGAAGTGGGATTTTAAATTGGTGAGATGAAGACCAATTACACACAGAGAGGAACAGATGGCACAAGAGACAGACAGGAGAGAGAAAAACAGAGAGCAGAAGCAAACAGAGGCAAGGCAAATTTATTTATATAGCACATTTCATTACAGAGACAATGCAAAGTGCTTTACATGATTAAAATATAGGAAAATAAAACAGAACAAAAGCAAGTAGGAATAAAATGTAGAAACAAAATAGAACATGGAAAAATAGAAACTAAAAGCAAACATTAAAAACAGTTGGAATACAAAGTTGAACTAATGATGTTTCAGTAAAACAGTTTAACTAGAACAGTCGAAGGTAATCCTAAACAAATGTGTTTTTAATCTTGATTTAAAGGAACTCAGGCTTTCCACACTTTTACAGTTTTCTGGAAATTTGTTCCAGATCAGTGGAGCATAGGAACTAAATGCTGCTTCTCCGTGTTTTCTGTTTTGCTTTGAGAACTGATTTAATTGTGGACATGCAATCATTCTCCTGAGCGGAGTGTTTCTCCCACTTCAGCCGCGACAATCCCTGAGCGGCCTGAGCCCAGAGAAGCTCTCTGCGCTCAATCAGAGCCAACCGAGCTCTCTGTGGATGTCTCCTTCTCTCCTCCTTACTCATCACGCAGCGGGAGCGGAGAAATCTCGCTGTCATCACAGCAGCCTGCTGTGAAGCGACATGTTATCCACAATACCTCTCAGCACGGCCCTGCTACCCCGCAGAACCCTGAGGCGTTTAAAGCCGTGGTGGGGATAGTCCCACAGCCTTTTCGGTTCAGACGCCCCCCCCCCCCGGAGAATATGAGCGCCACGGCGACACAGATAAATGCGCGTCCACACCATCACATCCATACATATTATTAAGTAAAATTCCGGGAACACACTGTGGTTTGTGCTGAATGTACATCTTTTTCTTTTATGTGCTGTTTTGGCGAATTTCAGCCATCATAAACGATGCCAGGCAATCGGGCTTCGACAAGTTGTTCCCGTGTTTACATCCGAACTGTCAGCCAGAACCACGATTATAAGCCCCGATTCCAATTATACACCAGCAACCCATTTCGTTTATTCTCCTAAAATGTTTTTCTCAGACTTACCTGAATTGTAACAGACGCTTGCGCTGTCTTTCATGTTAAAATCATCACTTTGTGAATCAGCATTTGAACTTGTCATTGTGTACTCCATTGTACTCTCTGAAGCATAGCCTGAGCTAAATCAACAAACTACGTCATCGTACCACGTGACCCAAGTTGTGGATTTTCAGCCTAGTGGTCGCCGAGGGACAATTTTTAGTCCTTAAAATGACATGTTTCATGAATTGGCGCTATATAAATAAAATTGAATTGAAATTGAATTAAAAAAACACGATCACACAGGTGCTGGGTCCCAGGTATTAAGTGTTCACTTATATACAGTAATCTTATAATTTATTTATTTATTTGTTTATGTTCTTTCACTTTCTTTTTTCAAGTATCACATTAAACATGTCAGCTTACATAATAATATATATGATTTAGCAATGGCATCCAGGTGTTATTCGATTGTATTTGTTGCTTTATGTCTGTTGGTTTTGCTGTTCTTTTTGCATCTCTCTTTCCAGGTGACGGAGCAGACGGAGAAGGTTTTATCATTCTCTCCCTTTTATCTCCTCTTTCTTTCACCTCTACTCTTTTTTTTTCTTTTCTTTCTCTTTCACTTCTTGTTCTTCCTTAAATCTCCCATTGTCATGTCCATATAATTTGAAATTCTCCTTGCAGGAATCATAATAAAGTTATTTACAAGCATAAATCAAGTGGAGCACTATGGCGAAAGCTGTTCGCTCCACTTGTAAAAGCAAAATCTGTCGAGCTCTATCTGGCATTGAGACATCAATTCCTATTGCCACATTGCTAGACAGGACAGTGGGGGAAAAAAAAAAAAAAAAAAAACACGATCTTAATGCCACATTTTTTGAAAATAGGGTCACTAATGCATGTATTTCCGAGTTGGTCAATCTCAGAATCAAGAAGCACTTTAAACACCTGCATGACTTCTTACGTTTCCATAGCAACTGTAAGAAAAGACAAGCTTGCCTCAGAACCTTGATGAGGTCATCATACAGTGATGTCATCGGTGATGTCATAGAGGTTCAGAGGGTTTTTAAATTCTGCAAAGAGAAACTTTTCACTCAGTTTGCTTCTAATTTCTGAACATACGGCATTCGGAGAGATATTCAGTGGATTTATTTTACAATCGATTCAAGTGGAATATACGGTAAACACGGTTTGTACTATGGCCTCTTTTAGAAAGGCAGTGAGAAGGATATTTTGCTGCTGCTGTCCAGATGATGATTTGGTCAACGATAGTGTGGAGGTGGTACCTATACCTTCCGAAATCCCGACTAACACGGTGGTCGAACCATCTGAAAACTTTGCTTTTGCTGCCAGTGTTCCTGAAATCATTGATCATTTCTTCACAGAAGAAGACAGTAGGTTGTCAACCAGTCAGAGGGATTTAAGATTTCCTGTTATTCCAAGTGAAACCATTGACATTTCTGTAAAAGGTGGAACCCCTGTTGTAGATAAACACAATGAGACAGATTGTTGTTACCAAGAAGACGACAGTCAAACAAATCAGGATCCTGACCCCACCATGTTCTTTTGCAAATTTCCTAACTTTTTTCCTAACTGTTGGTTGAATGCTTCAATGCAGAGCATCCTGCACTTAAGCATAGCTAGGAAGTTTGTGGCTCAACATCCAGAAAAGATTGTTCGAGCCTTGTCAGCAACTCCCTTATTTGCCAAACTTCTATGTACTGCTATGCAAAACCCAGGGAAACATTTCAACTCAGGAGAAATCTACGAAGTTCTTATGGAAATACTAGCAAATATGCGGTCACTTGCTTCGATAAAGGAGAACAACCCAATATACGTTTTGGATCTTATTTTGGGCCGGTTACGTCGTTCTGGTATCAAAACAGTTTGCAAGGTAAATTCAACTGCAATTTGTGAAGCATGTCAGAGTGCTTTTTTTACCGAGCATAAACAGGGTGCCATCTTAGAACTAACAGAGCCAGTACCATTTGACAGTACCACTTCTCTTCTTAACATTATGATGGCTGACTACATGGAAGATTATTGTACAAACTGCAACTCCCTCTTGAAGAAAACTTTTTTCATGAAGGACATGGACGTGATAGTCCTGTACTCTAGATTATTACCCAGAGAGGGGGATTTAAGATGTCCTGTAATTCCTAGTGCAACCATTGACGTTCCTATAAAAGGTGGAACCCAGCTGTTCCGTCTGTCCTCAGTCATTTGCGGCCAAAGCATACGTCCGGGGTATGTACACTTTTACACATATCTGATGTGTGGACAAATGGCATATAAGGCTGAAGATATCGAGGTAACAGTTTCCAATAGAGACTGTGTAGCAGATATTTGCGACAATGGGTTTATCTACATATACGAGAAGTACACCGAAGAAGATGAGGAATGTAGTGTTTGGATCAATGCTACCCCTGAACAAGAAAATTGCAAACCTGAAAGCGCCTGTTTTGAACAAATACCTTCCGAAATCCCGACTAACACGGTGGTCAAACCATCTGAAAACTTTGCTTTTGCCGCCAGTGTTCCTGAAACCCAAATGACTGGCACTGAAGACGATCAAAGTGATATTGGAAAGAAAGAAAATGTGATGGAAATAAATAACTCTGGAGAGACAAATCTCTCGATCAACCAAGATCTTCTTAGTAATGAAATTATCACTGAGGACCGAACTGAAACCAAGGATGAAAAATTCATACATGGAACCTATCAAGACCCTTTTCAGAAGAAGATGGTCACAGAGGAAGAACCTAGCGCCTGTTTTGAAGCTGAAATTATAGATGACATTGATCATCTCTTCACAGAAGAAGACAGTAGGTTGTCAACCAGTCAGAGGGATTTAAGATGTCTTGTTAATCCTAGTGAAACCATTGACATTTCTGTAAAAGGTGGAACCCCTGTTGTAGATAAACACAATGAGACAGATTGTTGTTACCAAGAAGACGACAGTCAAACAAATCAGGATCCTGACCCCACCATGTTCTTTTGCAAATTTCCTAACTTTTTTCGTAACTGTTGGTTGAATGCTTCAATGCAGAGCATCCTGCACTTAAGCATAGCTAGGAAGTTTGTGGCTCAACATCCAGAAAAGATTGTTCGAGCCTTGTCAGCAACTCCCTTATGTGCCGAACTTTTATGTACTGCTATGCAAAACCCAGGGAAACATTTCAACTCAGGAGAAATCTACGAAGTTCTTATGGAAATACTAGCAAATATGCGGTCACTTGATTTGATAGAGGAGAACGACCCAATATACTTTTTGGATCTTATTTTGGGCCGGTTACGTCGTTCTGGTATCAAAACAGTTTGCAAGGTAAATTCAACTGCAATTTGTGAAGCATGTCAGAGTACTTACTCTAGCGTGTGTAAAGAGAGTGCCATCTTTGAACTAACAGAGCCAGTACCATTTGACAGTACCACTTCTCTTCTTAACATTATGATGGCTGACTACATGGAAGATTATTGTACAAACTGCAACTCCCTCTTGAAGAAAACTTTTTTCATGAAGGACATGGACGTGATAGTCCTGTACTCTAGATTATTACCCAGAGAGGGGGATTTAAGATGTCCTGTTATTCCTAGTGCAACCATTGACGTTCCTATAAAAGGTGGAACCCAGCTGTTCCGTCTGTCCTCAGTCATTTGCGGCCAAAGCATACGTCCGGGGTATGTACACTTTTACACATATCTGATGTGTGGACAAATGGCATATAAGGCTGAAGATATCGAGGTAACAGCTTCCAATAGAGACTGTGTAGCAGATATTTGCGACAATGGGTTTATCTACATATACGAGAAGTACACCGAAGGAGATGAGGAATTTAGTGTTTGGATCAATTCTACCCCTGAACAAGAAAATTGCAAACCTGAAAGCGCCTGTTTTGAACAAATACCTTCCGAAATCCCGACTAACACGGTGGTCAAACCATCTGAAAACTTTGCTTTTGCCGCCAGTGTTCCTGAAACCCAAATGACTGGCACTGAAGACGATCAAAGTGATATTGGAAAGAAAGAAAATGTGATGGAAATAAATAACTCTGGAGAGACAAATCTCTCGATCAACCAAGATCTTCTTAGTAATGAAATTATCACTGAGGACCGAACTGAAACCAAGGATGAAAAATTCATACATGGAACCTATCAAGACCCTTTTCAGAAGAAGATGGTCACAGAGGAAGAACCTAGCGCCCGTTTTGAAGCTGAAATTATAGATGACTGATCATTTCTTCACAGAAGAAGACAGTAGGTTGGTCGAACCATCTGAAAATGTCACCGTTTGGGTTTTGTTGTGGTTTATGTTTGTTCTTTGGTTTATTTTGATCAGTTCATATCTCTGTTTCCAGTTCAGTTGTGTCTAATCCCAGCAATCTGCCCGCTCACACAATCTGTTTATCTGTCACTCCCCGATCACCAGTTAGCAGCCAATCAGATCTGCTCACCTGTCAACCTCAGATCTGTTCACCAACTGATTGGTGAACTGAACCAATCAGTTCAGTTCACTTCAGTTACCACCTTCCCTTTGATTATTTCCACCTGTCACTTGTAATTAGCACTCTGCTCTGTTCAACTGTTCACACACACACACACACACACACACACACACACACACACACACACACACACACACACACACACACACACACACACATACATATATATATATATATATATTTATTAAAAAAAGCTAATGGGGCTGCATGGTGCCACATGTCTTAACAGAAAGTCCCTGATCTGAAACCTAGCTGGGATCTTTCTCTATGGAGTTTACATGTTCTCCCCGTGCATGCGTGGGTTCTCTCCGGGTGCTCCGGCTTCCCCCCCACAATCCAAAAATATACATATTAGGTTTATTGGGCATGTAAGATTGTCTTTAGGTGTAAATATATTCATGCTTTCTTTGGTTTTGTAATATTCTTTTAAAAATTGACAAAGAAGTAACCCCAAAAACAAACCAAAATGAGACAAAAAAAATCTATTGCATGGGGGTGCCCTTGTTGAATCAAAATAAAGGGGGTTAAAGAAAAAAAGAATAAACACAAGAGGGGAAGTAAACAAAGCTCTTCGGAGCAAACCAATTAGTTTGTTTCTTAAATGTAATTTTCCCAAACAATTGCGCTTCAGTAGAGTGAAATATCTCTTCAACCAGAAATAAATGTATCTGTAAGATTCTGTGGCTGACAATAAAAAACAAAATTTCCCAAACTTAAATTCTTGCCAGTATATAAGAAAGAAGATAAAGAAACATGTGAGGAAAAATGATTTAGTTGTTAAGACTGCTTTCCATGTTAAGTTTTATTTATCACTATAACTAGCTATAACTATAACTTAAAAACAGTATTAGAAAAAAATTAACCTCATATACATCAATTTGATGGGAACATTAAAAGCTCCCGAGATAGGATATCAAGTGAGATAGGATATTAAATAGTGTTGCACCGATGCCATTTTTTGGCCCCGATACGGTACCTGGCTGTTCAGTATTGGCCGATACCATACCGATACCGATACCATCTGTTTGAAATTGATGTGTGTGCGTGTATATATAAAGAACTGCATACTACTTAGGGTAGTAGAACTTTTTATTGTCTACCTGGAATGGGTGACAATAGTTGAATAAACTTTTGGCTCTCAAAGGCCAAAATAGTGCAACATTTGTGAAATTATAACATGTATAATAGTAGTGCAACAGTAAGACATAACGTACATAATTAGGGTCCATAATTATGGTACATAATATGGTACATAATAATTAGGGTACATAATTGAACTGAGTGTACACAGAGGCTTGTAATTACTGACAGTGGCAGAAGAGAAAGAAATGAGCAGAAACCTCATTTCACCAACAGTGGCGATAACATCAAGGGAAGCCACTGCAAGATGAAATACCAAAGCTACGAAGTGTACCTTTATCAACACTGGTAGCTCACCTGGAATGGGATATCAGCCATAGTTTTAGCCAGGTAATAAGCCTTCAAGCTGTACCAGTAGTTCAGATGCTCCCGCAGGAAGACAGACATCTCCTGAGGAACTGTTGGGTGGATCATTACAAATTTAGACACATACATCTACAAGAGCTTCTTACATGTATTACTTGCATCCGTGACAATGGACTGCAATGAAAAAGCCTTAAATCCACATGACACTCACAGGTCAGCACTGTTGGCATAAGTGCTCCAAACATGAGAAACAGCATAGAGAAGAAGAGAAATCCTGTGTTGTTAAACACCTTGTTGGCATCATTTCCAATGTTCAAATAGAGCAAACCTATTATTATACCAATGGTGATGTGGGAGATCAGTCTAAGGTGGGTCAAAACCTGAGAACAGAACAATGGCAGAAAACCCTTGGAGGTTCAGTAACTACCTCACTCTTTCACTTAAGGCAAAGCATTTCTTGCATGAGGGAAAGGAGTAATACTGTCACGTACCTGATCTCGACATATAGTTATTAAGGTTCTCTTGAAGAGGATGCAGAACTGTGTGAGTGTGCTTGTGGCAAAAGTATGACTTTCTGTGGGGCCAGTATTCTGGAAAACACAGATTATTCCTTCATTAGCATTCTTTCAACAGTTATGAATTAAATAATGTTTTGCTGTAAAAGATTAGATTGACTGCACAAATTCAACACTGCATTTAAAGGAAATGAATCAATGGCTTAAACAAGATGCATCAACAACATTAGGCAAATAGTTTAATAGAAACCATTTAATCTATGTAATTAATATTCTCTAATTTGAAAATTAGATATGTATGGATGAAACAATTCAAAGCTACTGAGATTTTCACACGATTTTGACACATTTTGAGTTCTTCTTCCTGGCTGAAACTGGTGATTTTTTCTGTTCAATGATGCATGTTCCTATCAGCAAGCTCTTGCACAGATAGACTCCTTGTGATGCTCAAGCACCAGGAGCTTTCTGCTGGAGCCAAATGTTTTTTTTTTCATTCATCAACATTTATAAATAAAAATTACCCTCTTTGTCAACAATCCCCCCTCAAAAGTACTTTCTGCAAATAGGAAGACCTTTTATGATGGTTTTTTTTCTCCCTTTATATAGTCAGACATGTTTTAAGGAATTTTCATAATAAAAAAAGTGTTTTAATTAAAAATTTATTTGGGCTTTTGTGAGAATTCTGCCCTGATCCGCAGTTTGAACAAACCTCAGCATTTCCCCTCCCTCCTCCTCCTAATGCAGTGCTGAGCAGTAGCCCAGACCTCTCTGACCCACAGCATCGGACAGGCAGGTAATGTCAGTCTTTTTGCCATCCTTGGTCATAATACTTAAACGAGCAATAAGTAAGATATTTACTGTAAAATCAGCCTAGATCAATCTCATTTGTCACCTGGGATGGAACATTCCCTATAAGCAATCTGTCCTTATCCACTTTCAAACCTAGAGGTACGGTCCAGAACTAATTTGATTCTGAGTGTAGCTCGCGTTTACTTCCTGGTTCCTGAGCCAATCATATGAGAGCTCCCAGGGTTCCCAAAACAGAGCGCATCATTTGGTATTTTATTTTGGCAAAAGAGCAGCAGCCTGCAAACATGGAAGCAGATAAGAGAAGGGGACCAGAAATAGAAAATAATATAACATCATATCCCTATCCTGTGGAAGTAAAAATTCAGTGCAACAACGGACTGTTGGTGGGTGTCCATGGAAGACATTGCGTATGTGTTGTTCCAGTTGGGGTCTGCCCATTGGTCCGACAACCCAATAGTCCGACAGTTCCACTAGTCTCATATAGTCGGATGACCCATTAGTCCGACAACCCAGTTTCAAGATGAAAAAAATGAGCTTGGTTTTTAGTATTGATTCTTAGTAGACCTATAGACCAGTTCATTGTTATTGTTTTGATTCGGGTTTTTCGCGCATGCGCGCCGGACTGGTTGGCAAAAGACGAACACAATGGCGGACGCAAACAGAGAAACTGACGAGTTCTCCACATATTTTTCTTCTTTAGATAACGTATCACAAGATCGTTTTAAGACTAAGTTGATGGTTGATGGTATCAGATTGCCAGATCCACACAGCAAAAGCCTGAAGGGACGGAGCGAGTCTGTGAAATGCTGCCAAGCGTTCAGTACCGCGACATATACAGCTACCTTATAAACACGCAGGCCAGTACACACGAGAGAGCATGGAAGCATGAAACCACTGGACGGCTACAATTATATTATATCTGGACATAGACACCAGCAACGCCCGCGACGCCATGAGGGATTAAGCGGGTCAGAACATGGATGGATGGATGGATGTTCAGATATGTTTGTGTAACATACGAACGCGGAGTCGGACAGGAAGACCCGCCCGGTAGGTTAAAAAAAAACATAGTTCACTACGGATTATTTTGGTGTTTTTGTCTTGTTAAAATGGGTGGGGGTGTCGGCGACATTGCAGCGTAAACACAGAAGTACTAGCGCCTGTGAACGGGGGCGTAATACAGCTGCTGCTGCTGCAGCGCATCGACTCCGCTTCTCCCGGCCCCGTCTAGCGATCGCCATCTCCCCTCCGCCGCTATTCAAGTAGAACAATGACTAGAGCAGAATTAAGTGGTATTTACCAGAGATGAAGTGTAGACAGCATATTCTGCCGTAGTATGATGGATCCCCCAGTCCATTGGGAGTGTCTGCCTGCGCTCTTTTCATTGAAAATATCCCTTTCTTTCCTCTTTCTTCGTCCTTCGGTAAACGACAGAAACGTACATCCAACGATTTGGAATGCCTCTGTGTGCAACCGGGAGCACAACAAGTGGTAGACATTGTTTAGATTCCAAAAGTAAACTAACTAAAAATACGCTCTAAATCACCCGTTTTGTCACGTAGTAGACGAGAACAGTACTGTTTTTGCCAACCACCGTGACCCGGACGTAGCGCTGACGTCACGCGTGAACTGGTCTATACGTTGACAAGATTCATGCGCAAGACCTATGCCCAAATTCATCTTATCTGTATCAGCAGTTACCATGCCTACTATTCTCTGATGGCATTACACTATGCGGCAATTTTTTTCAGTTTCAGATCCCAAATCCCAAATCCCATGCTACAGGTAAAAGCCAGTAAATTAGAATATTTTGAAAAACTTGATTTATTTCAGTAATTGCATTCAAAAGGTGTAACTTGTACATTATATTTTTTCATTGCACACAGACTGATGCATTCAAATGTTTATTTCATTTAATTTTGATGATTTGAAGTGGCAACAAATGAAAATCCAAAATTCCGTGTGTCACTAAATTAGAATATTACTTAAGGCTAATACAAAAAAGGGATTTTTTTAGAAATGTTGGCCAACTGAAAAGTATGAAAATGAAAAATATGAGCATGTACAATACTCAATACTTGGTTGGAGCTCCTTTTGCCTCAATTACTGCATTAATGCGGCGTGGCATGGAGTCGATGAGTTTCTGGCACTGCTCAGGTGTTATGAGAGCCCAGGTTGCTCTGATAGTGGCCTTCAACTCTTCTGCTTTGTTGGGTCTGGCGTTCTGCATCTTCCTTTTCACAATACCCCACAGATTTTCTATGGGGCTAAGGTCAGGGGAGTTGGCTGGCCAATTTAGAACAGAAATACCATGGTCCGTAAACCAGGCATGGGTAGATTTTGTGCTGTGTGCAGGCGCCAAGTGCTGTTGGAACCTGAAATCTCCATCTCCATAGAGCAGGTCAGCAGCAGGAAGCATGAAGTGCTCTAAAACTTGCTGGTAGACAGCTGCGTTGACCCTGGATCTCAGGAAACAGAGTGGACCGACACCAGCAGATGAAATGGCACCCCAAACCATCACTGATGGTGGAAACTTTACACTAGACTCCAGGCAACGTGGATCCTGTGCCTCTCCTGTCTTCCTCCAGACTCTGGGACCTGGATTTCCAAAGGAAATGCAACATTTGCTTTCGTCAGAAAACATGACTTTGGACCACTCAGCAGCAGTCCAGCTCTTTTTTTCCTTAGCCCAGGTGAGACGCTTTTCGCGCTGTTTCTTGGTCAACAGTGGCTTGACACGAGGTATGCGGCAGTTGAAACCCATGTCTTTCAAGCGTCTCTTGGTGGTGGATCTTGAAGCACTGACTCCAGCAGCTGTCCACTCCTTGTGAATCTCCCCCACATTTTTTAATGTTTTTTTTTTCACAATCTTGACTAGGGCGCGGTGATCCCTATCGCTTGTACACTTTTTCTGACCACAGTTTTTCCTTCCCTTTGCCTCTCTATTAATGTGTTTGGACACAGAGCTCTGAGAACAGCCAGCCTCTTCAGCAATAACCTTTTGTGTCTTTCCCTCCTTGTGCAATGTGTCGATGATCGCCTTTTGGACAGCTGTCAAATCTGAAGTCTTCCCCATGTTTGTGTAGGCTTCAGAACTGGACTGAGAGACCTTTTAAAGCCCTTTGCAGGTGTTTTGAGTTAATCAGCTGATTAGTTTGTGGCACCAGGTGTCTTCAAAATTTAACCCTTACACAATATTCTAATTTTGTGACACACGGAATTTTGGATTTTCATTTGTTGCCACTTCAAATCATCAAAATTAAATGAAATAAACATTTGAATGCATCAGTCTGTGTGCAATGAATAAATATAATGTACAAGTTACACCTTTTCAATGCAATTACTGAAATAAATCAAGTTTTTCAAAATATTCTAATTTACTGGCTTTTACCTGTATATTAAATTTAAATCTGGTGACCATGGAGGCCACTGGAGTTTACTCATTTTCGTTTTCTCATTGGAGAGACAGCAAGCGCAATTTGTGGCAGTGGCAGGTCGTTCTTAACCTGACAACAGCCAGATGTATGTCTCGTTCCGCCTAGCTACACTCACATACATCTGGGACACCGCCAGTAGAGAGTGATTTCTCCAACCAATTTTATGGTCTGGCCAATCAGGACGCAGGGCTGGAGTTTCATAGATGTGACGTAGTGGAGACGCGACCATGACGTGAGACTGTTTTGATAGCAATGGCGGCTCGTCAAGGAAGCAAGCATTAACATTGATGCTGCTATTTCTTCCGTGTTGTCCAATCTACCTAATATTGTTTCATTAAAAGAACATCAGATAACGCCTCTGAAGGCTTTTGTTGGTGGAAACGATGTTTTCGCCCTTCTCCCGACCGGATTTGGCAAGATTTGTTTTCTGGGGCCAGCGGACGTGCAGACGCGGACGCGCCCCGGAGCGGTTAGCGGTTAGCGCTAACCATGTTAGGAGGCCTTTAGTCCTCAACGCGGTCGGCCCGGAATCGACTCCGACCCGCGGCGCTTTGCCGCCTGTCTTCCCCCCTCTTCCTGTCAGCTCACTGTCAATAAAACGCATGCCACTAGAGCCGCAAACACATTATTATTATTATTATTTTTTTTTTTTTTTTTCCTGCCTCGCTATCATTAGCGTCACGGGTTAGCTTCGGTGTGAGTGGTTGAAATAGCACGTCAATAAAGATGACAGACAAGTGGCTTATCCAATCATATGCAAGAATTTTTGATAAGGCCCAGCCTTCTGTAAAGGCAATTCCTATGGAGGTGTCCCAGATGTATGTGAGTGGAGCTAGGCGGAACGAGACATACATCTGGCTGTTGTCAGGTTAGGTCGGGCTGGCACGGCGTAGTACTGGCAGCTGCCACTAGAGACTGTCACCCTACTGGCAGGTGACAGTCTCAAGGCCCCTAGACACTGTCACCTGCCAGTAGGGTGACAGTGGCGCTCCTGCCACAAGGCTGCCACGTCCGCTCCCACGACCACAGCCGCTGTTTAGGGGGCTGCCAGAGCCGGTTCTCGGCAAAATACTGAGTTATATTGTGACACCTAGTGGCATCTGCCACAAGGTGGCCCTGTCACAAAAATAGTGTTTTAAAACCATGATGCTATTGCTTATTAACATGTGTAAAACCTTTAATGAAGTGGCTGCATTTACTTTGGAAGCAGTGGCCTAAACAGTGTTTACTATGTATTTAACATGCTGTAAGGAAAGAGGCATTCCTCACGCACTGGGGTGTTACACAGAATTGATAGTTAATATGAATTCTCACACAGAAAGTGATAACTCAAATACATGGTCATTCTGAAAGCACCTGGCAATGAGGGTGTCAGAGTACACTGGGAGATGACATCGTTCCACAGGATACTGGAGGGTGAAAATGAGGACAGGTTGTAATAGTTGTACCTAAATTCTTAAGCTATACAGATTAGTATGTGACCCTCCTTAACTCTATCTAAGATGCAGAGAGGCTGCAGCAATGAAGACATATGGCTACTTGTAAATGTCTTTATTTACAGAAGTTATTCAAACCTTGCAAAAACTTTTAGTTTTTTTTCATCCACAATGTGCACACAGAACTTTTCATAGTCCTCCCTCTCTTCAAAAACAAAAGTGAAATGCTCCACTGGAGAATGTTCATCGAAGTCTTCATCCCATGTCTTGAGGGCCTGGAGAGCTTCGGCTTGTTCTGGCTTGTCCATATCCAGAACAACAGGAAGTGTTACTCTTCCTCTAAATTGTTGTTCTTTGCACCAATCACCTGCAGCCTGACTATCGACAATGATAGAGCTTCCCTGCAGCAAATGATAGGAGATTAGTGAGGGTATCATATTCACCTTATTTTCGAACTCGGAAGTAACTATGGGTCCAACTTCTGTTTTGTTTGTGCGGCACTTCCGTCTCAGCGCTTCCCTAGGCCAAATAACATTAGCTTGACTGAAATGATAAACTGTTGTGGCAACATTTGCAAAAATTGCTGAGCAAACAAAGTGACAGATCAGTGCCACAGCCTCAAACTATTCATAACTGAGAAGACATGAAGAAGTGGCGTCATATAACGCACGAGGACATGTTTAACCATTTTGTGTCATCACTTGGTGCAGATGGCTCTGCTATGCGACTTTACCGAGGCGAACATCCATGTTTACGCTAGAATTTTTAAATTGTACCAATGTAATGTGTGGTCTCAAAGCTATTGATGCAAGCTTGTCACATTAAAATGTAAGTTAGCTGTAAAATGAAGTTGTAACTTTATTTCCATTTGTTTTTTTTTTTGGGAGCATCAGTGTTAAAGGAAATGGGGAGCCTCGCATCCACAGCTCTTGTACATGGTCGATGATTAAAACACTCCTGCTCCACGTAAACTTGTCTTTTACACCAGTTATTAAGACAGCCTGTAACTGGACAAATGCTCCCGGTCTTCCTCGAAATCATAAGGACGAGTAATTTGGTACGAAGTAACTGCATAAGTCGCTTTTTAGCCAGCTAAACAGGGACAGGAAGTGACCAACCGGAAGTCTTGCACAAAAAAAGTGAACTCATTGTCTCCGTATTGCTGTTGTAAATAAGGTGGATAAGATAAGTGTACACTGTTACCTGTTATTACAGATTGCTACTTTAGTCTACATTAAGGGAACGTATTTCCTTTTACATTTGTCAAAAACAGCTTTCATTCAAATACCTATTTTGTTAAATAAACCTTTTCTGTTTACCTTTTCTGTGGCTTGCTCTTCTTGGACTTTCTGAAGTCTGGAAATAAAAGAAAAAAAAGAGGGAAGGGGGGGGGGGGGGGGTGAGCCAGTACTGCTTTCTATGATGACTGCAGTATATGTAGGTTTGCACCCACAATCGTTTTTTTACCCCTCTTTTTCCTTGACAGTATTCATGAGCATCGTCTCGGCTTGGTAGCAGCAAAGATTGTGAGTTTGCAGCCACTGGGTCACAACCTACAAAATACACATTCCATGTACAGCAGTTTTAAAATACTAAATTAGTCACATTTCATTGCTCAATAACAGTAATTTTTATAGTACTGTGATGGATACTCTTAAAATCACACAATCTTAGTATTGGTTACTACTCCATTGTGTGATCAGTTAATTTTTCCCCACCCCAATTAAATCAGCATTTGTTGTCTCTCTGCAAGTCATTTTGTGTTCAGTTAGAGTTCAGCTGAGCCCAAATCCTTGAAGGATCAAGCCCCTATGTAGAACTCAATTCTTAGGCATGTCACATTATAAAATCTTTATTTAAACCTTTCTGAATACCTCTCATCCTTGATAGTTTTTGGTCCACTAAAAATACAGACGAACATATCCTTTTCAAAAAAGGGTTAAAAAACAATCCAACTGTACTTTTTTTTCAAAGTTTGAACACGTTTCGCTTCCCATCCAAGAGGCTTTCTCATTTAAAATGGCTACTGGAGGACATCAGGATCTATTTTTCTTACTCTATCGAGCTCTACTGCTGATCAATTATACATTGCTTATCATCATTTCTGCTTATAACTTTTTGTTCTCTCTTTTTTTTTCTTTTCTTCATAGTAGGTACATCTGGTCTGGCATTCGGTTATCTGAGACATCATCCAGAGAAGACAGATCACCCGCTATTATCATCTAATATAGAACAGATTACTAGATCAATGTGTGCTTCTGTGCTTGTTTGTCTCTCTTGTTGTGTCTCTGCTCTGTCTTCTGTAACCCCAGTCGGTCGAGGCAGATGACGGTTCATACTGAGCCCGGTTCTGCTGGAGGTTTTTCCTTCCCGTTAATGGGTGGTTTTTCTTTCCACTGTCGCTTCATGCTTGCTCAGTATGAGGGATTGCTGCAAAGCCATGTACAATGCAGATGACTCTCCCTGTAGCTCTACGCTTCTCCAGGAGTGAATGCTGCTTGTCGGGACTTTGATGCAATCAACTGGTTCCCTTTGTGGAATGTATTAACTTTGATTCATTTTTTAGTACACATTTATGAAGGTATAACATGCTTTTAATGTGCAATACATTTGCTTTGAGGCCTGTCTGTTTATTAGAAGAATAGAATGTGAATAGATTAAGGTTAAATGAGCTGTGTACGAGCAAAAGTATCAGGAGAGAGTTTCAAGGCCAGTCCTAGGCAGTGGGAAAGAACAGAAACTCGGGTTCACATGCAGCTGGAGGAAACAAGAAAAGATAGTTATTAGGGGGGAAGATAGCAATAAGATGTGTGCTCCATTCATTGTGTGACCTTGTATAATCTATGTTCTAACTTTAATAAAACTAGCCTGAGCTGGGAGTTGGGCAGAGTTGCTGCCCGGAGGGGCTGAAAGGTGCATCTCTCCCTTTGCAAAGGTGAAACTGAATTATGCGTCCATGGCTGAGTTTGCCATGGCTGAGCCTTGGAGCAGTACTGAAAAAGTGTGGTTCAGAAATGTATTGAGAAAAGAAAAGAGAACGAGACCAGGCAAAAATAGTTCTGACATACAATAACAGAAATAGAGGAAGACCTGTGAGTTCAGAAATCTAAAGGTGTTTCTCGAGCGTGGCGGCTCACTGCGGTTCTCGACGGGGAACCGTCTTTTTGCTGGGTTAGAGGCCCGAGAAGTTGAGAAATCTCGAATTCTACATAAAAGGTTGAGCGAGATCAGGCAATACACATTGAATGGATGCGGAGATAACAGAATGACTCTGTGAGGCTCCGATTACAGACGAAATAAAGTTCTGATATAACATAACAGAACTAAGAACAGAGTAAAATATAAGTTGTGCGGATAACACAACAAGAAAAAGTCCTGTGAGCTTTAATTTTTTTTTTAAGAAACCGTGACCTGACAGGGAGACCGGTTTATGAGCCGTGAGCTGGACACACACACCCAGCGAGAATCGGACAGGGAATAAAGATAAAGATAAAATGAATGAGCTGTGAAGCTGAACACACAATCAGCTATTACAGACTAATTTATTAGGAAACAGTGTGAATGGTGTGAGCGTGACTGGGGAAGACCCCGAGCGCGAGCGATTCCCATGGCAGCGGGGTTTGCATGAGCCATAATATTAAACAGCAGGACCCACTCTGATAAAATTAAACATTTAGCTACATGGGTA
This sequence comes from Fundulus diaphanus, assembly GCA_037039145.1. NCBI lineage: Eukaryota > Metazoa > Chordata > Actinopteri > Cyprinodontiformes > Fundulidae > Fundulus > Fundulus diaphanus. Next base: position 49,101,854 of record CM073124.1, on the reverse strand, counting down.
AAATAATACAATTCAGGTTTAAGAGGTGACTTAACAAACAGAAAATAGCTAAAATTCCAGGAAGCTATCATTAATAAATCGGGAAATCTAGAGGGGAAATACAGAGCAACACTCTGGGAGTTGTTTAGAACAAGGAGGTTTCGTATATAAAAAAGAGAGAGACGTCTCGCAGAACACTACGCGCAAGCTGTCTGTCTGTCTTGTACAACATATTGTGTCTGTGGAAATTAGATCATTTTGTTTGAGTGAGTGGGAGAGAGGCTGCTTGGATCCGCGGAGATTGATGTCTGTGCGCAAATGGGTTTTTGTGTGTAAGTCTGCGTAAGAGATTTACGGTGCATTTGATAAGGATATTAGTGAAAATAAATAGAATTGTGCAGCATGGATATCAATGGGATGACAGATCGATGTATTTGTGGCTTTTTTTGGCGCAGCAAAGCGTTCTGAGTGCAATCAGCAGTTAGTCACGTTAGTTGCATAAAAAAAACGGAACTATAGAAGCGCAGCGTTTCGCGGGGGAATCATTTTAGTAACGGACCGGATAAAATGATTTTCTCGGCTAGCGGGGGAAAATGACAAAAAAACGTGAAACGTAATGAGATAAAAGATGACAGGCGAGTGGCGAGATGTTGAACCTTGTGTCTGCGGAGGCGAGGCGTCGGACAGCCGGTAAATTGAGCGGTTACGGCGGTGCGGGGCAGATTTGCCAGCTAAACCTCCCGGTGAAGTGACAGAGGCGCATTGACCAATAAGCATAATATTTCGGCAAAATATATTTCGGCAATCTAAACTTTTCAAACATGATCAGTGAAAAACACTGTTAAAAAGGAAAGAAATGTGTGTGTGTTTTGTTCATCTAATTGTCTTGTTGTATGTGTTATTGGTGTGAAAGCTCTGTTCGTCTTTGGAAAAAAAATCCAGATTAAAATCCTAGAAAACCACGGTTTCAAAAAGTGTTTATTTGCGCTGAATGTCTGCAGCATTCAAAACAAATGCACTTTGGAGACTTCCATTAAACAGAAAAGGTTTAACTAAACGGTTGTAAAAAAAAGACTTAAGAATTAATAATATAGAAGTTTGTCTAGCCCAAATTAAATTTAAACACGTAGATATTAACATAACTTCAATAAATATATCTCAGGATTGTTACAAATGATTGAAACTGGGGATAAAGGTTTTTGTTTTGTGTTATTTGGGTGCCTAATTATGGAGTACAGTTAACCAGAGCCGTGGGCAAAGTATTCAGTTACACTATTAATGCAAGAAGCTTGTATTTGACAATGGATTCAGACAGCTGTAAAAATAATAGAGTAGGGTCTTTTTAGATTGTAATGTTATAACTTTATTAACTTGGCAAACAGCATATGGGGAGATTATATGGGAGAAGTGGAGCTGGATGGAATATGTGTAGGGGAGACTTTTTGCACTGAGCTGAGGCGAACCTCGGGGGGACAGTTTGACCTAAAGCAGGACAATAGATATGATAAACAAAACTGACCATGATGTAAACATCTGAATGTGTTGGGTGGAGAATTAACGGTTCCTGGTGACACCCCCAGGAACAACACATTAGAGACACCCACCAGCCATGCGCGTCATCTGTTGCTACACCAACAGCCCCAACATGGCTAAAAACAGCCGAGGATTGGTCACTGATAGTTGGTATGTCCCGCCTGCTGCTCAGGGCGCAGCCCTCCCCTCTAGGGACAGACTTGCTGTCTCTGCATTTGACAAACTTTGACTAAGGGACCGCTCAGGAATATGTGTTTGAGAAAGAAAGTAAATAATAAATGAACAATAAAACGTATATCTGTGTTTAGGAGTTAAAAGAAATATTTCAGCATGAAATATTTATTTATTCACACATTTGTTTATACATTGTGTAAACATCAGGGCGTAATAATTTGTGATTTAGCTCATTATTGGCTATAGTTTATCATTTTATGGCACCAGAATGTTGTCATTCCAATTCTGAAAAGTACCTAAAAAGAAAAATATTTTTTGTATAAGCATAATTTTAACTCGTGTGGTTTATTGCAAAAGTGCATATTAAAATTCCCAAATGAGCTTTAATACTTTCAGAAATAAAAGAGTTAGAATACAAGATTAATTGAAATTAAAATTTTAATAATTTGAAAGCCCTAGTTTGAATATAATACACTAGACTTAAATCTGGTTGATCTAAGGAAAGCAGGAATTAGCTCACTAACAACTTCTGCTAATTGTAGGTCTAGGAATCACCAGTTAGCAGAACTAAAAGTTAAAAGTTAAAATGGAACTTACAGATGTTTGGTAAAAGTACAACCCGGTGAATTAGATAGATTTTATCAGTCCTAGGTCTAGTCATGCATCAGTTTTACAGTTATCCTCAGATGGAGTTGCTGATGTTTAAGAATTTATGAAGAATGCTACTGGTTTAAATTGTTTTACTACAGAAGTTAAACTTTGCAGAGCGACAGAATTGAACAGGAACAAAAAAAAGGATTTGGAAAAATTAAAGGGCAGATCCCAAAGGATTTCTTTAATTTAAACACGTTCTCTAAATTAGATAATTTGACTAAAGGCACACATGATTGTGTGCCCTCTTCTGCTGCAAATTATATTGAAAATGATGCTTCAATGTTCCACATGCCAGATGTGACTTTGTTTTCTTTACTAATTTCTTAATTGGAAGATGGAGTTATAAAACATTCTCCCTTAACACCCCAGCAGTGGTTCTTAATTTGACTGGGACCCACAACAGCGGTGAATTATTCAGAGAAATGATCTTAAAAGGTGTGTCCTCTTCAGTATTACGTTATAGACCTGATTGTGATTATGCTCGCTGGGACAGAACATTTGGTACATCACTTTCCAATGTGGCTCAGGATGGGGAGAGGAAGAGTAAATAATAAAAAAAAAAGTATTACAAGGTCTATTATTTAAATTGCAATTACAGGGAACAAAACAGAAAGTGAGTAAAATAAAAAGTGAACATGTGATGTCTCAGCAGTTGGATCTTCAACCCTGAAGGTGTCACCTCAGTTTAATTAACTCCAAGGAGAAGGCTTGCCTATTGCCTCCTTTTCTCTATTCTTTATTTATTTACAGGTCTGTTGGTTGCTGAACGTGGAAGCAGATGGCTTGGTGGTCAGTGTGGCGTCGAGTATTGAACCCAGGGCGTGATGGATGAGTGTTTGGAGCTGATATGGAGGACATGTTAAAGCACCAATCGACATACAATCATGCTGGACCAGCAGGTCAGCCTGGTATGAAGCAACCAAGTCCTGACATGACCTCACCTCCACAAGGTCAGTACCCCTGCAAGGGGATAACTCGTCTGATGACACACCCCTAAAGATGTCGAGCAGCATGAGCACTGCAGACTCTGAGCTGTCAGCGGAAAAGACTGCATGAACTCCGAGGCTGGACACTGGAGCCACGTATGGGCCTCTGAGTTGTGGACTAAGACTGTCACTGAATATGATACTGAGAGAAGAAACAGTGTCTGCCGTTGTGATCTGAGGGGGAGAAAGCATTGCTAGCATCTATGGAGGACTGAGAACACAGCCTGCTACAACTGGTGTTCTCTCCAACTATGGAAGATGCAACGTCTGGGTTCCTGCTCTTCTTCCCACCTGACCCGCCACACGTCACTCTGTTCTACGACAGCAACCGCACAGACTGGTATCATGATTCTTTAAGGTAAAACACAGACAGTCATTCTAGAAATATGTATGTGGCACCTGAGCGTTTGGCAGCTGCTACTGCTGAACAATTTGTAACGATATATGATGTCGGATGAAACGATTTCACACATTTCTCTTTCTCTCCATGTTGAGCACCAGAAAGAAGTAGGGGCGTGGTTAAACATTCCCTTCAGGCAACTGATTGGGCTCCTACCAGCGTGCAGGTTTGTTGTTTTAAAATATACTCATACCTTTTAAATTGTCTGTGATGTAACTGATAAGTTTATTTCAAACATGAGTTTGAAGTGTTACCATGGCCGGGAACGTACTGATCATCATTAATCAGCAGAAGGTCCATGGAGGTGGGAATACTTTCATGTGTTCCACTTACATTTAAGGTTAGTAAAGATAAAATAGCAATTTGCCAGGGAACGTGTCTTTCCTGGGCTGTGTTATTTTCCGCAGGAACAACCAATGTGTCCTCAATAACAAGCAAAGCGTTCTAACAAACCCAAACTACAGCGCGTGGAAGACACATTATAGTTTTGAGACTAAATGGCTGCTGTCACAACTACATGGTGGGTACGTTGATCTCACGCAACCTTTGAGGGACCTCGGAAAAATATCAGGTATGATAAAGTTGAATAAGATTTGGATTTTGATTCAGGATTCGAGGAATTTTTTTATTTTTTTTCTTCCTACTTCACCAAAGATTACCCTATGCAGTTGATTTGACTCTTATTGACGGCTTCTTATGTAATGATGGGTGTGGAGCAGAACCCGATATTCTGCGGAACACAGTTAATCCTTTAAACTGGATTTAATGGAAGACAGGTGAACATAAACAGGATCCAAATAGAGGTAAGGCAGACATCCAAACAAGCTGGACGGGAACTGGCGAACAGACTTGGCAGAGTAAATAGAAACAGGTAATCCAAAACAGAATCAAGGTGCCGGGGCTCTTACCAAAACAGAGAGAGTAAACGAGGAGGAACAGGAGCACGGGCATGTGAGTGTGACGGACCAACAAATAACTGAGGAGCAAGTGAGGCTTAAATAAACAGGCGAACAGATGAGCAGAGGGAACTAATTAACCATAGGACGGTGGAAGCAATAACGATGCTGACAGAAGAACAAACCTAAGACTGAGGATAATACAAAGCACAGAACACAGATAAGGACTAATACAAAGACCGGAAAACTTAAAACCATACACAGACTAAACAGGAACCTAAAACAAGATAGAACCTACAAAAGAAATAAAACCAGAGGCAGGAGAGAACTAACTTCACTAAACAATAAACCTAGACCAAAACAGAACGTTACATTTTACTGTTGTTTCTGGAATAAAACTAGTTTGATTCCAAAAGGGGGATGTTCATATCAGTAAATGTTAGATAAAATAGAAAAACATAAAATAGAAAAACAGGGTGCAGGATTTTTGACATGAGAATGGCATCTATCGAAGAGGAACTGAGAGAGGAACTAGAAAAAGCTGTTCCTGCGTAACAGCGACTAAGAATGCTAATCTGCAGAATGATTGAGCAGAAGATCCAGAAAACATTGAAATCAGATTTGAAGAATAAAAAAAAAAAATTTATTAAGAATTTAAAGGGATTTGAAGAATTTGAAAAACGTGAAGAAATTGGGAAATTTTTCAAATTTTTTTTGAAGGAATTTGAAGATTAAGAACAATTAGAAGAATTGGAAGAATTTGAAGGAATTCGAAGAAATTTGCATTGATTCCAATGGGAACAGCCAAAAAATCGCACTAAAAGTGAAATATTTTAAAAAGTGTAAAAGTTAGCATAACCATGAGATATAGCAGGCATGCCGGGAACGAGCCGAACATTTTGACACCAAAATTGTTGAAATTGGTTGAAGTATGCTGGAGTAGTTGGACGCCGACGGAATAATAATAATAAAGAAAAACAGGAAAACAATAAGTGAGAATGTTGTATAGCATTCTCGAGAGAGAATAGCATTCTCAGTGATTAATTACAAGAAGAGTGTTGGTGGAGCAGAGCAGCTTCAGAGGTGCGTTAGAGTAGAACGGGTGCTATAAAATGACCTGATGGTGTTTCCTCCAGGATTAAAACAGGAACTTTTTCTGAAGCACCCGGAGTAGAACATCTGGGATTATAGAGGTTACAGCAATGTCGTGTGTAAAGTTGTGTGTGTGTGCGATGTGTGGTCATTTTAATCCAAGGAAGATTCGGACATCGTTATAGGAAAAATTTACTTTGATTTCAAACCACAATTAACTAACTTTTGATTCCACAGACACGGTGATCCACATCAGAGGTTTAAAAGTGTTTGTGTGTGCGTGGATTCTTTTACAGGACGACCAGAGGCCTGTGAAAGGAGAGAACAGAGAAACTATGATAAAATGTCTCATTAACTATTACATTTCTAAAATAGGTTTCCTGACAGGATGAAGATAGAACAATAAAAGGTGGCAAGGATTAATTAGTATGTGAAAAAATAATTGGCTGAAATCTGTGCACAGACTAAATTGATATGGGGTAAAGTTTTGTTTCTTGTTGGAGTGTTCAGTTAATTTCATTACAGGATGCATTCTCTGACTGGAAGGAGTTTTTCGGGGTGCGACGTCAACCTCCCAGGATTCACAGGTTGCACACGAAATTTGACATCTAAAGATTATTGTGTAGTTTCAGATTATATTGGAGATTCCTAAGGAATGTGAAGGAGGGTCCACAAACCCCCAGACCTCGGCTGAGTGCGCGCTAAGGTCAACGAAGAACAGGGGTGGGGGTTGTGATTTAGGGTGCTCTGACCAGAGTACGGAGCCGTGAGGTCCCACCACAGGGTGCCAAAGGAAACACCGAGACCAGTGCAGAACCAGAGTGGGAAAGTCATCAAAAGAAAGTGGTCAGAACCAAGGTGGACCGGCCCGTACCAGATGGTGGAACGCACTTCGCACGCAGTCAGGCTCAAAGGAAAAGGCGACACGTGGTACCATTGGAGTCAGTGTGCAGCCACTGAGGAACCTCAGCGCTCTCAAACATCAGGTGCGCCAGGATTTACAGGATAACACCACAACGCAGTGAAAAGGAGCCTACCGGTGAATCCTCTACTCAACCACGGTCATAATAAAACCCGTAGAGAGATTCAGGGAGCATAAGCTCACTCACAAAAATTGAGGAAAGGAGACAGAGCAGAAGAACAAAGAAGAAGAGGCGGAAGCACGGTCAACTTCCGACCAGAAAAGACAGTAGCATCAGTGCTACAAGGGGGACAGAAGAGGCGGAAGAAGTGGTTTTTCCCTGACCACAGGGTGTTGGAGCAACTCTCACACCCAGAGGGAAGAGGAAAACCAAAAGAGACTCAGAGAACTGGAAAAAAAAAATGTTTTTACCTTTGTGTTTTTGCATGTCTTGTTGCAATTTGTGTGTTTCTCCACAGGTGTTTTTCCACAGGGGCACTAAAATAGCATAAAGCAGGTGGGCAGGAAGAATTGTGACCAGACCCCCTAAGGGTTGGGTAGCAGGAGGTTTATTATTGTCAGTTGTTTTTGCGACCTTCCATTCTAAACATGTCCAGCTGATCCACCTAAAAAGACCACAAAACGCGCCATTACAGCAGCATCCAATGACTGGTGCTTAAAACAATATGGTGGAGTGGAATTAAATTACACTCTGGGGCGACAACTACCTTTCAGGTCGACCTATGTGATATTATAAAGTGCAGTAGTAAAAATAATTATGGACAGTGGAGCAGATAATTTAAAACAAGATGAGTTGGCAGACACCCCTTCTGCATTTCACTTCAGATTTTCCTGTACACAATTAAATAACAAAACACACATTAGAAACTAACACATCGGCGGATGCGCTTAGGAGAAAATTTTCAGATTAAAAGCAATGAGGACTGCTATTATTAAACCCCTAGGATGTTAATTGTTTTAAGTCAGAGCTGTTATTAGTGAGCGATAAGAGGGTCAAACGCATTCGGACAAGAGGTTCTGGTCTGAACACAAAGATGGTAGAAGCTCGCTAATGTGAGGGTTTTTCTTTTACTTTTCTAACAAAGTTTTCCTTTAAATCATCTAATACATATATAGATATGTTTTGGGGTTTATTGACCCCACAAGGGGTTTGAATAAGATTCAAATAGGTACCTTTAAGATACAATTAGCTTTGCAACATACATGCGTGAGAAGAAATAGGGGACACCGCTAAAAAAAATTCATTTTGCACCAAAATGTAAATTTACGTGATGAAAGCATAGAGCAGCTTAAGAAATTACTTAAATGGCTACATCTGGATTCTACTATTATTGTGGTGACCATAGGCAGTAATAAAAGCATTAGAAGGATTGCGCACGCTCTCAGAAACCATGCACGAGCACTCCGGAATCTCTAACCCGTTTGAGGAGTGGATGACTGGTGAGTTTGGCAAGTGAAAAAGTCTGATCATCTCTTTTTATCTCTCTTGCAGTATTTGTAGCAATATTGATTACATGTGGTTGTCGTTGCATTGCATGCATTTGTTCATTGACAGTCCGCCTCATATCCTCCACCATTGAGGAACGGGACCCCAGAGTTATGATGCCTTTGTTAGTTGCAGCACCTGAGGAGGAGAACGAGGACACTGGGTTTGAGCTGATGCATGTGTAAGGTTTAACCTGAAGTATTACTGTTGTTTGGGAATGTATGTGTTTTTTCTTTTACTACTTATTGTCGTTACAATACAATCAAGTATTTATCATAGGTGTCATGACGAACCAGTAAATTTAGGGTTTTCTACTGCAATAGTTTATGGGTGAACTCTTAAAAGAGTTCAAAAGGGGGAATTGTGGAATGTATTAACTTTGATTCATTTTTTAGTACACATTTATGAAGGTATAACATGCTTTTAATGTGCAATACATTTGCTTTGAGGCCTGTCTGTTTATTAGAAGAATAGAATGTGAATAGATTAAGGTTAAATGAGCTGTGTACGAGCAAAAGTATCAGGAGAGAGTTTCAAGGCCAGTCCTAGGCAGTGGGAAAGAACAGAAACTCGGGTTCACATGCAGCTGGAGGAAACAAGAAAAGATAGTTATTAGGGAGGAAGATAGCAATAAGATGTGTGCTCCATTCATTGTGTGACCTTGTATAATCTATGTTCTAACTTTAATAAAACGAGCCTGAGCTGGGAGTTGGGCAGAGTTGCTGCCCGGAGGGGCTGAAAGGTGCATCTCTCCCTTTGCAAAGGTGAAACTGAATTATGCGTCCATGGCTGAGTTTTTGATTTAAGTCCTGCACATGAATTAACGAACCCGGGGAAGCACAGACGGCTTCAACACCTTATATAGGAAATTTTTGACCAATCTATATAATATGATTGATTTTGACTTTGTAAAGTGCCTCGAGATGACATGTTTCATGAATTAGCGCTATATAAATATAGTTTGACACTTTGGTGTATTAACTGATACACACACAAACCTGTATGTATGTGTATATATATATATATATATATATATATATATAGAGAGAGAGAGAGAGAGAGAGAGAGAGAGAGAGAGAGAGAGAGAGAGAGAGAGAGAGAGAGAGAGAGAGAGAGAGAGAGAGAGAGAGAGAGAGAGGGGGGGGGGGGCAGGTGCCAGCTCAAACATCAGGTGCGCCAGGATTTACAGGATAACACCACAACGCAGTGAAAAGGAGCCTACCGGTGAATCCTCTACTCAACCACGGTCATAATAAAACCCGTACAGAGATTCAATTTATACAGTTTGTTAAGCAATAACATCACAGTTTCGAAAAAACAAGCTGTCTAGCGACAATATAACTCAGTATTTTGCCGAGAACCGGCTCTGGCAGCCCCCTAAACAGCGGCCGTGGTCGTGGGAGCCGATGTGACAGCCTTGTGGCAGGAGCGCCACTGTCACCCTACTGGCAGGTGACAGTGTCTAGTGGCCTAGAGACTGTCACCTGTCAGTAGGGTGACAGTCTCTAGTGGCAGCTGCCAGTACTACGCCGTGCCAGCCGGACCTGTCATCGGAAGTGCCAGAACGACCTGCCACTGCCACAGATTGAGCTCGGTCTTACTGTCACATTGTCAACTTCAGGAAACCATTTTGAGACGATTTGAGCATTATCTTGCTGGAATTAGCCACCAGAAGATGGACACACTGTGGTCATCAAAGAGCGGACAGTCAGCAACAATACTCTGGTGGGCTGTGCTGACCATTAGCCTGTAGTATTGATACAAACTAGGTTCATTATGTTTACACTCAGTTCAGACCCTACATCTGAATGTTTATTATTTAGCCTTCATTTCCTGTTCTCAACTGAGAGGAGTTGACACTTGCTGTGGTATTTTGCTGCTGCAGACCATCTACTTTAAGGTTCCAAGTGTTGTGTGCGAGATGCTATGAATTCAGACTGTGTCACAGGAAATGTAATGCAGACAGGAGCTTAGGAGCAGCACATTGAGTTGTAGGCTGGCTGAGCAGGCTTCACCACCACCAGGGCGAAGCCGGGTGTTTGCTTCCTGCCAATGCTGGGCCACATCATGGCTCAATCCGAATACCCTTTTAGAGTAAAGACTCTTAGCCAAAGCGGATGTGCGTCAGCGGTCACCATGATAAGTGTTGTCCAATTAGTGTAGTCAAACAACAAGGAGTTACGAAAAGTAGCCTGTATGCTCCCTCCCACGGCTAGTTAGCCAAGGAACCCTGCAACATTTCTTACCAGCGATAAGAACCTTTAAGGTATCCCACAATCCTTTGGGTGATTTCACATATAGGCACAGCTCCCTGATGGAAATTAACAAAAATGAGTACAGAGTGCGCCCTTTGTAGTTAATTTTCAGAAGGCTATAGGTCCAGCTTTGACCAGAATCGTGCGTCATGACGTCGGAGTTAAAGGCTGTCTGAATTGGGCACAGCAGTCTGAAGCTCCTTTCCTCCACATGATAGCATCAACGTATCGTGTGTATCACCAACCGTATCAACGTAGCATCTCCAGACCTTCTGCGTTACATATAGCTCTGTATATACATCAACACCAAGTCAAATTCCTTGCAAGTGTAAACCTACTTGGCAATAAACTTGTTTCGAACGATTCCCCGTTACAGAGGAGTGGACTTGTTTCGGTTCAATCTGCTGGTTTAATGACTTTAACGACCACCCATTACTAAGGGGGTGGACCTGTTTCTGTTGATTTTGCATGTTAATAGGCCTTTGCTGGCCAGTAGTATAAAACTTGATGCTCCACATTACTCCAGACTTTTTGAATTGAGAAAGCTTCCTGGATAGGAAGCGAAACGTCTTCAAACTACGGAAAACAAGTCCAGTTGTTTTGTTTTTTACTTTTTTTGGAACATCCAGCAGCTGAACAACAAACAACAACACCGAACACAACAGCAAGCAGCATTATCTGTGCCACATCATCAGAAGCTGAGTTGGTGTGTTATATCTTGATGGAGAATTTTGTAGCTACCATCAAAGACTTCTATTTTTCTAATTGTCACAGAGACGGAGCCAAACAAGCTAAATTTATAACCATGGAAAGCACAGCAATGTTCCAGATCTGTAACAGGGAATATGAAAACACAAGTTCCATTTATCTCTGCACCCACCATACACAGGGATCACTAATTCAATTTTAGTGCAACCATAATTTCTTCATCCATATTGTTACAAACCATTTCTGTGTTGTTGTTTTTTTACTGATGCAGTTTTTTTAATCTGCTCTCACCAATGCTTTTCACATCTATATTCCCACCTTTCCTCTCATGGAGGTGTTATTAAATCCTTCCAGAAAATTGCTGTGGATTATTTGGAAGTGTTTTAAAAAATATTTTACTTGACATTGTGTTCATGTTGATCACTGTAAGATATGTGATGCTTTGATGGGAAGTTCCAAGATTCCTCCATGAGAAGATGACTTAAGCCTTTTAAGTGCAGAGTCATGCACCAAAACAGCCTTCAGCTGTTCTGGTGCCAACCCATGTGGCCTGTGCCAAGAGCTAGCTCTGACTGGGCTCATTGGGAACACCTCAAGTGTCCCGCTCTTGTAATCTACTGGAAGCCCAGATGTGCCATGAGAGAAAATGGGCAAATGCTCAGTTGTTTTGGTCAGTAAAGTAAAAACCCTGCAGCTATCTGATCAGAAATGGTCAGTAAATGACACATATTCTCGCTAAAGGTAAACAGAACCTTGTCATATTTTGATATGCAGCAGATGACTAGCATCTAAGAGAAATGTTTAAAAGACTTAAGAAAAAAATCTTAAAATGATTTTGTCCGGCATTGTGCCTTTAGATTATTGAAACCGTTATTCAAATAATAATTGAGGGCATGATACAGCACATTACCATAATTTACTGCCATGTGAGTTTTTTGCTTGTAAATAAAGCTTTGCAACTTTGGGAGAAAAAAATTGTGCCCATTATGGCTTTTAGTTTCCGTTTATAAATCCTAGTTCCTCTATATTTTTTGGTAGACTGGGTTTTCTTGTGCAATGTCTTTTATATAATTCCTGTTTTCTTAACACCCCATTTTTGTCACTTCTGTTCCAATATTCTGAAGTCGCACAAATATTCATACACAGATATTATTACACTATATTTCCAAAAGTATTCGTTCACGTGCCTTGACTCACATACGAGCTTAAGAGACATCCCATTCCTAATCCATAGGGGTTCAATATGACATCAGTCCACCTTTTGCAGCTAGAACAGCTTCAGCTCTTCTGGGAAGGCTGTTCACAAGATTTAGGAGTGTGTTTATGGGAATTGTTGACCATTCTTCCAGAAAAGCATTTTGAGGTCCCATACTGATGTTGGACGAGAAGGCCTGGCTGACCCCGCTCCGTCAGTTTACGTGGCCTACCACTTCGGGGCTGAGTTGCTGTCGTTCCCAAACACTTCCATTTTCTTCCAGTTCCAGTTGACTGTGGAATATTTAGGAGCAAGGACATTTCACAACTGGATTTATTGCACAGGTGGCATCCTATCACAGTTCCACACTGGAATTCACTGAGCTCCTGAGAGCGACCCATTCTTTCACAAATGTTTGTAAAAACAGTCTGCATGCCTAGGTGCTAGATTTTATACACCTGTGGCCATGGAAGTGATTGGATTCCAATAATTTGGATGGGTGAGCAAATACGTTTGGTAATATAGTGTATGTTCTAATATTCAAGTCACTCTGTTGTTGTTATGTCGGTGTTCTGTTCTGTTTAGTTAATTGTATTCACTCTATTTTCCTCAGATACCTCGCCTGTTGGTTAACACAGCAGATCCCAGCCCAGTGACCACCCTTCCCAGCATTTAACCCTGTTTACGTCAGTCAGTTCCTGTCAGATCTTTCTGTTGTCCATTGCATTGTGTTTCTTCCCAGTTACATACCTCCTTAGTGTAACCCCCCGTGCCTTTCGTTAATTTAAAAGCTGTTTGCTTTCCACCTCTCTCCGTTCATTGAGCAACGTGACACATTCTAGAGTGAGAATTATTATACATCTTTGAAACAGCTCTCAATCTTCTCAGGAGTGGAGGTTTCAGCAAATTCACCCTAGGGTCAGACTATGCATCGCTCATAAAAATGCTCGATCTCACCTTGACTAGGCGAGTTGTCATTACAGGACCATTACAAAAACTCTGAACAAGTATGTTGTTGTTTTTTGGTTCTGAAGAAAGTGACGACTGATGATACAGGAACATGTGAGTGTCGAGTCGTTCATAGAGGAAATTGTTGCAGGAGGAGATCAATGACCTGAGAGTTAAACCAGCACTGTGCATATTGTTTGGCCATAATCCACTTCACCATGCTGGTTGTAAACCAAACATGCGTGTCATATTAACTATGATACAAAGTGGTGGAGGGATCATGATTTGGGCTTGATTTGCAACGTGATGCCAGACTTACGTTCAACCAGACTTACTTCCACTCCTTTGAGAAGCGTTGAAAATTTGGGCGAAATCTGACATTATTGATTGAAGCTGTCCTTACTTCCTGTTTGGTGGTGATGGATTAATAACTTCCTGTATTTTTTTGAAAATGTCATCTGAAACTATTATCAAGTGTGAGACAAAATTTTAAACTTTTATATATTGTCAAGGAGGGTGAGTCAACAGAGAAACCAGTTAGTTCTTAGCGGGAGGGGCTAAATAATGAACTAATGATTAAACTTAAAGGAACACTATGCAACATTCAGTTAATTAATGTGTTCCATACCGTTTTGGATGATTAAATGAGTCATTTCAGGTTGAACAAAGGTTTTCTTGGCCGCCCTGGTGGTCTGTGGGGGAAATACCGCACTTGCAATTGCAGGAGCCCTCGGCCCGCGCCCACAGGCTCAGAATCTCGTGCAAGATCGCGAGAGTCGGTCTTGCTTTACGGCGAGAACTGCTACACGCCCCCAGTAAAACGCATGCTCGGTGCTAGCGCAGTGGCGATATCTGTGCAGTTATCATGGCGGAACCAACGATAAAACAGCGAAAGCCCATGTCGGAGCAGGCAAGAAAGAGGAAAAGGGCTGTGGACAGAAAGAGGAATCGTACACGGGTGAACATCGGGCAAGCTTTTTCCGAATGGCGAGAGCTAAAAGAAAAAGAAGGCTGCAAGGCTGACGCGGACCTCGCGTTTCTGCTGATGCGACTGTAAGTAACATTGGAATGGTTACTCTCTCTCTCTCTGTGCATGTTCATACTTTCACTGTGTTAAGCCGGGCATACACTGTACGAGTTTTTCAGTCGTGGTACTTATATACATCTCAAACTGTGCGACAGAACCGCGGGGTTTAAAAGTTCACCGCTCATCTGTGTGCTGATCTGTGTTTTCAAACTGTACCGCGCGACGCTTGGACGCGTCTTGGGAGGCACCGGGCGTCGGGGGGAACGGAGGGGAGAGAGGAAAGACGAGACGCCCCGGCGGCCGCGCGGCATACAGAAACAGACGGCCAGGGCGTCGCGCGGACCGGGACCCTCGCCCTCCCCAACCCCCCCGCGAGCCGACGTCCGGGCCCAGCGGGTCCCGGGCCAGGCGGAGGTCGCTTCGGGGACGCCTGCTCCCCTCACTCCACTGGCGGGGACGGAGAGGAGGGGAGGGCGCTCCCTCGTAGCTCTGCTTGAACAGCAGGATGGTGATTCGTTGCGTTCGCCTGTCTGCTAAGCTCAAAACAACCGCGCCTGGCTTGACGGAGAAACCAGGAGAACAGCTGAGCATCTTTACGACAGTGCACTTTTACTTTCACCCTCTGGGGGGAGCCTCGCTGGAAAATCAACCCCGGTTGCATAGTATACCTTTAAACTAAACAGTGATAAAACCGAACTCCTCCTCGTTGCTACCAAATCCACCCTATCCAAAATCAATAGATTCTCACTACCCATTGACAACTCCTTGGTCTCCCCCTCCCCTCAGGTCAAGAGTCTGGGTGTCATCCTCGACTCCTCCCTATCCTTTCAGCCACACATAAATAACATTACCCGGTCTGCATACTTCCACCTTCGCAGTATTAACCACCTCCGTTCCTCCCTTACTGCTCACACTGCCTCTATCCTCATCCACAGCCTCATCACCTCCCGTCTTGATTATTGAAATTCTCTTATTCTCGGCCTCCCTCATAAATCCCTCCATAAACTCCAACTTCTTCAGAACTCAGTAGCTCGTGTTTTCACCATATTTCCCCTGTCCTTCAGCAGCTCCATTGGCTCCAAGTTCAATTTAGAATACAATTTAAAATCCTTCTATATACTTTCAAAGCCATCCATAACCTTGCTCCTCCATATCTGTCAGACCTCCTTCACATCACCACCTCCTCCCGCTCCCTCAGATCCTCCTCCACCATCCACCTCACTGTACCCCCAGCTCGACCTGTCACCATGACTGAGCCTTCAGCCGCTCTGCTCCCCAGCTCTGGAACTCACTCCCACCTGACCTTCGCAGTATTGTCTCTCTCCCCTTATTCAAAACCCACCTGTTCCAGCTCGCTTATTTGTAAACATTGTTCTTGTCCCTCCCCATAACTGTTTCTATGTTCCTGTATTGGTATTTTGTATTTTCATTTTTATTTTCTGTAAAGTGACCTTGAGTGTCCAGAAAGGCGCTGTTAAATAAAACGCATTTTTATTATTATCATCAACTGAGCACACCAACCTGTCGAACAGTTGTCCTCTGTGTCCACACCAAATTTGGTGCGGGTTTGATGATGTATCGTGGAGATATTGCTGTCTAGGGCGCTGTTGATCCAAATCCCAATGTAATCCAATGGAGTTGAACAAAGATGGTCCATACAAAGTTTGGAGTGAATCGGACCATGCATGTGTCTTTTAGAGCCAGAACATATGCAAACGGCGAGTTATGGAAATTCGCCGCCATACCCACACTGTCCAGCTGACTGTTACTGGATAGAGTAGGATTCAACATCAGCATTTTCTGTTGGATCACACTTTGCTTTAAACTTCAATGAATCATAGTACAAAATGAGGACATCCACCAGTGCCACAGGGAACTTCCTGTTCTAAGCTTGCAGGGCTAAAGCTATGTCATCAAATCAGCAGATGAATGTAATGAGGGCTGATGTGAGATGACACAAAGTTTGGTACTGCTGCGAGCTTCTATGCTGACGTTATTACAGCTTTTATCTTGTATGGCGAGAAGTCTGACTGTGAGGCTTGGCCACGCCCCAGAATGCTGCAGACAGTGGCGAACCCACTGGTCCCCAGTGGATGGGTTAAATGCAGAGAATGAATTCGGAATGTATGTTGCATAGACAAATAAAGATTATTACTGTGATTTAAATTATTAGAAAGCATAGTAATAAAAGATTCTTTAAATCACATCCTGAAACTTGAAATCCCAGAAGTAAAATATGATGTACTTCATCTTTACTATGACAGTTTGAAACCATAGTGTCATGATTGAGGTTTTTGTTTATTTTTGTTGCACTTTTCTGGACTAATTAGATTCCACTCCCCTCAGCCAATAGCCATCAGTCACCATCCAATCAGCTCAGTCATCTACCTGCCACCACTCTGCACCTGATCAGCTCCACCTGCTGCACTAATTACTGCCAACACTGCTCACCTGTCACTCTCCCATTTACCTGCCTCACTCAACCACTCTCTGCCAGAACGTCTGGTCTGGCCTCATGTGCACTGTCACCTTGTCACCCCCGGATTCTGTGTGCTCAGCATGTTGGACTCTGAATCTCTGATCGCGTTCAGCCCTCACTGACGTAAGTCTCCAGGGTCTGCGTGTCGCTCAGTACAGCCCTGTTTTCCTTGAGGTACCTCTGCTTGCTCTGTCCATTCTGGAGGGTCGTCAGCCGGCACCTTCTGCTCTGGTACTCCTGCCCGGGTTCTGCTCTCAACACTACCTGCATCTTCTGGTCCCCTGCTCATCCCTGACTGCCTCATCTGCCATTATTCACATCCTAAAATAAACTTTTTACAAAGGAAGCTCTGTGTCCGGATGAATATCGGGTTCTCCAGCATTATGACTTACAAGTACGTCCTTTAAAAATGGCAGACTTTACCGATGGAAAATGCAATTCTTCATGGTCTCGAAATAGTCATGTGTGAGTTAAGGTGAGATCTGGAGGCAGGATTTGTCCAAGCAACAAAAAAAAAGAGAAGAAAACTGAACGCCCTGCAGCCCAAAGAGTATGAGGGAGTTTTTCATGATAACTGAGTACAAACCACTTTGCCCCTTGCTTCAAAATCTATAGCGGATGAAGCCAATTACACACTCCTAAGCCTGGTAAGTTTAAGCATTTTGGTTTGAATTGTGGGAGTTTCATCTATCATGAGGTTCATGCTGAATATATGGTGCATAAAAAAAGTTTTTACAGTAATTCATTTTGCCCCCTTCAGTAAAACACCAGAAAGAACGAGCAGTGTAAGTATGATATATATATATATAATTTCTATCCACATTAAAAGATCTATTCAGTTCCTGGAATCCACATGACCAGCTCCACATGCTTCTTTTGTGAGGACCAACCTCCAGTGATCCTCATAATGAATGCAAGTTCTTCATTCGCTCATACAGCTACATTAACTGCCAGGTATCAGCAGAACATTCTCTTCTTACACTTGATGAAACCAGTTGGGAAGATCCGCATATTGGATCAGATTTTCCTGTATATTGTCCATATTTGGGAAGTATACGTTCATGTCACTGCCTCGGATAGTCCTGTATCTTTATGCTTTCAGTCCAAGATGGCAAATAGAAAGCTAGGGGCAACAAGGGTGCATTTTTTTTCTTCCTCTCTTTCTCATCTGTGCTTCATCACTCTGTGACCTTTAGAGTTTGGGACGATGTCTTTAGAGCCTGACTTGCACATCTGCTGCCGTGAGACTCTAAATATTACATTAGCATGAAAAATGTTCATAACACTTGGAAGAGATTAGCCAACATATATTGCACTCAACTGTTCTTTATTATATGAATTCTGCACACACTGATATTGCAATGATGATATGTTCACAGTATTCTGGGGCAGTCCCACTGGCAACTGAAAACAGGCATGAAAATCCCTTGTTTGATGTTTGCCACAAGCCATGCAGGAGAGACAACAGACATGTAGAAGAAAGAGCTCTGCTCAGACGAGAGGATGAAAGGATCCTGTTCTTCAATTCAATGCCCAAAAAAACTATTTACAATAATTTCAATTCAATTGTCAATTCAATGAAATTTTATTTATAGAGCACAAATTCACAACACGTCATCTTAAGGCACTTTACAAAGTCAAATTCAATCAAATTACACAAAAAGTTTCCTATCTAAGGAAACCCAGCAGATTGCATCAAGTCTTTTTTTTTTTTTTTTAGATTTTTACGGCACTAGTGGCTTGTTTTTCGTACAGTGGGCTGACAGGAAAGGGTGTACGAGAGAGGGGGAGAGACATGCGGCAAAGGACCACAGGTCGGAGTGGAACCTAGGTCAGTCACATCGAGGACTAAGGCCTCTGTACATGGTTCGTGCACACTAACCACTGCACCACCGAAGCACGCCCAGATTGCATCAAGTCTTGACAAGCAGCATTTACTCCTCACGAAAGAGCGTAGAGCCACAGGGAGAGTCATCTGCAGTGTCGATGGCTTTGCAGCAACCCCTCATACTGAGCATGCATGAAACGACAGTGGAGATGAAAACTCCCCTTTAACAGGGAGGAAAACCTCCAGCAGAACCAGGCTCAGTAGGAACGGTCATCTGCCTCAACCAACTGGGAGTTAGAGAAGACAGAGCAGAAACGCAAAAGCACAGATTGATCCAGGAATCCTTTCTATGTTATATGATAATAGATGATGTCACAGCTACTAGAACGACTGACCAGGTGTACCTACTACGAAGGAAAAAAATGACAGAGAACAAAAAGTTAAAAGTTGAAATAACAACAAACAACGCAAGTTGGAGAACAGTAGGAGAAATCAGCAGAGTGAGAAAAATAGACCCTGATGTCCTCCAACAGCCTAAGCCTATAGCAGCATAACTATAGAGATAGCTCGGGGTAACCTAAGCCACTCTAACTATAAGCTTTGTTTAGAGTTTAAAGCCTAGTCTTAAAAGTAGACAGGGTGTCTGCCTCACGGACCAAAACTGGAAGTTGGTTCCACAGGAGAGGAGCCTGATAACTAAAACATCCAATTATATTTCTAGAGACTCTAGGAACCACCAGTAGACCTGCAGTCTGAGAGTGAAGTGCTCTGTTAGGAACATAGAGTTTGAAGAAGATCAATATTAACATGAACAAACTGGAATCAGATAAGATTTAAACCAACCTAATACTTTCTCCTTAATCCCTACAGTATGTTCAAGTCTTTCTAGGAGAATATTGTGATCAATTGTATCGAATGCAGCACTGAGATCTAACAGGACAAGTATAGACACAAGTCCATTATCTGAGATTATGAGAATATCATTAGTGACCTTCACCAGAGCTGTTTCAGTGCTACGAGCTCTGAAACCTGACTGAAACTCTTCAAATAGGTCATTACTTTCTTAAGAATTTTACACAAGAAAAAAAGATTAGATATAGGTCTGTAATTTAATGTAATTTAATGTCAGTTAGATCAAGAGAGGGTTTCTGAAGTAAAGATTTAATAACAGCTACTTTAAAAGCCTGTGGTACATATCCATTTACTAAGGATAGATTAATCATGTCAACAAAGCATAGAAGACCTAACAAAGAAACAACACAAGGGTGCATATGTAACAGCTAATTATTTTAATGCAGCCGGGCCAACTAAATACTCAACAACTACTAACAACAAAAGAAATAAAGCGGTACAATTAAGTTTGTTAAGAAACTAAACACAATAATAAAAAATCCAACATAATTCAAATACTTATTTTTCACCAAATACAAGAACTACTTTAACTAAAGAACATCCATGTCTCCTTGGCAGGACCTGGTGGTGCGGTCCAGCTGAGCCCTTCCTGCATTTAGCTGCTCCAAGCCCTGGCCACCATGTTTGGTTTGGCCAGGCTCCCAGAGATAATGGACAGTGAGAAAACTTTACTGTAATGTGGCCATGCATGACGCCAACACATTCAACAGAGGAGTGTGGTGAGAGCTGATGGAAAAGATGGGTGGAGCTAAGCACAGAACAATCCTAGAAGGAAACCTGTCAGACATTCCACAAGACTGGAGACCGGGGTGGACATTCACCTTCCAGCAGGACAATGACCCTAAACATCCAGCCTGAGCTGTACTGGAATGATTTAGATCAAATCAGACCAGTCAAAGTCCAGTACTCATTCAAATTCTGCAAAGCAAAATGGATAAAAATGTCCATCTCAGGTGTGCAAAGCTGGTAGCAACACACCTGAACATACTGTAATGGCAACAAATGGTGGTTCTACGAAGTACCGATTGAAAGGTGCTAAACCCAAATGCAAAGGTAATAAATAGAATGTAGCTTGTGTTTGTAATGTGACGGAATGAAGAAAGGGCTCTGAAATGTCTTGGATGAACTGTATGTTGCACACATCTCAGTTCCAAATGATTTTGAGTAGTTGATCTGTTTTCCAAAACCTAAAACAGGAACAGATAGTTAGCCTGAAAATCTGAATTCAGATAAAGGAGTCACTGATCAAAACCATAAACTGATTTTCCGTTTGAAAAGAAGATCATATCTGATCATCTCTATAAAAAACTCACCACTTAAAATTATTTTTGAGAGCAAAGCACCACTGTTTTCTATGGGGCTTATGCAAGCCTCAAATTAGTACCGCTGATGAATACGGGCTTGTGTAGGCGGGTCAGAGTCAGAAGGAGAGTATAAAATTTCAATGCCATCTTGAAGAAGCAGAAGCATCTGAGGAGCAAGTAGATCAAGACAACAGATTGAGCAGGAAGAGCATGGATACCGTCACAGCTCAGAAGGGCAGGTCCAGAGGTGAGCTCTGTGAGTCATGGTAATGTACCGGAAGGTTTTCATGCATGAAGTTTGCTGATTTCTTCCCACAGGACACAAAAAATCCAAATCTAGGAAAAATCCCAAGCACTTCACAGATGTCCATGGGCTTCCTTGCATTGAGAAGATTGTCACCTCAGTGGAAGACACCCCAGAGCCCATCAGCACCCACATCGTCGGCACCATCCCAAACTGGATCAACGGGAACTTCTTAAGAAATGGGCCAGGAAAGTTTGAGATAGGGAGCCACGGGTGAGTGCAACATCTGGGCTTCCCTTCCTGTGAAGCAGAACTGTTGTCTGTACAAGGTGCTGCATAAGGAAAGGTGTAACCCAACAGAACGGTTCCTTCAGGTGATGCTGCACAGACTCCATTACTAAGCGTTCCTCTGCTCTCTCCATCACCAAAAGGTTCAACCACTGGTTTGACGGTATGGCCCTCCTGCACCAGTTCAAAATATCAAACGGGCAGGTTGCTTACAAGAGCCGGTTCCTGTCAAGTGACAGCTACCAATCCAACAAGGAGCAGAACCGCATTGTAGTGTCTGAGTTTGGGACCATTACCATGCCAGACCCCTGTAAAAACTTCTTCCAGCGCTTCCTGTCAAGGTTTGAATTACCGAGTGAGTGCTGTGTACTAATCACCCAGGAAAAAAGCAAATATCCGAGATATTTCGTCAGAATGTAAAACCAGGCTCTAACAGCTTCTTCTCTTCCTCTAGAGCCAACAGACAACGCCAATGTGAGTTTTGTCACCTACAAGGGGGATTTCTATGTCAGCACAGAAACTAACATCATGCACAAGGTGGACCCAGAGACCCTGGAAACAACCCAGAAAGTAAGAATAAACATCTCCCTGGGTCATCGTCCACTCGACAGAATGGCCAACTAGAGCAGAACATAGAAGCTGAGACCATTTCTTATTTGTGCTCATGCATTTCCGTGCTTTAGGTGGACTGGAGCAAATTTATTGCAGTAAATGGAGCAACTGCGCATCCCCATACTGAGCCAGACGGAACAGCGTATAACATGGGCAATTCTTACGGCACCAAAGGTAGGTCGTATCTTCAGATCTTAGGACCCAAACATGCAGCCCCATCACTACTCACAGGTGTGAAGAAACGGCCTCAGAGTCTGTTGTATCTGTCATGACAGGAGCATACTACAACATCATCAGAGTGCCTCCTACCAAGGAAGCGGAGGAGGAAACCCTGGAGGGAACCACGGTGCTGTGCTCGATTCCAGCAGAGGACAAGACCAAACCCTCCTACTACCACAGCTTTGGTCAGTCAAAGATCTGCAAAAGATCCTGCTGCTGCTGTTATCCTCAGGGCCATGGCTCAAACCCGGGGAAAAGTCACTTCCTGTTTGCTTGTGTTGTACAAAACCGTCCGAACAGATAATAAAGCTGAGGAACATTCAGCCTAAAAATGTTCATACCCTTGGAAGATTAGGATGTGGAACTATTTTCATTCATCTAAAAGAAAATAGGGGGATTAGTTTTAGGAGATTATTAGTATAAATCTTAAGATAAAATCATAAAAATATTTTTTATAAATACTCATTACCTTACTTATATAAATATAAAAATCTTTATTGATATTGCAGCAGTGAAACCCTTATTATAAATGCTGACCAGTGTTTTACATGTCTTCACTGAAAGTTAGATATTTTGGTTGTGTTTAGTGATCAGCTCCAATTCTTTATGGATGAAAGGTCCTTTTTACCAACACCCTAATCTTTAGCTGCCGCCACAGATTAACGTCAGCACTCTGGCTGCTGGGCGACTCCAAAACGTTCATTTTACTTCCTGTTAGAAGAAACGTGTTGGTAAAATTAAAAAGATGAATTTGAACCTGAAGCTGCCAGAGCTTTGAATAAATCTGTAACACAGCAGAATCTAAAACAGTTATCTGAATCTGTTGCAGCAATGTCTGAGAACTACGTGGTGTTCATTGAGCAGCCCATCAAGATGGACCTGCTGAAGATCGCGACCGGCAAGTTAACAAGGAAGAGCATCAGCGAAGGCTTCACCTGGAACCCCAGACTCAACACTGTCCTTCACCTGATTCACAAACAGACGGGGAAGGTGAGCACAGGATTGCTTCACAGCTACATATGTCACGTACGTTAGACACATTTTCCTTTCTGTCCCTGACCTCCAGGTGAGCTCAGTCAGGTATCTTGCCAAGCCCATGTCTACCTTTCACCAAATCAATGCATACGAGGAGGACGCTTTCTTGATCATAGACTTGTGCGCTTCGGACGATGGGCAGGCCATAGCAAACTACAACATCCAGAACCTGCGCAAGTCTGGGGAGGCCCTGGATGAGGTACAATGATCAAGTACATTTATTACCAATTTATTACCCCCTACTCGTCAACACAAACAGCAACGCCACCAGTAACATGGATGTAACTCCATGCATTTAGACGTCTGAAGGAGGTTTTGCTTAAGCTAGCATTGGGGAAGAAGAAAGAGTCTTGGTCTGGCTCCAAGTGCCTTGGAGCCAGACCAAGACCGGTTGGTGTGAGCGGTTAAGGAACTGACACCCAACTGAGATTTTCAGCACTAACACCTCAGGTTTGCAAGGAATGGTTGGAAAAATACAAAAGATTCTGCTGAGAGGCAGCTATGTGGAGCCTCATCTTGTTTTATGTCGATTAAAAAAGCCTTATTGTTGTGTAGAATGGGTCGACTGGTCCCAGGAGACAGATATGCTACCTCTGAATGCACATGTCACACCTCGACACAGTTGGGCTACAGTAGCAGAAGGCCCCACTGGGTGCCCCTCCCCCTCTGCTAGAGCACCCAGAGGGAACCCACACTCGCACAAGGAGAACATCCAGCATCCATTCAGAAAGGCTCCTGTGGGAATGTGAGAACTTGCTGCAAAGAACGGTGCTGACAGTTGTACCGCCATGCAGCCTGTATGGTTCTGATCGGTTTTAAACAAAAGCGCAGAGGATCCGTTCCGTTCTTCATTGAGCGAAACGTGTTACTCACTGAGGCTCCCGGGATTGTTATTTCCTCATCAGGTGTATAACACCCTGTGTAGAGTCTTTCCTCGACGTTTCGTGCTGCCTCTCAACATTGACCCCAGCACACCCTACAACCAGAACCTGATTGACCTGCCAGATTGCACAGCCACCGCTGTCCGGACTGGCAAAAGCAAGGTATCGTTTGTGTCAAACACTGAGTAAATCCTTTTTACTCCTATTTCAGAGAGATATAGATTGTCTCAAAATTTGCCAAAAATGCTATTTATGACGCAAACTTTTACATGCAGGTGTTCTGTACCCATGAGGACCTGCATGGGGAGGATCTCCACAAGTATGGGGGTCTTGAGTTCCCCCAGATCAATTATGGCAAGTACAACACGCACCCATACCGCTACTTCTATGGCTGTGGCTTCAGACACCTTGTAGGGGACACCCTGCTGAAGATGGACATCCAGGGGAAACAGATGAAGGTAGGCTAGACTAAAACAACAAATAAAGTGGCAGAAAATAATGTCTATGTGACACAGTTTTGTTGTTTGTTTTTTTACAAAAGGTGTGGGAGCATCCTGGTCTGTATCCTTCCGAGCCGGTCTTTGTACCCAGCCCCGATGCTACAGAGGAGGACGACGGTGTCATCCTGTCTGTGGTCATCACTCCAAACAAGGTCAGTCCAACGCATCCGAACCGGGAGGAGTGCTGACACCCCACAGGGGGCAAGTTATGAATCAGACATTCATAGCGGTCCTGTCAGCATATGTTTTCATCTAAAGTCCCCGAACACTGAAAAAACCCTTCTCATTACCTCAGCACCAGTTTAGCAGAAAACTGTTCTTTGTCCAGCTTCACCAACCAAGAGAAAAGTGCCAACTAATTATTTCCCCATTCGTATTTTGCCTTTTTTTCCCAGGACAAGAGCACGTTCCTTCTTGTTTTGGATGCGAAGACGTTCGAGGAGCTGGGAAGGGCTGTAGTGCCTGTCAACATCCCCTACGGCTTCCATGGAACATTCACCAGCACTGCCTAGATGTGATCGGAAAACCATCTAATCCTGGTTAACCCTGACTTCTTAAACGGTTTTGTCTAATTCCATATACCAAAAAAAACTAATGACTTTGCTGTATGTATTTGATGATCAACAGAAGCCCTGCAAGGCTCACTGTATAAACATCCTGCATGTAAAAAGGTTTTATGAAAAAGAAAATGTTTGAGCAAGCTGATACTATGCGAGCTCTAAGCTGGGCGTGAGCCATATTTACACCATTTGTGTAAACACCGCCGGTTTATAGAACTGCTGAACAGAAGGTGCTGCTGACACGCTCTTTGTTTGACATATTTGAGAATAAAGCTAGCGAATGGTGCAATGAGTGAACAGAGTATGGTTTAATCAGAAATTACCTATTTTAAATGCAAGCAGGAAGCACTGAGTATGTTTTGGAAAGCATGAAAAGGGCTTCTGTTTTCATACAAATGTTAATAATCACGAGCCTTGTGGCCTGCTAAAAGAAAAAACAGGAAGTGATCTGTTGAAGCTCATATTTCTCATGATCACTTGCACCTTCTGTTTTCCCGCAGCTCTTAAACGGTCATGTGAAAAGAAAAGCTGTAGCCCTGCAAAGCTTTCTCTAAT
The DNA here is from genome assembly GCA_037039145.1 of Fundulus diaphanus. Lineage (NCBI taxonomy): Eukaryota > Metazoa > Chordata > Actinopteri > Cyprinodontiformes > Fundulidae > Fundulus > Fundulus diaphanus. The sequence continues at coordinate 49,076,182 of CM073124.1, read as the reverse complement.
ATTAGGATCCCTGCCTTTACGAGTCTTTCTTCATTTCTGCTTCCCTTTTTTATGAGTGTCCGTGGAGAACGCGATTTGTCACTGTTCTGCATATTTTAAGTACAGTCTGAATAACTGGAGACAATTTCTATTCAATCAACATTTTATTTCTGCAGAAATAAATAAAAAGATTTAAGAAATGGACTCTGTTGTCATCTATCTACAAAGCAAATATGCTTCTATATTCTAATTAAAGATTTAAGAAAAATGTTGTCACTTTAACACATTTCTATATGAACTACACACACAAGCAGGGTGCCCACAGAGAGAAATCGAACACATCTGCCTCCTGGTCTAGCTTCCAGGCCCCGCAGCAGATTTAACTCTGCAGTTTATCAGAAATTAGAGCCAAAGTTTGCCTCAGCTTGCTCTTCTTCTCTTTCAGGTAGGATTCCAGGTTTCGAGCTTCTGTCAGAATGCCCTCCAGCTCCTTAATCTGGGTCGTATCTGATGCAGCTCTTTCACTGGAGCAAAAAAACACAGAAAACAGACTCAGTCATGAGTAACCTTGCTGACCAATACTTAATTCAGAAATGCTTAATGGGAGAGTTTCTATCAGGCTGGTGGTTGTGATGTAGATGGCTTTAAGAGTGAGTGCTTTCTGGAACTGGTGTCTGTTTATGGCAGCTTCCCCGGTCACTCAATATCAAAAATGTATCATTATTGCATTAAGAAAATACCACAAAGTTGTTTTATTTACAAAAAAACAGCAGTTGATGGCCAGAAGCAGTTTGGTCAATAAAATGAAAACAAGCTGTTGAGATGAAAACAATGAATGTTATGTTTGCCATCAGCTGGATCGACTGCTCGTTATATTGGGTCTATATTTGCTTGGAAGCCATTTGGCTAGCTATGAGTCATATCGGTACCAGAACATTCACCAGCAAGTTTTCCTCACACGGCTGACCGCGGTAGTCACAATGAGGAGACGTGTAGCGGCGTCCTGTTGGAACGCCCGGTCACTACGGCTCAGACGTGGAGCCGTATTCAGCCAGCCATGATTCGACACCCGTGCAGAACCAGCAGCTCCGTTGATCCACCGAGGGTAAACGCGCTCGGGTCATGACGGAGCCTCCAGCTCCCTGCAGTTTAGAAGACATCTCCAGTTTGTTCTGCTTGTCGTGCCAGTAATGATGGAAATCCCTTTCTTCCACCTTGCATCGCCCCACGTTTGGTGCCCCTTGCTAAGTCCAAAAGGGGCCGTTTGTGTCGTGGGAGCAGATCAAACCTTTAGACCCTGCAGCTGCAGACGCAGCTGGGGATACACCTCCTGACTTTCCCGGTCATCCCAGGGCTGGAAAACCCTAAGTGTTCACATTAAGAGACTGCTTTCTGTTTCCAGACTGACAGACTGAGGATCCCAGACTAAACAACCGGACCTGCTGCTGGATCACAGAACACAGGATGTTATCCGACCAACTAAAGCCAAATAAATGAATCAAACTCTCATGAAAACCGGAGGGTGACAGATTAGAGCAAGACACACACCAGCAGGTGGCGGTAGTAGACAATATTCTCAGAGGTCTGACAGGATGAATTTCTGTTCCACTTCTCCATAAAATGAACGAGATGCAACTTAAAATATGTGGAGTTCACCCCCAAACGAAACATGGCGTGGAAAGTGTTGGCTGTAAAACTCAAGCTGACAGTTTGGGAAATGCATTCAAGGAGGTTTGTTGGGTTTTGGAGTGACTGTCAACGTTGGCTTCAATCCAAACCTGTTATTTCTATCTCACCAGACAGCAGCAATGTTTGGACCGGCCCGCGCAAGTACACATCAAGAATGTGTGATAAATCGGTTTATTATTATATCTGGAAAATGATTAATTGACACAAATGTCAATTAATTAAATGCCGTTTTGTTACTCTTATGTTCAATATGTGAATTGTTTGCTCTCTTTCAATAAGATCCTTTATTATTTACTGTTTTAGCCATAAATATCTCTGTTATTTCTAATTCCAACATAACTGTAATTAGTTATGTGATGGTTTGTATAATATCCACTAATGTTTTGTATCTATGTTTGTAATGTTGTATGATTAGAAATAAATTTAAAACAGTGTCCAGCCTCTCTTTTCCACTGACTGTGGGCAACAATCGTTTGCAGTTGGGTCAGAGATCTGACCAGACTACCCAACAGCATCCAGACCTGCCTGAAACAGTTCAGAGGTCGGATCGGGTTGGTTCCCCTCACACACTTGCAGAATCCAGTCTTCCCCATCTCACACTAGCAGATCCGGTGCCAACTGACTGCAACTATTGCTGACTGCTGAGGACTTCCCCTGAGTGGGAATCAGAGGTCGGCTCATGCAGCGTCTATCGGGCTGCAGACGCCCACTCTAAGGTGCTTCATTTGAGATGGAGATCTGTCCTCTTCACAGACAGCCTGTAGGATCAACCAGCTCAGCATAAGTAACATTTTGTTTGTCCCAACCACTCACAATCAAGGGAATGTGAAATCACCGGCTTACTGCGCTCAACTAGCAAAGATGGAGCGGTGCTAGTGGGGCTAAACTAGCACAGCCAGTCTATGTAGCTTTCCATTAGGGGGTCATGGCAGTGCCTGAAAAATGTCATTCTATCCAGATTCATGAGCAGATCTGGGCTTTTTAGGGCCAGTACTGTTCAACTTTTAACCAGCTGATGAACAGGGAGAGCTGAATGTCTTTTGCTACCGTGGCTTCTTTTTGCATCTCCAGCTGTATTTTAATCTGGTTATGATCTCTGGCACAAAATATGAAGATTTGTCATTTCTCCACCGGCATTGGGATTGTGACATCTGAAAGGTATAAATGTGCTAGTGCTTGTGGTCAGAAATGTTAAAAACAAAGTTCAGGATGCGTGATGTAAATGCTGCCGTGGTCATGGTTCAACGAAACCGTTCTCTGGTCTTTTATCTACAGACCCATGAACTTCTCTTAGGCTGCAGGCGGCTGCATAGCTAATCCCCAGACGTCGAGACAGATGTTCTCACATCGTGTTCTATCTGCAAGTCAAAGCTGCATGACTATAAAAGCTGAAGCTGAGTTATAGGGGTACCTTAACACCTCCGTAAATTTGGTGACCAGCATGCTGATCTCTCTTCCTGCACCTGAAACAAGGGGGGCAGAAATGACCAGTATTGTCACTAAGTGATCAAAAACTAATGAAATTGTGACAAAATTTATTCTGACCATATTTCAGTTTTAAGAAGTAAAAAGGAACTATGCTATTCAGCAAAACTGACTGGCTATAAAACTGTTTCCACAAGAGATGGTCTAAACTGGGACATCCTGTTGATTTAACACTTCTCTAAAGCAGCTTTCACATCTACTTCTGTGACCTACCCTGTGGCCCAGATTCCTTTCTTGATTAAGAAAAACTAGGCTGACTTTTAGTTTATTTCTGAAAGAATCAAAGTACTTTCTTGTGAAAAGCATACCTGCAGCTGTGGCGTCAAATGAACAGGCTGAATCCAAAGTGGAGGCTTCGGAAAGAGCTTTTTTCTTCTTTGCTGGAGATTTGTCTTGATTTGGACGTGGACAGTCCACCTGCAGCAAAGACAGAAGACAAAGTTAATTAATTTCCACTGTTATGCTGATGACACTCAGCTATATTTATCCATAAATGCCTGATGACTTTAAATTTCCTGCATCTAAATTCTGACAAGACAGAAGTTGTAATCTTTGGGCCAGAGTCCTCAAAAAATAAACTTCTTAACCAATCACTTAATCTGGATGACATTAACTTGGCCTCTGGTAATAAAGTAAAAAATCTTGGTGTTATTTTTGACCAAGACATGTCATTTAAATCCCATATTAAACAGGTTTCCAGAGTTTCCTTTTTTCACCTCCGGAATATCGCCAAAATTAGAAACATTCTGTCCAGGAGTGATGCTGAAAAACTAGTCCATGCATTTGTTACTTCAAGGCTGGACTACTGTAATTCTTTACTATCAGGAAGTCCACAAAATGCAGTTCAAAGTCTTCAGCTGATCCAAAATGCTGCAGCAAGAGTTCTGATGAAAATCAACAAGAGGGATCATATTTCTCCAATTTTAGCTTCCCTTCATTGGCTTCCTGTTAAATCAAGAATATAATTTAAAATTCTTCTTCTAACGTATAAAGTCCTTAATAATCAAGCTCCATCATATATCAGAGCTCTGATTACCCCGTATGTTCCTAACAGAGCACTTCGCTCTCAGACTGCAGGTCTGCTGGTGGTTCCTAGAGTCTCTAAAAGTAGAATGGGAGGCAGATCCTTTAGCTATCAGGCTCCTCTCCTGTGGAACCAACTCCCAGTTTTGGTCCGTGAAGCAGACACCCTGTCTACTTTTAAGACTAATCTTAAAACTTTCCTTTTTGACAAAGCTTATAACTAGAGTGGCTCATGTTACTCTGAGCTACCTTTATAGTTTTACTGCTATAGGCTTAGGCTGCTGGAGGACATCAGGATCTAATTTTCTCACTCTATAGAGTTCTACTGTTCTTCAATTATGCATTACGTGTTGTCATTTCTGCTTTAACTTTCTGTTCTCTCTCTTTTTTCTTCATAGTAGGTACACCTGGTCTGGCGTTCTGTTAACTGTGACATCATCCAAAGAAGACGGCTCACCCGCTATTACCATCTAATGTAGAACAGATTACTAGATCAATGTGTGCTTCTGTGCTTTTTGTCTGTCTTGTTGTGTCTCTGCTCTGTCTTCTGTAACCCCCAGTCAGTCGAGGCAGAAGACCGTTCATACTGAGCCCGGTTCTGCTGGAGGTTTTTCTTCCCGTTAATGGGGAGTTTTTCTTTCCACTGTCGCTTCATGCTTGCTCAGTATGAGGGATTGCTGCAAAGCCATGGACAATGCAGACGACTCTCCCTGTGGCTCTACGCTTCTCCAGGAGTGAATGCTGCTTGTCGGGACTTTGATGCAATCAACTGGTTTCCTTATATAGGAACATTTTTGACCAATCTGTATAATCTGACCCAATCTGTATAATATGATTGAACTTAACTTTGTAAAGTGCCTTGAGATGACATGTTTCATGAATTGGCGCTATATAAATAAAATTGAATTGAATTGAAAGTTTGTCATGGCTGCTTGGTCTCGTTTTTGGCTCTGAAGGGAGGCTGCTCTTTATTAGAGGTGTAACAAATACATCGATCCACGTCGATATATCGATTAAATCATTGACTATCCAATTGGTTGATGTTAAATGAAAATATCGATCCATATCGTAATTTTTTTAAGAAGCACCTTTATTTTGAAATTCACGTGGCACCGGGGTCCGAAATTAACACTCGCCAGACGCCAAATGTGAGTAAATTTTCTGTTTGGCGAGTAAATTTCACAGGGCTAGCTGACACAGGACGAGTAAATATTTGCACCAAATAAGTCGTGTTTTTCAGTCATTTGGGTGGGTGCTTCTTTCAGCTCGTATGACAACAAACGTACACAAACACTCACACATGTGACGCAAGAACGACGGCAGCTACATCATGTCCGTTTGCTAAGAGCTAGCGTTTAGCTCAGGCTAAATATGTAGCGGGATTACGTGGAGATATTTAGCAGGAGTCAGTCAGAATTAATATTTTGGCTGGTAAAAAATATGCTGGGCCTGTTGATTCTTACATCTACGGGCCTACTTGGTCGGTGATTCAGGAAGTTCATTTCGGACGCTGCATTTGTTATATTTAAATGCCTGCTTGGAAATAATGGTCAAGTAATCGTAACAGACTGCATGATATTGGCAAATATCGTATCGTCAAATATAACGCCGTATCATGATACAGGAGGTGATTTACACCCCTACGCTTCACTGCCATCATGAGCCGAACATCTGATCTGAATACGAATAACAGCAGCAGCTCTCCTCCCTGCTCAAGCGGACCAACCTGCAGCGACTCATCTCAGCACCAGCAGCGCTCCTCCAGACTCGTCACCTGCTCTATCACATAAAGTCCCAATAAAATACATTGAGCTTTGTGGTTGTAATGGGCCAAAATGTGATGCGTTTATGCGAACACTTCATCAAGACCATATCCTCTGTCACCCATCCATGCGTCAGTCGTCCATCCCCGCGAGCCCTTGCAGCGTAGCAGCAATATACTCTTTAGTGAGAAACTATCTGCCACCTGTTACAGACTTTTCTCCTTATTGGTTCAAATTTCTGACCGCCGCCACTGAATGTCGGACCCGTCTCTATGCAACATGGTGTAACGCGACTGTTTTTATGCAACTGCTTAGTCTGTCCGACACACGGAAAGAAGAAAAAGCATCCATGCTGTACATATTCATTTGAGGGACTAGATAACGGTTCAGACCAACATCAGTAACCTGGACATTAGCTTCCAGTGTGACAGGCTGAGTAAACGAGTGAGAAACGAAGCCTGTAACCTGAAATCTAAGCAGCTCTCCTGATTGGCTGGGTTTGTGGACGAAGAGGCGTCAGCTGTTCCTACCTCTTGGGAAGTTGCCAGATTTGGCCCCTTGTTGCCGCTCAGAGCATGTTTGGTTGCTGCCGGTGGCATCGATTTTCCCATCACTGCTGCCATGTCTTTCATTCCGATGCGATGAAACTGTAAACGAGACATTGGACACCAAAGTGGCAGTTTCTGGTAGTCTAGTAGGCTACAGTGGACCAGTCAGATAGATGCATGAGTCCGGTGCTGTTGCCATGGACGGTTCAGAATAAAGAGGGCTAAGTGCAACCACCTGTGTTTCACACCTTCAGTTAGCAACCGTGGGACATAGGTGGGTCTGCTCCCTAAATTATTCCGGGAAGTAGATCGGCACCGGTGATGTGACACCTTCCCAAACACAAACTAACCCTTCCGTAGCAGAACCGCCTGCCACTCTGCCTGACCTGCTTTGGGTTGGTGGTTCGCTGCAGAAAATGGTCCCTTCAGCTCTGGCCAGTACGAAATCCCAGCCAATGCGTTTGGACTGACGGCTCCTAGAGGGTCTTCAGTCAGTTGTTTTGCTTTGATGAAGAATAAATCCCATATATGAATCAAATCTACTTCCTTTAACGGTTGAACATTCTAGGTTTGTAAAATGTATACAAAATGTAAAATAGCGTCGTCGCCACTAACGACCAACCTTATTCGGATGAAGTGGAGGTCAAATGAAACGTGTCTTTCTGATTTGTGTCCAGCTGGGCGTTTTCTGCGGAGGTAATGGCTGCCATCTTCCCTCCTACCGACACGTCGGCCCGTCCCTTGTTGTCAACCAGCGTGGAAAACGGCTTGCTTTCCTCACTAATTCATCCTAAGGTTTTTAAAGGAAGGACACCAGTCCATCTCCTTTCATCCTCCTCCTTGTTCAGTGCAGAGATTCATAACTGACTCCCACTATCATCCAGTCATCCACTGCTTCTCTTTAGCCCCTGGGAGCTTTGTTCTCCTCCGGTTTAATGATGGTTCTACGGCTCAGTCTCTTTGTGTTTTTCCCCAGTTTATTATTACCATTAATGTATTGCCATATCGCGTTCACTTCGCTGTGTTCACTGCCTGACTTGCTTTCATGTGGCTGTCCGCTGGACAAATGTTCCCTTTAGCGCTGATGAGCATTAAATCACTGGCACAGGGTTTGTCGCTGGCGTCTTTTGCACATGGGATCAATCCTTGGTGTTTAGTTTCTTACTTAACTATCATGCTCTTCCATCTGTCCATTTTGGTTTATGCCCTAAATGTTTCCCCTCCTTAATTGTCCTGTACGTGAACAGGACGAAGAATATAAACATTACAGAAGGTAGAAAACATTCATTCAAAGGCAACTCCAAACAAATGGGTTTTTAACCTTGATTTTAAAGGGACTCAGAGTTTCAGCACGTTTACGGTCCTCTGGGAGTTTGCTCCAGAAAAGTGGAGCTGGAGCATAAAAATGAAATGCTCATAAGAACTAAATGATCAGTCTCCAGCCCTTGGTCTCACGGTTTGCTCTCCTCCACAGCTGTTGAGCATTTTCCCTGATTATTCTCCCCTGGTCTCCATGTCATTCTCCACTCTTTCCTCAGTATTTAAGAAGTGTGGTTCTCATGGTTCCCTGCTGGTTCCTTCCTTCTTGTGTCCGCCTGCCTGCTCATGTGTCCTGTTCTCCTTGTGCCTTGCTGTAAGTTTTGGTTCTTTGATAGGATTACATCTCATCATGTTGTTCCCAAACCCCCGTGTGTCTTCCTGTGCTGTGTAAACCTCACAAACGTGGCGGTTTCTTTTTTCGCTTTGTATTTTTTCATGTTTAAGAAAAATGTCTGTTTTGTTTTGATGGGCAATAATATGCACCTGCCATCTCATTGTAATATTTTATGGCATCTACTGTGATAATAAAAGTGGCAATATAAAGTAATTACAACTTCTTTTTAGGCAAGTGTATGGCTGTGAGTGCATGTCACTGCAGTTAGAGCCCCACAAATACCGCTATCACAGAATATGAAACGGGTTTCCGAGACTCCAGACATCAAAGTGTCTTAAATTGCCACTAAGTAGCTACCGGCGAGCCCTTATTTGTAGAAAATAAGCTAGTTTTTGTAGCAAGGAAGCTAGGCTGCTGCTAATAAACCTAAAAAAAACGTCAACAAAGATTGTCTAGAGAAGACTACTCACAAGAGCAAAGGGTTCGTCGACGAATCAAATCTACTCGTGTGTGAGTTTGGTTCCTCCGCAACCGAACTGAACGTTGTTCATTCTGTCAGCGGCGCGTGCCAATCACGTGCTGCGTTCACGGCTCATGAAAACATCGGAGCAAAGAAACTGCCCACTTGGGGCTAACTTTTCAAATTTATATTTAACATCCCGTACAATAAAACAAAAACGATGACTTAATGCTCTTTTATTTATACGGCAAAAAACCTATGCACCCAACGTTGGTGTTAAAAGGCTGTTTATTGACATCCTCTAGAGCAGGGGTCCACCAACTTTTTTTTTAAACTGAGAGCTACTTCTTTGGTACTGTGTCACGTAAAGGGCTACTTGTACTCATCTTTGAACTAGCAGAGTGAGCAATCACCAATAAGCAAATTTGCAATGCGTCTTTTTTAGGTATTGTCATGTTTAACTATATATATATAAAAGTGTGATTACAAAAACAGAGCAACAGACAAAAATAACATTTTAGATGCAGCTCACTGGAGGGTTGTGCTATTTTTTTTGACCAGGCTTGAAGGCACGGCATGTGGTCCTTGGGGGGCTACCTAGTGCAACGGTTTTCAAATTTGGAAATCAAAACTTTAAAAGGTGCGGCATACATTTTTATCCTGTTGTTCTAAAAAACTTTGTCGAACCCCTTGTTGGACCTACAGATGCAAGATTTTTAAGGGGTGTGGATCTACCAGCTTTACACCCTTTAGTGCTTCTCATTTTGGCCCATATTCCTCTTTGCAAAATAGCTCAATAAGCTCAGTCAACCATGATGGAGAACAGCGATGAACAACAAGATCCCCTATAGGTATAGCTTCATTGTCCTTCTGGAAGGCTAAGTTCAGACTCAAGTGTTTTGAAGCCACTGAGCAGCTTTTCTGTCCCTGTTGAAGAAAAGGTATCCCTACGGCATAATGCTACCACTGTCGTGCTGCAGCACGAGGACGGCACGTTCAGAGGAATGTGCTGTTAGTTTTCCTCAACACATAGTGTTTCGCATGTAAGCCAAAAAGTCCAACTTTGGTCCCAGCAGCTGAGAGCATCTCCATCCACGTGCACAAGGCTTGTGGCAAATTGCAAACAGGGCTTATTTTTTTAAAGGCTTTCATCTTGATACTCTTAAGGCCAAATTGGAAGAGTGGACTGCTTTTAGTTGTCCCATCAAGAAAGACATTTTTGTAGGTTTCAGTCGTGCCATTACATTTTTTTAGATGGTGGATCAAACAGTGCTCCTTCTCCAAAACCTTATCACAATCAGAATCAAGTTTATTGCCAAGTAGGTTTGCACTTACAAGGAATTTGAGTTGGTGTTGAGGGTGCAGACAAAATAAAATAGATATATATATACAGAAGCTGTAGACTGCGACCTGATGGACTGCAGCCTCCTGCCAGAGGGAAGTGTCTGAAATAGTCTGTGACTGGGGTGCGAGGGATCAGCCACAATCTTCCCTGCACGCCTCAGAGTCCTGGAGGCGTACAGGTCCTGGAGAGATGGAAGATTGCAGCCAATCACCTTCTCTGCAGACCTAATGACACGCTGCAGTCTGCCCTTGTCCTTAGCGGTGGCACCAGCGTACCAGATGGTGATGGAGGAGGTGAGGATGGACTCAATGATGGAGGAGTAGAACTGCACCATCATTGTCCTTGGCAGGTTGAATTTCTTCAGCTGCCGTAGGAAGTACATCCTCTGCTGGGCTTTCTTGGTGAGGGAGTTGATGTTCAGCTCCCACTTTAGGTCCTGGGAGATGATAGTTCCCAGGAAGCGGAAAGACTCCACAGTGTCAATGGTGGAGTCACAGAGAGTGATGGGGGTAGCTGGGGCTGAGTTCTTCCTGAAGTCCACAACCATCTCCACTGTTTTTACAGCATTGAGCTCCAGGTTGTTCTCCCTGCACCAGGTCACCAGATGGTCAGCCTCCCACCTGTAGGCGGACTCGTCACCATCAGAGATAAGTCCGATGAGAGTGGTGTCGTCCGCGAACTTCAGGAGCTTGACAGACTGATGACTGGAGGTGCAGCTGTTGGTGTACAGGGAGAAGAGCAGAGGAGAAAGAACACAGCCCTGGGGGGAACCAGTGCTGATGAGCTGTGAGTCAGAGTCGTGTTTTCCCAGCTTCACGTGCTGCTTCCTGTCAGACAGGAAGTCTGTGATCCACCTGCAGGTGGAGTCCGGCACATTCAGCTGGGAGAGCTTATCCTTGATCTAGCTGGCATGTTCTTAAATTTTCACAATCTTGTTTATTCACTAATGCCCTCTAATTATAGTGGCTGTTAGATTTATTAAGTAGATTTATTTTTTAGATTTTGGTTACATTTTTTTTAACCTTACCCTTAACAACTATATTTTACTTCATGTTGACTTATCACAATATAAAAACATCAAAAAGTCTATGGTTGTGATGTGGTAAAATCTAAAGAGTCTCAGGGGTTTGAATACTTTTGCAAGGCCCTATATGTTGTATTTGTTTTTGTTTTACAGCACTTTGACTATTAATTTATCTTCATGCTTGAGTAGCTCTAGTTGTTTCGGTTCTATTCCCAAATGTGCCCTGAGATGATAAATGGTTTGCATAAACTACACATTTCTTACAAAACTTTCTCAACATGAATATAACACAGGTACTGTGTCTTTAAAACACTTTTTTCTTTACCTGGATCACTTGGATCAATGGGATCAGTCAAAGGAGGATTAGAAACTCCCTGTGTGTAAATATTAGACGACTGGAGTGGATGAAGTTGTCATTGTGGTGGATTTCACTGCAGAGCTATGCTGCTACCATGTGGTTGTAAAATGGATTATTTGAGTGAGTGAAAGGAATCCTAATCTGGCAAACCATTTGTTTATCGGGGTTAAACACAACCATGAAGCCCCAACACAACAACATAATAGTATGTTTCAGATGAAATGGGTCTTTTTAAATATGCTGCAAATGATATGGTTAAGTAATAGTGCTGTAACTGATGTTTGTTGCATTGAATTCAACTAATTTTTCCCAGCAACTGTCAAAGTTTGGTTCTTGCCGTAACGGCGTGCTCTGCTGGTCTACAATCCCCTTCTCTTGTTTATTTGTCTCTATTGTTCTCTACCTGTTGCTTCTGTTGCAACGGTGTGTCAGTGGAGGTCTCATTCTGACTGCAGATGCTAAGGCAGTCGACGCCACAAGTGTGCATGCACCTTCTTTACTGCAGAATTACAAATACTGGCTGCACATGTTGACAATAAATACAGAGACATATGATGTATCACATGGTTTTGCGTTCTGTGAAGTTTCAACAGTTTAATTTTGACCCTGCCAAATGTAAGTAAGAATTATGAAGATAAATGTAACTTCATGTTGCAGAAGCAAATTCTCACACTAACATTTTTTATACTTCTTGTAGTACATTTATTCATGGGGGAAAATTGTATATTAGGATAGGATATACGTTTTGAATAAAATCACCAGTGGCACAACTGTGGACACTTCTGCTGCCAATACTTTGTACAAACCCCTTTATTTTTGGATTGAATTAATCTGCCAATAGTACAGCCCTTACTCTCCTCCTCTAGCATGTCAAAAGTTTGGAGTATACAGAAAGAGCTTTCCTGTTTTCTCTGTCTTCCTCAGCTAAACCCATAGGTTTTCCATTGGTTTTAGGTCTGGGGACGGAGTTGGCCACAGAAGGTAGGTTCGGCCATTGTTTTTGGATCATCAGCCCGTCCAAAATCCTATAGCAACCTATTTTCTGTTTACTCGCAAAGTCCAGATTTAGTATTCAAAATCTTCTAGTATTTCAAATAGTTCATGACACAATACACTCTAAACCAGTTTTTCAGGCCCTTTGAAAGAGAAACTGGCCCACACCATCACATGTACATATCTCCACAAACATTTGTGATGTTGGACAGAAAGGGCTTTTCATGGCGGGCTCTCCAAACAATCGATTAACATGTAGTAAGTGTTCAATAGTGGCTATGAAGACTTGGTGACCCCAATATGCCACTCTCTATTCCAGTGATTTGAATGCCAGCTTTAAAGATATTTTTCTTCGACTACCATGCTGTTTGTTGTGCATGGGAGCAAGATAAATATGGATCCATGTCCAGCCATGTGGCCGGGGGTCAAAAGAAATGGGCCCCTGTGTCATGTCATATTTATACCCCTGGTTGACAGAAAGGCCTGGAACATGTATTAGAAGGGCCTAACGTTCACAGTGAGATTATTCTGCGTAGTAAAACCTAGAACTATTTTCAGCTATTTTACACATTTTTATCAGCGTTGCCAACAAATTTGTCAGAGTCTGAAAACAACTTTGCTCTCACTTCAGATTCACTGCTATAATTGATGCACACTAATACACTTCAAGCTTAAAGGTTGAACTTTTTAGTATTTATAGTTTTGTGCAGTGACAAAACTGACTACTTTTAAGGTCAAATCTATCCATTGAACTGAGCATGTTTTATTAAAAAAAAACTGTCAAATCTACAGTGCATGAATACATACAGTATGTCTACACAGATCAGTCATCACGTAAGAACCAATCACCTTGCACTGAGTAGAGATCTCTATTTATCTGTTGGATGCATTCTGTCAGACTTCATAGTCTGCTGTAGAATGTGGCACCAGGCTGCAGCTATGGATAAGGAGTTTGTGCCATTTGTGGGCCTAGCTTGGTTTGATTGAGATCTAGAAAAGTTACAGGCCCAGTTAATACTGTTGTGTTCCTCAAACCATTCTTGATTAATTGGTGGAGTTTGGACACAAGAGGCCACAGTTATCAGGCCATAGCAACATTGGAGTTTCCGTAAAGCGTTGTTCTTGATCAGGAGCAGCGCTGATCCAGCAGGTACATGTGAAAATGACACTCACAATAATGGCAGGACCCAGGCTATACCATCAGTATGTTGTACCAAGAGTCACAATGGTGCAACAAAGCAAATTTAATGTTTCGGATAAGTTGCTCTATGTATAAAGTCACAAACATGCGCGAGTCCACTACTGCTGCTTGCTTCTGTTCTAATTGTCATGTGAAAAATGTAGATGTAGGTTGTGAGTGTACCAACTACAAAGACTGCCGTCCGGCCAGTCTTTGCTATGCAACTCGACACACAGCCAAATTAGGTCATAAAAATGGCTGATAAAAAGGGAACTGTGGTATTCATGAACACGCATGAGTACAATGTGAATTTTGTCAGCGCTAAAAAGAATCCGAGTTCTTTTTCTTGCACTCTTGTATGGTTGTTGTGCTCTCTTTATACGGCGTGTTTTTATGAAGACTCTCTGTAATTCAGATGCTGGTAACCTAAAGTGCTTATACTGCATTCAGTGCCTTGCAAAAGCATTCACACTGCTTTTACTTATTTCCATACAGTGTCTTTGGTGTATTCTATATTTGGATTTTACAAAACAAGAAAAAATCAGGTAAGAGAAAATGGGGAGCTGGAAGGAAAATGACAAATTGTATTAAAAACAATATATGAATACAATTCTAAAAAAAAAGTGTCAGGCATTTGTCCTCAGCCCTCTGAATCGCTTTCTTTAACTTTAATCTACAAAACTTTTAAAAGATTAGGCCTCTTATCTCAGTAGAGGCTGTTAAATCTTAACCTGACTTCCGCCAGATGCATATCGCTCCGCCTAGCTTCACTCACATACATCTGGGACACCGCCGGTAGAGAATGATTTCTCCAACCAAATTTATGGTCTGGCCAATCAGGATGCAGGGCTGGAGTTTCACAGATGTGACGTAGTGGAGACGCGACCATGACGTGAGACTGTTTTGATAGCAATGGCGGCTCGTCGAGGAAGCAAGCGTTAACATCGATGCTGCTATTTCTTCCGTGTTGTCCAATCTACCTAATATTGTTTAATTAAAAGAACATCAGAGAACGCCTCTGAAGGCTTTGTTGGTGGAAACGATGTTTTCGCCCTTCTCCCGACCGGATTTGGCAAGTTTTGTTTTCCGGGGCAAGTCCGCGGCGGACGCGGAAGCGCCCCGGAGCGGTTAGCGGTTAGCGCGAACCATGTTAGGAGGCCTTTAGTCCTCAACGCGGTCGCCCCGGAATCGACTCTGACCCGCGGCGCTTTGCCGCCTGTCTTCCCCCCTCTTCCTGTCAGCTCACTGTCAATAAAACGCATGCCACTAGAGCCGCAAACACATTATTATTATTATTTTTTATTTTTTTTTCTGCGTCGCTATCATCAGCGTCACGGGTTAGCTTCGGTGTGAGTGGTTGAAATAGCACGTCAATAAAGATGACAGACAAGTGGCTTATCCAATCATATGCAAGAATTTTTAATAAGGCCCAGCCTTCTGTAAAGGCAATTCCTATGGCGGAGTCCCAGATGTATGTGAGTGAAGCTAGGCGGAGCGATATGCATCTGGCGGAAGTCAGGTTAGTTAAATCTTACCTCAGTTGCATGGTTTTATCACACATTGAATATTGCTTCACAACATGGTCATTTGCTTGTGCAACTGCATTAAAACCTGTTCAACAGCTTTACAAAATGATGGGAGGCCACAATCATATCATATTTGCATAATTTTAGACAATTATGACATAGGTTTTGAGAATGTTCAATTATTTAAAAAGACTTATTTATAAATCTCTCATGGGTAAGGCCCCACCACCCCTAGAGGCTTTTATTAAAAAGCAAAAAAGGTTTGCATAGTACTAGGTCGACCTCCAGAGGGAACTGTGAGGTTCAATTTAGAAAGTCTATCTATTGAAGAAGGCAAGTGCAGGAGCACACTGCCTGTTACCATTAGAGTGAGCTCCACCCATCGCTCCTTTAATGGGCAGCTTAAAGCATGGCTTGTCAGTAATCAGCACTGTCATCCCTGAACGTTACGTACCGTTGAGAAGTTTTGTGTTTTTTAGTTATTTTTGTGCCATAGCTTTGTAAACTTTTTTTTTTAATTATCATTTGAATATTAGCCTCTTAAATAGGTTTTCCCTATTTCAGATATAGCTTTTATTTTTATTGTACTGTATTTCTTATTTTCATGTATGGAATTGTATGACTGCTTGTGTCTCTTTTGTGGTATAGGACTACGGATGGAGATTAGCGTTTGGCTCATTAATAGGCACTGTCCCATTTAAATCAATCAATCAGTCTGTCACAGCAGGATACTCCCACTGCCATGCTTCACAGTTGGGATGGTGTGTTCAGGGTGATGGGCAGTGTTAGTTTTCTGCCCGGTTTTCTGTTTTGCATGTAGACCAAGTTACCATGAGCCTCTAAGATGCTTCTCTGATTAATGTTCTCCTTGCTCTGGATCTCAGTTTAGGTGGACAGCCATGTTTTGGGAGGTTTGTAGTTCTGCCATGCCTGTGTTCAGGTGATGGATTGACCAGAGCCCAAGGGCGATGTGCAAAGCTTGGGATTTTGTTCTATAATCTAATCATGCTTTAAACATTCTCCCTGGCCTGTCCGCTGGGTTCCTTGGTCTATGTGATGCAGTTGGTTCTCTGTTTTCTACAAAACATCTGAGGCCTTCACAGCCAGATTCATGCTGAAATTAAACATCAAATAGATGGACTCTGTTTACTAATTAGCTGATTTAAAAAAATAGTGCATCGGGTTTTACTTATCAGAGTAAAGGGGGTTGAATACAGACAACAACCCTAAGCGTACAACCAGAGATACAATGGAATGGTTAAATCAAAGAATACTGATATAAATGAGCAAGGACAGGATTACCTGCAACAGCAGCCACTAGGGTTTAAAAATCCTTCTGTAGAAGTAGAAGTATCAACTCAAACCTTTACTCAAGTAAAAGCATAAAAGCATTAAAGTATTTAAGTAGAAGTAACCCCCATTACTATAATTATATAAAAAAATTAGGATTGGCTTTTTCACCCACATATATGTCCATTGAAACAACCCATTTAGTACATTGCAAAAGTATTAAGGGTCCATATAGGTGCAATACTGAACATCAGCATGGGTTTCATGGAGCAGAAAATCTGACGTCTGGTTGCCTTTAAGTATTGATGCAAAAAGTCAACCTTCAGAGACATATTATCAACAACCTTTCACTTGTTATAACATTTAATGTAAATGAACATGCAAGTGTAGCTACAGGAACAACAGACGTAAGATAACAAAACTGGACATAAAAATCAGCGCATTACCCTCTTATCACATTTACCCTTGTATGGTTGTCTGTATACAGTAAACAGTACTGTCAAAATGTAATAATCCTAGCGGTTAATCAAAAGATTCAAGAAAAAATTAATATAACAAATAATCCTAAAAATGTAATGTTCTTCTATGTTTTGTTCTTCTTAAGTTTTGTTGGGGTCTTTGGAAACAACTAGGTGCAGTACTGCCTCCAACCACAGTCAAAATCACTCTGTTCGGGTAGCGCTATTCATCTGAATTTTTGTTTTTGCTTTTTATTGATGAGACAGATCGAAAACAAGCTGAAATAAAATAGAAGTAATGGGACTATTTTCAAAATGTAAGGAGTGGAAAGTACAGATAATTGCATGAAAATGTAAGGAGTAGAAATAAAAAGTAGTCTAAAAAGTAAGTACGCCACTAAAGTATAAATAACCAATGTTTCTACTTAAGTAAGGTAATGAAGTATGTGTACTTAGTTACTTGACACCTCTGGCCACGTAGGGGATACCCCAAACGTGTGAAAGAAAGTTCTCTGGTCACATGGAACCAGATTTCGACATTTTGTCTATAAGCATGCAAGCAAATCTGTGTGGACTAAAACCAACACTACACATCGTTCTGAACAGAGTCCCCAGAGTAAATCTTGGTGGTGGCAGCATCAGTTGTGGTGATGCTTTTCTTCATCAGGGACAAATAAGCCAGTCGCAGCTGATGGGACGCTGGGTGAAACTAAACACAGGACAATCTTGGAAGAAAACCTGTCAGAGGGAATGGGACAGAGGGTCAACTTCCAGCGGGATAACAACCCTAAACATACAGCCAGAGCTAGAGTGGATAGAATGGTTTAGATCAGTGGTCTGAAACTCCAGTCCTCGAGAGCCGGAGTCCTGCAATTTCTACATGTGCTTCTGTTTCAACACACCAGACTCCAATATGAGCTCTGCAGAGCTTGACCGGTTTGTAGGGTAAGGGACACATCTAAAGGTTGCAGGACACCAGCACTCGAAGATTTGAGTTTGAGACCACTGGTTTAGATCAAAGCATATGAATATTTTAGAATGGCCCAGTCATACTCTCTCTCTCTATGGGATATGTAGACGTTATGTTTACAACTTTAGCTGTTTTTGAAATGTGCTTCGTGTATCTTGTAATTTTATTGCTATGATTTCTGATGGATAGAAATTTAAATTTTCTGTACAATGAATGGACAACAGTGAAATACTTTGTGATGGTCAGCCACATGTACAGTAACACAATGAAAGCTTCAATGTCCGTTACTTTTGGACAACCGTGAAGTGTTATCAGAACTGGTTTCTCTGAAAGCCTTCTGCTTAAGAAACCGACGGCGGAAATCTACCAAACAGCTGCTTTGAATTTCATATTGTCACTGTAATAATTACTCATGCATTTTATTTATCAAATTGCTTGCAGTGGGTGTATTTTAATGGTTATTTTGTTGCTCTTGTCCACTGTGATGTGTGCTGCGGCCTTTCTTGGCCAGGTCACCCATGTGAAAGGGGTCTTGATCTCTAGGTCTTTTAACTGTTTTTTTTCTACGTCAGTTTCCGGGCAGAACCTTAAAAGTAGGAACTAACTACAAAATACAAACTACAGCGTCTTTTTTCTTCCCATTAAGAGCAACATGACTGTGTGTCTCACATTCTGACGCAAACATGAACGGCCTGAGTGAAGTAGTACTGGAGGGGAGGCCTCAGAGGGACACGCATCTTTAATCAGATCAGTCAGGCCAAATCCTTTAGCAACACTCGTGGATGGTACACGTTCAGGACGCCTACATGTGTTTTAACAGCCCTGTTTAATATCATTTCTATTCAGGATGTAATTTATGTGGCTCCGTGTGGTGTTTGCTGACGCTGTGTGATTTCTTGTAAACAATTCAACGCCTATTTCAAAGCCGTTCGGTTTTATTGGCGTGCTTCATGCGTAAGCTCTCACAATGATAACACCATTCGTGTGTGCGCGTGTGCGTGAAACACAGCGGCGGAATTCACCTACAGAGTTGTAGAAGTTCCGTGCTTTCCCACGGCCTTTGAACGCAGCGCCATTGGCATCACTGCCAGTAGAAGGAGCTCTTTCGGTCTCACCTAACCCAGAGGAGCCAAACATACACAAACATGGCGATAACGCAGACAGACAAGATGCTGTCCTCTCTCTGGTGCTCCGTGTGCTTCTCGGTCCTGGCGCTCGCGGGGGTGTCCTCGTCGACCCTCCATCTTCACCCGGAGCAACGGCACGCGCTGCCGCAAAACAGAGGCTTCTTCACCGTGGGAGCGAACGGGGGAGACTTCGCGGGAGACGACAGCAGAGGCGCCGCGGCTCCCGCGCTGCCTCTTGCCGCTCGAGTCGCGTCGGGTTCAGGCGCCCCCCGGGAGCACCGGAGCCGACGGAGCGCTGGCAAGTCGGCCATGCCGAAGGTGTACGGCCAGGTAAGGTCGGTGCACGACGCGTCCTGCAGACGCCGTGTAACCCGAGCTCCGTGCATCACCTCACACTGACCTTAGCGGACAGATGTGGACGCCTGGTCTTCCGCCGATTTGTTGAACATGCTGAAAATATGTGTGTTTGGGGCCGTTTATCTCTGCTCCTGGTGGAGCTGAGGGGGTACCGGGGGGGTCAGGCGGCTCATCTGGTGTTTACAGTGTTGCAGCAGCAGCAGCGCAGTTCAGAGAACATCAGCTCCCAGAGCCCTGCAGCCCGCTAATGGCAGCCTCTTCCAAATAACCGAGACATGACTTGTGGGGGGGATGATGTCGATGCAGATCTTACCAGAAACTCCTTATTTTCCTGCAAAGCCTCTGAGTGCTTGCAGGTTCCCGTGAGCAGCAGAGGGAGGGAAGGAGGCACATTGTTTTCTGGATAAGGGGCTTATTAATAGGCAGCTGGGTGACTAACAGTTGGTTGGAGCTGTTTGCTTACCAGAGTCCTGCAGAGGATGCAGCACTGCGAGGATTTCAGTTGCCCACAGGTATTTCTGTCATCCGGCACTGAATATACTCTCATCCTGGGGGGGAAAAAAAACTTCACAGGGCTACGTGTTAAACACAAAGAGCCTGGTGTCATTGAGGCCTCAGCAGTAGATCAAAACCTCAAAGTCTGCGAGAAGTGAGCTCATCCGGCCGTGTTCAGAGAGAATCAGGCCTGTGTTTGCTCAGGGGCCCCGTGTGGGCTTACATCACTGGAACGCAATTATCAGGCTCGGCGAGAGTCATCGGTGGCGCTCGCATCGCTTTGTCATTCAATAAAGGCCATCCGCGAGTCTGACACCCTGTGTGCGGCCGCTGTGGAGCAGGAAGGAAGCATCTCGGAGTCAACTGCAGCACCATCCAGGTGCAGAAAGGCTGCGAGTCAGGAGAGCTGCTGCTGGGACGGCTCCTGCGACATCTGGAATAGGAGGGAATTTAGAGGCTTTCCAGACTTAAAGAAGTATGGCAGTTTAATTAGAACACGGAAGAGGAAATATTTTAAGACTTTGTTTCCTATTTCGTGCCCTCATCCATCCATCCATCCATCCATCCATCCACTTTCAAATGGGCTCTTACAATCACAAGAAAGTAGATTTCGAAGCTGGTTAGGCACGTAAGCATGTCAGACATATTGGAAAAGCTAGTTGAGGAGTTTCTACCTCTGGAGCGAGGACAGAGCCTGCTCTGATTCCACCTGGTCACTTCTTTCACTGCTGTGATGCGACCACAACGGAAATCTGCCTAAACTGACAAGACGTAGTGCCCGGGAATGGCGGTACACTCTGAGAAGAACAGAGCAAAGAAGCAGGAGTGTCCGTCTGTGTGACTGGGTTTAGACGGCGGAGAGAGAGTACAAACCTCACATTTGCTCTGTTGGATACCTGACGGCGTTAGACTTCACCCTGGCGTCCGCTGGTAGAGAGTGGAAGCGCCACTGAAGCTCTGCTTTCTTTTTTTGTTCGCCCAGTACCAGATACGATGCCACGTTCTGGACCATCTGTAGGCGTTACAACTGTGCATGCCAGGAAACCTGTTCCAAAAGCAGCCCCGAGAGAGCCGTGGCGGGCGCTAAAAGTAGGATACCTGGGCTTTAACGGTACACGCATCATAGTTTGGTACATGAATTGGTTTCAAAATCGTAGTTCGATCGGAAAAAATCTTTCCTAGTGAGGGTATCAGCTCACATACTACAGTGCAGGATTAGTCTACCAGTCGCTTCATGTTGAAGTACAAACTTCAAAAGATCATTCAGTCTGATCTGAACATTGCTCCGCAGACAAAATGTTAAAAGGTTTTAGGGTTGAAACAGTTCATCGATTGTTGACATAATTATCAACTACTTTAGTAATGGAATGGTTAACTGGAGTCTACAGACTCTAAAACAGGCCATTTGCTGAAATACCACCCACTCAGAGCAGTAATTGGTCTGAAATATGCTCTACCCAGAACTGCTGAAGTGGCAGAGTTTAAGCTTCACCTGGTTCAAGTTCTGTAAAAAGAAAAAAAAAAAGCACATTTTACTATTTGATTATTATTTTTTTTTATCAAAAAATAGTTCACAGATAAACAATTAGCAAAATAATAGTTTCAGCTCTAGTTATATACTGTTTTGCCAAGCAGGGATAGGTAGATTAGACAAAATAGATAGACCAGATAAGTTTAGATATAGATCCATTATTAAATGACCATGTGGCCAGCATTTGATTGATTGTTTTCAGCAATACATTAAAAATGTACAATAAATGTTTGTTTTTTAGTTCCAGACACTTGTTTATTGAGGTATGTTAATTTATGAAGAGTTTCCGTTTTTAGATTAATCAGAAACAATGATCGGTCACTAAATGATCGATAGCTGCAGCCCTAAAATGTTTAGTTAAGACCAACGTGTCATGGTATAAGGCTTTACGTGGAAATAAACCTAATTAAAAGTGGCTAGGAATAGTTGTTTTTTAGTGATCCAGCCTCTCTCCTAACTAAATGCAATATAGAAACGAGAACATTTTCCAATTTAAAATAAACTAAATATAAACTTAGTCTAAAAAGTGTTTCCAGTGAGACGTGTTTGCATGGCAGGTGATGCTCGCCATGCATCTGCTTGGTTTGCTTTGGACTCGTCTGGTGGTTCTTTTACAGCTCGTGGTGTGTTTAACTTTATTTACCTTGATGCCACCAGGCGCTGTAACATCGATGAATTGTGACCGTTGGGACGTTGCAGCTAACTTATCCACTACTCATGTTTCCCTCCTACTGTAGATTTCCAAAACCCAACACTGTTTCACAGTGTTGCTTTAAAAACAAGCAAGTGTGTCTTCAAGCTCCTCCATGTCCTCCACCAGGCATTTTTTTTGCATTGTTTTAGATGTAGAGGACTTTACTTGATATGTAAATCTATTCATCTTCTCTTGGGTGAACTTACAAAACGCAATAAAAGACGTGTGCCCTCGATAGAAAGACGGTGCTCACCCATGACCAGTGAAGTCCTTATCTGACCACATGGACCGCACTGCGACGTCTGCAGGGAAGGTTTATTGCAAACACCACTATCAAGTACAGCCTGTTGCTTTCTTTGTAGATCGATATAAAATGCAAAAAGCAGATGAGCTTTAAAGAAAGTTCCATTGAACTTGAGAAGAAGATCTGGTCATCTATCTTAACATTCATCCATCCAGCTGCTATTGTCGGGGATCCTAAATATGTCTGGAAATATGGCCTCAACGTGTCTGCTGTTCTCGAAGATCAGTTTAGTCTTGGAGGAACTTCTATTGGTGGTGTGGATTTTCTTACCCAGTAGGATGTGTCATACAGTTGGGGTTACTCTATAATAGAATGCACATGGTGTATATAATGGATGGGAGCTTAAGATTTAGCTGCAGCTTCAGCTGCCTTGGAGCTTCGGTCATTTTAGAAATCGGCTGAAAGTCATCGTTAACCTACCTAACAGTTAACATGGGATTAAAGGTGGTTTAATGATTGGTCAAGATTGTTCAGTAAGACTCAGGGGGAAAAAAAACTTCAAAGACCTTTAAACAAAGGAGGTAGCGGTCCTGAAGGACTAGGTTTCCATGTCTGTGACGGCGGTGGTCCAAACATGTCGGCGATGGACAAGCCTTGGAAGAGTCAGGTCAGACTTTGGTTTAGAGTCTGGGTGTCTGTTTGTCTTGCTGGGTTGTAGTTGCCTTGTGTAGAAGCTTGGTCCTGGACCGATTCCGCCTTGATTCTACCTTTTTATTAGATTGCAGCTAATTTCAAGGGTATAATGTAGAGCAGGGGTCTTCAATTCCAGTCCTCGAGGTCCAGTTCCCCGCAACGTTTATATGCGGCTCTGCTTCAACACACTTGAGTCAAATTATCAGGCCGTTAGCATGACTCTGGGGAAGTTGACTGCATGCTGAGGAGCTAATTCAGCCATCTGATTAAGGTGTGTTGGACCAGGGACACATCTAAAAGCTGCAGTACACCGGACCTATGGACTGGAATTGAAGACCCCTGATGTAGAGTGTTATGAAAAATGTGGATCTGTCAGTTTCCATGTTTACCAGATCATATTCAGCTTTAATGTCATTGAGGAGCTTCAGCTGAACCTTTGTGAAGTTCAAATGTCACTTCGTATTAGGGTTAAGGTGTTCAAGCATAATTGCACAGAATGGAATCTAGATGAACTGGTGGCCTAACTCTACTGTGATGATGGATCAGCTATCAGCATAGAAACCAGTGGTTGTCTGTATTGTTCTACTTTTATCATTGCCTGTATCACTATTTGGAGTTTTTTTTGAAAGTCTCATCAGGATTGTTTCTGTTACCCACCTAAAGTGTCTCAGATGTGCAGTCGTCCAACACCAGCCCCACTCCACTGTGTTTCTGCACATAGATGCTGTTAGGACAATCTCAGATTAAAAAAGGAAATCACCAGAATTTATCTTATCAGTTAACCAATTAAAGTAATAATAACAATGTTGTAACTGGTTGTGCTCATTATCGTTTTTAGTCAACATTTAAGTATAAAACAACAGAAGACAGGGAAACTATATCAACTTTTAATGCTTAAGATGAACTGAACTGGCTGAGACCAATTTTTGGGTTTCTTTTTGGTCTAAAATGCTGATTCTTATGTTCTACCAAGCATTTTGACACATGCAAACTTGTTTGTATAAATAGTTCCATTAAAAAAATTTATCAATTTAATCATTCACCATAAAATAAAAGTAAATGTGTTGCAGATTTGTTGAAATTCTACTGAAAATGAACAGATTGTACACTTGGTCTCATTTATGCATCAAAGTAGATGTTTCCGCCCTTTTGTCTGATTATTGTTTTTGTAACACTAAAACAAACTGTGTCAAAGAACAAGCTATTTGATGATGCATTTGTGGAGTGAATATAGTGGGAACTTTCAGTTTTGAACAGGGAAAAAAGATCCCCTTAGACATTATATGGATGTCTTTCAGTTGTGAAACTGCTGGTAAACCAGTCAATTCCATTCACTGGTAGATGGATCTCAGATCATAACTCTTCATCATCTACTCATGTAAATGTTCTGATTTAATATTAAATGGAAATAATTCCCTAGTTTTCCACTTCCCGAATACATTTATACGTTTAAAATAACAGAAACAAACCAAAAATCATCACTGTTGATTGAGCATTTCTAATACCCATCACATTATTGTGTATCTAGGTTATATTCAGTAGCATATGAAGAAACTCTGTTTTAAATTATGTGCTAGTATGATCTTTCTACGCATCTGATGCTTCAGCATACATGATACTATTTCAGTTAAAGCTGGGCTGTTGCTGAGTTTTTATGGACAATTTGAAACCCTTTTGCTAGATCAGCCTTGGAACTTAGATATTCCATATATACTGACATATGCACCAATGCTGTGTAATTTACTAAAGTCCTAATATGGCCTGATAATGTACTTAACCTCATGCTTTACCATGCAGACACTCTGTCTGCACTGATGAAGATTCACTCACCATGGAAGGCTGAATGTTTTAAGGGGCCTTCGCAGGAGGCAATGTCCTCTATTTTCTGTGCAGTGCTGCTCGTAATTGTTTTTGACAACTCAAGGGTACTCACAGAATATGTATAGAGGATTCAACTTGCACCCCAAGATGATCAAGTGATCATTTAAGCTGCAGTAAGTAACTATTGTATCACAGTATAATATGAGACAGATAATTTGTGAAAAATAATCAAGCTCCTCTGGCTCCTCCCAGTGGTCCTACTGCCATTTGCAGAAAAACACCGCTCCCGGACAGAAACAACCAATCAGAGCCATTAAGAATGCCTTGCTCTTGTGTACATGGTGCTCACAACCCCTCCCTTGCGCGGCGCTACTGTCATTTAAGTTATAATATCGGCAGTGGGCTGCAGCTATGGAGAAATTGTGCAGAAAACAACCTGCTTTACAGGAAAACTGCCAATTTCTGGAGAGGTGCCTGTTTAGAAAACAGGGAAACATTGAAGCAGCATGGCAGGCTTTGCTGTGGAGGGAGGGCTGCAGAGAGCAAGAGGGAGGGACCTACAAGGTGTGGCTGTTCACATTTTCACTCCCTAGCGCAGCTTTAAGTATGGAGGGAAAAACTCAGTGATTTTGCAATGAAACAAAGCCTGCTCTAATGCAGCAGTACTCTGCAAAGTTT
This sequence comes from Fundulus diaphanus, assembly GCA_037039145.1. Classification (NCBI taxonomy): domain Eukaryota; kingdom Metazoa; phylum Chordata; class Actinopteri; order Cyprinodontiformes; family Fundulidae; genus Fundulus; species Fundulus diaphanus. The sequence goes on along the minus strand of CM073124.1, from coordinate 49,050,797 downwards.
ACACCATTAATTCCAGCTGACACAAAATTTTAGATACAAGGACATGACTTGACTTTACACAAAATTCACTTCATTTCTTTACTTTCAGATTCATGTAAAGTGATTTAGATACGTCAGCGACATGGAATGATAAGGAACAATGGGACAGTAGCTTTATTAAGGCCTGTGGTATTTGTCCCAGCTTTCTTTCATAGTTTCTCTACAGGCTTTACACACCTAGATTAGGCCTGTTTTTAGTAAAGGGTCCTCATCATGTATTTCCATAGATGTTCTTTTAGTTGATGCTGGGCTGTGGACAGGCTAATTAGTAATGATCATAGTGGGAAGCCTATTCACTGTTTGATCTTGTTGTCACATCAGTGATATTACTGACTTTATTACGTGAAATATATTGTGTCAAATATAAAAGTCAGAAAAACAAATTGTGGTGTCACATAACACCTTATTCCTCGCCTGCGCTTTAACATTGCTGGCTGAATTTGGCAGCAGTTTTTAATCTTGTATGAATAAGAGCAGCAGAGATCTGGTTTGCAGCAAGATGAGAATGTCATAGTGACTCTTGGAGAACATTTACTTTTTTTAATAACAGCAAAAGTAACCAGGGAACGGCTTTCCACAGTGAAAGTGCTGTTTTGTTTTGCCACTGCCAGTCTCAGCTATGTGACATTATTGGCATACTCCTACGTGGACGGTTGTGTTCACAGTGTTGGGCTACAGAACCCGTTTGTGTTTGTTCACATTTCAGAACACTAGCAGGTAACCTATCCACTGCACTCTGCAGAGCTTTCAGCGTGTAACTATCAGTGACACAGCATGATATAATTTCAGCATACAGCAGCCACTCAAGGTGAACGCCTTAGTCTTTACGCCGCAACGAGTATCCTTTGTGTTTATAATGATCTTTTGTTGAAAGAAAAAAATTCAGTTCCACGTGTTATTTTTCTCCAGTAAGCTTAATGAATGTATGGGCAGAGCTTTTACTGGCCTCATGATTTGAGTGGACTGAGATTCATGTGAAAGATGACACTGTTTTGTTGAATCTACCCACCCAGAGTTGCAGGACATTACAGACGACTTTCTGGACTTAGTAGTTCTGCTTGTTGCTTATTTTTTGGCCAGCTTTCCAAGGAAGCATTTCACCTAATTTACGAATGTTCAAAATGTGCACAAAAAAGTAGACACCTGCACAGCGAACATCGGGGTAACTGATGTCACAGGGGATCGTAACGATTGATCGTGAATGGCCATCACAATTGCTAACAAAGATGGCCGACGCAGAGAAGTAATTACAGGGTGTTTGTTGGGTTTACCAAACACTTTGCTGGAGAAACGACTTTGTAACGATTTTGTAACGTTGAACAGAAAGCATTTTTATTAAAGTCAGACGCCCCCCCCCACACACATTACAGCCTTGATGTTTGCTGACGCTGAAGTATCCAGGTTCACATCCATCATGGATCAGACGAGTGTTGACGACGACAATGACCGTCGTCGGCCTTTCAACTGGTACAGTTCTGTTCACATCTCTGTTTGAAGTTTTTCATTTCATGTATGGTATTTATTTCAAATAGCAGTAAACAACAGTTTTTTGTTTTGTTTTCTTACTGAAAGAAATTCACGGAACAAAGCAATCTAAGCAACAGATGAATAATAGTGCGTTCCATTTGTCCTCGGTAGTTGAAATTCTTGACCCCTGAGTTGGAAAATTTAACTGGAACAGCCCCTAATGCCAGTATTATGGGTCGGAAAGTTGGTGCATCAGGATGGTACCAGACTTCAGCGTTCATGATGGCTGCTACTCGCAGCAACATTGAGTAAAACCTTATGCTTTGACTGTTTGTAGCAGCTCTCTATTATTTATGTAACATTTAGTCATTGGTACAGGTGCTGCCTTTCAGCGTTCAGCTCTGTTTATCTGTACAAAATACCGCCTAGAACAGCATTATTGTCATTGTTATTGTTTTAGCAACAATGCGAGCGTCCATGTTTTTTCCTATTGTCTGACAAGGGGGAAACTGGAACGCAAAAAGGCGGAGATGACGTAATCTGCGACTCGTTAGTTCCGACCTTCGAGGCAACAAGAATGCACCATAAATAAACAATGAAAAAGTTCAGAATATTACGATAACCCTTTGGTTTTGCAGTTGTTTGAAACCAGATACCAACAAATATAACAAACACATGCATACATACATTGTAAATGTGTGAAAAAAGCAAAAAAAACTTCAAAGAGCCAGACAAGCGGGTAAAAACACAGCGAGACGAAGTGTTTTCATTCTGTTACATCAGGGCTGGATGTGGATATTTAGTCCAGAGGTTCAGAGAATAGCTTGTATAGACAGGCTTCAGGTGATATGGTCGCAGCAGTAAACGGCATTCCTCTGTCTCTGGCAGGTAGACATTGATATCTCCATTTCTTAACGTTTTTTTTTAGTTTGTCTTTTTCAGACAGCCAAGCTGGTGTGGGTTCCTTAGATGTCACCTAAGATAACAGAATTATGTCTCCCGTGTAAAATTTTGTGATTTACAATCCTGTTTGTCCATCATGACATGTGCATTTACATTTCAGAAACAATAAAAAAAATGTAAAGGCAGAGTATTGACCCTTAATCGTAAAAGTACGTTTCTCCAGAGCTAAGGAACTAGATGACGTAGACAGCCAGGCCTCCAAATGTGGTCTGGTGATGGGTTTCCAGGATTTGGCTGTTTAGTATTTTGCCTGTAACATGCAATAGACTGTGTTTTTATGGGTAAAACTTGCTTAATTGACTTTGACGGGTTAGATCCCTAATAGTTTAGGACACGGATTCAGTTAAACAGCTGCAGTATGTGAAACTACATCCAGCACTTCCTTGCTAGGTGATCAGTCTTGGTAACTGTAGTCGATGATGTGGTTGTTTTGCAGGTCCTGGCAGGATATGTATTTGCTAATTGGAAATCAAACTTGTATTTCCAGTGTACCCCGGTTCTCTTCATGACAGAATTAGACGCCAACCCATGCAGGCTTCTTGGAGTATGGCTCAGAGGTTTTTATATACAACGCCGTTGTATGGCAATATAAATTAGACATTAGGTAATAAATTAGGTATGTGTTTAAACTCTACTTTTGTTTAAGTATGTGTATCCCAATCATAAAAGAAAGGTTATTGATATAACAACATATCCAATAATCATTTATTATTTAAACACCGGTACATTTATAACTGTTACATTGCTGTTTCATTAAAAATGGTTAGATCAAGTCACACATATTTAAAAACATTTCTTAGGAAAAATTGGAGGCTGCTATTTTCGCTTAAACGTATTCTGTGAGAATCCCACACTGACTGATGCATGGGGCCAATATTTTCATGTAATTCAGTGTAATCAGGCTTCTAAGTGGAACACATTGGGCGCTTTAGTTTAATTACTTTTTGCTGGTCACTCACAGCGTTCCCACTAGTGTTAATGTGAAGCCAGATAATGAAAGCAGGTCTTCACTTGGGGCTTACATTATCTAGACTCACAACATCTTATTTTATGATGTGTGCTGGTGGAGGTGACGTGTAAACCATGCTTGGGGATTCAAAATCGATAATTTTTTCAGCTCTTTAGCCGTCTGTCTGAGGTTCAGCTTGCTGAGCTCAGACAGGGCAGCGCCGTGCTGATGGCAAGAAATGGCACTATTAATCTCCAGATCCGCTGCTGCTGCTGCTGCTGCTCCCAGACACTGTCAGTGCTGGTTCTGCTTCCCTCGTGTTACAATTACCCACTCTTAGTCATCGCAGGTAGCCACTTGTGTAGAAGCGGAAGGAGGCATCAGAAACCACATTATGACTTTGCACAGTTTTGGTTCTGCATTTTGCAGAATGGTGAAATGCAAAAACACAAGTTTACCATCATGCAGGTTAAAATGTCCGACATATCAGGAGCTGGGAATGACCAGGGTTGTACTGGGTGTTGAAATGCAATTTAAAAACAGCAGTGGATTTTCTACTACTTCACTATATTCTTAGAAAACTAAATCATGACACAGAGACACTGCGGAAACTTAAGTCTACATCTTACTCCATTCTTGTGGGTAGAATCATACGGTTAGAGGAAAGACATCAGCAATTATAAACAGTTGCTGCTGCTCACTTGTTTGGGAATCATTACAAGGCAAATTTCCAAATAACACGGAGATTATCATTCTGATGCTGACGCTTAATAAATCCAGCTTTTTTTTTTAATTAGTTCTGGTAACCCTATACATCCAATCCTGTCTTTCCAATCATTTCCAATCTCATTTCCAGTATTGCTCTTAGTCCAACTGCTGTGAGCAGAGCAGAATGAAGGAGACGCCGCACCATGTGTAAGAGCAGCTGCTGTAAAACAGGACTTGATTATTTTAATTCCTTTACTCCCCAAAGGCTGCCAGCCTTTCCAAATGCAACAGTTTCCATGACCGACAGGTTGAAAGCTCTCATGGCAGCTTTATTGCAAAAAGTGCAAGCTTCCTGTTTTCTGTCTTTATTTAAGTAGCTGCCTGAATTAACAGCAGCTACTGAGTTTCCTTTTAAATAGCTTGTTATGAGTTTTGTTCTTCTAACTTCTTTTTAAAAACTCCAGAGATTATGAAAAATAACAAACTTCTTTACTCTAACAATTTCCACAGCAAAATAATGTCGTTGGTGTGTTAAAATGATTGGATGTTTAATCATTTTTTCGACTGGCTGATTGCTGTTCAAAAGCTTAACAAGCTAAAAATGTATTGATTTTGGTCAGCAACCATTTTCTCTGTGCATCGCCACTTCAGGCCAAAGTGAGCTGGACTGAACCTAGAACACAGCACCACATTTAAACAAAAGCATATACAGTATTCCAGCACAAACAAACCAAATTTCAAGCATGGTGGTGTAGGTGGGGTGATTTGGACCTGAGCACCTTGTGTAAATCAGGTTTTATAAAGCTAAAATAGATAAATAAATCTGTCTAATACTTCTAACTGTAGAGAACAGTAGCTTGCTAACGGCCGATGCCGTTTATTTTAAATTGACGTCCTAGAACAAACATATCACTCTGTGGTATTATATAAGTTTTATTACGAAGGGAAGAAAACCTCTATCCCAGACCCCGGAGTTTGTTTTTTGTAATGAAACAGTTGCTTTTCTGTTTGGAAAAAATATTTTTGGAGGCTGTCTGTCCTCCTTCTTGGAGGGATAGTGCATATATCCAAATCAAAGATGACAAGTCAGATATTTACCAAAGGCACAAATCAGACCCTGGCTGGAAAACTGCAATCGCTGCACCACAAGTGAAACACATGACCATCTGTTTGATGATGGAGCTTGCCTAAAACTGGACAGGGCAACGTGTCTGGGAACCCAAACACAGCAGCAAGTCTAAAACAGGTTGGCTGAAAAAAAAATAAAACAATGAAGGTGTTACTATGGCCCGTCTGTCCGTCCATCCTAGCATACACACCCACGCACGCTTTCATCCTAGCATGGTCAAAAACAAATTTCCGCAACCGTTAACAAACAGGGACGGCACATTAAAGGAAAACTGTGTAAAAAAATTCCTCCACAATGTGGTATTGATCCAGTTATGCAAAAGGTTTTTCCTTCATGCTACTCTTGCTGAATGGGGGGTTTACAGACTGTTTTCAACAATAATTAGATTTGGCTATCAATGACTAATAACAAGTGCCAAGGGAGATTATTAGCAAGGTTAGTGATTTTTAATCAAAAATGAACAAGATAGGACATCCATCCATCCATCCATCCATTTTCTAACCCGCTTAATCCCTCATGGGGTCGCGGGAGTTGCTGGTGCCTATCTCCAGCGCTCACTGGGCGAGAGGCGGGGTACACCCTGGACAGGTTGCCAGTCTGTCGCAGACAAGATAGGACACTACCTAATAATGAGACATGAACCGCCAAACAGCCCTGTCTCTGTCAGTCATTGTTTTATGAATACCAGCCTGGTGGTATTAAAGGTAGAGTCGGCGATTTTTCCAAAAGTTCCCCCAAGTCCCTTTTTGAATAACAGTACAGGCACTAGACTGTCTTACCTGCTCTTCCGCTCCTCAGGGGGATTGCATGAAAAAAATCTCCCAAATCCACTCTGGTCTTATTTCTTTCTATTGAGGTCTTCCTCTTCCTCTCATAAACTTGTACACGGATTGCTTCTTGCGACTCTCAGCCATGTTTAAAGTATACAGTGTGAGCTACAATGAACAGCTAACACCGAAGCTAACCGCTAAGCTAACCGGATACATAAACACTACAAATGCGCATACGCAGCCAGCAAGCGAAAACTAACAAGGAACGCTCACGCACACCGGCGTTACGTGAGCGCGTCACAATGATTGGCATGTGGGACAACCAATAGGAGATAGGGACAGAGGGAGCTTTTACAGGCCTGCAGCTTTCACAGAATAATAATTTTTTAACCTCTTTTTTTTCTGAATACTTAATGTATTTACTAGTGTTGCACCGATGCCATTTTTTGGCCCCAATACCGATACCCGATACCTGGCTGTGCAGTATTGGCTGATACCAATACCATACCGATACCATCTGTTTGAAATTGATGTGTGTGTGTATATATGAAGAACTGCATACTACTTAGGGTAGTAGAACTTTTTATTGCCTACCTGGAATGGGTGACAATAGTTGAATAAACTTTTGGCTCTCAAAGGCCAAAATAGTGCAACATTCGTGAAATTATAACATGTATAATAGTAGTGCAACAGTAAGACAGTAAAATTACATTAATAATTGAATAATCTCTTTTAAACCCTGAGTTTTGGCTCTCAAATGCCAAAATAGTGCACCTTTCATGAACATATATAACATGTATAATACTAATCGGGAGAGAGAAGGCTGCGTTCAAGTGACATACAAACATCAAAATGGTATCGGTGCCCTATTTGTTGGTACTCACCGATACCACCATTTTAGTGCTGGATCGGGGCCCCGTCTGATACTGGTATCGGTATCGGTGCAACACTAATACTTACTGTCAGGGTGGGAGGACCATTTCACCCAATATAACCAAACGTTTTTTTGAACAGGATTACCAACTCTAGCTTTAAGGAAAAAAAGAGAGAATTCACGCACTGGCTTTCTCAAACAGCAAGTACTACACACATAGAATAAACATAAACAACCCTGTAAACCATACCGTAATTTATTAAGAAAATACTTCAACTTCATAGTTAAAATATTTCAGTCAAATTAGGCTAGTAACATTCAAGTAAATTACTAGGTAAAAGTGAAAAGAACAATAAGAAATCTAATAATCTCTGAAAAAGGGGCACTGTCATACTAATAAAATAAAGTTGTAGGATATCCTCGCTAAATGTGGATATATATGTTTCAGAACCAATATGTGATATGAGGAATTGGGAATGAGGACTAATTGGCTCTAAAGCTCACAAAGAACAACAGTTGCTAGGTCTTCAAACAGCTAGTTCACATTGCAAAGGAAAAGGGAAGATAAAACATTACCTGATGATTAAATCTTAATGCTGTTAATCAGCCATCACGGTGACCACTAGATCCAGCTTTGGACTGCCAAGATGACTGTAGAAACATGTGTATGGACTCATAAGGTGACGGTCGAACAGGGAGGCGTGGTTGATGTAGCATCCAGACTAAGTGGCTCAGTTAACTCTGGGTGTGTTGCAATTCTGGGGTTGCATCCCTGGCCTGGGTCCTTTGTTGAACGCGAAGAAGAGAAGACAAGAAGAGATGTGCTTGTGAAATGGGATGGTCTAGCCTTCACCGCCTGTCCCTGGCCTTACCTCAGCATGACCCCTGTTGCCTAGTAACCGACAAAACATAAAGCAGCTGTGAAGCCAAACAAATGGAGCCCCAAAGTTAATTCTGGTGTCTCCACTGTAAATACCTCAACACAGTTTTTATTTTTATCTTTACTCATTCATTATGGCTCACAATCTTTTGTTTAAAATATTGTTGCTTTATCGTCTATTCCTTTTATTCTGATTCATCAATCAGCCAAATGTTCAAAGTAATTTTATGTTGATATAGAAATACACCACTAAATACAATTCATTGATGACAAATACTGTTTTTTTTGTTTGTTTTTTTAGCTTTTTACGGCACTAGTGGCTCGTTTTTCAGACAGTGGGCTGATAGGAAAGGGGGTACGAGAGAGGGACAGAGACATGCGGCGAAGGACCATGGGTCGGAGTCAAACCCAGGTCGGCCACATCAAGGACTAAGGCCTCCGTACATGGGTCGTGCGCATTAACCACTGCGCCACCGAAGCACGCCCGACAAATACTATCTGTGTAATTTATTAGTATAACTTTTACAACTTTAACAGTAACCCTATAACTGTCTGGGCTAACGGTCTATGCAAAGTTTCAATAATTTTATTTGTAGAGAATAATAACTATGAATTAACCATTGACATTAGATATCTGACGGAATTATTTCCTTTAACTCACTGTAGAAATCCAGCGGGTTTGAAAGCAATGTACCGGGAGATAAGCGTCGATAGGCCTGCTGCGATAAGCAATAATTCAATGAATCGCACGATAAATTTTAATACTATGATTAAATAAAATAAGTTTGATAATTTGCAAATGTATGCTCCTCTGTATTTCCCTCTCCTCTCTCTGAGAGTGGAAAACACAAGGTTTCAGTACAGTGCATTGGTGTCTATTCACGCCTCCCTTCTCGTTTTCTCAGTGTAGGGGGAGTTAAATCTTGTGTCAATTAGGCAGATGCTCAAGGTGTAGCCTGAGAGTCTTTTGAGGGAGAGCCAGAGAAATGCTAATTTGAAAAGAAAAGTGAATTGGTGTCATACGAGCGCAGCAGTGTGGGAGTTTTTTAACATCGAAATGACGGCGGAAAACTGCTTCATCTATTTGAGCTGTTATATCGAGAGGGTGTACTTTTGTTACTATGCCATTATCATATTAGTTGAAATATGTCTCTAAATGACAATGTTGTGGTTTATCGTGATAACTTTTAGGAAAATGTATCGTCCAGCAAAATTTGTTATCATGACAGGCCTAGGCCTCGACCACCCGGTGTGCTGAAAGCCGGCGAGGCAAGGAGGCTGCGGTGCAGCATCAGTGGACATGTCCGAGCACGACCAGGCATTTTTAAAATGAAGTGATGGGCCTATGTCAATAAACTGAGCTGATATTTTAGGTTTACATAGCTAAATTCTTGCCTAAAACTTTTCAAAGTGTAGTTTTATGTCACAGAAAGTGTAATATTTCCAACTTTAATCATAGCTTTTCACTCCTCTCTGCCATTGCTGTTTTCATTGTCTTCACCCCGTAATGAATCATGGGATAGGGTGAGCCATGAAGGATACACCAGATCCGTTGTTGGGGAAAAGAAGGACGGTGGCTTTATCAGTCGTATTTGAAGGAGTCGTGTCTGGGGACAGTCTTCGTTGCAGCACTGTGATGTTAGCGGCTTACAAATAGGGGTTTTTCAGGTGACGTCACGCTCACGTGACTACTTAGCGCGTCCGCCATATTGGGTGGCAGTCGTTTCGCACCGTTGACCCTGCATTGTATGACGCCTTAGGCAGTATTGAAAGTGAACAATGGGGAAAACGTGTTTAATGGTTGGTTGCACGGCCCGTGGAGGTGGAGAACAACGCTCTTTCTATCGCTTACCAGCCGTAATCTTGAATCAATGTGAAAAAACAAAACAGCTATCTGAACAACGCCGTCACCTATGGCTGACACGGATATCCAGGTCCGATTTGGACGGTGTTAAGCTGGAATACGCCAGAGTCTGCGGTGCTCACTTTGTCACAGGCAATTAACTGTTAAGCATTTAAAACATGTAAGAATATATTAATAATAGGGCTTGGGCGTCATGACGTATTACTTTCCGTGGCCGCCATGTTGACTGCCTCCGCCGCCGCTACTCAGACTACTGCCTATGACTACCGCGTACTGTACTCCCTCTCAGCCGTGTTTTAATTTGATTAATTTCACCTTAACTTGATTTCAACCATGGTAAACCGTTGCAACACATGATCGCCATGGGAAAAACATAGAAATGGGTTAATTTTCCACCGCTTTCCTGCCTGGAGGCGCAACCACGGAGAACAAGTGTCAGAGATAACGAAGAGTCGTCGGCTCGCTTGGATCGCGGCTGTAAGACGACCGAACATAACTTTCCACAGTATCCCGATGTCAATGAGAGTGTGTTCTAAACCTTTGAAACACATAGCAGCTAGTTAAAAGTCCATTACATGCGTGAGTGGTTGTTAGCACTAACGGTTAGCAGGTGCCAGAGCCCGTCTGAGCGCAGCTTACCTTTGTACGAGTTACTGTGTTCCCACTGTTTGCTGGCTTTATGATCTGCAGCTCCTGAACCCATCCATTCGTAAACTGCACATGAGACTCCAAGGACTTGTAGCTTCAGAACTGTTCTGAAGTATAGGCTCTCACACCACAAACAAGGTAGCCGAAGACGTCTGATATGCAAAGTGACGTCCGCGCTACTTCCGGGTTACGCCGGTAGGCTTTTGCCGGCGTAAATACGGTAAATACAACTTAATTTTGCACTGGTCGTTGTTCTGCTTAAATAATTAAAGCCGCGAGCGGCGTCGATCGGCCCTGCAGCCAAGCGCCTTCGCGCACCGCCGGCCGCCGGCCGTCAGCCACCGCAGAAGCTGTCACGCATTTTCGTCGGATTGTTTACATTTTTACCATCTTATTAAAACTCACCCGTCCACGTATGATGGCGATTTCCTTCATGTACATAACTTCTACATCTCATACCCAACCAGATGTGAACTGGTTGTGAGCCTCTAGACCCTTGTAAGCTCTCATTTCCTCAAGAGTGTGCAGAGGGTTTTCACTGAACACCAGGTAATGCACTATGTCGCCGTGCTCTACATTTGGCCAATCATCTGGATTACTGCTAAACAAGGCACCGTGGAGGGCATAGGAGTCCATATGGTCGATCACGGAACATTTCCTCAGATATACGTCCTTATCTGGTGGCTCTAGCGTGCTGGCGTACTTATCCATTTGCGATATGATATGATAATATGCCACCCAAGATGGCGGACCGGAAGCTGGCCAGTGACGTCACTGAAAACCCCCTATTAGCCTTTCAAAGGATGCAGACCCTGAATTGAGACACACCTCGAGTGGAGACAGTGGTGCTACCGCTAGCATTAGCAGCTGGGATAAACAACTACAGTCTCTAAGGACTTTGCTAGCATATATTTATTTGGGTTTGTGAGAGGAGAGTAAGAAAACAGACAAAATGGAATGAGCTCACATTGCTGGACAGCCAGTACTCGGATCACTCAAAACAAAGCTTGTGGCTTCTGATAGCCTGGGGTCCGGCTTGTTCTGGGACCTCTTATTTTAACCTAAACAATTTAAAGCACAGCAAAACACTATAAAATATTATTTTTTATCTAAAACTACCTGTCTCTGCCCAGACACATCCTCTTGCTTGGACTGTTCTTGGTTAACAAAGAAGCACTTGGGCTTCAGAAATGTTCAATGGGGCCAGAGAAATGTACCTGTCGCTTTTGGGTTAGCACCTGGGGCAATCAGTTGCTCAGGATTGGTACTCTTGTGGTCAGAGGAGGCAAAGTGCTGCTTTGTTTAGGGTTTTATACCTATGATGTCAGCAGGATCTCTTGCTGTGTGCAAATTCCTCTTTCCTAGGAGCTCATCATGTTCTGGTGCGATGCACTGTAGGAAGAAGGCATGTTCTAGGAAATGTTCCGCCAGGAGACCTTAGGTCCTGCTATCCAGGTGCTATTTTGGTACCACCTACCTATGCATTGTGCAGACCATATGCACCCTTTAATAGAAACAGTGTGCCCTGATGGTTAGGGTTGGGGTTTTCTAACTGGCTGAAAGAGGCCACCCAGCTAAAGGAATTGACGAGTGGTTAGCACAAGTTAGAGCTGTTGAATTGTCCTCCAGATTCCCCATATTAGTCCATTCCAGCATCTCTGAATGTATAAATGCAGGCTCCCTACCAAGAGGATTTCCCTACCAGAGCAAAAGTTCATTTGTTGCTACTTTTTTGGCAGCAACAGCGGAACCACTGCACTGATGGGAAGGTGGTCATAATGTTATGCATGATTGGTATGTTTCCACATTAAGATTGTGTCAATAAATGAAAATTACATGGATTCAGAAGCCTGTTTAGTCTTTATTTTAAGTTCAGTCAGGCACATGTTGCATTCATAAAACCCAACAAGGGCTCTCTTGAATGCCATGCATCTCTGCAAAGGTTTGTTGGTCCTGTACACAGAACCTCCTTAAAACTCATCAAATTTTAGCCTGTGGGGGTGGGGGGTGTCTTCATTAAATCCTTATATGCAGACGATGTGGCCCTTTTTGTATCAGACCTTGATCAATCAGTTCCACATCTGCTCAAGCTTGTTGATTAATTTGGAAAAGTCTTCATTTACACCTTTAACTGGCAGAAGAGCATGCTTATATCACTAACTAATGACCTAGACCCATTATTTCTGGCAACTACACCTTTTAGATAACCTCTGATATTATTAAATACCTTGGCATCAAAATAAAAAAAAACCTCCAAACAAACCTTTTAGATTGAATTTCAAATCAATCTTGATTTTTGTATTTATCTCAGAACATTCCTATTTTAATTCCCAAATCCTTCTTATTATTTTCTAGATTCCGTTATTATGCCATTTATTTTGGGTTACGAAACACGTGGAATCACTAAAAGCCATCTTCAAAACTCATCGGACTTAGTCCTGGAATCCTCAAAGCATCGTGTGTGTGTGTGTGAGTGTGTGTATGTGCGCGCGCTTAATGCAAAACACTTGATTTAAGGATAAAAGAGGTTATCTTAATTTTGTCTGCATGAGTCTGTCCAGCTGCTGGTCAAAGCAAGCAGTATCTTCTTGGAGCAGAAAAACTTTGTTCCCCCTTAAAATGGTACATATATTTTTTAAGATCTGAAAACCTAAATATTACTGAAATACTGGCTTGTCAGTGTTTTTTTGTGTGCGTGTGTGTGCTGCAGTACTCCTAAAAAGAAGCCTCGCAAACCAGAGCGTGCTCAGTGTGTTTCTAGAGCACAGCAAGCCATCACTGCCTGCCAGTCCTGCAGAGGTGATGTCATTGTTTGAGACGGACGGTGCTGTCCTGGCCACAATGCCACCCTCCCTGCTCCCGTCCCACTAACACTCCCACCCTCCCCTCTTGGCTTGAATAATGGAGAGCCCGGAGCCGGGGAGAGGAGGACTGTTGTGAGTGGAAAGTGGAGCCAGAGCGTATTGTTCTGCATTCCACTTCTTGGTAGTACCAGAAGCGGAGCCAAACTCCTCCACGCTTCCAAAAGAATATCAAAGTACCAGAAGGGTGGGAAGGAGGGAGAGGATTGCAGCAGAGAAAGTGCTTAAATTTTCTGCTCTAAAGCCTCAGTTGGAAACGATATACCGGGTTGAAATCTCATGTTATTTCTGAGGAATTTGCCTCATTCTTAGAAGCTTTTTACCAGAAAGCAGGTCAGCTGTTTTAAGAATGAAAAAGTCAGTAATTTACCCAGCGGTGGAGTTTGTTAATTATTATCGAACAAGAAGCTAACAGTATTTTTCTGGAGTTGCTTTCCATCGTGTTTGTTTGTTGATGCTGGGCTGGTTTGGCTTGGCCTGTTACTATTACAGTAAAAGATTTTTGTGTGTCATCTGCCGCATTCATTGGTCTTGTCTCTTTTGCAACGTTTAGACCCAGTGACACCTTCCAGAGGTAGTTTGGACCGTAAGGCTTTTAGTTGTTTTGGAATCCCTTCTACATCTCTTACAGACACTGTCAGAGGCAGACGTAGTGCTTGAAAACCATCTTAATGGAATCTATCGACCAGATGGTAGGGCTTCATAACAACTTGGCCCAAAATGATTGCTGAAGAGCTTTGATAATGAAATCTGTCCATCCCAGTCTGTCCTGGTTTATTTCACAAACCACTTGTACTTGCTTTTTGTTTCCAAACTTTGTTGAAACTCAAGCAGTGTTCTAACATAAGGCTTAGACATTTTGTTGCTCCCATAAAGAATAGAAATAAAAACCTTTAAAGTAGGAATTTACTGTGGATAAAGATGATGAAAGGGAAGGAGAAATGAGAAAAAGAACTCTGATCAGTTACTTTATGCCTTATGAAACGTCATCAGAAGCATCTGTGTGTGAAGGCCTATTTCAATCCTAATTAAATGCTCATTAAAAGCATAATAGCAAAACACGACAAAGACAACAAACAACATCTGAAGTTAATTTGACTGAGTCTACAGAAAAATCAGAATTTTTTTTTTTCATTTAGGGTGGCAGAGTAACAGTTTTTTTTTTTTGGTCAAATTTTTCTTGTAAACATGTCTTATAGAACAGTACATGTCTGCTGTTAGCAGTGTCATGGTGAGAAGATGGTAGGCTGCACCGTGGAGCAGTTGGTAGCACTGTTGCCTTGCCGAAGAAGGTTCAAATACTGGCCTGGGGTCTATCTGTTTGTCTGACTGTTGTCTTTTGGTCTCTTTAAAATTACCGTCAGGTATTATTATGTATGTGCATGGTTGTCTGTCCTGTTGGTCTCGGTGTTGCCCAATGATGAACTGACAGCCTGTCACCCTTTGACCGCTGGAGATGGGCACCAGTTCCAAAACCCAAACCCCCACCCCGCAACCCTGCATAGATATACGGGTATAGACGATGGATGGATGGATGGTCAGCTCTAAAATCTCTGCTGTATTTTATCTGCAGCTTTTGGAGCCATAACAGGATGGGAAATGATCTTTAATCAGAATCATACCATCCCATACCATCTGGCATTAGGATTTGATCTTGAGAATGATTTGAATGGTTCTTCTGTATTAAGTTCAGAGTCTTTACCACAAAAAACAATCCAGAATACTGATCCATGTGATTTATGTCACTGTCTGAGGTTTCATCTTATCTCTGAGCCCAAAGAAAGTTGAAGCTGGCTTTTGATAAGGTTAACATCATATTTTTTTATTCATTAATTTTTTAGTATAATTATTATTTTATTAAAGTGTCCTGTCTGGCAGTGTAGCACTTAGAATTGCTGTCTTAATGCCAACACTTTCACAAGTGGAGCATTACTGCTTTTGCCATAGTGCGCCGCTTCATACGTATGCAAAAAACCTTATTGGATATTATTTTGTTATTATTTCAAATTCAATGTACACAGAAATGGAAAGGTAAAAGAGAAAGAAAGGAAGAGAGAAATTTGAGGCAAACTGTTAAAAGTTAGACAACGTAATTAAAAATAGAGTAGAGGAAAAAGAGAGTACAACATAACATCCTCAAAGTCTGCTTCTGTGCCTGCAAAAGGAGAGATAGAAAGAACAAAAGAACAGAAACAGAAAAAAGTGTCACAGGTACAAACAACCAACACCTATGATAACATCACTGAAAACTATACAGTAATATTTAATACAAGATGTATTCAGTGACATCCAAAGCTAATTTATTGATTAATCATTCATTAATTTCAATAAAATCATTCCAATTTAATTTATGTAAGCTCTATGTGAGTTTTGGAATTGTACCTTTGACAAGTCTCTTAAAGCAACTCCTAGTCTACATTGGTCAATGGCGCCCATCGACTGGATAATGAGCATTTGGTTACCATGGAGACTGTGAGCACAGGCTGGTGGATACTATGCTGCCCAAAGAGTCAAAATTGTTTAAAGCTATTTTTAACCTATTTTTTTTTTTTATCTTGCCAAATATGTTGCTGTGTCAAAAAAGTTTCACTATGTTTAAATGTGTAAAATCTACCCTAATGACTTGTTGCATTTTGGAAATATGTGTGTTGCTTTTGTTGCGCCCCTGTTAGTTTTAATGCGTTTTGTATTACGATTTAGAATTCAGTGTTTTACTTTATCAGGATGGAGTTACTTTTGCCCTGTGTCACTCTGTGGCTTTAATGTATTTTTTTGTCTGGGAAGGAAAGGTAATTGTTCTATGAATGCCCCGAAATAGTCAAATTGTTAATACCTGACTTAAAGGGATAGAAGATTACCTTTTTCGGCTTCAAGTTCCAGCGGGATCATCTTATCTATTGGTTGTCCCACATGACAAACATTGAGTGTTTAACTAACGCCTATGTGCGTGCATGTTCCTTGCTAGTTACTTCTTGCTGCACATGCACACAGCCGTTCATTGTAGCTCCACTGTTTCATGAATTGGCGCTATATAAATAAAATTGAATTGAATTGAAGAATAGCTGGGTGTTATATGTGCACCCTCTATTTTTTGTTTTTCTTCTGTTTTGGCTTTGTACAACAGCACACCAGAATCTTGTACAAGTCATCCCCAGCAGGCAAGCCTAGGCACGCCAGCAGAGGATAAGCAGACTTGGCATGTTTAACACTGTAAGGTTAAAGGTTTCCTACAGCAGCTGACATGCTCGGTGGGTTTTAATCACATACACCACCATTCACATATCCAATGCCCAAAATAGATGGATAATTGGCAATGTGCTTTATAAGTAATAACTTGCATGTTTTAGACCTGAGATGAGCACAAAACATGTAGATCTTTTCCTGAGTTTCCACAAATAACAAATGCAGCCTTAGGTTTTGTTGCAGGTCATGCTTTGTTGGTGAAAGGACAAGTGTCCAGATTCTTTTTACCCTTCAATGAGTTGATAATGTGCACCAGACTGACCTAAATGTGTTTTTTTTTTTTATATTTTGTATAAGGTTATTCAGGGTTGCTGTAGTGATTATGTCGCTGTAGTGGACTTCATTAAATAAATAAACGGGCCAATAAATGGCCTTTGTAAATGAGAACTTATGTTGTCTCTGAAGTTGGCCAATACATACTGATTGGTTCATGGTTGATTCCCCAAAGGTAGCCATATCCCTTTTAAAAGCGTGTTTTCTCGTTTTCTTATCATGTTACTCATTTAGAGCTAGACACTTAGCTGAGCAAAGTTTTCTTAACTTATTAACTTTGCTGCAGCTACCTGCAGTGATTAAGCCAAAGCCTTGACCCACCATGACCACTTGGTCTTAACCTTCACAGCTTGTTTTCGTCTGTCTTAGTACTTTCAATTGGTCGGTCCATCTTTTTCTGTTTCCTGATAGGCTCCTGTAATGATAACTTTGATCCATCACCAACAAACAGTGGCACTGGCCCAGATCTACCAGAACAATGTCAGCATGTGCCCATGGATATGACTATTGCAGGCCAAACTAATATTATTGGCTGAAAACCTTTGTGATAAAGGGTTGAAAAACCAATGGCTTAAAAAAAATTACTCTTTGGAGTTTGAATGGTTACATCTACGAGCAGTGCAAGAGCAAGTAGCTCATGTCACTGGCTCTGTATTTTATTGTTTTTTATGCTTTTATTTTTTTTATATGTTTCTAGTATTGTGTGTATGTCCCTGCCTTCTCGACTTACAACATGGAACTAACCGTTTTGTGGTCAATTTTGCTACTGTATTTTACACATAATTTGTTTTCAGAGACAAAGGAAGGCAACTTGTGGCCATTGTATACACAAGGGATCAGCTGGTAGCCCTGGCTAACAACCCAGTTACAGCAGCAATGACTTGGCTAGAAATTGCCCGGGAGATTAGGAGAAAGAGTCGTGGGAGACAAGCGGGGAGAAGCAGACATACTTGGAGGAAAAGATATAGACCCACGGTTCCATCCATTATCTTGGGAAATATAAGATCTATTTCAAACAAAGAGGAGTTCACCGTGCTAACAAGACATCAGGGCCCATATGGAAAGGCTAGTTTACTGATGCTGACAGAGACTTGGCTACCAGAGCAAATTCCGGGTGGTTTCCATCTGCTCAGAGCCGACAGAATGAGAGACATCGGTAAAAAAAGAGGACCTGGTGTTGCTGTGTTTGCTAATAACAGATGGTGCAGTTCTGGACATGTTACAATTAAAGAAATTATTTGCATCAAGGATACTGAGCTGCTAGCTGTCGGGCTCAGGCCTTTCACAGTCCCTAGAGAGGTATACATGTTATCACGACAGCCGCGTATATTCCCCCATCTGCAAACGCTGAAGCAGCCTAACAAAACACCCCCGGGCTCTTTTTCTAATCTTAGGACACTTTAACCAAGTATCCCTGTCCTCCACCCTCCCCACTTTTAATCATTATGTTACCTGCAACACCAGTGACAATGAAATGCTACATTTACGTTATGTAAACTGCAAAGAGTCATACAGTTCATCAACCCTCCCTCCTCTGGGTAGCTCAGATTATCACCTGGTTCACCTCCAGCCTGTGTATATTCCCCTTGTGTACAGAGAACCAGTGGTAACACGCACAGTGAAGAAATGGTCTGAGGAGGCTGAAGAACCATTAAGAGACTACTTCACCTCAACTGCTCAACTTGTTTCTGCTATCCTCATGGGAAGGACATTGACAGAATAACAGAATGCATCACGGACTATATAAATTTCTGTGTGGACTCACCCTCATGAAAGTCAGGTGCTTCTCCAACAATAAACCCTGGATAAACCCTGAGATAAAAGCGTTGTTAAAGGAGACCCACCTCACTGACCCAGGTGAACATCCAGGGAGTTGATGTTGAGATAGGGGACTCTTATAAGTACCTTTGTGTTCACCTTAACAATAAACTGGACTGGAGTTACAACCCTGATGCCCTTTAGAGGACGGGTCAGAGCAGACTCTACCTGCTGAGGGGACTGAGGTCTTTTTGAGTGCAGGGGGCGCTCCTGAAGACCTTTTTGACAATGTGGTGGCATCAGTCATCTATGGTGTGGTTTCTTGGAGCATACAGTGTGGAGTGTCTTTCAAAGCTACCTTAATAGAAGACTCAGAATTAGAAGTGCTTTTATTTTGAAAACTTTGAGGTGCCTTTGTAATAAAACAGCTAGCTTTCAACTGAGAGATTTTGAAAGTAAATGAGGTCTACTGTGTTCAAAAATTACCTAAAGTCATTTTATACCTAGTTCAGTTTCTTAATATTATGAAGCTTCAGCTAACTTCAAAATTCAAAGTCATACCACGGGCCCGAGTCAAGTCTCGAGTACTTGGAGCATGGGTCTAGGCCAAATCTTAAATCTTTGCTTTTGTAGCTTAAGTGAGACTCGGTGCTTCAAGCCTGAGTCAGTTTATAAAAACAAATAGATTTTTGAAAAGCTGCCATCACATCCTCAGTGTGTACATTAAACAATGACTTGTGTGTGTGCGCGCGTGTGTGTGTGGTGGGAGGTGGTCAAAGGTTCCTTAGTCAGGTATCATCTGGTTGATCCTGAACCATTCTGGAGTGCAGTTTAAAGTGCCAGGCTTCCTCCTGCAGCAGAGGCTGTTCAACCACAGACAAATTCTCAGTTGGTGGTGAACTAGTGTGTTGCTCTAAGTGTTGGAGGAATCTGTAAAACATTGTGCAATATGTGTCTGGGTTTTAAACTTGCCACAAGAATGTTGGAAAGTGGAGGTCTGTTGGCCCAGAATCTGAAGAATAGTTCTGCTGTTACCTCTGATCTGTGGCTGTCAGGACCAACTGGAATTGCCCCGGACTGTCCTGCAATCTCCCCTCCAACAATTGCACGAGGGCCGCCAGCTACAAGTCAGTCGAGCCTGAAGAAGGGTCGTTAGCTGAACCACAAAGGGAGTGTGTGCAGGATTAAGAGCTGCAGTTTATGGAGCGTAAGATCAAGATGCTGCGTTGCATAAGAAAGTAACTCTGGGCTGTAATAGTATACAATCGTTTCTCATACGCCATATTCAGCTGTAATACCCCCTGTGTTGTTCCACTACCAACGGAGCACTGACCAACCATGAATGGACCCTTACAGAGTCATCTTACATCCAACTGTTTGCTGCAACCTGTGAAATGGCCATTTATCTTCCCAGCCAAGCCGACTCTGCTGGTCCAGATATGTCAGGCTGCAGAGACTGCTGCCCACCTCCTCCCCCCTGTCCTCGTCGCCCGGTGGCCAATGAGGCCTAAAATGCAGAAATTTACTGCTGCAGCACCTTGGCTCAAGAGACGACTCAGGCTTTCACAGTGGCAGCCATGAGGGGAGGCATGCTGACGAGGAGGAATGGGAGGCGGATGTAAAAGCAAGCTGTGTGTCAGTGAAATGGGTCTTTGTGTGTAGGTAACACTTTGGTAACAACATATGCCCTTGTCTTGCAGGATGTTTGCGTTGCTGTGACTACAGTATCACAAAGGACAAAACCACATTGATAAATCATCATTTCCTTGCTGTGCCTCTATGTTGTTCACCCACT
Organism: Fundulus diaphanus; assembly: GCA_037039145.1. Taxonomy (NCBI): domain Eukaryota; kingdom Metazoa; phylum Chordata; class Actinopteri; order Cyprinodontiformes; family Fundulidae; genus Fundulus; species Fundulus diaphanus. The sequence continues at coordinate 49,030,576 of CM073124.1, read as the reverse complement.
CCCTGGACGAAAAGCTCAATATTTCTAGTTACTGCGTTGGTTTTATAGATTTTTCAGGCTGTTGTAGGAGGAGATATTAATGTCTCTGCCTTTTCTTCAATTTATTTCTCCCTGTAAGATCAGTGGAACATTGATGCAGATCCCTGAATGCAAATCTGCTCTTGTAAGAATACAGTTGTTTTGGTTTTATAATCCGCATCGGCAAACCGAAAAAGGTTGCAAGCAGGTCATGTCGGACCACAGGCACCTGTTAAAAAGATATGTGTTCTCTGCAGAGCAGCAAAAAGGTATTTGAAGCAAAACTGAAGCTCTTTCAGAGGGCTGCCCCCTCTCAGTCATCAATAAAAGATAAGTAAAGGGCAGCAGCAGAGAGATGAGATAGCCAAGCAGTGACGAGAAGAATGAAATGGCCTATTTCTTTTTATTGATCCCAATGCCTGATGGGAGGTGCACACAGGAGGAGTTGGTGTTTCGACAAGTGATTGCAGTACTTACGGTTTACATGGAAACAGGCATGCAGGCACATTTAGAACCTTGTCCCTCAGGTGCTTGAATGGTCATGGAGAACCAACAGATCAGTTTTCCTTTTTTTAAGCTGGTAGCGTTACAGCTCAGTCTGCGATAACTTTCTACACGCTGCTTCAAATGTTCTTGTATTGTTCCATTTCCTAACAAAACAAATTAGTATCATTTATTTAACTCGGGTTGTCCCTTTGGGATGGCAGATGTCTTTTGCAAAGGAGACCTCTCAAAGATAGCAGCATCAACACAGGATAACATTCTATTTATAATATCTGGTTTACATTAGTGTACACAAGACACTGAGTCAGAAAACCAGGCCTAGTAATAGTTCTCAACACTAAAAATGATAAATACATCAAGGTGATACCCACTCTATTTGTTTGACTATTTATTTGCAGTACTGACTTGGCATTTCTTTAAGTAATGAAATTTATACATTGTCTTATTTGCCCTCAAAACAAGTTGCAAGCGACATAGCTGTTTGTGTACTCTGTCAAAGCTGTGTTAAGTTTATCAAACACCTTTGCAGTACAGGTACATTAGCATGATCAGAACATTGCAGTAAGGTCAGCATCCAAGTAAAAAACTGGGGTTCAAATGCTATAGCAAAAACAAATAGTGGGCCAGAATTGGAACCTTGTGGAACTTCCTTCTCCAAAGAAAGAAGCCGTTGCTTATTTTAGCCTGCCTATACGAAGATCTTTCATACCACCCAACATAAGTTTCTAAAGACACAGTGAAGAAATAATGTAGAATAAAATAGAAAGTTGTCTGTATGTTGTTTTCCCAGTTTTTAATTATTGACATTTGCTTCGGCCAACCCATGTTGATCAGCCTCTGCCCTCCCCCTGCTGCACATCCCAAAAATTCTTCACCGTATTTAAATAACTACTGAACACCTCAAACTTGAAGTTGTACTCCCCAGTCCTGGTCAGACGTCAGTCAAATACACTTCATTTTATATATTAATTTTTCCAATTTGCTGTTTTTATCACTGAAAATCTGAAACTAAAGTGCTCCAAATAACTACACAATTGGTATTTTTGAAAAATTCAACAGATGGAAGCATATTATATCTGAAGAATGAGATGCTTAACCTTTTCGTTGACATAAATCAAAACATAAATATAGGAGAACAAAATGCAGCCGTTTTTAGCATTTAGGACTTTGACAAGCTGATTTTCTAAAATGATCGTAACTGGGAAAAGTATTCAGATTACATTTTTACTAATTTCCTAAAGCAAAGATAATGTATGGCCAGGCAAACATCCTTTCTGCGTTGATAGTTTAAAAGACCAGCACCATTTTAGACAGGCAGTTAGAATATAGTTAAAATATTTACTGCCTCTGAAAAGGTGGTTATACGCTTGATTTGGAATACGAAGCAGGAGGAAAGCCATGAAGCAGGTTTAAAAATTCAGGTCAGAAATACGGAGGAGGTTTTCTTTTTTACTGACTGCAGCACTTTATTGCAAATTATTTATGTAATCTGCGAAGAATTTGTCTAAATGATGCGTGAAAAGCTGTTGTTGCTGTGACTGACAGAAGCTTTGACGTACCTCGTCATACCTGCGTGTTTCATTCCGTGGTGCTGCGCATGTAGGCAGTAGGGACATCAAAATAATTACTATTTTGGTATAATTGATTGTGGAAAAACTAATATTGCCATCAAATGTATACAATCGGACCCATTCGCATTTGCCCAAACTGTGATTCTTGCCGTTTTCTTTTGCTGATGCTTGTGGTCGATTGTTTTTCTAAGCCAGACTCGGGTTCAACACTCAACTTCTCTGTTTGTGGCGCTTCCTATTTTCTGATTTTCTGGGCTGTAGTGCAAATTGCACTTTGCTGAACTGTCTGCACGGTTGGAACATCCTTTCACTAAACAGGGAATAACCATTGCAAGCTTTGTAAAAAATAAAAATAAAATAGATACTCCTTGGTTTTCAAACTTACTCTGCTGTTTCTAAAGCAATTCTGCATACCAACATATTGGTTAGCTACAAACGTCACATTAGGACTATGTGTGAAAATTTTGAAAACCAATAGCAAGATCAAAGCTCATCGCAAGTGTTCAGAACAATATTATGACAAAAGAAAATAATCTGCAGAATAAAATGTGGGTTTATTGTGATCAAATTTGCAATATTTAACAATAATAATGCACAAAAACAGATGATTTCCTTCATAGGTCAAGGTCTAAAGGCACAATATATAGGGTTTGTAATATTCATATCTGATTCTTACATAGTTTTCATCTCATGTGTATCCCCCAGGCAAACCTGAATGACTCTCATAATCAGATGGTGGTCCACTGGGCTGGAGAAAAGAGCAATGTCATCGTAGCCTTGGCCCGAGACAGCGCTGCAGCGACTGGGCCCAAAACCAGTTCTGTAAGTACACTTTCCAGCATTGTAGAGCAGGACAGTATATGGAATCACAATCATTGTTTAAATGTTCTGTGCAAATTTGCAATAACAAATTACTCACTGGATGCAATATTTGGTCGGCTATAATGCTCCTTGCATTCATATTCTGCTTGGTGAGTTTTCTCTGACTGTTTTGCCACTCCAGAAGAGTGGCTTGTTCATGAATTCAGTTATTTTTCAAGTAACTTCTGTTGTAAACCACTCTGGTTTATGAGATCCGTTTTCTTACAGTACATAAAGATTGCAGCGGGAGGGAAAGCTATACTATTATACAGATGAAGCCAGATATCTACATGCTAGTACGCTGTATAACAAGACACATACCATATTTTTTCGGACTATTAGGGGCGCTTTAATGGGCGGAGTGATATTACACACTTGGGAAGAATATTGAGAAGTGTGCCTTATAATCCGGTGCGCTTTATGGTCCGAAACATACATAAGGGGCACTGGATTATAAGGCGCAGTCTCAAGTTTTGAGAAAATGTAAGGATTTGAAGTTCGCCTGATAGTCCGAAAAATATGTTAGAGATTGCGCAGCCATCTTTTAATTTCAGTATAACAGGAAGCCAGCACAGACGTTTATGGGAAAGCTGTCAACACCTCTATCATATTCACTGAAAAAGACCTGACTGGCCTTCCTCACAGGCAGTGATGCATGCTCAAGCATTCAAAAGGTTAATCTTCATTAAAATTAGGAAGTTAAGACGCAAACAGTTCAAGATAATGGCTCTGAGGGTGTTTAACGTTCAGTTGTTTTAGTTCCGTCATTGAATTGTTGCTTTTAATTTGTGTATAAATCTTTCAAAAATGGCATAGCCTTTCTGCAGGGTGGCTCTCGATATGGTCAGCTGGCACAGAGAGGCGCATGGGGTGGAATGCAAAGATTCGTGTCATTCACTTAATGTAAAGCGTTTTAAGATAAAACGCACACAGTGACTACATTCTGCAAAACGAAGCAGCTCCTTTGAAGACCTCCTGGAATGCTATGCTGGCAAGATCAGGCATAAACAAAGATCAGCAAAAGTCTAGAATTGGATTTTAAAGGATACAGGAGTTTCACTAAAGACATAAATACATCCCTATTTTATGATGCACCGGACAGACATTTTAGCAGATTTTACTGGAGTGGATATCTGCTGCAGATAATGTAGCAGTTTTCAGCAGATCCAGATGTCTGACATGCAGATCTACAATGGAGAGCACTTTACTACATGACAGAACACAGCACTTTGTTCCATGTAATGTTATGCTTTGCTACGTGCTCCAAGGTTTTGCATGGTAGCTGCAGATGCCTCTAGTATCAAATACTGATTACAGACTGAAGTTTTGCACTGTCAAGGGATGCGTGTCCAGACCCAATTCTACAGCATTTAATGAACAAGCGTCTACATATACATTATAACACTCTGGATCTCATATCAGTCACACTTGAAATTTGACAGAGTTTACACAATTTAGGTACATGGCTCTAATGGGTCAGGCCATGTTACTTGATGACATTTTTCGATCACATTATTGTTTAAGCCACAAGGAGAGGACACAGACCATCTTTTATAAGACACAACGCTTTCAATAAGGCCATGCACTGTAAAAAGGTTCCCTTGGCGCACTGCATCACAGGTCCACCAGCTACCATTCATCCTTTGTTTTAACCCTCTCGAGGATTTGTTGCTGAAAGGTTCAATCTCAGCCTCGTGTCATCAAAGCACATTTCCTGTTACAAGTCCCACTCATCTTCGCAGGTTGCATGGTAATCTTAACAAAGAGGAGCGATTAGCCAATTTGGTGAGCTCTCTTGATTTGGTGGGAAACTGTATTGTTAATGCTGAGTTTAGTATTAAAGCCCTGATGTCATTTTGCTGTTTTTGGTAATAAGCTGCCTACAACAGTCTTAAAACGTCTCTTATTATACCTGAGACTATAAACCCCTAAAATAAAGTTGCGATTCTGGAAAGAGCCATTATATAAGACTCATATATGTAGAATTTAAACTATTATCTGTCTGTTTTTCTGTTGATCACACATATCAGGACTGGTCTGGTCAGCAGCCAGTAAGACCTTAACATTTTATGGAGATAAAAGTGGATTAAGGGGTGATTTGCTAAAGTTATAGCAGTAACATCAAAACAAGGGAAATCTAATGACTAAAGCTGCATTAGTGAAGACTTGGAGCGGGCATTAACACTTGATCCCTCTGTTGTCTACAGGTCTACGTGTCATATGACTATGGAAGGACCTTCACACTGGTGTCGGCCAAGTTCCAGCTCTCCGAAGCACAGGCCAAGAACGGCAGCAAGCAGGTCATCTCTCAGTTCTACCACAGCCCTGCAGACAACCGGAGGGTGAGTCGCTATCCTCCCCCATCAGGTGTTCTGTGGCTGACGCAGTTCTCAGCTCAGGTGTAGTCACAACAAACGCATGTAAGCAGCCATGTGATTTGGATGTATCTTATCACGCAGCGTTTCAGGTGCTTCAGAGTTACAGCGCTGCGTCTGTCTGTGTGTCATCAACAGTGATGGAAAAAGGCTCGCCCTAGAGGTCACATGATTAGGGTGGAAATATTTAGAGAAATTTCCGAACTGGTTATGCCAGTTTTCATCCACCGCGTGTGACATTTACGGTGTTTCAGAAATACTGGCAATGAAATAAATCTGATACATCCTATTCTCTGAGAAATGCCAACACGAAAATAAAAGGCATAGTTTTAACTTGAAGTGACTTAATGTGCAACCCTTAAAGAAAAATAGCTGAAAGAAAATTATTGTATTGTCAGTAAATAATGCAAAAACATGACACAGAACTTCTGCATGTAGAGTACTGGCGTCAGTCTGCCTGTGGGTTTGAGACAGGGACGGAGGTTCACCTTTCAGCAGGACCAGGACCCGAAGCACCCTGATACCTGAGGGTCCTGTTTTGGGTCCAAACAGGACCCTCAGACAGAGGCTTGTGCATCCCAAGGACAAAACACCCAAACCTAAGATGAGCGGAGTGGTGTATGCAGTTCAGTGCAGTGAGGAATGTTCTGATCTTTATATTGGAGAAACCAAACAACCTCTCCACAGACACATGGCTCAACACAGGAGAGCTACCTCCTCAGGACAAGACTCTGCTGTCCACCTACACCTTAAGGACAAAGGACACTCTTTTGAGAGCCAAAATGTTCATATTTTGGACAAAGAAGACAGATGGTTTGAAAGGGGTGTGAAGGAAGCCATCTATGTTAAAGCCGGGCGTACACTGTACGAGTTTTTCAGTCGTGGTACTTATATACATCTCAAACTGTGTGACGGAACCGCGGGGTTTAAAAGTTTACTGCTCACGATCTCTGTTCTCACACTCCGGACGCTCGGACGCGACCGGAGTGCCCCCTCCGGAAGAGGGGGGAGAGTTGGGTACCCGCCGGCGCACGGAGGGGTGACAGGGACCCAGACCACAGGAGGCACCGGGCGTCAGGGGGAACGGAGGGGAGAGAGAAGAGACGAGACACCATCGCGGCCGCGCGGCACGGCAGACCGCCCGGCTCGCGCACCCCGCGAGCCGACGTCCGGGCCCCGCGGGTCCCGGGCCGGGCCGAGGGCGCTTCGGGGACGCCCACTCCCCTCCCTCCCCTGGCAGGGACGGAGAGGAGGGGAGGGCGCCCCCTCGTATCTCTGCTTGAACAGCAGGATGCGCTCACGAAAACCTCACGACGGCCGACTGAATTTCAAACATGTTTAATTTTCAACCGACCGTCCGATTCCTGATCGGGAGGTAGTCGTGAGAAGCCAGTCGCCCCTCATCCCCCCCTCTACGATCAAGCTGAAATTCACCCCGATTCAAAAAATGCCCGCAGGACTGAAGAATCGGCCCGAAAAGGGCAAAAACTCGTACAGTGTACGCCCGGCTTTAGAGAGAAAAAACAACCTTAAACAGAGGAGGAGGCCTTAGGTTCCAACTCTCAAAAATTTACAATCCAGCTATAGGATTAATTCCGGCCAATCATCACCTCAATTCTCACCCTCATATGGGTGATCAAAACATCATTCCTTTAAGCCAGGCCAATAACAACCCTAATGACTCCTCGTTACAGAGCAGTGGACCAGTTTCGGTTGAATTTGAACAATCTGCTGGCTGAATGGCTTTAACGACTCCCCATTACTAAGGGGTGGAGCTGTTTCGGTTGAATTTCCATGTTATCTAAGCCATTACAAGGCCTTTGTTTGGCAGGAGTATAAAGCTGGTTACTCCACATTACTCCAGACTTTTTGAATTGAGAAAGCTTCCTGGAGAGGAAGCGAAACGTCTTCAACTACGAAAAACATGTCCAGTTGCTTTGTTTTTTACTTTTTTTGGAATAAATGCACCAATGTTTGAGTGGCATAAAATGGTGAGTAAAGCTCCTGGTCGACATAGCTAAAACGGCAGCTGTTATTAGGTCATCGATGCACATTACAGCAACGCAGTAACACCCCCCCCCCCCCCCCCCCCCCGAGCAGTGACACCTACCACCAGGACTAGTCCATTTTCTGGGGACTGAAATAATATTAATTCCCTGAAATGATTTAGTTTCATATACAGTTTTGCTTCATAGTCATGTGCTGTTGACATCATCATTTTTTACCCTCTGTCTTCCTGATCAAAATCACTCAGCTGGGCTAAAACTACTGTAAACGGACGTGATTGGTTAGGGTTATTTGCTGTGCAGGTTAACCAATCAGATGTTAGAGTTCATTTAGTGAGATGTACTTTAGCACAGGATGCCAAAAAATAAATAAACATTTTTTTTACCATACACTATCTGATCCTAGTTTTGATTTAAATTATTTGACCTTTAAATTATGCTGAAAAATGTTTCTATGATACATACATACATTTCCAAATTTATGTAAATTATCACCAAAAACAGTGCATCCGTCAGCCTGTTTATCTTTAGGGTTTGTGTCACTGTTAGCTTCTACAGCAGGAATACAGCCTAGAACTTGTACTAGGCAGGAAACCTAAAAAAAAAATCCATAGCATGGAGCAGATAAGAGGTGAAAGAAGCCAAGAGGAGAGTAAAGGAAGAGATTGAAGGAGACAAACTGAAGTAGCCACCATGTCTTTAAATAGTAAATATTCAGTCATTTACTGCTCATTACAGAGTGGAATGGGTGGGGGCCCATTTGAGATGATCTTGTCCCGGGCAGGAAAGGCTATTAGCTGACTTGTCATTATCGGTTAAGCAGATAAAAGCTGATTTGAGGTGAGGTGTGGTACTTGCATTTGGAACAGCTGGGAACAGTCAATATGCGGCCAGAGGAGCTCCCCGTTCTACGGTTTGGTACATCCTGAGAAAGAAAGAAGGCATCGGCAAACTCAGCAACACCAAAAGGCCTGGATGTCCAGCGAACAGCGGTGGGGGATTTGCAGGATCGTTTCCATGGTGAAGAGAAACGCCTTCGGAGCCGGCCAAGTGAAGAACACTCTCCAGGTGGTAGGCGTGTCAATACGCAAGTCAGCCGTCAAGAGAAGACAGCATGGGAGGAAATAAAGAAGGCTCACTGTAAGGTGCAAGCTTCTCTCAACAACAGAAATGTGAGTCTGCACTTTGCTAAAAGGCATCTAAAAAAAAGCCAGAAGAGTTCTGTAAGATTCTGGAAAAAAACATTCTTTGGACGGATAAAAAAACAAAAAAACAAGATCAACCTTTTCCAGAAGGATGGTAAGAAAAATGCATGGAGGAGGAGTGGAACAGCTCACGATCCAAAGCATAGCACATCCTCTGTGAAACACGGCGGAGGCAGTGTGATGGCTTGGGCATGCTGTGGAACGGTGATGATGTGACGCAGAAGCAGCCGGATGAATCCGGAGGTGTTCAGAGACAAACTGTCTTCTCAGATCCAGCTGATGCAGTGAGACTGACTTAACACAGGGGTGCCAAAACATACAGCCAAAGCATCATGGGAGTTTATTAAAGCAAAGAGGTGGAATATTCTTGAATGGCCAAGTCAGTCACCTAATCTCAGTCCAATGGAGCATGCATTTCACTTGTTAGAGACTGATCTTTGGACAGAATGGCCCACAAAGAAACAGCAATGGAAAGCTGCAGCAGCAAAGGCGCGGCGGAGCAACCCAGCTGTCTGGAGATGTCTGACAGTCCAAGACCACAGGCTGGAACTGCCAGCAAATAGTTTTCAACAGAGTATTAGCAATAAAGGTTTTTTTTCCTGGGTATTAAATTGGAATGACTTGCCATTGATCGTGTTTAAATAACGCTTTAGTTGCTCGCATTCTGATGCAGTCTTTTAGTTCAACCCAGTGAATTAAAGTTGAAAGACCACACTTTAACTGCATCTGAGTTGTTTCATTTAGACATTCCTTCTGTTGATGTACAGGGCCAAAACTGGAGAGATCAGGGAGGTTAGCACCACTAAACTAGCAGTCTGCTTGCATGTTGCCTAGAGAATGTAAACCCTGACCTCAGCTCTGGGATTTACAAAAAGCAGCCAACATTTCCCAATTCCTTCATTTCCATAACAAAAGTTGTAACGCAGAAGGATTAGGCAGAGCAAGTTTCCTGCTTTCAGCCTCCCACTTTCTTTTTTTTAATTGACTTACTTTCTTTTAAGGAGAAGATGTGCTGAAAGTGTTGGTTTCTTTCACAGCCTGAAGGAGTCACAGACACGTCTCTCCATGACTCTATTTAAATAGCTCCTCACACCTTGTGTTCCTCCTCTGACGGCATTTTAAAAAAACGTTGACTCCCTCTCACTCAGTAACAACATCTGCACCGAGAGGTGTCCAAATGTCACCGGTCAGGACCGGTCCTGTTCCGGTCAGCAGCCCAGTTCCCTCTGTTAGGGTCAACAACAATCTACAATATACTGAAACACATTACCTTCATTTGAGGCACTAGCAAAGCCCGGCACTTTCTCCAACTTCATGCTTTCACAATTTCATTTGAGGTTTTGGTTTATATTTATAGGTAATACAGATATATATTCTACCTCTAAACAAGACCTTTTCTTCTCCTTCAATTTTATTAAAGTAAGGCTTTTGTCAAAACAAACATGATTATAAAAAACCGCTGAGGTTTAAAATCATTTTTTCTCCTCTCTCCTCCTCAGTATCTTTTTGTGGACTCTACCAACAACTATTTGTGGAACTCCTTTGACTTCTGTAGGACGGTTCAGGGCTTCTCCCTGCCGTTCAAACCCACTGACCTGCTGCTTCACGCCAGACGGGCCAGCCTGGTGCTCGGCTATGACAGCTCTCATCCCAACAAACAGGTACACCCTCTCCTTGCCCCCTTTTTTTAATTCTCTCTAGGTGTTGGACAGGCATTGATTTGTTTTTACTGCAAGCTTAAGTGGAGCCAATGCTTGAATGCCCCCCGTCTACATTAGAGGTACGCAGCTACAGCCGAAATCGTCTCGGACTATAGCTACAGACATGGACAAATTTGTTGGCACCCCAAAGTAAATCCCAAAATGCTCACTGAAATTACTTGAAACTGACAAAAAAATAATAATTAATAAAACATTACTGCAAATTAACCAATAAAAATCTGAATTGGGGTTCAACAGAATCATTTTAAAAATCAAAGAAAGTTATAGACAAGGATGTTAAAGGCAAAGGCTATATGAGCATCTCCAAGCAGCTTCATGTTGCTGTGACCACCGTTGCTCACATCATTCAGTCTGAGGTCCACAAGACCGTAGCCAACCTCCCTGGACATGGCTGCAGGAGGAAAATGGATGAGACGTTGAAGAGAAAGGTCATATGAATGGTAACCAAAGAGCCCAGAACAAACTCCAAATAAAATAAAGGTCAGCTCCAAGGTCAAGGTACATCAGTGTCAGCTCTCACCATCCGTCACTGAGCCAAAGTGGCCTTCATGGGAGAAAGCAAATCATAAAAAGCAGGACTGGAATTTGCCACAATGCATTTGTAAAGCCACGAACTTCTGGGAGGATGTTCTTTAGACAGATGAGACAAAACCGGAGCTTTTTGGCAAGGCATCTCAGCTCCATGTTCACAGACGCAAAAATAAAGCGCAGCTAGAAAAGAACACTGTCCCCACTGTGAAACGTGGAGGAGGCTTGGTTCTGTTCTGGGACTGCTTTGCTGCATCTGGCCCTGGGTGTTTCACATCTGTGCAGGGTTCAGTGACTATCAAGGCATTCTGGATAGAAATATGCTGCCTAGTGTCAGAACGCTTGGTCTCAGTAGGAGGTCATCGGTCTTCCAACAGCATAACGACCCAAAACACACAGCTAGAACCACCCAAGAACGTCTATATGACTATTCTGAAGTGGCCTCCTATAAGCCCTGACTTAAATCCCGTTGAACATCTGTAGAAGGAGCTGAAACCCCTACAAATCTGTGAAATCTGGGGCCAGAATACCTGTGGACAGGTGCAGAAGTCTTGTTGACAGTTAAACAGTTTGATTTCAGTGATCAAACGTTTGCACAATTAAATATTATTTTAATATCATTTTTGTCCAGGCCTGTTTCATTACTTTATTTTTTTATGATTCTGTTGAACCACAATTCAAAAGCAATGTCTGATTTTCATTGGTTAATTTTCAGCAAATATTTATTTATTGTTACAGCATTTTTCGGGCTATAAGGCGCACTTAAAAATACTTAAATTTTCTCAAAAATTTATGGTGCGCCTTATATGTGATATGTGACCGTTGTGCTCACTGACTGATTTTATGTGGTACAATGCGCTCATAAATCTGTTAAAATGTGTAAGTACGACTTTGGTTAGCAATGAAGCTGCTCCGCTCAATGGATATTCAGAGCATTACGGTACACTGTGTCACTACCTGATCAGACCCCTGAGCTGTCTACAAGACTGCCTGACTGTAATGGTGAAGCTAGAAGTGAATTAATGCAAAGGCCCCCACATGCTCGGGCTTACTTCACTCTGCGGACGTTAGGATTAGGGTACTCAATGCGGACTCCGTGCATACAAGTACGTGGAGAGCACAGTTTTTACGACCACGTACGCGGTGTCACACTATAAACCTCTTGGTGACAAGAAGTCTTTGCATCGAACTGTTTTATATGTCACACTGAGCTTGATACATTGAGCTGCTCCAAGCAGGCGGTCTCCAGGACGTGCGGCATCACAGTCCCTCTCTGTTCTCACTGACAGGTGTGCGGTGGGAGCCTGCTGGAGAAGAAACGCCTCTAGGAGCTCAGCTAGCTAATCACACATTTTACCATCCGTTCCACCGCTTTGTCCCACTGGCAGAAAGTGTGGGAATTGTAGGAATTTGCCACAGGAAATGTAGGCAATAGTACGCTCAACTATAACGTCCGTGGAGAGTCAGCGTGGAGTCCACCAAGCTCACAGTATGCGCGCCGTACGCCCGAGTATGTGGGAGCCTTTAGGCAGCCCGCGCCCGGAGTACGCGCTAGCAACAAACCAATATTTTTTCAATATAAAAGTTACGTTTATTTTGGCATTATGTTAGAAACGACAGTGTAGTCCAATTACTCTGTCCTCCCGATAGAAACGGACAGCTCTCCTTCCGTTACCTGAAGGGGCGGAGTGATATTACACACTTGGGAAGAATATTTAGTGTGCCTTATAATTCAGTGGGCCTTATGGTCCGAAAAATACGGTACTTTTGTCAGTTTCAGGTTATTTCAGTGACCACTGTGGGATTTTCTTGTCCATGGCTGTGCATATATTAAGATTTTATTTCAAAATGTCAAATCTATACAGCTGCAGAATGGATGATTTAATATGTTGCTTTCAGCCCCCACTACAACTTTTCTGTGACATGCATCTGAGCTGCTGCTAAATCCTCCTCCCTGCGCACAATCAGGCATTTGGTCAGAATATTTAACAATAAGAGACGAGGCTGTTAGCTGCCAAGGGTCTTTCATAGAAAGCTTTTGTTGATTTTTTTTTTTTTTTTCCTGCCTTAAATTCGAGCACAGTCTCCAGTGTTATCCCTGTCATATGTGTTAGAGCTGGAGCATAGCAATGAGCTTGACCTACATTTGTAAAATGCACCATCCCCCTCTTCTCCTTCTTCTTCTTCTTCTCCTCCTTCTCCCACCTCTCCTCCTCTTCCCTTCCTCCCTCTCCTCCGGCGTATCCCCCACACCCCACCCACCCCCACTCCACCTCCCAAAACCACCCCACCTAACTCTGTAGCTGTGGAAATCAGACGACTTTGGGGAGACGTGGGTGTTGATCCAAGAGCATGTGAAGACCTACTTTTGGTAAGACAACGGCTGTCTCTGCTTTCATTGTGTCAACTTTGCACAGAAGTGTGAATGTAATCCGTCAACGAGAAATATGCTGGGTTCTGTGGTGCATTCACTGGATTTATGATAAAAGGGAAAGAGGAAAGTCATTCTGCCTGAAATCCAGCTGTGTCCAGTTATGTCGGCACAGTTTCCACACAAGGGTCACACATCATGTTCTCGTTGCTAAATAGCTTCAAACGGGGGTGAACCTGGAGAAGCAGTAGGCTATGATGGATAGATGTAAAAATAACAGGAAAGCATTAAATTGTGATACTTCTGCTGAAGATTCCAATGAAAACATCAATTACAATTAACTCAGTTGTTTTTTTTTTTCCATCATCAGTTTCAAACCTTTTTCTGTTAGCTTTAGTGTCTCAGCAGCTAGAATTTCACTGTGTATCAAGGGCAGTCCAACTGGCCAAATAAAATATTTGCATGTGGAGTGTGAATGCATGGTACTTGAAATATGATATCCAACCAAATATTGTATCCTAGCAGTCCTTTGCCGTTGTAATTTTGGTAAATATTGTGACGATGATTGCTGTCTCAATATATTTTCCAGCTTTACTGAAAGTGGAGGAAATGCGTTAGCCTCGTTTTTCCCCCCATATTATTGAAAGTATACTAGATAGACATATTTTATATGTCTATCTAGTAGGGCTGGACGATAATTCAATAACAATATATATGGATCGATAGACGTATATCGATGATAGAAAAAAAAGGTAACTAAAAAGTTCAATAGAACAGTTTACCTTCCTTTTGCATTGTAGCGTATCATGTAGGTTAATATTACAGCCATTACATCCTCCTAACCAATCACAAATGCAGACCCAAGAACACCCCACCCCCCTAGCCCCGCCCCTTCAAAGAGTTCAGAGAACAAGCTTCGTTTTTCTCTTTTAAAAACTTGCAGTTTTGGTAAAAAGTTGGTTGAATAAAGGTTTGAGTTTGAATTCAATGTTTGTGTGTTCTTTATCTAAAAATACCTCGCTAAGCAACAGCATAAAATGGCCAGAGCTGCACTTAAAATATGTTTTGAATTTATTGATAATTATCGATATCGATCAATATGATTTCTATTTTATCGATTTTATTTTCTTTATATTGTCCAGCTCAACTATTTAGGGGAAATGTAAAGGAAATTTAGTAGTTTTATGTCAAATTTCAATTAAGTTATGCTAAATGAAAATGACCATCTTCATTTGTTGTAATTCAAAAGCTAAACATCCACGTCTGATTGTCCTTAAAACAGGTGATATGCAGTGTGTTCATTACGCTTAATAAAGGAAACCAATATGTCCGTAGTTATACAGTAGTCTGCAGCTCGTGCATCATTAAGGTGGCGGACAGTTCAGGGAGAAAGTTTAAGGGTTCTCCTCCTATTGCTGGAGGTTTCTTCCCGTTAAAGGAGAGTTTTCCTCTCCACTGCCGTCACATGCATGCTCGGTGTGAGGGATTGCTGCAAAGTCGACGATACATTGTGGGTGACTGCCCACTCCATGCTCATTTAGGAGGAGTGGATGCTAGGTTTACTTAGATAGAAAACCTTTTAACCACTTTGAATAATAAACTGTGTTGTTTGATAACTAGCATCAATTGGAAGGTCTGTTCTTGACTTGGAATCTGAGTGAATTGACTGTTTTGTCTCTTATAAAGTGCCTTGAGACGACGTGTTGTGGATTGGTGCTATATAAATGAACTGAATTGAATTGAATAGTTAGGTTTTGAAGCACGATGCTATAAAATGAATGTGTGGTTTTCCATTTATCCAGAGATGGGTTCAGTCTGTATAAACCCTCTAAGGGTTTTTAAAGAGCCACTTGAGTAAATTAGCATTCTTTGCTCTGACTTTTTTATTTTCTTTGGATGTGTTTGATCTCTTTTCTCATAAAATGGACCACAGTTTGACAGGGTTTACAGCGCTGATGAACTGTTTGTTTTTTTAGCATGAGTGGGTTTATGACTGGAGTTGCAAAACAGGTTCCTCCCTGCAGAGGAGTTTTCTTTAACTCTGTCAGAGTCTTCCAGCATGTTCATGCAAACTCTTCCCGGGCGATCTGTTCTTCTCAGTCGTGCAGCATGGCGAATAGAAATGTAAGTTCTGTTTAGTTGGTGGCAAGACATGCGGCGAAGCTCCATGGGCTGGGAGTTGAACAGGTGGCCGCGTCGAGGACTAAGGCCTGCGTACGTGGTTTGCAGCCACTACCTCTGCGCCACCACCGAGCTCCCGCGGCAGATTTTAATTTTAGAATTTGTTACATAATGTACGGTGTCAGAGATGCTTCCTGTTGTGAGCTGTTGTCTGAGATGTTGCATCTGAAGTAACTTGCACTCCCACAATGCAAAACAGAAGCAGAAAATGACTTCCCTGAAACCCTTTCTGTTTGCAGTCAGACTCTGGGATGAGACGGGGTCACAGCTAAGGGAAGATGACTGTGTCTCACGTCCTCAGTATGTTTTCTGTTCATCCTTAAGCAGCAGACTGAAGGTAGTGGCAGGAGGCCACTCATCACACAGGCTTCGTCAGCTTTGCTTGTCAGATCACACATGCAGTTGTTTTGTTGTTATCTATCAACTTCCTCTTCTGGCAGTTTGCCGTTATTAAACCATCAACAGAAAAGGGAACATTTTGACGTGTTTGGATTGAGTTACCTGTTTTTCTCAATTATTTACTGTTATCATTTTGAAACAAAGTGGGTTTGTTTTTCTGCAAGTAAATTGTAACTTCTGAAAACGTTTGTTCTGTTCTAAGTGAAATAAACTTGTTACTAATGTCAGGATAAAAAAGTGGACAATGCTACATAAGCCTCTTGTCAAGATCAGTTTCATCAGCTTTGTGTGAAAAGCCATTGAACTGTCTGTCCATATAACAAAAGCCTTCAGTAGCCCAGTCCTGCTGTGTACTACTAAACAAATGAATGCATTGAAACATGGAAATTCTAACTTCCAAGTGGAACTGAAATTCACCACAGTTGACTGGCATTGGCTTTAGTTGTGTCTTGTGTTTTTTTCGTCCAACTCTTTTTTTTTTTTTTTTTTTTTTTTTTTTTTTTTTTTTTAGCTATGCCTTGTGGTAGGGCTTTTGATTAATTTGAATTTACAATCTTTTAAATGGTAAATGGCTTGTACCTGTATAGCGCTTTAACTAGTCCGACGACCCCAAAGCGCTTTACGCTACCGTGAGTCATTCACACAGTCACGCACACATTCACACCCTGACTGTGGGGAGCTACATTGCAGCCACAGCTGCCCTGGGGCAGACTGACTGACGTGAGGCTGCCATACATCAGCGCCACCGGGCCCTCTGACCACCGCCAGCTGGCAATGTGGGTGAAGTGTCTTGCTCAAGGACACAATGACTGAGACGGTTGACGCGGGGGATCGAAAAATTAAGATTTCATTTTTGAAAAATCAGGATTTTATTTTGCCAAAAATAACTCATTGGGCTTCCATGCAGTGTTGCCAGATTAGGTGGTTTGCCACCCAATTGGGCGGTTTTCAGTTTTATTTTGCAAGTATAATTTGCTTTGGACGGGTAGACATCATTTGGGCTGATTTTGAAGTCAGTTCAGCGGTTTTTGAGTTGACCGATTAACGTCATCATTTCATCATTAGTCATAGGTTCATAGCAGTCATTGGGGAAATTTGACTCAATCATCTAACGATCACAAATCAGAATGGATTGTATTGTAGTTCAGAGGAGTAAGTTCAGCATTCAGATGGCCAGCTTTTCAGCCAACAGTGGATTTTGCAATGAAGATAAGACCATAGTAAATGTAAGAATTTTAAATGTTTTGTAGAATTAAGCTTTGCGTATTTATGTGTGCACATTGATTATAGTTTGTGTCTTTCAAATGTGAAACAAAGGTTGCTTTGAAGTCTAATCTGAACTGCAAATATGTTAGGATGTGTCATGTTACACTCTCACTGGATTTGTTGTTGCTGTGCTGTGTTGTGTGGTCTTTAGGAAAATAACTCTACTTGTTATGTATTGTAACAACTACTAGAGAGTAAGGTTGTAGTGAAAGATTTAATTTAGCTGTTTAACCAAGTCTTCTCTGTTTAGACTGGGTTGGGGGCCCTTTGCTGCCCTTGGACTGATTTTGTGTTCCAAGTATAATTTAGGAATGTTAGTGCTTTGACCAGCGTAGCTTGTTGTGTGGTTTCTCATAGCAGCTGCTGTTTACATTTTCATATGATACTGTGTTTTAGCCAAAAACGTCCTGGTCGCTTCACCCAATCAGCTCGGGAAGGGGAGCTGAATGTCCCTCCTTTCCCTGCATGGATTCAATAGGAGCAGACACAGATTGATGATGTGCAGAACGTAGAATGCTACACATTATCAATCTGGCTGGTCAGGTTAGAGAATGTTAGCTACAAGACAAAGCATTCATCTTTTAATATTAGCAATTTTTTTCATTCTTTTTAATTTTCATGTTAATAGAATCACATTTACACTTTACTCAGACCCACCAAAATCTGCCATTATTGATTTATTACACATGGATAAATACAACAAGTGGTATCAAAGAAATAGTGATCCAAACCTTGTTCTTATTACTTATTACTCTTATTGCTTTTTTAATTCAATGTAATTTTATTTATACAACACCAATTAACAACACATCATCTCAAGGCACTTTAGAGTCATTTCTATCAAATCATGCAGACAGATTTGTTTTCTATGAAAGGAAACCCAGCAGGTTGCATCGAGTCTTTGACTTGGAGCATTCACTCCTGGATGAGAGTGTATGGACAGTGGACAGTTGCCTGCATTTTGTCGTTGACTTGCTAGCTATTTTGTCCATGACTAGACAGGACTTCCTGATAGTAAATAATTACAATAGTCCAGGTTTGAAGCAATAAATGCATGGACTAGTTTTTCAGCATCACTCCTGGACATAATATTTCTAATTTTGGCAATATTCCTGAAGTGGAAAAAGGAAACCCTGGAAACCTGTTTTATATGGGACTTAAATGACATGTCCTGGTTGAAGATAAAAGCAAGATTTTTAACTTTACTACCAGAGGCCAATTTAATGCCATCTAAATTAAGTGATTAAGAAGTTTCTTTTTAAAAGACTCTGGTCCAGAGACGACAGCCTCTGTCTTCTCAGAGCTTAAAAGCAGACGATTTAAAGTCAACCCCCTACCCCCAACTATTGCCAAGGTAGCTATGGTTATTTCAAAATTTAATTGACAATGTCTAGAGAACAGGAAGATGTTTGAAGAAAATGTTAATGAATTATTGTATGACCCAGAAATGCTGCTGTATATAAATCTGCCTCAGCTCTTGTTGTTTGAGATTTTCTTTCTTTAATGTTTCTCTGTTGTTAAAACAAAAGTCCTCTTGTAACCGAGTACTGTGGATTAGCTTGTTTTAGTGAAGAGTGAAAACCTGATAAAGCCTGTTAACCCTACACTACTTAATTTGATTACCCGTGAAAAGAAATTCCTTTGTTGTCTGTGATCTGAGAATAAAGGCAGCGTAAAGAAGGATTGATCCTAAACAGTTCCTCTCCCACAGCTTTGTCTAATTTGATAGTCCTGTTTGTTCCGGTTTAAACATCGGGCAGAAGTTGTTGTGCATAGCATCGGTGATAAGCTGCCAAATAGACCTGATGGTTGAACTACGGCACAATGTTTTCAAAGCCTAAGCAAACGAAAAAGGTAGTCTCTGCCCTTTCAGCTTCTAATCATTTCATCGGACTTCTAGGATCTAGACTGAGAGGCAAAGGCCTGTTTCAGTTTACAAAACAAGTCTTATCTCCTATTCAGCACAGATGACAGGAAGTGGAACAAATCCTGCTGAGGAAATGATGGTAACTGCATTGAGGCAAACAAGCAGTTCTAGTGGCAAAAAGAGATGTTACGCAGCAAACAGCGGAACAAAAGCAGAAAACTGTACGTTACTGTCACTAAATGAAATACTTCTGATAACAGCAGCTCAGATATCTATTGTTTCAGTTTCATCAATATAAACATCTAATATATCAAAGCCTGTTCACAGTTTAAATACTGTTATGCCAGAAACCTGTTTGATTATGAATATTATTATTAATTATAATTTGCTGTTATAATTTAATAATAGATCATTCAAACTCAAATGTAGCTATAACAAATATAATTCAAATGGTTGTGATCCAAGGGCTGTGAGCCTGTAATGATTAACAGTAACAATGCATTTATTAATTAGCTGTTATGAACTTTATTTATGCTGGAAAAGTGTGATCTTACCGGTTGTTGACCAATTAGACTTATCCAGCAAACGTTGATAACTCAAATTATAATTGCAATTGGAGTTTTAACCCTTACTACTTTATCACAAACCAATGAAAATGTCTCAGTTAATTCAGTTGTTAACTCAAAAAGAGGTACTTCTTTTGCTCTTAGAGACCATTCAACTTCTGGATCAAAATAACCACAAACATACTATTTCACACGTTATTATTTATCAAATTAATAATTCCCTGTTCAAGCAATTATTCAATTTAATAAAAACACTAAGAAACACTACTTGCTACTCAAAGAACATGCAAAAGGAAATAAATGAAAATAAAACAAGTCAAAATTGGATTAAATGGAAGGTGGTACTGCTTAAATCAATTCAGTTGTTTAAGACTGATTGACATTACATTCAAGAAGTCGGCACTTTGACCTAGCAGCATTGAAAGGCAAAATAGCTTTGAGATAGCACAATTGAAGTACCGGAAGCAGACCTGAAGCCAGATGAGCAACGCATCTGCGCTCCACACAAGCTGAGCTTAACCGTTTAGAACTACACCGTCCCGCCCCAAAATGGCGGCTATGACGACATATGACCTACAGCCTCACGTGGTACGTAAAGGGGTGGCCCTAATGACGTATCTAACGCGCCCTGCCTAGTTTGGGCGGACTTCTGATCGGGAGGCGGTCTCGCTTCAGAACAAAGGATTTTCAAAGAAAAATGTGGGAAACCGAGCACGAACAACAGAATGAAAGATGAAGAAAGGAAGAGAAGAGAAAATCGTCTCTCGGCGGAGCCAGTTTATCATCAACCCACAAACAACACAGCCAAAGTCACTTATTACATGTACAATATTCAGCATTGTTAAACAAACTCCCTTTGGAGTAATTAAGCATTAAACTATTTCCTAATAGGTTCTGCCCAGGCACAAAATATCACCTTATGGGTGAAAAAGAGAAATAAAAGGGGGAGTCCTTTACTTGATGTTGTCTCAGAGGATGTCCAACTCGTCCGTGGATCCTTGGCTCCAGCAGCGCTTCGGGCGGCGCGGGTCCCCCAGGCAACAAGAAAAAGGAAAACCCCAAAGTCTCTGGGCTCTGTTTGACGCTTTGTTTGGCCAAAACAACAGCGGAGTTCGTGATGATCACTGGGAGATAGCGGCTCCCAGTAGGATCAAAAATGAATTCAAAGTACTTTTAAAGTCGACCTCCTGCATAGAAAAACAGGGAGAAGTTGGTTCGGCACCTCGGACCAGCGAGGACTCGAACCCGTGCCACGTGGGGGAAACAGCTGTACAGCTCTAGTTGTGTCGCTATGAGAATCTGGTGGTGTGATATCTCGGAGTAAAAATATTGCCTAATTTCTGGAGTGTTGACAAAGAAGGAAAAACAAAATGGATGGAATAAAACTCTTTTTAAAGTCATTTTAACCCATTCACAATGCAAATTCCGAGTTACACAAAACATTATTTGAGGAAACAACATTTTAAAGAATGATTTGCTCAGTAAAATCATTAACTTTTGGGACACTCGATTTTATTAATGCGATTATACCTCCGGGAGGCTAGGGGTCACTAGGGGTAGCGATCGGTCGCTAAAATTGGCTAATCCTAAAGTTAAACAAAACGCCTTAAATCGACATTAATATTCCATATTAATGCGGTAATAATGCTCATAGCACTATCGAACGATGGCTCAATGGCACTACAATGTGTATGCTTTGAACCCATGAAACATTATTACATGAGCTATTATCCATGTTCAGTTGTATAGGGAGCCTGACATGGTGATGTTTTAGTTAGTGAAGTGTTTGTATTATCTGCCCCATTAGTGACCATAATATAGGCAGTTTGTTATAGTAGCAGGCAGGCACAGTAAGTCTCAAACGCCAAAGACAACCTCTGAAAACAGCATTTACTTAAAAATTCTGACATGTAGTGCTTCATTTGGATCCAAACTGAATATTTGTGGGGAGTTCTCTCTTTTAATTAGTTGTAGTTCATTTCTTTTTCTTTAATAAAGTTTGAGAGTTTCCTTCGTCTAGCCAGCTGGCAAACGGTGCACAGCAACCAGTCTAATGTAGTGCTAGTCCAACTGACATGCAGCTGGAGAAAACACCAGCAACAGTTGATCTTAAACCCGTCTCATTAGCTATGTTTACATGCACCAAATTTCACGATCGGATTAAAATGTATTCGGATTAAATAATCGGATTGTAACGTTTATATGGGCACACAATCAATTAATCCGATCATAATGTGCGTTTATATGCACCTGGCTTTATTCAGAATAGAACTGCTCTGACATGCACAGTTATCAAATTCCCCTAAAAATCACAGAAGAAGAAGAAGAACTTCCATCTTTGCTAAACAACTAAAAATGGCAAACAAAGCAGTTTTGTAAGTCCAGGCTGGACTTACACCAGCTTCTAATTACGGTTGAAACGTTACTGAGTAAGCAAAAATAATAGTAAGTAATCTTTTATTTTTTGGAACAGAAAGGTTGTATCAGTTGCCCTGACAGTTTTGCTTCCCGACTTATTTCCGCCACTCGCCAATGCGGAAATACGTCATGTTTACGTCGGGCACACATGCGCTCCCGGGTATTTTTGCTACATTTGAAATAGCCTGACAAGCATTTATAAGCACGTTGATCGGGTTATCAGTTGACATAAAGCACCCCTCTCATTCGCAAATCAATCCTCATATTACATTTGGCTTGTTTACATGACACATTTTTATTCCAATTAATTTTGTCCATGTAAGCATAGCTAGTTTTAGCTTTGATCCTATAGTCCTTCAAAGTCAGCATAGCAAGTAGTAGAGCAATGATCACAGTGGGATTCACCAGTGATACAAAGCAGGGGAAGGAATAGTAGCAAGTTTGATTAATTAGTTTAGGGCCTAAGGCCATTTCTACTCCTCCAGGCACTCACCACACACCTGCCAGTGTGGCGCAGAGAGCGGCTGGATTGCAGGAGGAAATCAAGCAAATAAAAGTGGCGGCACCCGTAACATTCAGGAAGTGGATAAGACAAACGATAGTCTAATCGGGGCTTACAGACGCAGGAAACAACGACAGAAATTGAGGTTCATCACACTGCTAAGCAGAATCATCACTGGAAATTGTGTGGCACGGTAGGGAAGCTAGTGTTTTTATGCATGTCTGAAATTTCTGACTGAAAGGAGATGACGCGGTCTGCTCATGCGCTCTTTGTTATCAGAGAACCGAGCCACTGAAAAACCGGGCCGAGCCCACCTATCGAACTGGTCTGCATTTAGCGCGGTCCGGTTGTGTCTGGTACGGTGCAGTTCAGTTGCGATCCATTTACACTCTATGGTTATCTCAGTTACCGAGCTCGGACCATCTCGGCACGGTTAAAAAAGGGTAGTGTAAATGGAGCTTTAGTTAATCTCTACCCTTGAATGACCCAGACATGTTTTGACATGTCAGGAAAAAATGGTCTCCTTTTGAAAAGCTTTCTGCAGTCAGTTTTCCTCAGTAGCAGTGTCCACAACAAAGGGTGTTTTCAGCAATCATGTAGCCCTTATGTATGGTGCTTTCACTGATAAAAAAGAAAAATCAGATTTCTGAGTTTTAGACTGGGGTCCCCCGTTTAAGGTTGATTAAGCTGACAGTTTAGTTCACAAGGTGATAACTCGGTGCATCTCTACTGAAAATCTACCATGTTTTACTGAATATCAGAATATTTATCCCAAAAAGTATGGAAATAAATCTTTTTTTGGTGGTCTATTGAAAAGTGTACTTTTGTGACTTTGAAAAACTGTAGGAAGCCCAAATTGATATACAGGTAGAATTAAGAGAGCATAGGACACTGCCAAAAGAGGTGAGGACGACTTTCTAACCAGGAGCAGAAATTAACTCAAAGGAAGGAGCAGATACAGCGTACTAATGACACCCAGGCACTCAGAATCCAGACAGTGTCTGCCAGCTCAACAGGGATGTTTGAAAGGAGGCCAGAGAGGCAGAGCCGGGGCAGCACACTGCTCCCTCTGTTCAGCTCTTGAGACTGTGGAAGAAAACAGCCTGCTTTGGAAAGCTGTTGATAGGATGCAGTAAACTTCCTTCATTCATTCTAGTACCATGGTTTCTCAACAAGCTGTCGTGCTCTTGTGGTTACAAATAGCTTAACACACAGGCGCATCTTTTCGGTCTGACAACGGCAAATATTCTTTCTTCCTCATGTAATTTTCAAGACAGTAAATTTCAACAACCAAGTATTGTGGTTTAGCTCTGTTGTTGGGCAGAATTTAGTATGTTTTCTAACACCTCCGCAAAATGAAAGGTTTCTAGATACTAATGTAAGGCAGGAATATCCTGTTTAAAGGAAGAAACAAAAACAACTGATGTCAGAGCATTTCCATCAGTAACCATGAAAATATAGTATAATTAGGCTGGCCTTTGAGCTTCGGCAAGCTAGACAGCATTAGTCTTGCTGCTGGGAGCTCAAAGTGATAAGGACAGCAGTGTTCCTTTATTTGTCACTCTGTCAGTGTCGCCACTTTAGTACAAAACGAGGAGCCAAAGAGTCTCATAGGAGCAGCAGGAGGACTGGCTGACCCTGAGCAACTGTTAAGACTGGAAATGACACTAAACTGCTGTGAGCCTGATTGCCAGGTCATCAGTGTGTTTCTATGATTAAACCTCCTACCAGAAACATGCCACCGGACGCGGTGCTGTTCTAACTTTAACTTTAGCTTGATTGATCCTGAGTGTCTGATCAGTGAATGCAACGTGAAAGGGGTTGTGCTGATAACATTCGTCCAGTCTTCCCGTCACATCTGATGCTGTGTGTATATTAAGTGTGGTGATAGAAAGTCCCGCAGCGCTGGGATTTCCACCCTAAACATGGGTTGGGTGGGAGTGAAACATGCGATCCCCCTCAGATAACACGACTGGGGAGAGGAAAGCGTTCAAATTAGTGCTAATCTACAGCAAATGACTGAAATAAAGGTTGTTCTTTTTTTCCCAAAACAAAAAGTGCTGGTTTTAATTTTTGCTACATTCCTGTCTTTTTCTGTCTTCCTCTCCTTCCCCCTGCTCTCTTCCCGCCCAACTCATCACTGCCTCTATCCGTCCTGCTCTCCCTTGCCATCTCAGGGGTGTGGAACCTTACGACCCCCCCACCACAGTGCTGGTCCAGAGACATGAGCCACAGGGGGTCTCCACCGTACTAAGCAGCACAGATTTCTTCCAGAGCGAACAGCACCGGAAAGTGATCCTGGAGCAGGTGGACAGCTTCCAGCTCCGAGACAAGTACATGTTTGCTACAACCACACGGGTAAGTGGGAGGAAACTAAAGCGCCTTTTAATAAAACGCTTCCCAGCCAAGACTGAAATGCCATCTTCCTCTGTCACTGGGTCCTGTGTAAGATAGCCCTGTCAAGTCGTTTCACACAAACTTAAACAAATTCTCCTTCATCATACCGTAGCTAGTAAAAATATCCCAAGTGCTAAAATGAATACAATAAAGATTTTCCTCCTAAAATAAATGTAAATGCAGTTGCACCTCAATAGAACACCCGAAACCAGAAACGGTGTGTGGTGAGGCCAAAGGCTCCCTGATCACTACAGATGCTACATGTGAGAAGTGCCGTGTTTGTCTTTTGTGTTTTGTTAGCATATCTGTGCTGGAAGCATCCAGAGGGTAGCAGATGGTGGGAATGATTTGGTTCCCCCACCACCCCTACCTCCCATGTTCACCTCAGACAGTCTGCTGTGTTTCAGGAGCAGGAGGCTGTGAGGGATTTACTTTGCTCTGATTCTTTGAAGAGGAACGTTTTGCACAGAATACACAGGTCCAAGTGATCAATGTGTTGCATAAGCTTACCCTACAATGTCAGTTTCTATCCTGCTTACTGTAAGGGCTCTGAGTCAGCAGGTTCACTTCTCTAAAGCTTCATTTTGAAGAGTTTTTCAACACAGTCTTATTGTAGTGGAGACTGTGATGAACATCTTGTGTATTTGGAAAGAATGTAAAAACATGATGCATGTAAATTCCTGTGAATTTTTCCCCCCACACAGAAGCCTGTGCCTTTCTAGTCAGGTAAACAGTGCCCTTCAAAAGTATTTTTCATTTTCTGGAATTAAAATGGATTGTTTGAGAGTTTTTTTTACAGTTTCATTGGCAGAATATGCCCACAGTCTCGGAAGATGGATTATTATTATTTTTAATGAGAAACAAAAAACAAAATTGGGACAAAATAACAGAAAACTTTAGCGTGCATAACTATTCACCCTCCTAAAGTCTGTACTTTGTATAGCCCCCTTTTTACAGCAATTCCAGCAACTAGTGTCTTTGGATCAGTCTCTATAAGCTCGCCACAACTCCAGCTGCTCCTTGTCGGATGGTTTTCACTTGTGAACAGTGACCTTCAAGTCCAATTACGGATTCTCAATTGAGGTGTGGATTTTGACTAGGCCATCCCAACACATTTAAATGTTTCCCCTTAAACCAGTCGAGTGTTGCTTTAGCAGTATGCTTCGGGTCGTTGTCCTGCTGTAAGGTGAACCTCCCTTCCAGTCGCAGATCACAGGCAGACTGACTCCAGTTCTGCTCCAGATTATCCGTGTGTTTAGCAGCATCCATCTTTGCCTTGTCTTGGACCAGTTTGCCAGTCCCTGCAGTCCCACAGCATGATGCTGCCACCACCATGTTTCACTGTGGGGAGGGTGTTGTTGGGTTTGTGTCAAACAGCATTTTCCTTGGTTTGCAAAATGTTAAATTTTAGTCTCATCTGACCAGAGCACCTTCCTCCATACACTTGGGGAGTCGCCCACGTACCTTTCTGGTTCATGGAGGAGCTCCATGGAGGGTATGGCTTATTGTGATTCTATGGACAGATCCTCCAGTCTCTGCTGTGGTGCTCTGGAGCTCCTTCAGGGTTACCTTTGGTCACGTTCTCTATCACTTCCTTTTTTTCTCTGCAGTAGAAACAACTGCCAGATGCTCACTGTCATTACAATATCCTGGAAATGCAGCATATGTTAAGATTACTTTATGAAACAATGCCTTTTTATACATTGCCTAAATCCACACTGCATACGTCTAATTTGACCAAAAAGACCGTGACCAGAGGTACACGTGTTGAGCGAGGTGAATAAACGATTCAAGCTGCGTGGTAATCAGGTTAATATTTTAGTGCAACAGTTTCAGACTAGATGAAAAACTATATTTACATTATATTTATACCCCACTTCGTAATCCAGGGCAGAATCATCAGCAGGTTTGTGTATGTGTTCTTCATTTGCAATGGGAAAACGGAGCAGGTGTCCTCTCTGCTCTCTTTGGTCTGACTGTATGTGGGGCTGTCAGGGTGAGGCAGCTGGCGGTGCCTGTGAGACAGCGCTGAGGGATGTAGGGATGGTCTCACGCAGCTCTAGCTGCTGTCATGAGACAGTAACGATAGACAGAATGCTGCTTTCACGTCAAGTCGCTAAATCCCCAAAAACAAAGAAAAAGTGACTAGATTTGTTTGTAGTCACTTTAAAAAAAAAAAGGGTTGCTAGAAGGGACTAAAAAGTCCCTAAATACAGCGAGAGAGTCACTAAGGTGGCAACACTGGACTGTCGTCTCCATTTTTCCTTCACCACCGAGAGCAGCGCAGTAGCCACCAGTAGCTCCATACACTAGCAGCTACGCAGCGAGACAGACAGGAGCCACTGTTGTTTTTTCAAAGTAAAGTAAATTTTGAAATCGTGTAATATTTTAAACTCTGATTATGATTAGAATAAGTGTGGATCCTTCCTGCCTTGCCTCAGTGGTTGCTTCAGGCTGGTGCTGATGGTGTTATGGTGTGGAGAATATTTTCTTGGCACTCTTTGGGTCCCTGGGTACCAACTAAGCATCATTTAAACTCCACAGCCTACCTAAGTATTGTAACTGACCACATCCAGAGCTCACTTCCTGAATCTTCCGATGGCTACTTCGAGCAGGATAATTCACCTTCTCACTCAGCTCAGATCATCTCAGACTGGTTTTACTGGACTCCAGTGGCCTTCAGAGGTCGCCAGGTTTCAGTCCAATAGAGCATCTTTGGAATATGGTGGAATGGGAGATTTGCAACTGTGTGACCCCGTTATATCGCTCTGGACCAAAAACCTTGAGGAAAACAACTTGTTGATTCCACAAAGAATTAAGGCAGTGCTGGAGGTAACGGTGGGTCCAACCCGGTACCAACAGGGTTTACCTAATAAAGTGGCTGGTGAGTTTGTTGCCTTGTTAGCAGTACAGTGGACATTAAATGTTCCCTTATGCTCTCTGGCTCTGATCCCCAGTCAGAGAGCAAAGGCTTAAATGAAGATACTGAAAGTGAAACAGGCTGTCCTGCCACAAATCATCAACCCCATCGGCCCCTTCCTTCTAGCATTGCTATCTTTCTTGTCTTCATTGGTCTTCAGCTGCAGGAAAAACTCTTCCTCCTTCTACTGGCTCTCTTTAATACGATTAGAATAATGGAATACTGCTGGTGCCTTTGGCAGGACCAAGATGCTTTAGGTAATTGAAGTGGAGAAATGAATCTAATAGCAAGAAATGACTGTTAATCTGCCCTTAAACATATCTGCCTTTGTCCCCATGGTGGAGAACCGGTGAAGATATCTGGCTCAACAGATGTAATACAGCAATCTGGCCTCCGTAGTCGTCATTTAGTCTACAGATTGTCTGCAAAGACGGTCTGGGAGAGATCGAGAGCAAACAGGAAGTGGTTATTGGAGCATGATTTATTCCTCCCTTCAAAGCCCTGCATATTTTTACAGCGGCTTCTAAAACACGGCTTTACTCTCAGTTTAGTAAATATGCCAGACAGTTACAAATTCCTGTCAGATCCCCCCACCACCCCTAGTGTTGTGTACAGCTACATATGCACATTGACAGCATCGCCCAGGCAGACGATGTAGAAGCACTGCGTGCTTCGCAACAGAGGTCAGTCAGACAGTTTAGTTGATGCCTGACTCAGCATAATGTATTCTAAAAGGAAAGCTGAAGGCAAGACTTTAGAAACACTGGTTCGTTTTTTTTTTTTTTTTTTCAATTATCCTGTCATGAACGTTGGCATTTAAAATGCCAACCGAGCTTTTTAAAGTCTGACGTCAAGCTCCTTGGTTGCTTTTCAGTTTCTATGAGCAGTACGTTGTCTGAAGGTGGACTTAAAGGGCAGCAACGGGTTTTCCTCTAATATTGTTTTGTCTAATATCATTATAAACGCTCCAAGGTGCCTGTATGCTCCAGAGCCCCAAACATCCAAGCAGTCGGCTTTATAGAATCCCTCGTATTTACTAATGATCAGTTCATTCATTCAGCAGCCCCTACCTGCTGCTCCCCAAGCTTTTCTTTTTGGACTTATTGATTATATGCTTTATTGACGGTAAATATCAGATTTGATTCATTCTTAACAACATCATCCTTACTTTGCTAACTGCGTATAACTTCATGCCAGTTGCAAAAACCCGTATGAACTTTAGATGTAGTTTCTTCAAGCCTAGTCTCAAACATGTGATGCGGGTTGAAAACCTAGCTGGGCTAAACACGATGGTAACTAGACAGGAAGGAGGAGAAACAAACAAAAAAGGCCCTATTGTTTTACCTGAATTCACAATCAATTACCAGACCTCAGAGGAAAACTAACCCCAGCAGTACTCCGTTAATCAGATCAGACTGCACGGTTCTTTAGGGCAGTGCATGCTGGGGAATGTTCTATGTAATGGCATGAAAAAGCTTAAACCAGCAGAGGGCAGTTGTTCCCAAAATCATGGGAAGCTGTTTTAATGCAGAGGCTGCTGATGTGAAATGATGCAGACTAATAAAAGGAGGCCCAATGCTAAAACTGAGCGGTGCTGAGGTTCAGCTGTGTCTCTGCTGGTTTATGAGAGCAGATGTCGCTCAAGGGTGTGTCCTTTGACATCCCTGGCTTGTGGTTGAGCTAATGCAGGTACCTTTCTTCCTGACTTACAGTAAAGTTCAGCCTTAAAAAAGGGAAGCCGTTTTTTCCTGTTTTGATTTTACAACGGGTGATGCTTTCATGAGCACCCAGGAGAATTTGATGCTTCACTTACATGTCCATCAAGTATTTTGAGTCTTTTAAGCGTGTTTTCATTTTTTGTATTGTTATACACGGGTCTTGTTTGTAGACTAATGTATCCTATTATAAGCTATTTTCATTATCACTGTAACACGGGGATCCCTGTTCTGCATTTTAGAGACTTGGGAGTTTAGCGAAGATCAGTTTGTGGAAACATGAGCACAGTGTGGAATGTGCGACTTACTCTCAGTTGACATTTGAGTAGAAGCTGGGGTTTTCCTGGGAAATACATCTTTGTCATACTACACACACACACACACACACACACATATATATATATATATATATATATATATATATATATATATATATATATATATATATATATATATATATAAACTTATTTGCCCAAGTTCTATATAATTGAACATCTACTGAGGATATTGTCAGGCCGGAGAGGAGAAGGAGCACTTTGAGGATCTTAACAATCTGGCCACTGTGAACCGTGGAGGCAAAACCTGAAGGCTGGGGAGAAGGTGATCCAATCACCATGGGAAAAAGCTCCCTTGCAGAATCACATGCCTCTTCTATATTGCATTGAGGACTGCAACAACGCTCTGATTGAAGAGTATTCTCCGAACGGCGACCAGACTCAGCCTTAAAAATAGGGTGAGGAGGGTTTTGATCAGAATGCATCCTGGGCACTTGCTTTGGGGGTTTTCCTGACATGTCCCAATGGCATAAGACCCTAAGGAACATCCAGAACATGCTAGGGGGACTGTCTGTTGTCCCTTTTCCACAGGCTCTACTTAAGACGGCCCCAGTCCCCTCAGCCTGCTTTGCGAGCATTTCCATTATTGGTTTTATCCGTACCAGTACCTGTTTATTTTTTTATGCCTGCTCAGGAGCAAGTATGGTCGTAGCTGATTAGGGACTACGCTGTGTAAGTTCAGTCCATATACCATTTACATATGCTGTTCAGCCGTATGAGTAGAGCGAGCAGAAAAACAACGGCCATTTTCCACACTCACTACCCCCTCCTTCAGCCATTACTGGGTCAATGGACAGACGAATTATGTAGAGCTAGGCTGAGTGGAGCCGTACGGTGCTACAACCGTCAATGGAAAAGTAGCATATCTGTTCTGGCCTGGGAACAGCTTGGGATCCCCAGACTGAGCTGGAAGGTCTGCCGAGGAAAGTGTTGTCTGGTTTTCCCTCCTGGACCTGTCATCCTTGTGACCTGATCTCTTTATAAACGATCATGAATATATAGGAACAGCATCGATATTTTCTTATTCATGACAACATATTCAAATTCAGCATATTCCATGATATACAGCTTTGCAGCCTTAGGATCCATCCATCCATTCATACATACATACACACACATGCAGGTCTGGAGCAGAAATACTGGTACCCATCTCCAGCAATCACTGGGAAGAGGCGAGATACAACCTGAACCTGGCCATCACAAGGCAACAAACTTACAGCTAAGGACAATTTAGATTGGCCATTGAACCTACCAGTCGTGTTTTGGACTTCGAGAGGAAGCTGGGGTACCTGGAGAGAACCTCACGCATGCACTTAGAGAAGATGAAAACTGTATGCAGAAAGACCCCTGGCTGGGATTCTAACCCAGGACCTTGTGACAAGGCAACAGTGACACCATGCAGCCCTTCCCATGTTGTGAAAAAATGGTTTGTTTCTAAATCTATTCTTAAATCTCTGTGCTTGCTCCAGCTCCATTCAAACCGCCGAACTGATACCAAAAATAGCATCATGTAACAGTGTCTACAGTGAAGAGTGTTGTTGGCGGTACAGTCTGGTACCGATGAGATGTTATTCTTTTCAGTGATCGCAGAAAGATTTTACTTTTAAGTCTACAGCCAGGCCAAGGCCTATGAAACCATTTTCTGTTATTAGCTTTAAAAAATATTTTCAATAGGAATTCATGGTTCTTTAATTGGGCAATTTCAGGTTTTAACCAGGGAAATGCAGATTCATCAGCGAGTAACTTGTGTTTAGCAGCTGTACTCTCTTTGCTTCTTTTTTTTGCATTTGTGTCGGGCGATTTGGTTGAAAGGTCGTAACCTTTGCCAGCCTAATATGTGACACTGCATGACTGAGG
Organism: Fundulus diaphanus; assembly: GCA_037039145.1. NCBI lineage: Eukaryota > Metazoa > Chordata > Actinopteri > Cyprinodontiformes > Fundulidae > Fundulus > Fundulus diaphanus. Next base: position 48,998,993 of record CM073124.1, on the reverse strand, counting down.
AGAAGGTTAATGAACCCTGCTGTCTCTCTGTCCTCGCCCAGAAACTGTTCGGCAGCCATAACCCGTCTTCTGTCCAGCTCTGGGTCTCCTACAACCGTCAGCCAATGAAAGCAGCCCAGTTTATGACCCGGCATCCAATCACAGTGAGTTTTAGAAAGAACGCTGACATGTAGCGAATCATTGGGACTATAAGTGACCTCTTCTTGTCTGTCCACTAGGAGTATTACATAGCTGATGCATCTGAGGACCAAGTGTTTGTGTGTGTGAACCACATAAACAACGCCACACACCTCTACATCTCCGACACACAGGGCCTGTCCTTCTCTCTGTCTCTTGAAAATGTGCTGTACTACAGTCCTGAGGGCTCTGGCAGCAACACACTCATCAGGTACCACACACACACACACACACACACACACACACACACACACACACACGTGTCAATACCATCAACAGAATATTCGGGAAAAGTCATTTGCCTCAAACAGTTTATTCATACGGCCATCGGTTCTCAAATTTCTCCAATTTAGCCACTTTAGGCCCCATTATTTTCCCGTGTCCTGTAGAACCTCAAGAGGGGACAGGGTTTTGTCAGAATACATCCACAATTTATAATGTATTTATTGGAATTTTATGTGATCGACCAACAGAAAGTTGGAATGAAAACGATACCTGCTCTTCAGAGTTTTTTAGTGATCTTCATAAAAGAGCTGCTTTTCCAGCTCACTTGTGTTAAACACACGTGAGCTCTAAGTACTAAATGACAACACTTCTGACAACAATTAGTCACTTGGGCATTTGTTTAGGAGTATTAGAGTAAATGGGGCTGTGTGTTTGAGATTTCTGTTTTTTTAATGAAGCGTTTTAAAATCCATGAATGGTTTTCCTTTTACTTCACAGTCTAGAACTATTTGTTTTGGTCCGTCTCAGAAAATCCTACATTGGTTGTAGTAAAGTGACAACAGGAACGGGTGGGTTTCAAAGAAAACCTGTGTTTCTATAATTTGTCCCATGCTGTGAAATACCTTCAATCTCGTATCCATGGCTACCGATGCAGAAAAAAAGTTTTTAAAGTGGATGTGAAGAACCTAGAGTTAATCAGGTATCTGTTCACGTCATTCAGGAAGTTGCACTCGTGCAGCTGTTGATCAGTGGGGTATGGGTTCACTTTCTCATGAGATCAAACCCAGCATGCATTTTGAGACAAAATGCTGCAAAAATGGGGCTCAGTTTTGTGGTTAAATCCGATCTGTGTCATTGGATGACAGTGAAACACATTCAAGATGTATACCATTAAAAAGGGCGTTTGTAGAAGTGTGGAGCCATCCTGCACTGATGAAATAAACTGAAGAATCATATAATATATTGCTGAATCCATTGTGACCTTGTAGCATTAACAAATTGCACCCGTATGGTACCAGTAGTAAGGTCGTTCCTATAGTAACCCCTGGGACTCTGAGGACAGCCTCCAGCTCCGTTAGCAGATGCTTGGTAACGGTGACAAAACAAAGGCTGTACAAACACTAACATGTGCTTCCTGATCCAATAAAGCACTAAAACATTTATCTGATGTGAAGCCTCAGCTGTTTCCAAGCTACCTGCTCCTGTTTATCGATGTTTTGTTGTCTTCTTCTAATTACATTAGGAAGGTGGTGTGTTGGCTTGGCGCAACAGTCAATGTTGGCTCAGGTGTGAGCCTTCCTGATGAATCATTCAGTTTAGTCGACAGGCTGTCCTCTGTTAATGAAATCGCTGCTCTGTTCTGTACTGGATGTGCTGTGTTGTTGGATCAGGCTGCTTCAGACATTTGTTAGCTGAGTATATGCATGTTGTTTAGTTTATCCCCTTCTGCTTCATGCGATGCGTTGTAAATTTCAAAGTGCTGATTCGTGCATTTCAGTTTGATCTGACGCAAAGCGCTGCCGCCCCCTCACAGGCTCTGATTGTCCCCTCCTTTAATGCGACCTCATGTTGCTGCTTTCAGGTACTTTGCCAGTGAGCCGTTTGCAGACCTGCATCGTGTGGAGGGCCTCCGAGGCATCTTCATTGCCACGCTAATCAACGGCTCGGTCAGCGAGGACAACATGCGCTCCGTCATCACTTTCGACAAGGGGGGGACATGGGAGCTGCTGCAGGCGCCTGCTGCCGACAGCCTGGGAGGAACTGTGGACTGCCAGGTACGGCAGATTCTAAACCATCTGGTCGTCTCTGGCTGACCGTGATCAAGCTCTTAAATGTGAAGTTTTGTTTGGATCCCAAGAAGAAAATATACCCCAATATTACTCATTAAGACCGGTTGCTTCATTTAAAGCAGTTAAAAGCTGCAAAAACAAGAAGTGCATTCTGGGACGTGTGCTGAAAGCTGGGGACACCAGGAATTTTGGGCCCCATGACAATAAAAATCAAAATCATCCTGGTCCTAACCTTTCCCCCTATACGGCACCCTGGTTAAAAGTATCTTGTTTTGACATTGTTGCGGTTAGTATTCTGTGGTCTCATACAAAAGCTGCTTGTAAAACACGTCTAGCAATAGCTTGTAGCCAAGATGGGCCTAAAGATTACTTTCTGGTTAGTCTTCATGTTCACCATGTTCCATCTGAATTCCCTGTTTTTTTTCCTCCCCCAGCTCAGTAAAGGTTGTTCTCTCCACCTGGCCCAGCGCTGGAGCCAGCTGTTTAACATCCAGCTGAGGAGGATGCCCATTTTATCCAAGGACTCAGCACCAGGACTCATCATGGCCACAGGTGGGAAGGAAAGAAATAAACAGCAAAAATATCACAGACTGACACCAGCCGGCTAATCGGACCGTCTTATGTCTTTTTTGTAAACCTTTACTGTTATTGCCTCCTCCCTAAAAGCCAGCGTTATAGAGTGTACATGAGTTGTGGATCTGTGCAGCTCCCCCAGAGTTTCCAATGGCCCCATGGCTGCTTCTTTGACCAGTGCTGTCCTTGTAGACAGACTCATATATTTGCAGTTGTGCCATTTTCCCCCAAACCAAGAAAAAGAGGTTATGGATGATGATAGAAATAAGAAGTGTTGAACAGAGCTCTGTGAGATGTTCAACACTTGAGATTTAATTTTTTAAAGTAACACTGTAGCACTTTATGAACTCCAAGGACCCCAAAGCACTTGGTATTCAGTCATTCACCCATTCCCTCACCCATTCACACCCTGACAGTGGTGAGCTACATTGTAGCCACAGCTGCCATGGGGCAGACTGACAGAAGCTAGGCTGCCATACATTGGTGCCACCGGGCCCTCTGACCACCGCCAGCAGGCAAAGCAGGTGAAGTTTCTTGCTCAAAGGATACAACGTCTGAGATGGTCAGAGTGGGGGTTAGAACCAGCAACCCACCAGTCATAGGACGAGTTCTAGCACCACTGTTGCCCCACCAACAGAAGACATTGAGGTCAAGGGGTAGTTACCAGTTTTGGAAGGCACTGTATACAAAAACACTGGAAGTGTGAACTCTTTACTATATTGGCTCCTTTTGTATCCAGATCTGTTAACGCATATCAGAATCCTTGGGACCCAAAAGAATCTAATTCTTTCTGCCAGGTTTTAATCGGAGCTAAGCTGAAATCTTTGTGCGAATGGACAAGGAGATGCTGGGTGCCGTTGGTATTTCTCAGCAAATTCCTCTTTTTTTCTGCTGCCACCAGAACACAATTTGTTCAGTACAGGAAACGATAAAGCCAGACGTCTGCCTTCTGTCTCTCTCTGCAAAGGTCCACATCCTGTATGAGCCACATGGAAGAAGTGTGGTTGTCTCTGTGTTCAGAACCTGTTTTTTGTTCAGTCGGAACAGAAAGATGTCCTGTCAGCAACTTACTGCCGACAGCTGATAGAAATCAAATGATGTGCTCAGCTCTGTTGCTGTAACAGGCTGTGGCCTGAAGTTTGAATGCTCTTTGGCTCTTCCCAGCTGGTGCGGAGCTCTGATTTGTTGACGCTCTGCAGTTCTCCCCTGCTTCCCCTGCACCCAGCCAGGCTCTCTAATTAAATTTTTATTAGATAATGGGTATGGAAGGAGAGTGAGAGTTGAGTTGGGAGGGAACAGTGGGCTCTGCCAGCTTCTGTGTTATCGCTCTCAAACAGATGGGCCAATTACAGCTGCTCCACACTCATCTAGTTTATGTATTTATTTTGTAGTTTCTGAGATGGCTGACACATCAGACACCAGGATTTATGCTTTCTAAAAACAAAAATGGTTTTCGTAAAAAATTACTATGACCACTTTGAAGATGATCACATCTTGCAGATCTCACAAACTTTCTTTTGTCTAATCTTAAGGTGTATTCACACCTTTCACATTTGGTCCACTTTAAACGGACCAGAGTTTGTTTCCCCCCTTGGCCCAACCAATCAACCGGGGCAAGGCCCATTTTCTGAGGTGGTCTCGGTCCGCACCCAAATGGACACTGGTGCGGACCGAGACCGCACTAGCGTCTCTGTTGCGAATACGAAACGGCCTCGATCCAACCCAACTCTAGAAAACATAGAGCAGAATTAACTGTTAATTAAATCATACCTGTTGCTTAGCAACAGGATCCCTTTGGACTCCTTCGGCTTGTAATGCACATTCTTCGACGGCGATCCAAAATTATAAATAAAATGTCTGGAAACCTGCTTTGAATGAGCTGCTCTAGACACTCACAGTGATTTAGAAGCTCTAATAACAGCAAAAATATGCAAAACAGAGGTGCAGCCACGGGATTTCTATAATAGTTTTCCTCCGTTTCCGACTTTGTGCTACATCCCACCCTAGTAATTTCTTTTCAATGGGAACAACATTCATCACACGCGTGGCTCTGCTTCAAGTTACAGTTCACTTGCACAAAGTACAGTGTGAAAACTAACCGCACCAAACGGGAAAAAAGTCCGAACCAAATAAGGGGACCAAAGGACTTTCCTGGCGTGAATACACCCGTAAATATATAACTCTCTTTCTCTGTTAAGATTCAGGAACGAGCATCGTCTGGTAAAAAACGGCATGCAGAAGATGGTCCACATTTTTACAAGTATTTACCGAGTATTATTCAGTCGTTGCTGCAACATCATATTTTATTTTCTTAAAATCAGAGAGAGCTGGTGTCAAATTTCCACTTTTAGGCATGCAGATGTTTTTAATACAGTGGAAGGAAGGATATATGTATATTTTCTGCTATAGGGTAGCATATTCTACTCAGATTGTTATTTAGAACAGATCAGGTCTTCAACTCTGGTCCCAAGGGGCCACTGTCCTACTTGGGCTCCCACTGAATACCCTTAATAATTGCTTCTAGCTCCTGTCCCTTGACCTTTCATGGGGTCGACAGTAAAAAGTCTATGAGTGGAAGGAAAGGAGCTTCGGACTGCTCTGCTGAATTCGGACAACCTTTAACTCTGATGTCATTACGTGACGCACATGATGATGCAAGTCAAATCCTTGCCTACAGCCTTCTGAAAATGAACTACAAAGTGTGCGATCTCTTCTCGCCGGACATTTTCGTTGATTTCCGTGAAGTGGGCTGTGCTGATACGTCATGTCACACAAAGAATTGTGGGATACCTAAAGGGTTTTTAGCGTCGGTAAGGGACGTCACAGGGTTCCTAGGCAAAACTAGCCGCGGGAGGGAGCATACAGGCTTCTTTTCCTACCTCCTTCTTTTCCTTTTCCTACCTCCTTCCTACCTCCTTCCTAACTGACTGCTCTATTCAGACAGCACTTATCATGGCGAATCCATGTTTTAGATGCGTCTCTGCTCCAGCACACCTGGATCAAATGATTTGAGTTAACTCCCCAGCAGCTATCAAGGGATGCAGAGACCATTTTTATCACCGATTTATTTAAATCAGGATGTGGAGGCAGGAAAACGCCTAAAACATGCAGGACAGTGGGTCCTGAGGAACAGGATTGAAACCACTGATCTAGAACATTTAGTCTTACTCAAAATCTGCATCAGGGCTAAACAGCACCTCAATCCAGATCCAGGTCATGGTATTGAAAATTTGGGACTGAATCTCAGAATGAGACATATGAAAACATAGTGTTTTAAAGAATTTGGTCAGGCTGTTCTCTCAGTCTCAGTCTCCCCTGTCTGTTAAGTGACTGACTCAACCGAAGCTCAGCTCTCCTTCAAACCGACAGCCGTCTGATTGAGGTCAGAAAGCAGCAGAACTCTGTTCATTAATAACAATTAAGCAGCCAAGTTGCTGCTCAGCCTTCCTGTTATCTGCTCTGTCTTTCTCTCTCAGCCTGAATGACCTGCAGAATTGTCTCGAATGTTGTGGAAATTGCATTTTTTTTTGACCATCTCAGTTATATTGGAAGCAGCTAACCTCAACGCTTCTTCTTTTAGGAAGGGCTTCCACACCCCTGAGTGCTGTTGTCGTAGCCCTTAGGTTTGATGCATTTACTTTTCAGAGGAAGAAGACATTTGTGTTTCCAATTGGCAGGTTATCTGTTAGGGAAGACCAAGCTGGAAATCAGTCACCAGCCAATTTCTTTATGGATCTCATAAAAACAGTTTGTGTTCATGGTCAAAATGCCACGAGTCCAAACTGTTTTAATCATGGAACATGTAATGACTGTATAAGTAATCAGATTAAATCAGATTACTTATTAATCAGATTAAATATTAAAAAAATGTTTAAAATGATTGGATTAAATCTTAATAGGTTTTCATTAATTTTCTGCTTGTTAATTGTTGTTTTCATTGATTACTCGACTTTCCTTTTTAATCTGCTAAAAATGCAACATATGATTGTTCATCTGTCAAATTAAAGCCAGGAGTAAGCAAGAGCCTGAAACATTCAAGGGAAATCCCCATAGACTGCTTATGCCTGTGCGCATGTTTGCCGCTGTGTGAAATGCCTTTTTGTTCTCTGATTGCAGGATCTGTTGGCAGGAATTTGGCCAACAAGCCCAATGTGTACGTATCAAGCAGTGCTGGAGCCCGGTGGAAAGAGGTCAGTACAAAACGTGACACAGATGGCAGGAAAAACACAACTGAGTCACAGGCAGCTTGTCTGGAAAAGAAAAGCAACTCATTGCAACCATTCTACTGCCTGAAAAGGTCGATGAGCTGTGGGGTTATTTCTGTGGCGGGACTAATCTCAGCAGGGTTCTTTTGTCACACTGAAGTGTTTCAGAACATCAAATTTAAAATTGGTCAAAGACAATACAAGTAAACACAAAATACTGTTTTGTTATTTTCTTAGCGTTGTACAGGAATGTTGGTCAACTCATCTTTGCAGAATTGTTAGAATTCAGCCACATTGGAGGGTTTTCCAGCAGGAACGGCCTTTTCAAGGTCAGGCCACAGCATCTCAATAGGATTCAGGTCAGGACTTTGACTAGGCCACTCCAAAGTCTTCCTTTAGTTTTTCTTCAGCCGTTCAGAGGTGGACTTGCTGGTGTGCCATGGATCATTGTCCTGCTGCAGAACCCAACTTGGTTTCAGCTTGAGGTCCTGAACAGGTGACCGGACTTTCTCCTTCAGGATTTGTTGGTAGACGGCAGAATTCACGGGTCCATTTATAAGAGCAAGTCTTCCAGGTCCTGCAGCAGCAACACAGCCCCAGACCATCACACTATCACCACCATGTTTTACTGTTGCTATGATGTTCTTTTCTGAAATGCGGTGTTACTTTTGCACCAGGTGTAACGGGACACGCAAACTTTTATCTCGTTGGTTTACAAATATTTTCCCCAAACTAATGAAGATGAGTTTTGGAAAAAATGAGACGACCCTTTGGGTTCTTTTTGCTCAGCAGTGCTTTTCATCTTGGACCTCTACCATGCAGGTCATTTTTGCCCCGCCTCTTTCTGATGGCGGAGGCATGAACTCTGACCTTAACTGAGGCAAGTGAGGCCTGCAGTTCTTTGGATGTTCTGGGGTTTTGAATGACTGGCCACTCCTGGGAAGGTTCAGCACTGTTCCATCTTTTCACCATTTGTGGGTGACGTTGAGTCCTAAAGCTTTAAAAATGGCTTTGGAACCCTTTCCAGACTGACAGATCTCAGTTTCTTTCTTTCTCATTTGCTCTTAATTTCTCTGGATCTCAGCACAATGTCTAACTTTTGGTGCACTTCACTTTGTCAGGCAGGCCCTACTGAAGTGATTTGTTGACTGAGAAGAGGCGGGACCGTAATCAGGAGGGGAACTCAGCTGTGATAAACTGCAGGTTTTAAAGCAATCACTATTTCACACAGGGCCATGTAGGTTAGATTTTATTTCACTTAATAAAAACCTTCATTTAAAAAGTGCATTTTGTGTTTACTTGTGTTTACTTTGACTAATATTTAATTAGTTTGATGTTCTGAAACACTTGTGTTTCTGCATGTTTGTCACACTTAGGACATCAGGAAAGAGCAAACACTTTTCCCCACCACTGTAACTAAACCAGAACGCAGCAGCAGAGGATGAAAACAGTTCTTCACGATCAAACTGTTCATAGATCAATTTTAGTAGCAACGACCTTTCTGTCTGATTGTATTGCTCTGCCTCATCGCTGTGAAGGGATTTTTACTCCGATCTTCTTTATTATGCAGCCTCAATTTACTGTCAACATATGCAGCAGAGGTTTGCAGGCATCTGCTTTTACGTCAACACTTTAGTCGCTTTCTTGTTCAGCCATCCAGCTGTAGATTTCCCGATCCTGTCCTGTTTCGTTTTGGGCCAAACTCAGACAGGTGGCCTAACGTTTGGGTCTACATGGTCATCTCAGTGACTGCAAGAAGCCTGAGTGACGTGGCGGCAGAACCGGCCCGGATCATCAGCCTCTCTCCACTGTGCGTTACAGTTGCTGGAGTGTTTTTCCATAAGGGTTGTGACCACAAATCTCCACTTTGGTCTCATCTGTCCGGACCACCTCGTTCCAGTGGTTTTGTGATTTGCTAGGTTTGTCTTTAAAAACTAACCAGTACTGCCACATGTAGCTTTCTCCTGTCAGCTCTTACAAAACAAGCAATTCTGATTCTTTTTTCCTCTCGTTTGTGCTGTAATCAAGTGTCACATTTACCACCTGCTGAGTCTGTTAAGGCAGTTCTTGCTTTTGTTTCTGGTCCTCGGGTCAACCCGGCTTCTGTAAAGGTCGGCTGCTGCCGTTGACCTCAGTGGTTTTATATTAACCCAACTGCAACAATGGTACCAGCCAGATGCCTAAGCTTGTTATTTTACAGACATACTTAAAGGTAATCATTATCAAATGAATGCATTTAATTAGCAGCACTTCACTCCTACTCACCCTCTTAATTGCCATGGAAACAGACTGGGCTTAGCTTTGCACACACTGCATCTGCCTTTTGTCCTTGTTATTTTTTTCCCTTTAATAATCGGTGCCTACCATAGCATTGACAGCAAAGCAGTGCATCAGGATGTTGACTGTTACTTCTGGTCACGTTTTGAGTTACCATGGTGAAATTTCTTTTTTCGTTTTTCCTGTCTCGGCATTTCAGGCATAACATTTGAAAAAGCTGGTTGCCCACATGTGCCAGGGCAGATTTGCTCTGCATAAAGGATATTTCAAGATGGCCTCCTAATGACCTGATTGATTTGATCAAATTAAGACTGCACCTCCCATCAAAGTAGATAGGGCCACATCAGTAGAGTAGGGAGTTGGATTTGTACGACCTTCAGCCATTTGCACTATGTGAGGAGTGTGTGTGAAGAGCAGGCATGCGTGTGTCACCTGGAAGTAAGCAAAGGTTTTAGAATGGTGAGATGGTAGAAACCTTGTAACAGAGTCTGCGCTTTAGGGCAGCAGAGGGCAAAGCTACAGAATCCCTAGGCACAGGGACATCAGCCACCCCTACAAGATATATCGCCGACACATTGGTAGGTCCCCAGCAAGCACAGGAGCAGCAGTCCCCGAGGCCAACAGGGCATAAGGAGAGACACAGGGCTTCACAGCCACATCCCCCAGTGCAGTCCAAGTCCGGAAGCTGTTCACCCCAGTGTGTCTTGGTAGCCAGAACTCAGAGAGTACAAGGGAAGGAGGGCGCATTTCACCCCCACAACACCAGTACCTGCCAAACCTGCACGGAGCCACGCTACGTGCCCTGCTCCCATCTCCTGAAAATCTTGTTTATGTTGGACAAAGCTTTCCAAAAATGAGCTGTTTCTGAGCTTGATGTTCAGTTGCTTAAAGTGGAACAAATTTCCCTCAGCGCTCCACTTTCTTCTTTATCCATGAGAGGAACTCATTAAGACATCATGATGTTTAACAGTACTACACAGCAAGTGGCATGTCTTCAGAAAATCTCTAGTGGGTGAAATGATGTTTTCCTTTTTTTCTGAGCTTGTTTTTACCTTGTTTTAGGGCCTGGGAACATAAAAAGCAACAATGATACTGAGCATGAACATCTGAATTTCAGAGTAGAAGCCAGCATATCTCTGCTTGTCCAGATGTTCATATTTACACACGACTCACTCTTCGTTCTCTTCAGGCTCTGGCGGGCCCTCATTTCTATACATGGGGGGACCATGGTGGTATCCTGATGGCCATTACACAAGGAGGCTCCACCAAACACCTTAAGTAAGTCTGACTGACACGTTAAGAATCTTTATTTGGGAAAGGATGCAGATAAAGACTTAAGATAAAGCTCAGAAGCATTAAAGCAGCACAGTGTTAGCTTAATTTGAGATATATCAAATATTTTTTCAGGACAATATACAGTACTTGGCATGCATCGATACTCTGATGCTGTCCTTCTTGCCAGTGGCCGTCATGGGCACTAAACCTGGAAGTTACAGGTCTAGTGCCCCTAGTGGCTAAAGGTTACATGGCACTGCTTTAAAGGTTGAGGAGTTTGCTTTTTAGAGGAAGGTTTTATGAAACCAATTAAGGAAACCCTCAGAGTGAGGCACAGCAACAGCTCCATGCCTCCGGATGGGCTCTTTAGATAGCAGCAGGAGCAGCTTGTAGAAGTATTTTAATAAAACAGAACCCTTGTAGGCCGCCCACGTTTGTGAACAGGAGACATTAATAACATCTTCTTACATTACCCTTCCTCACAGAGCAAAGCTTGGTTGTTGAACACATCCTCAGCACAGAGAATCTGATCAAATGTAATGCATTGTCGGCAGGTTTAGCACCAACGAAGGCGAGACGTGGACCGAGTTTAAGTTCTCAGACAAGGAGGTGTACGTGTACCAGCTTCTGACGGAGCCTGGGGAGAAGAGCACCATCTTCACCATCTTTGGCTCGTACGCTGAGCAGAGGCACAGCTGGCTCATTCTGCAGGTCAACACGTCCGATGTTCTAGGTAGGTGGCAGAGCTCCTCCACAGACACGCTTCTGCTCTGTTCCATTGGGCAAAACGGGAGGTTTCACAGCAAGCCTGACCTCACCGTTTTGAATGCTATTGATTTTATTTCCTGCCATTTAATGTTTACTTCTATGTATAATGGGGCAACAAAAATGAATTTGCCTTGGTTTAAAAAAAATTAAAAAGAGTTGTGATGATGGCACTGTGGGTTATTACTGGAAAACATCTGGGAAAGATGGACAAAAACAGAAGAAAGTGTTTATTTCTGAGTAATCAGCTTTTAGCAGCAATAGGCATGAATTGGGTAGAGCTCTTAAGTGAAGGAAAAGGAGAGCCAAGGTGAGCTTTAGATCATCATTCGGTAACTGCTCCTCTCTTGGTCTTATTCGGGTCTCTGCAGGTGTTCCGTGTTCTGAGGCCGACTACAAGCGCTGGTCTCCTTCAGACGAGCACGGCAACGAGTGTCTGTTGGGCAGAGAGGTCACCTTCAAGAGAAGAGCTCCTCACGCTACGTGCTTCAACGGGGAGGACTTTGACAGACCCGTCACCGTCTCCAACTGTTCCTGCACCCGCCAGGACTACGAATGGTGAGAGAAGCAAAATACGGTCCTGTTCATACGGACTCTGCCGGTCTGGATAATTAAACGGTGTCCAAACTGCTTTAGCGACATTACAAAAATAAGGCTTACATAAACATTCATATTCGTATGTATGCTATTAATAAGCTCCAGCCACTGACAGGAGAGCAGAAATGAATCTCAGCCTGTTTTTATCTCCACCCTCCTCCTCCTTTCAGTGACTACGGCTTTAAGCTCAGCGAGGACTTGTCTCTTCAGGTGTGCGTGCCTGACCCTGAGTTCCTGGGAGACCTGTACGCTCCTCCGGTTCCCTGTCCCATCGGTACCACCTACCGTCGCAGCAAAGGGTACACTGTTCTTCTCCGACTTCACAATCCAGAAAAGTCTGGGCGTTTTCATTTGTAGAAATAATTTGCTCGACAGATGAGTGGTCACATGGTCACTGCGGTAAAACATGAAGGATCAAATCTTTTCCCGGACGCCTGCTAAACAGCAATTTGTTGTTTCTTCTCAGAGCTATCCATGTATTGACTCATTGCCTTTGGTTCATTGGTTTATTTCTGCCTCCTCTTACTGGGAGGACCATGGGAAAGGCGGTTGAGATGTTGTGTTGCTGTTGCAGCTACAGGAAGGTACCTGGCGACAGCTGCAGTGGAGGAGACGTGGAGGCCAGACTGGATGGAGAGATGCTGCCCTGTCCTGTTGGAGGTCAGCGCGTTTTTAAACAAACCGTTTGAAGTCATTCTGTTGTGGCAGCCTTTATGTCGAGCCTTATTTGAATGACGCCGTGTCTGCTGTGTTCTCACAGAGAGTAATGAGTTCATCCTGTATGCTGTGAGGAACTCCATTCACCGCTACGACCTGGCTACAGGCACCGACCAGGCTCTGCCCCTGGCCGGCCTCAGGGAAGCTGTGGCCCTGGACTTTGACTATGACAGAAACTGCCTGTACTGGGCTGACATCTCGCTGGACACCATCCAGGTCTGAGCGGGATTTTTTTTTTGAATGCATTGCTCATTCAAGTTTCGCCGTATAAGTGAATTCATCACCTCAGCTCTTCTTCTGTACTTATTCAGTGTTTGAACTGACGGGGTTACTATGCTGTGCTTCTCTTTCAGCGTCTTTGTCTGAACGGCAGTACAGGTCAGGAGGTCATCGTGAGGAAAGATCTGCAGAATGTGGAGGCTCTGACCTTTGACCCCATCAGCAGGCTGCTGTACTGGGTAGATGCGGGAGCCCAGAAGATTGAGGTATCAAAGACAAACATTCAGGCACAATTGCAGATGTGGGATTAGCACATTTAGATCCAGTTACTTTGTGCGAGTAACGTCAGAGGTAGAATATCATTACCCTTTAACAAAAGACATATTTCAACACGAGTGTCTTAAGATTTTTTATTTATTTTGAGAGAGCGGCAGAACGATCCGCTGGCAATACTTGCCTCAAAGAGAAAGATCTTTGTATGGAAATGACTTCACAGGGAAGGAAAGCGCTGCGAGGAGCGTGGCAGCCATAAAGCTCAAGGATTCGGGGCTGAAAAATTGTGCTCTGCAGTGAAAGTTTCAGGAGGTTCTGTGATGTTCAGCAAGCTGAGCTGCAGAATCACGTTGCAGTTTGCACAACATTAGCAGCAGGTGGGTATGGGTGCTTGCACACACGCAGCGAGCTGAAGACTTTTTGACGGTAAAAGTTAGCAAAGAACCCATTTCCATCCCAGAAAAACATTAGAGACAAACCGGAATCCTGTGGGAAGTTTAAGGATGGACTGCTGTAGACTGGAGCAGAGCCGCGTTTTCTGATGAGTTCCCTCCTGATTGTTTTTCGACATCTGGAAAACCTTTTGTCTGGAGAAAAAACCCATAAGCCCTGTGTTGTGGCAAAAGTTGTGCATCCTGATCCAATCCATATGTGGGGTTGCTTCTCATCTGAGGGTTGCACGCTTCCTCACAATCCTGCTCAACAGCACTGGCACAGATAAAGACTGGGGTCAAAGTTTCCTCTTCTGGTTTGTTAGCAACTTTTCTAACAAACCAGGGCCAATTTGGTGCTGATCTGTGGGTTTTCCAGCATGACGCAACATCATGTCAAAGGCCTGAAAGGAGGCATCTCAAAGATCTGAACGCTAACATTTTGGACCCGGGTCAGGCTACTCAAGATCTCACCCCATTGAGAACCTGTGATGTCTTCTCAAAAAGCAGGTGGTGAAACAGAATATAGTCACGTACAGACTCTACATAATTGAATGTATTTGCTAATAAAGCCACCCAAACAAACACAGTCCTGCCATAAAACATGAAAACATATGGGGAAAAAATAACTAAGACTGGAAAGGTTTAGGCCACAAAGCACAAAACCTGAAGGTGGTAAATGTTGGCCTTTCTGTTCCAGGGCTCCTTCTGCCGAGTTTTGAAGTTATTTGTAACTTCAGATCATTTACTGAATATATTCTCAATAACACTATCCCTCCCAAAACAGAGACTTCCAGTCAAAAGGTCCATTAAAAAAAGTTCCTCCTTGTTTTTTAAGGTTTCAAATCCTGACGGGGACCTGCGTCACACTTTGCTCAACTCCACCGTCCTGGAACATCCGCGAGCTCTGGTTCTGTTGCCTGCAGAAAGGTAAGATGTTTGTAATTATTCTGTTTACTCCAGCGGAGGAGTGGAGTAGTGCTGAGGGAGGTCAATATAGTTTCTGGTAACCCATAAGTAGGTAAACACTTTAGCTCCCCTTTCTCAGTGTTTTAATCAGTCACCAGAACTGAAGGAACTACTGATGGCTTAGGTCCAATGGCAAGAAGGGATCATATAGATATCATTTCTGATTTTCTCACCCTCACTTTTGAGTACAAAAATATCAGAAACCCTACAAAACAAATTCAGTGTTTGTCTGGAAAGAGAACTGGTTCCACCGTGGCGAGGATTGTTCTGCTTTTTACTCTTTAAATGCTTACAAACCAAAAATCGCAGATTTTTTCTAAAAAGAAAATTATAATTTTTTTTAGCCAAACTTGCTTCTTTGTTTTTTGTGTCGCCAAAAGTGTGTGAGATATGTGTAAAAACGTTACCAGTTGCTGGCTACTGACGTCATCCGCTCTTTGATGAAATATTTGATTGTGTTATAAGTATGGCTGGGTATCATCTAGGATGAGTCGATTCGATACGATTCTCGATTCATAGCTCAGCTTGATTTAATTTGACCCCAATATCGATATTCATTACTTTCAAATTAATGCTCAAATTCATTCAAGCAACAAAACCAGCCAAATATTGTATATGTATATTGTATATGTTCAAGTTATTGAGCACTGATATATTAACAGGAAAATAAAGTGCGTTTGGTTCAATGCATTTAACATATCACAGAAACCAAAGATTTGCCTAAACGTCTGATTTTAGGGACGAAGGCGCTTCTAAAATCCTGTTGGCCATTCCGCAAATTCATCTCACTTGCACTTCCTCGCTGTGAACAGGAATGGCACGCTGTAATAACGCCCCCTAGGGGTTAGGAGGTATATTTATATTGAAAGCTAGAATATCGATATTAAATCGTTTTTAAAAACATCGATTTTTAGCAACAACCCTAGTTATAAGTATATGTTCATAGTCAGCTCATAGTTGCAGCAAAGCTCTGTGTACTGGTGAGAATACCAGTGACATCATGACTGGACCTTTTTGAATCTCCATCAGTATGATGTTCTGGACCGACTGGGGAGACCGAGCAGCTGGTGTTTACCGGGGCTACATGGACGGAACCAATGTGTCCTGCATCGTGTCAGAAAGTGTCCGCTGGCCCAATGGGATCACTGCCGACGACCAGTGGCTGTACTGGACCGAAGCCTTCAGCGACCGCATCGAGAGGGCGGACTTCACGGGGGGGCAGAGGAGTGTTCTGATGGAGGGGCTGCCCCATCCATACGCCATCGCTGTCTTCAAGGTAGGATGTGCTTTCCAGAAGGGTTCACAGTTCAGGCACATGGTGCCTGGTTTGTCTAAAACAGAATTGCTGTAGGCTATACATTTAAACCATGTCCCTTGCTTTTATTTAACACGCACGCACTTCACATTTTTATATTTTTCAAAACTTTAACCTGTGTTGACAGAATTACTTCACTACAATGGAAATATAGAGACAAGCCTGAATAGACTCACAGCTATTAATATTGAAAATGTGCCAGTTTCAAACAGGAAGGGCTTTTATTTTGAAGAACTGTCTGTCTCTGTATTGACTTGTAGTGACTCTTTGGTCCACCAGCATAGTGACATTTTCTTGCATCTTTAAACAGGAATACAGCAAAACTATATACAGGAATACAGCGAAACAATGAGGGTAGATATGGAGTTCTACATACATACTCACCAAAGCTCACTTCAGAATCCAATATGGCTGCCTAGAATAAAACATTTAGGTATAGTTGCTATAAAAAATATAAATTGGCACTTTGGACAAATTGTGTCTCATCAAATCTTTCACACACACACACACACACAATAGTAATCCATCTAGTTCAGGGAAAACGTTACTGTATTTCAATGTGCAAGTAGTTGGCAAATACATTGCTATTAGCCTGAATTGCTAATAGCTGATAGCCTGGTCCCTGAGCATATCGGCTCTTAAATCCAACTGGGTTTCCTACTTGGAACTGGCTAAAAGCTAGGTTGGGTTGGGTATCATTCCTCAGGTCACAGTTTTAACTTCAGAGAGAAATGGGTCGCAGTATGAATAGGAAACAGAACTTTGATGAAGCAAAGGTGAATGGACTTAAACAACTCCTCGTTTTGGCTGCTGCAGCTTCTGATCCTTCTAAAAAATAAACTCATTCAAATTTACCCTGTAAATAATCCATACAAACAGTTCTAAGGAGGATCACTAACAGTAGCCCTAGTACCACCAGAGGTACCCACACCACAGTGTCAGAACCGCAGATTTACTCATGTTCATGAGGCCTGAGTCCCTCTCTAGAAGTACAAGTTGAGTCAGGGGACAAGTTTAAGTGATCTTAAGTCTTTGCTTTCAAACCATTCAGTCACTTATTTTCTTTAAAGGCTGATCTTTTTAGCATTTGCATTGAATGATGATTTCAGAATGACCTGTACTGGGACGACTGGTCAAGAATGGGAATCTTCAAAGCTCCGAAGGCTGGATCTCAGAACAACGAGCTGATTGTTGGCAGACTAACTGGAGTCATGGACCTCAAGATCTTCTATAAGGGGAAGAACAGGGGTGAGGAGCTTTCATCACCATTATCATTGAGTTGAGCAGTGTTCAGGTTATCTTCCAGGATTCGTTCTGATCTCATTTGGTTGTTGCCTGTTCTCGATCAGGGCACAACGCCTGCGCTGACCAGCCCTGCAGCCTGCTCTGTCTGCCACAGCCCAGCCACAGACATACCTGCGTCTGTCCAGATGGTGCTCCAACTGTGACCATGCCCAACGGAGAGCTGCAGTGCCAGTGTCCTCCTGGTTACCAGCTCCAAAACAACACCTGCATCAAAATCGGTGAGATTAATCAAACAACTACACACTGGCCTGCGAAATAACTTGAACTAGTCTCGTCTGTCCTGGAGCAGAGGAAGGCATTCTCAGAGAGAACTTAGCAGTTTGCATTTCATCCTTCCTTTCCTCCCCCATCAGAGCACAGCTGCTTGCCCAATCAGTACCGCTGCTCCAATGGCCGCTGCATCAGCAGTATCTGGAAGTGTGACAGCGACAACGACTGCGGGGACATGAGCGATGAACAGGAGTGTCGTGAGTATCCACCCGCTAACCCTTTCCCACAGTCAAAAGGAAAAAGCAGCCAGACTTGGTAAGCATTTCAGTTTTTGTCTGCGCTCATGTCCGTTTGCAGCCACTACGACTTGTGATCCGTCCAACCAGTTCCGCTGCGTGGCCTCGGGCTCGTGCATCCCACTGGCCTTTAAATGTGACCACGAAGACGACTGTGGCGACAACAGCGACGAAGAGCACTGTGGTGAGATCTGCAGCTCGTGCTTCGAGCATCTGTGTTGTGGAGGTGTTAACAGACCGTTTGCGTCCGATTTCCCAACTGCCTTGTCAGCACGGGCAACTAAGGGCTGGTTGGGCAACAGTCATTCCAGCATATGAGAAAATCCATCATGACAAGGATGATAAAACAGTTTTACAGTCAATATCACAACTTGGCCGCTTTGAAATCAAGCCACAGTGCAGCAGGTATGGTTCTGCTGGCCGTCTCCCACAGAAATAACCATTAGATATTTGTTTTTCAGTTTTGGTTTCAAAATTGTATTTTGAGACATATTTAAAAAGATACAGGAAAAAATGCTTAATTGTATTTATATGTAAAAAGTCATGACTTTTGGGCTATCATTCTTGGGATATTTCCCTCTATTTAAGAAAGTGCTTTTTTTTAGTGCTCAGAGATGTGTTCTCTTATTTTCTGATGCAGTTTGAAAGTTAGACCATTAAATGGTTCTTGCCATAAAGTTTTCTTTGGAAGCCTGATCTGGAGACCTTGCACTTATGCTTTCTGTGGAGACACTTAAAGTATTACCTTACTTTCTTTGACATGGTTTGTAAAACAGTAAGATTTCCTGCAACAGCGTATCAGCAGCTTCCGGTGTGTGCGTGTCATGTGACCTGCTGTAAAAGCTGTCCTCAGACAGCTGTCAGTGTGGTGACAGAGAGCAGCTGAACATTCATAACGTTTTATCAGCTAGGCCCTAGATTGACAGAGCAGGTCCACTTTTACTGTGCCTTTTGGTCGCAAAAGGAGAACTGGAGCTGAGCCAAAATATGATGCAAACAGAATTATCAACAAGTCCTATCAAAGCAGAGTAAACGCATAACATTAGTGTAGCTAACTCGCGTACAGTCTGTACCCACCATCCACTTAATTAGGTATGAATGTTGAATTTCTTAGTGCAAATATCAAAACAGCCAAACATGGTGGCAACTGCTTGTATTTAGGTACTGAGATGTAGTTAAATGGGAACATTACGATAAACTATATGTTACTATGGTGTATAACTGCAGACTTTTTTGAAGAATTGGACAGGGACTCAGATTTGGGACAAATAAAAATAAGTTTTATATGAATCGGATTAATAATGGCGACAAACAGCCCTGATCAAGACATCCCTATAAAACAATAATATTTGTAACATTTTATTTAGCATTTTTTCACAAAACTTTGAAAATTCTTCACAGTTATCAGTATTATTAAACTATAATCATTATGGTCTATTTTTCATGGGCCAAATTTAAACAGATTGCAAAGTAAACCAGCATTGTTCTACTAGCAGGACTGACCCTTGGCCCTCCTTCAGGAAACTGCTCAAAGTGGGTTTTCAGTGCTGAGAGATGCTCCCTTTGTTCTGTTTCACTCTGCATTTGAAACAACATGAAACGCATATCTTTAGATTGTTTTCTTTTACTACAGAAAGTGGTCTGAATGTGTTTAATAAGGGTAGACATTTAGCTGGAAACAAAACTTTGTATATAAATGGGTGTGTGTGGGGGAGACTTATCTGCACTGGCTAAAATATAAATGAATTTAGTTTGTGTAGACACTATCTAGTACAATGAAGAAACTGGTTCCTCATTCATGCGCTAATTCCAGTTTTAATCAACTCCTCAGAGTCCCACCAGTGTGGCCCTGGAGAGTTCACATGTGCACGAGGGGTGTGCATCCGTGAGGCGTGGCGCTGTGATGGGGACAACGACTGCAGAGACTGGTCAGATGAAGCCAACTGCACAGGTTGGTTCACGATAGCAAACCACCGTGGCACTACACAGGAACTACTGTACGAGTGATTCTAAGGCTTTTAGATCTAAGGATGTTTAGAGCGTATCTAAATTCCCTTCAGTTTTTTTCTGGATGTTAACACACGCTCCAGTCTGTGTCACTAACACGAAGAGCATGCTGCAGTTGCTGGCTGAGGTTTGGGAAGAACTTATTTAACCAGCTTCTTCCTGCATATGGTTCTTTCTTGTTTGTCCTCAGTGGGCCACCATACGTGTGAACCAAGCAGCTTCCAGTGTCACACGGGTCACTGTATACCGCTGCGCTGGAAGTGTGACGGAGACGACGACTGTCAGGACAACTCTGATGAAGACCCTCAGTATTGTGGTGAGTTGAAGCTGCTCCCTGGTGAAGGCGATAGAAACTGTTCATTGTGTCTCTTCAGTGTAAAGAAGGCGTGAAAACCAAACCGTGGCAGAGATGGCAAGGAATCCTGTTTGTATTCTGTTTGTCAGATATGAGTGCAGGGTTGGGTTTGTTCAGCTGGGTTTCTGTCACTGTTGGACGTGCGGCATACGAACAAACAGAAACAGGCACGCTGATTGGAAATTTCATTCACTAGGTTTTACACCGTGGAAAGAATATTTGAAAGTTGAAATTTCCGTGTTTCAGTTGTTCAAACAATGTTATCTGGTGTAAACCATGTGGAGCCAATAAAGGCTGCTTTTACTGTCCTGGTTGTGTGTTACTTTGGTCTTGTGCATATTTACGCTTGGAGGAAGAAGCATTGCTGAGAGCTAACGTTCTGTGAGCTGTGTAAATGGTACCCAGGGCCAATCACAGCTTAGAACAAGATTTTAACTAAAGGAGGAATAAGAAGCTGTTACTCTGTCTCTAGTCGGCATGGGACAATAGGAAGTAAAAATAAATTATGTTGTCAACACCTTTTGGTGATTATTTTAACTTTGATAGAATTAAGCAACAAAAGGGGTTTTTATCTAAATGTACTCATGATTCAGAATATTATCTCCCTTTGCAGCGCTGCTCTTTGTAGCATAAGCCGAGTCTAAGAAGCTGGTATTAGCTGGTTAAGTGGTCTGGCTATCTGCCCGGAGGAGTCCTACAGTCAGCTGCTTGACAGCAATGCCTTTCAGCTTCCCAACCGGAGTTTTAAAATGATCTCTGCTAGGGCTTCTGTCTTGACATTTCCGTCCTATTTAAACATGAAGCTTTGCATGTTCTTAAAACTTATTATACAGAACTGTGCATGAAACTGTGCAATGAAACATTCTTGATGGTTAAGAGTGTGCAAAAAATATGTATTCACAGTAGTGATGTTGTAATGTGTACAGACTCAGTCTTCTCAGCAGGCAATAGCCCTCACAACTTTTGCAAAGAAGCTGTTTTTCATTCTGTTTGTTTTGGACTTGATGTTCCTAAAACGATTGCCTGGTGGAAGAGGGGCAAACAGTGCATTTTCCGGGTGGGTGGGATCTGTGGCACATGGTCTGGCCTTGTGGAGCGTAGTCCAGATCTTGGAGACGGCATCCCATAATTCTCTGTGCTGTCCTCACCACCCGTGCTAAGTCCTGCTTCTCCTTCATTGTGCAGCTCCCATACCACAGAGTTATGCTAAGACATAAAACACTTTGTATTGTAGCTATGTAAAAGTGTTTTAGCAGCTTAGTGGAAAGTCCAGTCTGTTTTCAGTTTTATGACAATGAATAGCCGTTGTGGGGCCCTCTTCACCAGGTGGGAGGTGACCAGCAGAACGGTCATGGGGGAAGAGGGTGAAGAGAGCAGGGCTGAGGACACAGCCCTGTGGCATACCAGTGTTGAGGATCAGTGGAGCAGATGTGCGTTTCCCTATCCTCACCACCTGGGGTCTGTTGGTGAGGAAGTCACTGATCCAGGAGCAGAGAGGTGTGGAGAATCCCAGTTTGTGACGCTTCAGAGCCAGCATGTCTGGGAGCACGGTGTTGAATGCCAAACTGAAGTCCATGAATAGCATCCCAACATAAGTGTTTGGATGCTTCAAATGAGTCAGAGCTCAGTGCAGTGCTAAGGAGACAGCGTCCTCTGTGGAGCGATTCTCCCTGTAGGCAAACTGCAGGCTGTCCAGGCCAGCAGGGATGGCGTCCTTGATGTACTTTAGGAAGATCCTCTGGAAGCACTTCATGATGACGGGGGCCAGAGCAACAGGACGGTAGACATTGAAGCAGGTGACGTTTTTTTTCTTGGGGACGGGTACAATAATGGAGGACTTCAGATGAGAGTATATCGAGATGGTCTATCTTACGTTATAATTATTAGGTATCAAAATGGCCCCGGAGCCAAGTTGGACGGGCCTCGCCGACCGACTTCAGCCTTCATGGTCCTCCTAACGGTATTTCTAGGGAGACTCCAGCCAAAACAACATTGTTTTGCCGATCTTCTCCACCTTAGGAAAGACTCAGAGAGGACTGGTAGGAGGTAAACAGCGAGTGCAACTGTGAGCCCCTCCTGCATTGAAAGCGCTGACAGTCAGAGAGACGAGACCGACTCGTCTGTTTCCCATTGAAAATGTGTCACGCATGAGCAAAGCTTTCACTAGATTACAAAGCGGGATGTATATATATTATGAACATAATATTTAACAGGTAATACTATTCTTTTTTTTCCTCTGAAACTGTTGCACTTAAATAGATCCCTCCCTGGAACTGATTCACACACAGCCTCTCTCATTATTCAGCTCATCCACTGTGGGTGCCTCTGCTATCTTTTGGTTAAAATTGATAATATAAAAAATATCTAAATGTAGTTTGGATTCAGGTAAAATAT
This sequence comes from Fundulus diaphanus, assembly GCA_037039145.1. Classification (NCBI taxonomy): domain Eukaryota; kingdom Metazoa; phylum Chordata; class Actinopteri; order Cyprinodontiformes; family Fundulidae; genus Fundulus; species Fundulus diaphanus. The sequence goes on along the minus strand of CM073124.1, from coordinate 48,976,618 downwards.
TAAATACTTGAAATCATTTTAAAGAGTTCATTTTTTGTTTTGAGCATATTTAGAGTGCTTGTAATCAATTTCTGTTTGGTCAATGTTGATATTCCTCACCCCTACAACATACTTTTTATTCAAGATAGTGTTTTAGCCTTTTGTTTATATAGTTATTTATTGAAGTTATTTATATAATATTACTCTATTTCTATAAAAAGAATTTAGTTTGTACTTTTCTTTTGTTTTCTTTTGTTCCAGATGTTTAAAAATTAACCAGTCAGTGATCATTGTTTGTTTTTTTACCCTTTTGTTTGATAAACAAAATAAGCATCGGTAATGATACTGATAAACTACTGGACCAATAAGGAGTATCTTTAAGAGTAGTAGTATTGATAAATTCTTAACGATACCCATCCCTAATATTTATACTTTTATATGTTCCAATAGGTTATTTTTCAGCTGTTTTGCATATTTATCTACAGCTGTTTATAAAAATACTGTCAAACATTTGGGATAAAGCTTTGATTCAGAGAAGCCTTTTTATAAACTTTATGAAAAGAAAAACATGTCGCATATTGGGATTCAGCCTAAAAATGTCGAGATATTATTTTTAGTCCATATCGCCCAGCCCTACATCAGCTAACGGCTCAATCGGCTAATAAATAGTGAAGCATGCCTGTGCAAATTCGCAGTTATCCGGGTCATCGAAACAGCAAACAGGCTTAAATCGGAGGCAACCGAACTGTCGCTCAGTATTTTTCTGAAAACGTTTCTACACCTATCCAGGAGTCTTTGTCAAATCTGGTGGCTCACACTTGAGCAACCTGTAGTTGGTGCTCTGCTGTTTTTAAGGACATGGAGGCCCATCCTCCTAGGTGGATTCTCAGTCAGATGCAAATCAATGACCCACCCGTCCCTGTCCTGAGCCGCTAGAAGCTATTGCTCAGTGTGAGTGGAGTACTTGGTCACCTGAATTATGACAAAATTCCTCAAATTTTAATCACACAAAGCTTCAATCCTTTATCCCTCGTTCACTCTGTGTGCCTCTGATAACTATTGTTTTGGTAAAAAATAGTTTATGTGCTGTGGATTCAGGCAATTACAATTCATAAATGATCTAATAAGGCTCATTTCTAGATCCAAACAAGTTTATATATTGATAAATATGTTAAACGATAGAGGTTGTATTAATAAACCAATATTTATTACTACATAAACACACAAAAGCACAGAAAATAGGTATCGTTAAGTACCAGTATCGAGTCCCAGGTACCGGGTATTGGTACCGTATCGGTTCAAATGTGAAAGGAAGCCATCTGTAGTCACATGTCTCAGGTTAGGAATGGCCATAAAAGCACCTGGGGAAGGGAGGGTCTGGCTGCACGGTGGAATGTAAGCTCTGCTCCTTTGCTTCATGTTAGTTTATCATGTTTACCACAGATGGATTCTTTCACTCCTGTTTCATAACACCTGTCCTCCCTGTACCTGTCTCCAAAAGTGCCTCTTCTTCTGGAAAACTGATCAATACATTTTAATGTTGTTTTGTCTTTAGAGGGAACCCAGTGTAAAGGTTTCCTGTGCTCCAATGACACCTGCCTTCCAGCTAAAGCTCACTGCGACGGCATCCGCGACTGTCCCGATGGTGCCGATGAGCACAACTGTGGTGAGTTCTCCCGTCTGTAACTTAGTCTACTGAACGGCTGAAAAATAATGTGAGTGCGGGGTACTCCTGCCAATCTGGTTTAGGTTAAAGTTAACTGTTAAGAAATAAATGGGAGGCAGTCTGCTGTTTTCAGGAAGGACTTTGTTTAGATCAGAAAATGTGAGAATGTAAAGGTCAATGTTAGTGTAGATAAATAAATCAGAAATAAAAAAACAAAGATCTCAGTGAAATGGAAATAAAGTCATATCCCACTTCCTGCATGCCCCCCCCCCCCCCCCCCCCACACACACACACACACACACCCCAGTCAGTCAAAGTAAGGGATTTAGTTTAGTGCTCTGTGTTTCTCCCTCAGACCCCCTGTGTACTCGCTACATGGAGTTTGTCTGCAAGAACCGAGCCCAGTGCCTGTTTCAGTCTCTGGTCTGTGACGGCATCAAACACTGTGAGGACGGCTCTGATGAGGACGCTGAGTACGCTGGATGTGGTGAGCAACAGACGCTAAGTGTGTTGTTTCCCCTTTTTTCTCTGTTGCTTTCATCCAACAAAAATCGAAGCATTTCAGTCAGCTTGAGGTGGAAATTTTTGCTGGCACATTATAACATCTCAACTTTTTTTTTGTGGAATTTTGTTGCGTATGTTTGGCATTAACCACCTATTAAATGAATCAATTTTGTCTCCAACTGACTAATACCAGCGGCCTAATTTGTGAACTCCATGTTAAACAACGTGCATCGTTTGTGAACGTTCACTCTGCCAACAAGCTGATCTCTGACTGATACCAGCAGTGCTGCACAACGGAGTTAAACGCTGCATTTACAGAAGGATTTAAATGTCTCACAACATTAGAACCCTGTTATTTTTTTTTTCAGACTGAATCAAGAATGAATGTTCTCTATTCTGTTGGAAATATTGGCACACTGACCTACTAAAGCTCTTTGATAGCTGATATCAAATTAAACAATGGGAAGACAAGAGTCAGGAAGCTGCTTTTACAAAAGACAAAAAACTAGCTATGGAGTTTAAAACAAGCCCTTTACAACTTGTGCTAACCCCTCATCCCTTGGGAACAGATTTCCTTTGGGTCAGAACCCAGATGGCACCACTTCATTTACAACACAACGAGCTGCAAGCTCTAGTTCAGCTGAGCACTGCAACACCTTTGGTAATGAGATCAGAACTGGGCCACACACCTCTGGATTTGCCTTAATTAACCTTGTTCCCAGACACTAACCTTTCTGAGCTCAGAGGCACCTGGGATGGACCACCACCCAGTAGGAACATTCACTGTGGTCAGATTAATTAGATATTTTAAGAAGAAAAATGGCCATCACTTTGGACAAAGACTAAATCTAGTGTCCAGATTGTCCTCAGCATAAAGTCTAAAAGCCAGGCCCTGTGTTGGGATGTGGTTGTAGAAGTACACAGCTCTCCTGCCACTTCTTTGGCAGCAGTTAAATTACAGAACTGCACATCATTCATGTTTTTGTTGTTTTTACCAAGACAATGGAAAACAACATTCTAGGCAGAAGATGGTACAGCTAGTGGGCTGGCCTTCACTTCTGATCGGTCCCAAGGGACGAATGCTGGACAATTTAGATACCAAAAACCAAGAAGACTGCACTGCTACAGAGGGGAGAGTGTAGGAAAATACCAAATGAAATGGCCTGGTATCCCTTTCTGTCAGTATCACTTCACATGTTGGAGAGGGGAACCTTGTAGAATGGAAAAAAATGTTGCAGGGCTGAAATCCAGGGATGGGTGGTAAATAAATGGAACTGACAGCCGAGACTGATTTTTACATATCTTGGGTTTATACTATAAGCAATTAATTTTTTTTCCTTCAGTAAAAGTCTAGAATGTTTTTTCTACTTCTCCTGTTTCAATTTTCACAAAATGTGTTTTTTTTTTTCCATGTTATTTTTAGCCACGCCATCTGAATTTGGCAAGGTGTGTGAAGCCTACACATTCCAGTGTGCCAATGGAGTGTGTGTGAGCCTGGAGTGGAAGTGCGACGGCATGGACGACTGCGGCGACTACTCCGATGAAGCCAACTGTGGTGAGGAGGACAACACTTCAACACACTGCGCTGCACTGAGCGCCTGCAGACACACAGCATGCTGGACAGAAGCAAACGTTGGTAGTGTGATGTGAAAAAATGCACACACTAAATCAGCTGCATGCGTTGCTGACTCTCATCATTCCAGCGGCTCCCACTGAGGTGCCCGGCTGCTCCAGGTATTTCCAGTTTGAATGCAGGAACGGGCGCTGTATCCCCACATGGTGGAAATGTGACGGAGAGAACGACTGTGGTGACTGGTCAGATGAAGCACAGTGCACAGGTACCATCCCCTGTGGAATTCTGGTTTTTGAGTACAGCTTTGTGTTTTACTTTGCTTATTCATTGACTTACCCGTCGTTTATCCCTTTCAGGGGGTGTCACTCCTCACGCTGTGACACCTGGTTCAATTACATGTGCGCCCAACCGTTTCCACTGTGGCTCAGGAGCGTGCATCATCAACACCTGGGTCTGTGATGGCTATGCTGACTGTCCTGATGGCAGCGACGAGCTCGGATGTCCCACAGGTTGTAATTCCCTGCAACAGAACTGTTTAGTAGATAACCATACTACACAGAAAAAGGCTGAAAACATGCTGGTGTTTCAGCACCACCTGCACCTTTTAATGAAGGCTCGCGCACACGGATGTCTGATCATATGGGTGTGGCTTTGATGATGAATTATGAAGACCCTGGGAGTACTTGTCTACTGTTCATTGCTAATTTGAAGAATTTCATCGCTAATCGTTGGGGCGGTGATAGTGCTTTTGTGGTTTACTGAAGAACGGTTGCAAAACCCAATTGCATCACTGTCAACACATCTGGAAACGACACATATTTTGACTGCTGTGTCTTGGAAGAAGTAGAACAATGTTCTTACGGTGACCTGAAAAAATATTCTTACCTCCTGAACGTTTAGCAAATTACAACCAGCATCATGACAACCAAGGAACACAGCAGACATGTCAGGGAGGAAGTTGTGCAGATGTTTAAGGCAGGATGAAGTCAGAAAACGAAATCCTAAACTTTGAATGTCTCATGGCGATCGGTTCAATCCCTAACTCTAACGATGGATTGAAAAAGAAAGGCCCATCTGCAAACCTACCAAAACATAACCATCCACCTGAACTTGGCTAGGCCAGAGAATCAGCCTAGAGGCCAGAGGTAACTCTAGAGGAGCTGCAGAGTTCCACACACAGATGAAAAAGTGGCGAATTGCAGCCAGACTGCGTGATGATTCCTCTCAGACCTTGCAGCAGTAATTAGCTGTGATTTATAAGGGAAAATTGCGTGCACATGGTTTTAACAATTTTTTGACATACGCCATTTCAGGTTTTTTTTGTTTGTTTTTGGCGTACGTACACTTTTAGTATGGATTCTACTCAATGTTTTATTAATGAGACCCCTGGAGAGGAACCAGCTAACACTTGGGACCAAAACTGAGCGTTTCAGCTTAATGCAAAACAGTATTTTGAGGAAAACTTACATCCTGAACACTTTATCTCCAGGGTGATGCATGGTAGCTCAGGGTTCCCCCCAGAAAATTGGGTAATCCTGGCAATAGTTGTCCTGGTGGGTTATGGGAGGTGCGTGAGGAGTGTTGCGTGATGCAGCTCGAAGGAGGGGCGCTGCGCGTCATGCTAATTAATAACAGCTAGCGCGATAGCGTAAGGACGTTTCCTCCCAGATGGAAACTTTAACGTTTTATGTTGCTCTCAGACACCGAGAACATCGAGCATTCCAAGTAAACAAACGGCACTTAGCCTGGCGGGGAGGGGGGGCAGTAAAGCATGGCGGCCCGCCTGTCTTATAATACGGTGAAGGAAACCCTGGCAGTGTTGTGGGGATGTATTTCTTCACCAGGATCAGGGAACCTGGTCAGAGTTGATGAGAGGATGTATGGGGCTAAATACAGGACAGTTCTGGAGGAACTTTTTCACACCAGCCTCTTGATGTGAAAAACGGATAGAGGAGACAAACCTGAAAAGACTTGAAGCTGTAATAGCTGCAAAACCTGGATCTACAATGTTTGTACTCTGTGGACAAGTACAAATACAACAACATACTTTCCAGATTTTTATTTGTAAAAAAGAGTCAAATTATGTATCATTTTCCTCTAAGCTCACAGTAGGCACTACTTTCAGTTGGACAATAAAATCCCAATTAAAAAGAAGATTGCTATACAAAATGTGGACAATTCAAAGGGTGTGAACACTTTTACAAGGCTATGTAGCTAACACTATCTGCTGGTTATATTGAGCCTAATATTACCTGTGCACTCTAAGACTTTCAGCTAAAGGAGGTGGTTGTCAGAAATGATGGGGATGGTAATAGTGAAACCACAGCTTAACCTCTGGCTTCACGGTTGTAGGAAACATAGCTGAGCAACAAATAATCTGTCCCCTGCCTTAAAGCAGAGAAGACATCCAAGCAGGGAGCAGGAGGAAATAAGTGTTTTGGGCTTTTTTAAATAGTCACACATTTATCAGAGAAACTCCTTGGATTGTAAGTGTGTTGCCAAGCGACTGGGGCAGCTGTATGAGCTGGTTCAGTACTGGTTTGTGCCGGGCGTGAACAGAAACCAATGATCTGGAACATTCTGTGCTTCTTATTCCTCTGACAGCAGCTAATAACTCCATGACGCCGGCCCCAGCACCCACGCCGGCCCCCCCTCCATCCCCCGGACGCTGCAGTCGGGGTCAATTCCAGTGTCACCGGCCGCCCCACTGCATCCCCGAGTGGCTGCGCTGTGACGGCCACCCCCACTGCGAGGACGCCTCCGATGAAGCAAACTGCCGTAAGTCTCTGTGAACTACATGCAGACGTTTCAGTCACCTGAAATGCTGCGGAAGACATTTTACAGTTTATCGCCGTGTTCCTGCACGATCTGGAACATTCTTGAGTTCTCTTTTATCATTTTCCTGGTCTGGACAAGTATGAAAGAAAAAAATTAAGTATAGACAATGTTGGATCTACCACTTTTGTGTAATCTTTAACTGTCTGGAGGTTAAGAGGCTAAAAATGCTTAATGAATGCAGGGATTTTCACTCTGATTTCTGCTCAGATGACATACTTTATCAAAACAAGAGGTTCACGAAAATGAGCCAGTGTCTCAAACAGATTCAACTGTATAAATCAAGGTGAAATAAAAAATATATATATTTTTACGATTGTATCCAGCAGGGTGTTTGGTTTCAGCTTACTGACTGTCTACACAAAATAAAACAGTAACCACCTCACCAACTGGTCTTTGGCTAAATTTCAATTCAAGGTTAAACTGGACTGGTGCATCTTTTACTGGCTCTGGAGAAAATGCCACAAAAGCAACAGAAGGGCTACTTTTTGGAAGTTTTTAAATAAGTTAAAAGTACCGAAGTTTGCAAATTGTGCTTTAACGAATATTATCCTAGATTCCAGTGGAATCCAGTTAGAGATCAGAAATCTGTTGTACCAAACTGAAAATCTCAGCCAATTTCAGCTCAAATTCGTTTCAAGTTGCACAATTCGAATATTTGATCCCGAAACCTTTAGATTGGTATAAAAATCACAACTGAATCCAGAAAACGGAGTCTTGAAAGTTGTGGAATTTTGAAATGAAAAACGTGTAGCAGCCCTGCTCTCAGAGTTGGAGGATTAAACAGTTTGTTTTTTAAATTGTATTCGTCCTCAGCTGTAAATAGAAGCAGAGCTCCCCATTCTCCATTAGTTCTGCTGGATCTTACGTCAAACATTCATCCGCTGGTTCCTTTTACTGCTGAACTCCTTCTCTTGATATGCGAAGATCCAGGATGCGTTGTGGTTTATTTAAGACTTCTGCATCTTGTTTTCAGAATTCCTTTAAAAACCACACCTCAAACATGATTTTGCCTTCAGATTTTCAGATGGCATTGCTTGTTGAAGCCATGTCAGAGCAGACAGAGTGTACACCAACAGGTAGTGTAATAACAGCGCACTAATGGAGGAGCTTTGTTTGTCCTCAGCCACCCGGCAGCCTCTGTTCTGCATCAATGGGACCCGCTGTTCCGACGGGGAAGCCTGTGTGCTGGACAGCGAGAGGTGTGACGGCTACCTGGACTGCTCGGATCACAGCGATGAAGAAAACTGCACCAGTAGGTTTCTGGTTTTAACACAATCCAGGGGAAATTTGGTAGGAAATAGTTTGTGCCTAAAGTAGTGTAGTGCTGCCGCCTGCTGGTTTCTTTTATGGATTGCACTACGTGAATAAACGGTTCCAATATCTCCCTTTGATCTCCCAGTGGACACGCTTGCCTACAAAATCCAGAACCTCCAGTGGACCCCAGACTTCTCTGGAGCCGTCACTCTGACCTGGTCCCGTCCCAAAAACCTCCCTGTGAACTCCTGCTACTTCCTCGTCTACTACAGGTGAGCTTGGCGGAGCCTTTCCAGCGAACCTCTGCCGTCCGCTCGCCATGTTACTGAGCTCTGGCCACATCAGAGCTGTAGACACGCTCTGTCCTCATGGCCTGGTGCCTCGTGCGTTGTTCTGTGTTCAGGCTGGTGGGAACGCAGCAGTGGACCACCATGGATACCCACAGCAACAAAACCAGCTACAGACTGACCGTGCTGAAACCAGACACCACCTACCAGGTGAAGGTGCTCACCCAGTGCCTCAACAAGCTGCACAAGACCAACGAGGCGATCACCATCAGGACGCCTGAGGGATGTGAGTCTCACATGACCTAGCTCTACGTTAATGCAGCAGTGACTCGCACGGCATGCTTGTGGTGTCAGATTTCTACGCAGGCTCGACACTTGGCAGCTGTGGGAAAAACTTGAACCCTAATTTAGGCTTGAGATGAGGAAGTTTTATCACTTAATGATCAGGGGTAGTTTATTTCAGCACTAGAAATGCACCAATCACGCCTTTTTAACCACGCTGCTGATACTGATCTTAGCTGGTTCTGATTTCTCTTTAACAGATTTTCTCGACAAGTCATAAAAAGTCTTAAAATGAATCCTCTCCACCTCTTGTCTTAAAATGTCCCTGATAATTCTAGATTTTTCATAGTAGAAAATACATTTAGAATGTTTTAAGTGATAAAAGTTTAAGGGAACCAAAATGAGAAGTTTTGTACAGCATTTTCTGTCAGCTCTTTATTACAACAGATGACCTGTTTCACATCACTTCCAAACAGGCATTTATTGTAATAATAATATTAAGGGCAAAACACATTGCCGTGATGTAAAGCAGCTAAGAAATAATAATGATTAAAATATTTTGCAACCCACAATATGGACATCCGGACGCTATCTGCCACGTATGTCACAGCAACCACTGCCTGTTTCTGCCTCGCTTTTATTGGTCAGTGTTTATGCTTTTTGCAAAAATGACCCATGGCTGAAGTCCAGTCCTCTTCTTCTGAGTTGTAATGGTGTCAAATAATGTGTTGCAGACAAGTGCAGTTTAGGAGTACATTTCAGTGGAGTAAGCTAGATGTAAAAGCCCTGGATCCACATTTCTAAGCTGAAAATCCCCAATATTAAGTCAAAATTCTAATGTAGCGTTCACACCATACTCAAAGGAGACGTTTGGAGTTAGTGAGTTACATGTTTTCCCTTTGTGAAGGCACGTTTAGGAGCGGATTAACGGTCTGCGATTGGAACTAGACGTTACGAACGATGCGAAGGACACGAAATGGGTGAACAGAGCAAGGCGAAATTTCAAAAATCTGAACTTTTCTGTCAATTCGTGTCACGTTAAAGCTTCTCCTCGTCTGTTTATTTAAACAGAAAAAAAGTGTTTTGTGTGGTACATAATTAGACAATGATGAATTTACTGACCGAAGACGCCTGTAGTTGGTGTCCCGGAGGGAAATCCGTCCAGTGCGGGGCATCAGCTCCTCATGCTGGGTCCTGGACAGACGGAGGTACCGCTGGAAGCGACCGTCATCCAGGCACAGCTAGAGGTTTCCACATTACATACAGCACCGTGACTCTGCCACAATGAGTTGAACAGACAGGAGAAGCAGTCAAGCGGATAGACGCTCCTCCTATTTGCTGACGCGGTGAAGTGAGCCGGGGGAAAATTGGCTCTGTTGTCAGCGTAGATTTTTTTGCGAGAGAGAGAGGGGAAATGTCATACGACCAACTGCAGCTGATCATGGTGAAAAATCACCTTGATCGCGTTCGGTGTGAACGCACCGTTAGTTAAATAGTTTATGGCCAGCCGGTCATCCTTCGTCGTCGACTGACCTATAAATCAGCCAATTCCAGTCACCAGCCAGTTTCTCGGTGCATCTCCCCGTATAATTTTGGCTGATGGATCCTTATGTGTTCTTGTGGAGCAGTGCCCGACCCTCCCAGAAACCTGCAGCTGACTTGTGACAGTGGTGAGGATGGGACAGTAAAGGTTTCCTGGAACGCCCCTGACAACGGACACGGCCTGATCCGAGAGTACATCGTAAGTGATTTTCAGTCACAATCTGATGGCTTGAATTTAGCAAGTCCTAGTGAATTCACTCATAAGTCACTTCTTTTACTAAAAAGAAAAGTTTAAAGATGGTAAAAAATGGCATCTTATGTGTAGTTGTTGGGTTATTCAGAAAAGCATTTAATGTGTGTGATGTTCACAAGGACATGCCTGTGGTGAGAAATGTTGACTTAACCCCTCATATTTCCTCAGTCCTGTCAGAAGTCACATCTACTGTAGAAGACACGATGGTCTCTCAGGCCAGCCTTTAAGGGTTGTTAGGAAAAGCTTCACTGCTGGAATCCCTGCTTGAGGCCTCGCAACAGTTGCCCTCCTGAAATAATTGATTAGTGTCATTTGTACATGAAAGTCTTAAATTCTGAGTTCAAGATCAGAAAAATCTGCTGGTTTGTGTGAAATTAGAAATCAGACTTTAACCGTCAATTTGAAAGTTAAGTTGACTTTAAAAGTCATCTTTAAGATCCAACATGTGTAAAAATCAGTGGTATTTGCAGTGATAAACTGTCGCTTCATGCTTGCTCAGTATGAGGGATTGCAGCAAAGCCATGTACAATGCAGACTACTCTCCCTGTAGCTCTACGCTTCTTCAGGAGTGAATGCTGCTTGTCGGGACTTTGATGAAATCAACTGGTTCCCTTATATAAGAATTTGTTTGACCAATCTGTATAATCTGATTGAATTTGACTTCAGAAAGTGCCTTGAGATGACATGTTTCATGAATTGACGCTATATAAATAAAATTGAATTGAATAGTTGCATTTCTCTTGGGTTGTATCTCTATCAAGTAGTCACAGACCCGAAACTTACTTCTGGCACTCCACTGGTCCATATAGTGTTAAAGGTTGAAAATGTTGAGGATGCATTGTTACCATGCACAGCTTGCATGGTAACAATGTGGTAGTTAGCCTGTTCACTTCGCACAGCAATTATCAATGGTTTGAGATCTGGACGAGATCCAAGTTCTGAATTTCAAAATAAATGAAATGCTCCTAAAACATCTAGAGAAAAAAGGATCTCAATAACACAACCTCAGAATTTTTTTTATATCTTTAGCACACAAATCCGTCCAGGTCAAGACGTTGATCTCCATTCTGCTTTGAAGCTGAAAACAGTGAGCTACTTAGTCAAATTTTTAATGATTCCTTTTTTTATTCGAAGCACTATAAGTAATAAAGGCAAAACACGTGCTGCAAGTTCTTTAACAAAGTTAGTAGTTTACAATCCAACTGAAAATAGTGATTCTAAGGCTTCCACTACATGTCCGTCAAAGCATTAGAACCTAACCATTGTCCATAATCTGATTTCCAGAAAAAAAAAGCGCATCAAACGTGTGGATTGTAGCTTTGCTTTAGTTTGCCTTGAACTTTGCGCCTTCATTATAACAGGTTGAATACAGCGAGGATAGGGCTCCTGATTGGGCATCGCAAAGATCCACCAGAAACGGCACCGAGGTGAAGGAGTTGCAGCCTGACACTCTGTACAGATTCAGGGTAAGGAACCGACCTGGTTTAGAGATGAAAAGAAACAAGCTTTAATATTATCCCTTCACTGAATATGGAGTTGCATGTTTTCTAGGTGGCTGCAGTGACCAGTCGAGGTGTTGGGAACTGGAGCGATATTAAATCCATCACCCCCAAAAAAGGTATGCTGATGTTTTCTGGTGGTATCGGGTGCACTCTGTTCTAAAAGTTGTACAACACCGCCATCTGCTGGCCTAGGATGTTACAAACATCCCATGCCTCATAGGTGTTGTTCTAGCAGATAGACTAGACTCTGTGTTCTTATTGGTCTCTATTTGTAGCACGTTTGTTCTTTTGAGGAGTCACTTACAAAGGAGATAAATATTAATTATATTATTAATACTTTAATGTTTTTTTTCACAGTTAAAAGCCGTACGTTTTTCACAAGAAGCGCTGAGACAACTATGTAATATCTCTCGTGACGCATTGCCTGGGTAACCAGCGTCAACTTACCAGTTAACTTTTGAGCCAGCAGCATTATTTAGAACAATCAGGCAATTTGACCGTAACTTTTTCATAGGTGTCCTATAACACTTTTTAATGGACACCCTGCAGCCAATCACCATCGAGTATTCACCCAGGAGTGTGTGTGTATGTATGTATATATATATATATATATATATATATATATATATATATATATATATATATATATATATTAGGGCTGGGCAACGATTAAAATATTTAATCATGATTAATCGCATAATTTGCCTGATTAATCATGATTAATCGCATTGTATTTACAAACTCCAAGAATGAATTCAAAAGTAGTGTAAAGAGCACTTTTATTTTAATGTTCTGCTGCCATATGAACAAAAGTGTTGTAACATTTGTAGCACTTATCAGTAACACATATTTAGTGTAAAGCTCAACTTAAACATGTAAAACAAAAAATAGCAATAATAATAAATTAAAGTTCATTGCCACTGACAGGGAATTCTCTTTATGGGGAAAAAATCTACCAAAAACAGGCAATTTCTGGGCTGACAGCAAGGTTATTGGCGCATTATCGCCACCTACTGTTCTGATTCAAACCCCTACACTGCAGCAACAGACCTTCACAAAATAAAAGCATGTGAGCAACATGCGTTAATGCGCGTTAAAGTAAATATCGCCGTTAATAGTCTAACGAATTAACGCGAAATTAACGCGTTAACTTGCCCAGCCCTAATATATATATATTGTGCCAGTTATCAGAAATAGTTACGAACACAGATAATATAAACCCACCTCGTCAGATCTCTCTGTAAACCCCATATCTAACTCAGTCCACTCTAAGCAGTGTTGGATTCATAGTAGAAGGTTTCTGATGCCTACTTTATCTGCTGCAGCTCTGCCTCCTCCTTTGGTGAAAGCCACCAGCATCTCTTCAGACTCCATGAACTTGTCGTTCAGCCTAAGCTCCCGCTCTGAGGTAAGAGCTTCTCTCATTTTCCTCCAGTTTCTGAACAGGCGAATGTCGTTCTGTGTACAGCGTTTCATGGGCCTCTTGTGTTTTTCTTTTCCAGCTCAAATATTACATTGTGATTCTGTCCTGGCAGTTTGACTCTCATGTGAAAGAGAGTCAAAAGCACAACGTCACACAGGGAGAGCTTGAAGGTAAAGCTCCGAAATGTTGTCTCTCTTCTTTTTAAGTGAAAGTGCTGTTTGTGGTGCCAAATACATTGATTAGCAGCCAGGTAGAGATGAGTCGGTAGCCTTAAATAATTTGTTTTTTATTGCCCTAAGTATCCCTCAGTATCTAGAAAGGTGTACAGTGAAACTCAAGGCTTTCTGTTTCACTGGACAATAAATCTGGAGAGGTAGAGTTGTCTTAGTCACCGACCTTTAGGCTGGACATTGACCCATATTTTTATATTGCCACCTCACAAAGCTCAGTGTTAGTAAAATGCACCAAAGAGTCACCAAGTCTCCATTTGTTGATTTAACGGTTCCAGATGTATTTGCATTGTCTCTTATGAAGAGGTAGATGCTATGTATGCAGGTTTCTAGCAATTTGGAGTCCCTGTCCCCGGTTATCCTACAGAATTAAAACAGATTTAAGAAAATATGGAGTTTTCAAATATTACAACCAGTGAAATGAAACTCCAAAATTAAAATAAAAACAAAATAACCCTCAAAAGTCAACATCAGTGTATGGAGAATAGACATTTGTAACAATGTAGGTCCGTGTGCGCCAGCATGCAGATACAGTACAGATGTGTTCTGCACACACACACATACACACACACTACCATACACATGTACTCACAATCATACCTAAATCTGTGTGTGTATAACAGATAAAATGGGAACTGCACACTTGGTGTTCAGACTTGCTTCAGTTTCTACCGTTTTTTATACACAATTTAAAAACATTGAGTTCTGTTATTTTCTTGGGGTCAGATGGTAATGGATTCCATAATTCTACACTAGAAAAGGGTGATTGACCAAAGGTGGTTCTGCATTTTTCTGCCAAACTATTTCCATTTACTACTCCTCATGTCCTGTATCCATGATTTTATTATTCAGGTACATAACTATTTACACATTTAAAAACGTCCTTTTCTCTCCTAACCCCCCAAATATAATAATGTGGAGGTCGAGAAAAGTCCAAAACACACCGGATCCAAATTGGCATCCTATCCGATGGAAAATCGTATTGGATAGAGTCGTAGCAATTACATCTGGTTGCGTGAATGGTGCCAGGCAACCTGTGGTTCTCTGCAGCTCTGTCTGCGTAGCTCCAACCAAGGTTAGGCCCCTGATCTACCTTGGTTGGAGCTACGCAGCAATTTGATGGCAAAGTCGTGAGTCAAACAGGAAGAGAGACACTTTGGCAAATAAAACACATCTGCTTTGGAGAAAAAACAAAATAAAATATGTGAATGTAAGCAGAACACTATTTCCGGCCAGGTTTGTCCAAGAAAACACACAGCTCAATTAATAATCAATAAAACATTTCAATAAACAGTGTACATACCCATGGTAAGAGCTCAGAAGTACAGAAAACAGAGAAGTGAAAAAGCGATCTTCTTTGAGCTTGTTCGAGCAGCACTCGCATGAATACTTGGCTCTCGAGAGTCCGGTGGCTGGTAGACGAAGCCTCTATGCAGCCGGTAGGTCCGAAAACAAGTGGATTGGCGCGTGGATTGGATTGAGGAGAAGAGAGAGAGCAGAAGAGAGAGACGAGCCGGGAGTGCAAAGGGGAAGGGCCAAAGATCACTCTCTCTGGATGCTCCAACCTCGTGAAATATTACAGTAGAAGTGCCGCCATACAAGCAAAAAGAGGATTAGGTAAAGTCAGAGGTGTCATTTTGTTAAAGGCAGCCATGTCCTAACAGAAGTTTGGGATTCTCGTGTTTCCAGTGTAATATAATGCTGCTTAATAAAAGATGAACTTATTCAAAGAATTCCACACATCTTAACCAGGAGTGTCAATAAATGGTGCCAGTACAGTATATCTGAAACAATCTGGTGTTCGCTGTGTTTGCAGCCAAAAACCTGACTTCGGGGACGGTGTATGAGGTGGCCGTGTGGGCTCACACCAGCATAGGAGACAGCCCCAGCGCTCTGACCCGTTACCAGACCACAGGCACCCAGCCACAGCGCCCCCTCCTCAAAGCCAAGGCTCTCAACCAGACAGCGGTGGAGTGCAGCATCAGCAGCGAACCTGCTCCCCTGGTACAGCACAAACACTCAATGATCATTTGTGAAGGATAAAAACAGCACAACTAGTCCACTTTTTGGAAAATGCTCGTATTGTTAGGTGAAAATAATGATGTGAAGGTTAAGCCTTTCCCAAGGTTTTAAATTAGAAAGACGGAAGACCAGTTCTAGTTATCAATTAGAAAACCAGGCAGAACGTACAAACTTCCCCCGTAAACCTCTGTGTATAACAGCAGTGACTACAGTGATTTTTGTTTCTTTTAAAAAGCTGTTAGAAGGCTTTATGATGGTCGGTGTAGCAGCGTTTAATAGTTACATTAGTTTACATTCATGTATTAAAAAGATTATTATTTAAAAACAGTGATCAGTCTTGTATCTAAAAAGTCTCTTAAAGATAAATTGTCTTTCATAATCGGGGAGCTATGATTGCATACTTTATACAAAGGAATAACGTGTATTGATTAATATCTGTATAAATGGAAATTAAATAATTATATTGGATCTACTAATAGACTCAAGAACTAACTTATTAATAGTTATTTTAATATATTTTGGGATTAATTAAGGAAACCAAAAACCAACACTATGAGATCCAGCTGTAAAAAGATGAATCTTTCTGAATGAAGTTTATTAGCAGATTTACAGTCTAATTTTACCAACTTTTCTCCTAGTGTCCCTCCCTGACTTCTATCTGAGGGGAAAGCTTGGATGAGAGAAAAAAGTAGAAATAATCTCCGGATGAGTCGTCTTTGATCCGTCAGTTTCCAACCAGAACTACCACAACCAGATCAGGAGAAGAGAGTGTGTAGTTTTGGGTCAGACAGCTTTTTGGTTTCTTGGAACCAAACCTTGTTGTGGATCTGGGTTGTGCACCTCTCTTTTTCTCAGTTTGCTGGAGGGATTGTCAGACTCGGCTGCAACAGCAGTTCTGTCCTCACAGGTGGTCACTCTAAAGCTGGAAGACTCTTGGTTCTGGTTCAGTTCATTGGATGTTCGGTGTGGATGTTCCTCCATTCCAATTCAAAATTGTCAGCAGTACAAGCAGTAATCTCTCTAGATAAGATCCCTCTTGGCTCTACTGCAGATGTTTGTAGAGCAAAATAAAAACCTCTTGCTGGAATGTTTTAAAAGTATCTAACACAAACATGTACGGTGAACAAAACTATTGACACAACTGCATCAGCAGCACATTAGATCAGGATTAGATGGATCCGGTCAGTCTAACCTAACCGGTGTGTCTCAATGTCTTCTCTAAGTCGGCCCTGCATCGCCCACAGGGCTGTGTGCTTGGCCCTCTGCTGTGCAGGCTTACACCCATCGCTGTGATGCCAGTCCTGCAGACCAATGTCCCCATAAAATTTACAACCAAAGCCTCTACCTCCTCAGATGGGTAAGAGACTTTAAGCTCACTCTCAAGGTCCGCAAGAAGTTTTATACATGTACCATCAAGGGTATCTAGTGTGGGAGCATCTTCAACACCAGCTAGGACTTCTTGACCCTTAAAAGGGTGGTCCCTTCAGTCAAGCAGATAATCAGAACCATCCTCCACAACCTGCAGCACTTAATTTCAAAACTTTGCAAGAAAATCCTTAAGAGGCAAGTGAGTCTGCAACGTCCATTGGAGGTGCAGAAGAAAAGAGGTTAAGAAACCCTAACCTTGGTAGATCGGGTTGGTCTTGGACCACGGCGAGCTGTCACTTTACTGGAGGCATTGCAGGACGAGCTGCTGGCTCTTGTCGCCATCTTGCTTTCTGATAGTTCTTCGGTTGCCAGCAGATGGCACAACGATGTTTATGTCTGCTGATCACGCCTGGTGCAAAGTTTTTTTCAGGCTCAAAAAAGACTATGTTAACAGTAACAAATGCTTAGCGTATATTGTTTTATTTGAAGATGAATAGATGTTATTTTTGTGTGTGTTTTCTTTTTATGGTCAAAATACGTGACTAGATCCCTTTTAATATACTTTTCTTTTCCGGTTTTTATCCCATATTTATCATTGTTGTCAGCAATTTCCCTCTATGGTATGTCTGACTCTGATTCTGATTGTTCTTTTCTGGTGGTTGCAGGTATAAAATAAAACTTTACTGAACATTTTATCAGTGTAGACCTGGGCATGTCATCTTTGTTTTATCTTCGACAGCTCACATAAGTAGTCCATTGTGATGTCATCATGCGCCGATCACCCCAGCAGGGGAAGATAGCTCGAAGAAGCAGTCTCTAGTCATGAAAAAAGGATAAAATATTGTCATTGCAACATGCATTCCAAGGAAATTTGCTCTCTGCATTTAATCCATCCCCTTGGGGAGCAGTGGGCTGCCACTGTGCCAGCCATGCTGGAGGCCTTCTGCACACGCGAAAGTAACTAAATACTCACATTGGTGGAAGTAACTAAATACAGGTAGAAAGATCATATCTGGGTGTCATGGTGACTGCAACAGTAACACAGAGCGGTTCAGGTAAGTGAAGGTAACGCTGTGTTTCATTTCTCCTGTGTGTTTATGTGTGCAGGTGTATGGTGTGTTTTATGCCACCTCTTTCCTGGATCTGTATCGCAGACCTCGTCAGGTCCAAAGCACTTCTCTCAGCCTCACAGTGACTGTAGACAGCGACGAGCAGTATCTCTTCCTGGTGAGTCGGCCCTGCAAAACCGGTGCTGAATTCCTACTTATGATCTGATCAAAGAAACAATCAGCCTTCCTGAATAACTTGTTTTTCCTGACAGCAGGCGTCACATTTGGAATTATGGGTTTGAATGGGATTTTTGTTTTATCCTCAGTTTTAAGCAGTAGTGATTCAATCTATCCACATTTGAGTCAGAAAAGCTATCTGGGCAGGTATCATGACTCCCAGAAGTCTGAAGTGTAAAGTGGCATATTTTAGTCGATCCCCAGTTCTCTGCACTTGCTATAGAATCAAATTTGTTCTTGCTAAAAAGTCTGTGACGCATGTTGTAAAAATGGGGGCTCATCCAAAAGGAAACTGAGTGCATGTGTTAATTATTCAGCGTTGAGCCCGCCTAATGCAGGAGCAAAGGGAATCACTGTCACTTGTTGGTACTGTAAGGTGGTGTTTGAGGTGTTGCAAGGAGTGTCAGAGTGAAGAATTCATTTCAACGCTTTGTTTAGGTTGTGCTTTTAAAAGTCGTTCTAAAAATGAAGCTGGTAAAAAGAAGCTGCACATCTTGGAGGGAAGTTTGGAATCCCTGGTCTTTGATTTTTCAGCCGGTTATTTGACATTTATTCATTTACCAGACCAAAACTAAACGATACTAAGGTTTTAATTAAGACTAAGTAGAGAAAAACACAATACAATCATGCCATAATTTGTGTTTTATGATGTAAGAAAATAAGGCCGTCTGAAAGACAAATCTGTTACAATGAAGAAGTGCAAAACAAAAAATGGTGCAATAGCCCAGGTATGTTTGCTCAACCTTAACTACCATACATGTTTGTTGAAACCTTTTAATTTAAGGTTCAGTCTTCTTTGGCCACATCCTGAACCAGCTATATTCATTCATGCCATCATGCAAAAGCTCCAAGATCTACTCGACTGTGAGGAGATCTCTCTTCTGGTGTTCCCACTGATTTTATCTCGACTCTGGCTCGGCTGTTCCAAAACTGTAATTTCCTTCTCATGAGTCATCCTTATTTGAAAATGGATACAGGCTCAGACTCCCTGTGATGCTGAAAATAAAATTCCCCCTCATCCCTAGTTTTCTTCCACAATTGAAGGTGTTGGGTGAAAAAGTGAATAGCAGTTGGAACTGTTCATGATTTTATCCACCTTAATAAAAACCGTGTTGTTCCGTCTGAAGAAAAGTAATCCCCATAAGCATAATGCTGGCACCACCATGTTGACATATCTTTTGGAGGCCAAAAATTCCGTTTTGGTTTTGTTGTGCTATTACACACTGTTTTAAAGTTATGTTTAATAAATAACTCTCTGCTTGTTAGGTATTGTCTGGTGAAGCTGGATATCAGGACAATAGTTGAAAGGGATGATTTGAGCACTGGCGATCTTTTAACAGATCAAATGACAAAACTCTGCACACACATAGAATAAATGAGTAAAAACTTCTCTTCAAGTTTAAGAATTTATTAACAGAAACAAAATGAACATCCAGAGAACATCACTATAGAATGCTGTTTATCTGAATTAACACTATATTTCAATGAACAAATCCTCTCTACTATTCTAGTGAAACTTAACTAAAACTACTAAGCAAAATCAAGATTAACAGAAGCTTTTGTACACACAAAAGAAACAAAAGACAAAATAAAGTGGTTGATCATCATCAGAATAATTCAGTGAATCCTGGTTTACTGCATATCTCAGTTAAAGAACCAAAGTTCATCTTAAAAATGTGGAAATTTAAATTAGCTTAACTAATTTAGTACAACATTTGGTATGTGTTTCAACCCATTCACAATGCAAACCCTGAGTTAAACAAAACATTATTTGATTAACATTTTAAAGAAGAATGATTTTCTCAGTAAACATCAGTACTTCTAGAACGCTGCGATTATACCTCTGGGAAGCTAGGGGTCGCTGTAGCGATCAGTTCATCTTAAAGTTATACAAAAACACCATTAAATCGCCATTAATGCTCATAGCACTATCGAACGATGGTGGAGCGAAACGAAACAAACTTTATGGTTGAAACGAACCGTAGTTGTGTATCCAAGAAGGGCGATTGTTACCGGAAGCTAATAGCATTAGGCTAGCGGACATTCTGCATTAATTTTAAAAAGCTTCGGCTTTATTTTAGTCGTGATGAGCAGACCGAATAACACAAACATCAATATCCCATCAATGTATAAAACCCTTGTGGAGATAACGTTTGTTATAACCATAAAAACACACTCAAATTACATCAGCAATGGCATGGTTCGAAGAACAGGAGCTACCCTGTAAGCTCCACGTGTTTCAAAAACACAGTGAAAACGCATTAAGTAACCTTCTAAATAACCCATTTAACTTTCCCTGTTTATTTCTCTGCCAAACGTGTCGGTGCCTCTGATTCAGTTCAATCCACTTAGGGCTTGCAGTTGGAGGCAGTAGAAGGAAACGTTCCGGGCTAGCCGAAACGTGGTCGGAGCAGGCAGCTCCAGATGATAGTAGAATCCCCGGCTTGCAAAACTCAGCCCTGCAGCAGGTGACTCCAGATCAGCCACTCGTCTCAGCTTGGCCTGGTGAGGAAAGGAGATCGCCCCGCGCCGTCTCGAGTCAGCTTTCTTGCAACAGCTGAGAAAAATAAACAAAGCTGTTTCAGCATTTTTTCACCTTAGCGTCTAGTTACGCAGAAGTCAGACTGCAGACTTAGCCTCGATTCAGCCTGCAGTTCGCCGAGCCCAGTCAGTTCCTCTGGACGAGGAGAATTTCCCCCTTTGCGAAACAGCAGGAAATGAGTTTCACAGAAAGCACATTTTACTCGGCTTGGTCGACCCTGCAGATGCTTGCGAATTTTTGAGTCCCATGCGGCCCGCATGCGTGGCATGTCTCCCCAGTGCGTAGCCTCTCCTTGAGAGTCCACAGGCAAGTGGTAAGAGAGTGAGGTGTAACTAGGCTTCATAGCAGGGCACCCTGCTGTGAGAGGCTGTCTCTGCGTGGATGTGTGAAATTCCTTTGCTTACAACCCATGTTGATTTCTCCCTAATGGCCTGATGGCACAACAGTTTCATCAGGTCATAACACATTGTCTGACAAGGCTCTGGGGATTTTAGACGGGCAAAAAAACACTTCTGTATTGCAACCTTACTCCTACACCAGTGTGTTGTCACATGGAGAACACAGCAATTCCTGCAGTTTTGCTTGTCTCACAAGTTTCCGTCTTGAACTTGGGAGGATTGTCCCATATTTTCTTCAGTTAGAGATGACTAAATGTACTGTGACCGTGTATAAATAATCCTGCTGAACCTTTTTCGACAACTTATCCTGACTGATACCTTTGTGCAGTGGGACCTTTTTAAATTGGTGTACCTGTTAGCTAAAGGACGTTAGAAAAGTCTGGAAAATCTCATTAGAAGAACAGAACTTTTTTCATCTTAATCAGATTTCCTATAATTGATGGCAGGTGCATACCCAAGAATTAATGCTAAAACTGAAACAGTGCCTCCACAAGGCGTTAGTTTAATGTTTTGCACATTTATTCAACCAGGTTATTGCCGTTTTGAAGCATCTGCATCTAGCAGATGTTTTTTTTTCAGGTAAATTATACAGAATACATTAAAATACCTTTAGGTGTCTATTATTAATAATAATCAGTTACTAAAATCTATTTATTCATTTGTGTATTTTAACGTATTAACTTTGTTGTTCTAATGTACAATAATTGTAAATTTGTTCACTCTGAGCTAAATGATCATTTGAAGTTCCCATATGGGGGGTGAATAGAATATTTTGTATTCCTTCTGTTTCTATTCCTGTATTAGAGGACACAGGGATGCTGCTGATCACCTGTTTAAAGGGCAGCAGGATGCTTTAGTGTTCTTACAGAGTTTGACGGAGGGTAAAGAGGGCCTGAACAGTTGCATGGTGGACCTGCATCGTATAGCAATAATTTCTATGATCCATCTTCAGGCCCGGGTTGTCTCTCCCTTCTTGGGTCCTCCCTCTGACTACGCTGTGGTGAAAATGATTCCCGACGAGAGGCTGCCACCTCGGAACCTCCATCGTGTGCGTGTTGACAAGACTCAGGCCACGCTGAAGTGGCAGCCGCCCTACGACACGCCGGATGCAGCCCTGGTATGAGGTTGTCTCAGATTGCTCCCAGAAGCCTCGGTGGATTTAAAGAAAATATGTTTTGTTTATTTTTAACGACTTCTGTGGAAGGAGCAGCAGCTCAGTTTCAGTGATTGTGATCTACCCGGTGTGAACACGTGGTCTGTTTGTTCTCTTAAGACATATGTGATCCACGTGAAGGATGCGATCCGGAAGGTGGAGCGGGACTACAAGCTGACCACCCAGAACAACACGGTGGAGTATCTGCTGAAAGGCCTGGAGCCTGGAGGGAGGTACAGCGTTTCTGTCCGCCTGAGCAACATGACCAAGGAGGCCAGCTTCAACCTTAACACAGGTCTGTGCTTCTCCACATGACTTCACATTTGATGTTGGCTCTGCAGGAAAGCAGGTCCTGAAGTGATGAGCTATGTTAGGAAAGTGACCCCTTTAAAGGAATTCTATCGACCCAGCCAAGAAATGTGGTCAAAGATTCAACCAGAATTAAACTAGAAAGTTGTTGAAGGCTGAAGAAACTGCGCAGCTCGGCTGTAACTGGCTGAGAAACTCTAAAAGAGATATTAGTCTGGGTGTTTGTAGATGTTTTGAGTCGGTATGTATAGTTTTGACCCTGTGAGAAAATCCTTGATAAATATAAAGTTGTGCTGCCATTTCATCATTTAAAGAAATCATTGCAGTTTTACATTGCATGTGTGAAAATATAAATTCATATAGCTTCATATAAATCATTAAAGGTTTGATACCGGGTTCCTGCCCACATTTAATTCAGAGTATATCAAGGTTCTAAAAAGTTCCAGATGCAGAACCGCTCAAATTGTCCATCATAGTGCTCCAGATGTTGAAATGCCTTTCCATGAGGTTCCAGAGAAAGGGCTGAGGTGACCAAAGTTTTCTCCAGTTGTTTGAAGCAGAGTAGCGGTGGTCCTTTTAACCTGTGGTATTCTTACCTTGCCCATATTTAGTCCAATGTTAATGCCTGTGGTGAGTGGATGTAAATGGTGATTATTCCTGCAGTTTTGCTTATAAGAGGGGAGCAAGTATTTATTTCCCTCTTTTTCAGTTCCCCTTCCCGCTCCAGAAGCCTTGAAAATTCTGACAGAAAATGACCACGTGTTCCTGTTCTGGAAGAGCCTGGCAGTCCGAGAGAAGGGCTTCAATGAGAGCAGGGTAAGACATGGTGACCAGCACCTGGTTTGGTTATTAAAGGGCTACAGCAGCCTCGGCAGCTTTTAGACCGGATTCTCAGATTCGCAGGTTTGAAAATGTGTTTAGTCCCCTCAGAGATTTCTTCTGTTTTTGGCTTGTTTGTCACACGTTTTCAGATCCTCTGATCCTCTGATTTTAATATCAGAAAAACATAACTTCACTATAAAGACCTACAAAATGCGATTCTTAAATGGTTATTTATTTGGTAACCATTGGATAAATTATGAATGTTATTAACCCCATAGGTTGGAAAGCTGCATTAAATCTAACTAGCCCCACCCAGGCCTTGTTACTACCAGAGCTGTCTGAATCACGAAATCACTCAGCTAGGCGTAAAGATCTCAAAACACAGCTGCTCATGCCCCGATCATAAAACTGGGAACACGATTCTTTGCCCTAAATCCGATTTTTGCTGAAATCGTTTTGGTTTTTTAGGTGGCCGTTCATACTTCTATTAAATTCAACCGTCATCAGACTTCTGTGACCGCAAAGCCACCCGCATGCGCAGATAACAGGAGATGTCACACAGCAGTGCACTGTTTATGGAAGTAATGATGAATGTAATTGTTTCTAGAAGTGTTCAATAAAGTTTTGTTTAAAAAAACTCAAAGAAAAGAACGTGGATACCGGCCAGCATCTCTCCTTGTCATTATTAGAAAGCTGTTGAGCAATGGGAGCCGACAATATTAAGCCCACATAATAGCAAGACTAAATAAGGTAAGAAAAAAGCAGCACAGCTATTAACAGTGGTATTTTATGGAGCGCTAGCTGCTACTGCTGTGTCGGGAGGTGTATCCCCAGCTTTAAGCTCTGTGGGTCACACTTGCCTAAAGTCAAGAGTTCAAGATTCAACAATAAGAAAGACCGGTTAGAAACCAAATAGTTCAAGAGTTCCAAGACCAAAACCACTCCTGGCCTAAAGATCTAAGACTCTCTCACATTCATCCAAACAAAATCCATCTGGATCATCCCCAGCACTTCTGGGGAGACATTCTGTGGCTTGATGAGACAGAAGTGGAACCCTTTTGGATGACCTGATCTGAACCGTTTAAGTCAGAAGAAGTTTGTAAAGGGGACAAATACTTTTTCACAGCACTGTAGATGGTCTTTGTGTTTGGATGTTGTCATATAAGTTGGTGTGATTTTTTTTATATTTTTTCTCTATTGCTGATGGAATCTGCCACTGTTGTTCACAGGGATATGAAGTACACGTGCTGGACAGTGTGACAAATCAGACATCCTACCTGGGAAACACCACGGAGACCTACTTCCGCATCAGCAGTCTGCTGGTGGGACACAACTACACCTTCTCAGTGCAGGCCAGCTGCCTGATAGGTGGTCAGCTGTGTGGGGAGCCTGCACTGCTGCTTTATAACCCACAGACAGGTACTGGTGGTGCGTCAGAACTTCTCCAGTGTTTTAAGGTGAAACTGTATATTGGTGAGGATCAAACCTGCCAGGTCAGCATTATGACGAGTAAGGAAGCTGGGTTTGCTGATCAATCATGTCCCACAAAACAGGATCAAGTGCTCAACAGAGCTAGCCAGATTATATGAAAAATACTCTCCCTGCATGATGCTGTGCCACTGTGAAACACCCCCATCCAAGAGAAAGGTTCAATTCCTGCTGCTGATGTTCTTTTTCCACATGTTCAGGGAGCAGCGACGCGTCCCGCGGAGAGAACCATTCCAGGGACATGGCATCAGTGGTGGTACCCGTCCTCTTCCTCCTGTTGGTGATAGTCGGCGGTGGCTTGGTGGCGCTCTACATCCGACACCGCCGGCTGCAGAACAACTTCACTGCCTTCGCCAACTCCCACTATAACTCGCGCCTGGGCTCTGCCATCTTTTCCTCCGGGGATGAATTGGGTAACTTTACAGGCTTGTACATGTATCGAGTGAAAATCAGGGATGAGTTGTTTTTTATGAGTTGTACAGATAATCATCTCCTCACACAGAGGAAAATTAAAGTCCGCATTGCAAAGTTCAGTGCATTTTATTGGTATTTTATGGGATAGATCACCACACAGTAGCACCAAAGTGTGGAGCAGAAGGAAAAGGTTACATGGTTTTCAAAACGGTTTACAAGTAATAGCCAAAACATAGTGATATGCATTGGTATCCATGCCACCAGAGGCCCTAACAGGTTTCCATCTAGAATTGGCCAAACGTATTTCTGTCAGCTCTGATCTGTTTCCCTGTCCCTGCTGAAGAAAAGCTTCCCCTCAGCATGATGCCGCCACCACTATGTTTGGTGATGAGGAGACACTTGGAGCGATCAGAGTTATGGGACTAGCTGCAGCTAATATATTTTGCTGTGTGCATCTAGTTAGTGCACTTTATTCTAGGGCTGCAACAATGAATCGATAAAATCAATAAAAATCAACAAACGCATTGGCAACGAATTTCATCATCGATTTGTTGTGTCAATATACAGCACTTGGTGCGTAACGATCCTCTGTGCGGCGCTCTAGGTCACATGACCCATTCTAGGTTACAGCACTCCGTACCAACAAAACAAAACAGAAATGACACTTGCCTGTTCTTTTTTTAACCTGTTGCTTTTGGTTCCCTGGTGTAGGATTTAATCTAGAGGGGTGAATGTGACTGTGACCTTGTCTTTACAAGTAACTCCATGACTTCTCAGTCTGCTGGTCCAAACTAGTCTGCTATCAGATTCCAAAACACAGAGAGAGACTGTTTAATTTTTGCCACAATTGCAGTGTTGCCAGTGGCCTTCAGGGGCACTAAACCTGGATGTTACCGGTCTAGCACCCCTAGTGGCTAAAAGTTACACAGTGCTGCTTTAACTAGAGGGAATTTGAAAAAGGGTGTTAAATATGACTTACTTTTGTTTTAATGAACTTCAAACTCTAAATTTGTGAAAAACAGCCAGAGAGAGATGGAGAGAAAACTGCAGCTCCCGGTGGTTAATCTGCACCTTCATCACACTTCAGCTTCAGACTACTTTATTAGATACTAGGATTGTAAGGATAAATCCAGCTCACAAGATGCTATGTTTGCCAGAATAAGATGAGATTGTAGCAGTAAAAAAAAAAAAATCATAGAACCCCCATGGTTTTGGTTGTCCCAAATAAAGCAGAGAAATAGTGACGTTTTAAAAGATCTTGTTACACCCCATGTCCAAAACAGTCTTTTCCCGTAATTTAGAATTAAGGGGTCTCTGCTTTTCTGTGGAAATAAAGATTCTCTCCAACTTAAAATAACAGGACTGTTACTTTTGCAAAACAGAAACAGGACTCGCAAGCATTAGTCTTGGCAAGTCATTCCTATTTCATGTAAATCCAAGTTACATGTGAAAAAATCCCTTCTCTTCTTGTTGTAGGTGATGATGATGAAGATGCTCCGATGATCAGTGGCTTCTCCGATGATGTTCCCATGGTCATCGCATAGCAGGACATCCCTTTCACCCCCGTCCCTCTCTACCCTCCTCCGCTTCCTAAGCTCCCTGCGCTCGCCGTCAGCGGTGCCTGTACACTGGAGGGCCCCGAGATAACATGCGGAAGACTACCGCCATATCAAATCCATTGATGGGAATCCACCCACTTGGCAGGAAGCATGAAGAAAAACGGGAAAGCGTTAAAGAGAAATATTTTTCAAGCACTTTTTTTTGATGCGCAATAACTTATTTTTTATAATGTTAAATATATGTGTATGATGAGGGGTCAGAAAAAGGACTTGGAGGACGAAGTGGAAACTAAAGCAAAACTGTGAAGGATCTGAGTTTTTTTTCATGGAATGAAAGACCCTACTCGGAATTCAAACTCTGTCCGTAGGAGCGGTTTATTGCTTAAAGCCAAAATAAGCATTCAAACTGGAATATATATTCAAACTGCAAAAACACATTATATATATGTAGAAAAAGATATATATATATATATATATATATATATATATATATATATATATATATATATATATATATATATATATATATATACCTAGTTTATCAGGTTGGTAACAGTTACATGTCTTTTAAATAGTACAATGTGTATTGTTGAAGTATATGCTGTACTATATGAGCATGTGTAACTACGGCGCCCCGTATGAGGCAGCTGGAAGAGTTCACTGTGGATTATGTTTCCTATTTTAGCTGAAGCCAGTACAACCAAACAGATCTGTCACTGGACATAGGGTACTTCTAAAAACACTTTTCCTTTTTACCACCAGCACACTGTTGTATGTGGAGCCAAACACACTGCATAGTCCTGGCTTTTGTCCTCATCATCTTAACTGTTTGTAAATATGGGCTTTTAATATCCTCTCCTCGTAATGCTGCACCATATCATGTAAAATTTGTACTTTGATGTTGCTTTTTTTTTTACCTTTATTTTGAAATCATTCAGGATGAAACATTATTGTCCCCAGCGTTTTGCCATAGCTGTGGTCGCAGAGGAAGTGTGTTTAGGGTTCTCAGGGAACTGTGTTGAAGCGGACACCAGCGCAGCGTCACAGCCACCGCTATGGCTTTGGCACAAAGGGCCATTTACTGCTGATCAGCTTTTAAAAGAGCTGCGGGTGGCACAAGCAATTTACTGTCACTGACTGGGGTACAAAGTCGAGATTCTAACAGATAGTTTGTATTATTGGAGGTGGTACTATGTGGAGAAGTATTGAGCAGTTAACATCTTCCCTGCTGGAGCTCCTTTAAGGGGATAGTTTGGGATTTTTAATGTGAGCTTCTGTTAAAATGTGATAAGTAGGTAAATGTTTTACCTGCTGTAGGTGAGTGTGATGGAGTCTTTGGAGTAGTTGGTACCAGATGCTAAAGCTAACAGCTAGACACAGAGTGGCAAACTATCAAAGCGCACTTCTACTTATCCTAGCTCCCTTCTCAAAAACATGCTTTATTATGGACCTTCAGAGTAATGACCTAATAGAGAAGTCATGCAGTTTAAAATCAATAAACTACAGATCACTTTAAGCGCTGTCCTACTTTTGCTTGACTTTTATATTAGTTGATAGGATGGAGTTGTTTTACATGTTCAGTTCTCAGTCCATGTTTCACACAGGAAGATCACTGCTTCCAATCTGTTTCCTCTAAATAACCATCAGCTTCTTTGTAAATAACCGCCTGATGCAAACATCATGGCAAAGGATCAGAAACCAGCGTTTGCTTAAACTGGTAGGAGATTTTTTTGTTTGGACTTGGTTCGGGTTATTGGAAGGTAGTAGAAGTGCAGCCTCCAGAACCAGCTGACCTGGATTCATACCAAATGAAAAAGGCAACATTTGCTTACAGCAGGTAAGATATTAACTGCTTACAACGTTTTAACCTCACCTAAAAAGTTCTGAACTATCCCTTTTTAAAACCGGAGCTTGGATAGAGTATGACGTTCTGACTGCCTCTGAGAGCTAACAGCGGGTTCAGAGCAGGGCCCGGAACCAGGCGACTAATACATACTAACTATTCATAACCTCTCCGCAGAACCCCCCCTTAAATAAGCAGCAGAAATCTCCCTTTGACTCCACCTGGGCTTCAGCTTCATCAGATCCATAAAGGGATTGAGTTCTCTGTGATGAGAACATCCTGCCTCTCTAGTTTTATGGAGCCATGTGGGTTTGGGCTTACAGTTGTTGTTGTTGTTTTTTTTTTTTTTACAATGTTTCTCATCTGTCACTTTGGAAATCCCTCTGACCTCATTTTTAAGAGTTTCTTTTTGAATCACTTTTTACTTGAAGAATTAGTCCCTGCTCTAAGTTTTTGACACTGGGCTCTGTGGATTATCCAGAGTAAGCTTTCAGTCAGATTTCTGTTCGGAGCCTTTCGTTTCAAACAGAGGACCTAGAAGTTGGTTGAGGTTGGAGCTCGGCTTGTGTAATAGAGCTAGAAAATGACCTGGGTCCATTAGGAAAGCACCCTTTTTCAGGGCGACATGTTATTTGCCTAGATTTTTATGCCATTTCTTATTCTAAATATTTGTTTTCACACAGCTGAAGGTGAGATTTGACATGAATGTTGTTTTCTGAACCTGTTTAGCGGAGCCGGCTGTCTCGACTTCTTCCTAGCAGCAGATTCGTCCCTGATTACTCTCCACAGATGAAAGTAGCAGCATGGCTAGATACAGAGGAGACAGGAAAGCTGGATTTAGTTCAGGGTGGTGGGGCCAGTTTTGGATCTGCTGCAGCTGATTGCTCAGAGATGGATTTGATCTGCCAGTGCCAACAGAATATATCTCCTAAACGTCTGTAGACGTACCCACGGCCAGAAAAGGTTGGAAAAAAAGAGAAAGATCGTCTGTGTACTTCTCCACACCACACCCCCAACTCCACTGCACTCCGTTCGTTGATGTTTGTGTTTTGCCTTCGGGCCTGAGCCATTTGAAATTCAAACCCACGGTGTCCTGCTTTCTGTCGACCTTGTTTTGTTGTTAAAGCCCTCTTTATGAATGTATTTTTATGTGTGTGCTTTTGAACGCATCGGCCCAGCTCATTATGCTACTGTCTCTTCCTGAGAACTCGGTGCACTGTCTCTGCTTGAAGAAGAAATATGGAAGTGGAGCAAACAGCCTTTCTGTCTCCAGACCAGCTGCAGCTGTGAACTTCAAACTCCAGTTCAACTAACACCGACATGTTTAGTTTGGTTCTTCCTGAGATCAACGTCTCAGCTGTGACATTTCTTCAGGGCTCCTACACAGTCAAGAATTTCATTTCACCATTTTCCAAAAGTATGGAACAACAAAATGAGAATATGGATCAATATTTGTATGTCCAAGTCCCCCCATCCTGTCCTCGTTCTGTTCTCCCCTTATACTTTTTTTCCATCATGTCTTTCTGTCTTCATCTCCATCATTTCTTTCTCCTTTACACGCTTCCCTGCTTCCTCCCTTCTTTCTTCTGACGTAACTTCTTTCCCTCTTTTTCTCTTCTTCCATCCTTGTATCCTACCTGCATTTTTACTTGTCCTTCCTTCCTGCCTTCCTATCCTACCCCCTTTTTTCTCGCTCCCTATCCTTCCGTCCTACCTTCAGTGCAGTTGAAACAACTGCCAAAAGTTCATAAACTTTAGCATTTTAGATTTTAAAATGAGCTAAATAGATTGGGAAGTCTGGAAAGTTGAGCATGGGAAAGAATGGAACCTGCTGTGGGTTTTTTCCCCCTCAGAAACTCAGCTTAAGTTCTGCTGAGACACTTTGTTTTGTTGCTTGGCCTTAAAATGGATTTTTCTGGTACTGATGTAGTTGTTTCTGTTGTCTGTTTCTTTTTGCCACATAATGCCTTATCGCAACACGTTGGGTTTTTATGTGATGTCATGTTTGTACGACAGGAACACAAGTGCACACGTCGCACACGCACTGGAAGGTCTGCTGACTCGGTCGGGTTTCCCACCTGTGCAGGACATGGTTTATGGTGGTCACGTGACTGTTTGCTTCCCACCTGTCTTAATGTTGACTCTTGTCAAATAGTTTGCGTCACAATGTCATTTGACACCAAGTAGGATCATGTGGAACTATGTCCATGTTTGGCAATGTTGATCTGTTGCTTGCTTGTATTGCAGATTGCAAGAAAATGGGAAGTTTAGACAAACAATGTGAGGTGTTTTAAACAGCCACTTATACTGAAATAAACTTGCTGAAAACTAAACCGTTGTCCAGTTGTATGAAGGTACAGGAACTGGGGTGGTTCCTCTACCTGATCTACCTGATTTTTTTCAGCATCAAAGTGAAGAACTAAGCAAGTTATCCCGACCATCAGCCAGCATTCACCACCTTTTTCCGCCCTGCAGCAGCCTAAGGACTTAAATAGACTGATGAGCCTTCTTAGGCACCATTAAACTTTCTGTTTTTCATTATGACGCTGTGAGTCTGCACATCTCCTTGGTTTCACACTTCCTGCATCACGTTTCCATTAATTGAAGCTAAAAAAGAAGAAATCAGCGTGACTTCTGGATCCAATGCGATGCTGTTGATGGGATTTGTTGTAAAAAAACAAATGTGGTTCTGTCAGCGCTAATTGCACCTGAGTTGAATCAAAGACAAGAACACAAGAAAGATTAGTTGTTTTATTTGGATTTTTCCTTTTCAACCCTAAGAGTAGGCCTGAGAAATAAAAGTAGTCTTTTGTCAAATAAATTGTCTTAATGGGTGCCTGACCAATGCCTCAAAACTTGTGGAAATCATCACATTTCTCAGTTTCAGAGAAAAGGCATTGGAATAAACCAGAAAAGCCTAAACAAATTGCTGCAGAGCACCCCTGTAGAACCAGTATCACACTGAGCAATCAGTCTGACATTTTGAAACCAGTCTGCCTTTTGGAGGTTTTAAGTATGTGTTTTGGCAAATTTCTTTCTGGGAATTTGATGTATCACTTTAAAAACAGTTCAGTATACACTAAAGCCATGTGTGTGGCCAGACCTCAAGATCTGACTTATGTAAACCTCCCATATACAGCCTAACCTGTTAAGTTTTATTGCATCATCACTTTCCACCTTCAAATTTCTTCTTTTCTACTTTTTAATCTGGTCTATTGAAAAAAACAAGCTAGGATGTTTTACTGGTGGATGTTTCTCTGTAAAAATAAATCATATCAGTTTCAAACTGTTGAATAACAGCAATTTAATGTTGCATAATTTGAAAATCACAGCTAATTGTCCTTGTTGGGTTGTAATTCTTACAAATCATTTCTTGTAAACAGGAAGTTGCTTTCATTTCCAGGGGCAGCTTTGGATTCCATCTATCTTTTTGCTTTTTAAATTAAAGTTCAATTCTAAAAAGGAGAATATCGTATGAAGAAGTGCAGAAAATAATGAACTACTTAACTAAAATGATTTCAAATGCTTTAAAATGGAAATTAAAACCAGAAAGACTTGGCAGCAAACTGAGAACTACCATAAAGACTCAGCCAATGATCAGCTCCAGGGTGATCGCAGGTCTTCAGTTTTCTGCGAGGACTGCAACAGTTACAAGTCAACATACAAACCAAGCTATTAGCAAGAAGCCAAAACAAAATCTCTCTGCTGCAAGAGACAGTAAAGTATGGCGGCTCAGGGGTCATATGTGGAGCTTTCACATGCTGTGGTGTCACGCCCGTTTGTCTCACCTTGGTTTGCGGATCAGTTTGAATACATAAAGAGGTCGTGTTGAAGAGGTGATACTCCGAAAACGGGTGCTTCAACAAGACGATAACCACAAATACACCAGTAAGTGGATAGCATCGTTGGTCTAAACCAACAAGATTAACGTTGTTAAGCACTGGGAAAACTCTGAAGTAAAAGATATGAGCAATTCTAGAACCCAAAACCCAGTGAACTTTAAATATGTTAAATGTCACATATCATGCAACATCCACTTTTTAGCCCTTAAATACATTGCATTTTGTACTTGGACTCTCTTGTAATGCAGAAAAGTTAAATGTAGTCTCTCCAGTGCTGTGTCAATACCTTTATTATATGTATGGGTCATATTTTTCAAGTCGTTCAGTGTTCTCTATTCTCTATTACATTTTTTTAACAATTACATTACAGTTTTTGCTGCGGCGCTGCTAAACAAGGTCATAGACGACTAGCTTACCAATTTTGCCATTTTAATTTCTTGCCTCGATTTTGTAGTCGAAGCTCAATGATGCCGAAACCATAAAAACCAGAGTGGATAAGTCAAAATGTTCAATTGTTCATCACACCGTTCCCCAGCATACCACAAAAATGGCCGAACGGGGTGAAAGGGAACATTCTGTGACCTGGAGCGGGGCGGGATGTGAAGTGCCTTATTTAGATTTAAAGAGACCAAACAAGTTGCTCCTCAGTACAGGTGTAAAAGATGGACATGTGAAGCTTCAATAACGAGTAATTCAGACCAAAGCATTGCAGTTCCACTTTATATAGACCACAAATGAAGGATTTCAAGGTGAAAAGTAAGAACTTAAAATCATGATATGTCATCTTAAAACTTGAGCTAGGCACCACTTAAAACACTGTAGTAATTAATATTTTTTCTATACAGGTATTCTCATTGAGAGCCAAGATTTTTAAGAAAAACCTGTTTGGTATGCCTTGCCCATCGGTGGTGTCGTGGCGCTGCCAAAGAAGCATGCAAAATAAATAAAAAAAACACCGGTAATGCGCAGACTACTAATGTGACGTAAACACAGTAACATGACGCGGGATCAGAGACAAACATATGTGCATGTTCAAACTGATCTGGATGTGGGTTGGCAGGGGAAGCGCCAAGTAGAGTAAACTCGTCCTTTCTAATGGCCATAACAAAGCCAATATTTGCCTCAGCAAGAATGCTGGACGGCACCATCTTTGTTATCATTTGTGTGAGTGAGGAACACACGAGTTCCTGAGAGAGGCGAATCTACGACATCCTCGTGTCAGAAAAGATGCGGCTCGCATGTTCACATGAAAAAATAAAACCTACATTTTGAAATGTATCCACTCTGGGACCCATTTTTTAAAAATTATCGCTTACGGTCTCCCAAAACACCGGATCCGTGTGACAAATGACAAAATACCTTTACAGATGCATCTCTCTTGCGTGTGGACGGGGCCTCAGTCTGGGTCAGTGGGTCACGAAAAATCCTAATTTATAAAATCATGAAGTCCTGGGCACAGTTGCGCTGATCCACAAACAAATAATTGCAGTGCTAACTTTCCGTCCACCTCATTATTGTTCACGGCAAGTTTAGAAACTGTTTGCAGACCAATTAGCTATCACTATATTGGGTTTTGTTACCTGTAAACATGATAACAATGTTTACAAGATATTCATCTGCTATTTATGTCACTGTCCTGGCTCTCACTACCCTTCCACACAGACTACCCGTTGTGTTCTACAATGTTTATCAAATTCAAACGCCGCTGTCTAGCTGCTGCATTGTGCTCCATAACAGATTAAAGCTGATAATTGCACACCAAATCATTGCAATGTTGTGAATATCCCCCCAATACTTCGATTAGGAAGTCTGTCCCCACATGCACTTTGTGGAGTAAGCTACCTTAAATCTTTAAGACAAATCACAACATTATATTAAAAACTACATAGATGTCAGCCATCTTGCATGGCGCCTGCTCTTATTTTGTTCCCATCCCAACTATGATAATGATAATAAATAGAATTATTATGATAGTATAGTGTGGTCCTGAGTTGAGCAGGATTATAACAACACGAGTGCAGTCAGAGCTCTGATTACATTTGGGATTCGGCTCCTCGCTGAGAGAGAGAGAGCAACGGTTCAGGGGAATTTTTATGTATCTGAACAAGGTATGGATGAGGTCATCCCAGAGGGCAGGCTTGGGACGTCTCGGGAAGACTATGAAATACTCGACCTGTCAGTCATCGCCTTCTCAAAAGCTCCGGTTGCAAAGACCACAGCCGAGTTAGAGCTTGAAACGGCACCGGCGACACATGGTTCTTCCTGGTTTCCTTCTGTACCACTGGGACCAATTAAAAAGTTCGCTGGGTAATCTGAACCAGCTAATAAGACACTCATCATCATGTGCCAGCAGGTCAGGAGGATCTGGTGCTCCCTCCTCATTCTTCCATCCTCCAGTAGTGCCAATGCTGCCATTTACGCACACATGAGACAATCACATGTGTGATTGTCTCCACCGTCCTTAGGAATCATCACACCTAACTTCCATCCATCCATTTTCCCACACACTTATCCCTGTTGGGGTCGCGAGGGGTGTTGGTGCCTATCTCCAGCTGTCAGTGGGCGAGAGGCGGGGTATACCCTGGACAGGCAGTCTATCGCAGGGCAACACAGAGACAAACATCACAAACAACCATTCTTGCACACACTCACACCTAGGGAGAATTATATTTTGTGGTTCTCAGAGCACAGACCGATGCACATTTACATCTACATGTGACAAAAACACATTCATATTTGAAGTTTACATCTGATTGAGGTTGTTTCCATCAATTTGAGGAGTGTTACATTGTTGTGTAACGTTAAATGTGATTCTATTTCTTTGTGCGGGTTTGACCCATAACAGCTGAAGCTCATGAAATGATATTTCAGTGTATTTGGGTCAGTTTTAGTGCTTTGGGATTTTCTTTATTATTGATTGAGTTTGCGTGTCTGGCGCAATTTTGCGTGGATTAATGCAACCTTGATTTTTTTTTACACGCCAAAATGGGTGTTAAACATTACGGAGCAATTTTTTTGTGCATACGCACACTTCGTACACAAGGCATATAAAGGGAAGGCTGCCAGCCGGTCCCACTTCCCAAATCTCACCCTCGGATCCCGCTCACCCTCCACCGCCCGGCCTCCCTGCCTTACAGCCACCTTCTCCACCGCAGTCTCGCCTAACCACCTCAGGCTGCTTGCCGCCGCTGGATCCACTCGCCTCCTTCCCCCCTGGCAGATTCTCTACGTTTCCCGCGGAAATCGTCTTGCAGATATCTAACGTCCGTGTTCTCGGTGTCTAACCTCTCGCTCTCTGTTCCACAGTCAGCCTTCGTTCCCACGCCTCCAGCCAACCTCGGGTGTAAGCCTATGCTGACACTTAGGTCGACCTCCGCAGACCTCTTACCCTAATTCCCCTCAATAAACGCTGTTTAACCTGCTTCCATTCTCCTGGGTGTGTTCTGCATGTGGGCAAAAAGCCTCAAAACCATGACTCTTGAGTAAAATTTTTGGCTACTCTACCCACCTCTGCTCCCCTATGATCCCCAGGGTGACGTGTACCACAGATTAACAGATAAATTGTGACAAGGTCTGAGGCAATCACACTGAACTGAAACTCGGGTCTAATGGTCCGCAATGAATGCGGCACTGCTGGAGGATCTTGCAAATGGAAGAATCAAGAGGGAACACGTTTTCAGCAATCAAAGATATCTTGGCCCATGTTAATACTGATTTAGACTCCCTAGAGCAGGGGTCGGGAACCTCTTTTGATGACTTTATCTGGCTCTCAGATAAATCTTAGAATCTAAAATTCTAATGAATCTAAGACTTAAATGCATTATGGTTGACTTTTTGTGAAAGGTTGCCCTCTTGCAGTTGATTAAAATTGCAGCAAATCCATCGTTTTTCTACCACTCCTTTACAGATTAAGGGTACCAGAGCCAATCACAGCTGTCCTTCTGAGTCCAGGCTCTTCCATCGCCAAAACTCTACTTTTATTGGATAATAGAGTAGTCAGCAGGGGATATTCTAAGGTCACATATTAAACTACACGCCTTTTAATTAGTTAGCTATACTGAGTAGATCCTTTCGAAGAAGACAATGGCGAAAAGAAAAAAAAGATGAGGAGAACCATACATTTCAGCACGAATGGACAGAGGAAATCGCTTTTGTGGAGAGAACAGGTGCTGCGGTATGTCTAATATGTAATGATAGAATTTCATCAACATATGCCATCTCACATTTGCCTCGAAATATCCATCAGGCAACATGAGGAAGAAGGTATACCAGTGCTGCTGGACGGAGTGCAAGCTAGCCAGCAGCAACTCCGTGTGTGGATCCGACAAGATGACTTCAATTCGGCTAGCTTTGCTAGCCATCTGTGAATGGAAAGCCATTCACAGATGGCGAGTACAACCAGACCACAAGGCCATCAGCAAAGCCATGCAGCACCAGAAGTCGCATTAATGGAAAGAAGTATGTCATTTAATATTGGTTATCTTCAAGTATAACAAAGCTATACATTAAAAAGAACAAATCCATAGACTTAATGTACTTTAAAATTGTTGATGTTATTTAAAACCGCGCGCATTTAGTTGTATTCAGTGTTAACAAAGAATATATGGCTCTCGTGGCTTTCTCAGCCAAAAAGGTTCCTGACCCCTGCCCTAGAGCATTGCATTCTGCTGTAGCCTACATGGCTCCATGGCTACCCCCTCAGATGCTGGGTCCTAACCCCCTGATTGCAGAGAAGGCGCACTTTAATACCGCTTACACCCATGCATGTGATGTGTGCCATCGACTTCCTAAAATGCGGGTGGCGGTATTTGATGTGTCGGGAACATACGTGTTGAAATGTCATCCAACATTTAAAATAGCAATAAGATTCACTTTTTAACAAGTTGTTTTAATGTGGACAACATCTGCACTTTTTGCTCTGATTTACGCATTTAATAAAATCCTTTCTGGGCCATTTTTATCGATGGTTGCCATAGTTAGCCATGACATAACAATCTGATTCATTTAAATACCCATTAACATTCATGAGGTGCTTTGCATTGAACATTGATGGTTGCATGGGGGCCTGTAGAGGGCAGAACATGAGGTGGAACCTGGTACGCAAACGTCCGGGTCCTGCTGTGATTTATAAAGGGAAATGGAGTGCTGGTGTTGGTGCGCATGGTTTTATAAATCAGGATTTCTTTCCTGTATGCCGTTTTGGGCTATTGGGCATACATAGACTTTTTTTATACACAATGTTTTATAAATGAAACCCCATGTAATTTTACCAAATCTTTTTATGTTTAACTCTAGAACTGAAATAGGGTGTATTTTCTTTTTACCATGCCTGTACGTATATTTATATAATAAGATTAATGTTATGCAGCACTGAGCTCGTTTCTTTCATCATGTGAAGTGTTTTTGTTTAGATTCTATGTTAAGCTGCGCATTCGAACTAATTAACATGATTATGTAATGAAAATAAAAATAGACGTGTGTTGTGACTGGCTCACTGCTGCCCTCCTAAATTTGGTCATGTACGTGAGAGGGCAGCAGATAGCAACCATGCAGTCTGGCTGTCTGTCTGAAGGCTGAGTTCAGCTTTAAGACCGAGGTCATTCAGTCTGACAACACTGGAGCTCACCTTAAACCACAGGAGTGCTCACCCGGACCATCAAGATCCAAGAAAAGTGAGTGGTGAGCACTGTGTTGTAGCTCCATGTACTTAAAGCTGAAGTCAGGCTGAGTTCAGCTCATCGGGCCCCTCAGATGGGCCTCAGGTTGCTGAGGAACAAGGATCCGCTTCAGACAACAGTGTTCCCGGTGCTCTGAGTCAACACAGCTGTGTGTGTGTGTGTGTGTGTGTGTGTGTGTGTGTGTGTGTGTGTGTGTGTGTGTGTGTGTGTGTGTGTGTGTGTGTGTGTGTGTGTGAAACAGCCACCAGGGGGCAGGAGTGACTGATGCAGTTCTATCAGGCATCGTTCCATTTTATTCGGATTCCAAGCAGTCCTGAATCCTTCTACAAATCACTGTCGTCTGTTGTGAACTGGACATTTGTGGCTCAGAATCCTAAACACAAATTTTGGAGGCTTGTGCTGGACCTCCAGGTCTTAGAGATCTCAGCTTTCAGCAGGAGCTGGGTTGGGTCAGATGGTATCCCCCCCCCCCCCCCCCCATGGCTTTTTACCTTACACACAGAAATACAGAAACTTCAGCATCAATTACTGTATAGGTCATAGTTAGTCTCAGTGTAATGTTCAACTCCAGAGCTGTGAGAAAGTATTTACCCCTTACAGATTTCTCCAGTTTTTACTATGTTGTCCCACTTAAATAATTCAGATCATCTCTTTAATATCACATAAAAATAACCTGAGTGTAAACAAAATGCAATTATCAAATAATGATTTCATTTATTAAAGGAAAAAGAGCTTCCAAACCATCTTGTACCCAAGTAAAAATGTCCTGTAATTGTTGTCCTGTTAAGTCATATGTTAACCAAAATAAACTGCACATTTTTTACACCACAACTGAGCATAATTACTTCTGTACTTTTAAAATCGAGAAATAACTTAAGTAAAACCTGTTTGACAGCATGAACTATGCTGAAAGATTTAAAACAAGCAATGTTAAGTGAGGATGAGGAGCAAAGTCACTCATACCATCAGAAACTTGTGGAGCCAGCAGTATGTTTGTAAAAGGTAAAAGACTATGAACTGGGCTGATGGTTTATTAATTCTCAGCAGGGGGCGATAGCCCTCAAAGCTTTGGGAAAGAAGCTGTTTTTAAGTCTGTTCGTTTTTGTTCCTGAATCATTTACCTGATGGAAGTACAAGCGCATTGCCCGGGTGGTTAGGATCCATGGCAATATTGCTGGCCCTTTTGTACACTTTTGTGGCATAAGCTGGGTCCAGATCCTGTAGATGGAATCCCACAAGCCCCTGTGCTGTCCACACCACCCTCACTAAATGCTTTCTCTCCTGTACTGTGCACCTCCTATAACAAACGTTCACACTGACGCACAAAATGCTTTCTATTGTAGCTCTGTAAAAGTTTTTAATGTGGAACACCTGCAAACAAAACTAGAGAGAAATAGATTATGTAACTAACTCATTTGTTTAGGAAGCAGGCTGCGGATCCGAGGTCAGTCATAGGTCAGCAAAGGTCAGCTTGCTGCACCAACACACAGTACCAAAATCAAACCACTCAGATCTCCCTTCACAGGTCAAGAACTGGTCAAGAGGTTCCTGACTGCCTCTGATTGGCCAGGGTCAAAGTTCAACAGACTGTGGGCTGACAGTGCAGGCCCAGAAAAGGTGCAAGGTGCAAGAGGAGGAGGAAAAGAGGAGTCAGTTCGGAGAAGAACAAAGCTGGGAGTCCTATCTAAGCTGCACAGTTCCCCCAGTGTTGCTGTACTGACAGGCAACATCAGAATAAAGGATGGTTTCACCAGTTTAAACAGGCTCAGATGAAGGATGTATAGTTGGAGTCATTGTCTTATAGAAACTCCCAACGGTTTCCAGTTAGAAACCATGTTGCTATTGACGTGAGTTACAATTGAACATTTTGGAGATACTCCTCCATGATTATTCCATCTACTTTCCATCCCCTAGGGTGCAATGCGCTAGTACCACTGGCATTGAGACAGACCCTCTACAAGATGCTTGACGTTACTACATTGTTTTTAGGTTTGAAAGTTTCACTCCCTCAAAGCTACTTCTTGTATTTGGGGCCAAATAGTTAAATTATCTTTTTGCCTGATCAAAAAGCTTTTTTTCCTGAATGGATTTGGCTTGTCAGTTTTGGCAGCCACGAATGTCAGTCGAGCTCAATCTCAAAGATGATGTCTATGTGACCTCCCCTGTGGATAGAGACACTGATCATTTAAATCCCATATTAAACAGGTTTCCAGAGTTTCATTTTTTGACCTCAGGAATATTGCCAAAATTATAAACATTCTGTCCAGGGGTGATGCTGAAAAACTAGTCCATGCATTTGTTACTTCAAGGCTGGACTATTGTAATTCTTTACTATCAGGAAGTCCACAACATGCAATTCAAAGTCTTCAGCTGATCCAAAATGCTGCAGCAAGAGTTCTGATGAAAATCAACAAGCGGGATCATATTTCTCCAATTTTAGCTTCCCTTCATTGGCTTCCTGTTAAATCAAGAATAAAATTTAAAATTCTTCTTCTAACGTATAAAGCCCTTAATAATCAAGCTCCATCATATATCAGAGCTCTGATTACCCCGTATGTTCCTAACAGAGCACTTCACTCTCAGACTGCAGGTCTGCTGGTGGTTCCTAGAGTCTCTAAAAGTAGAATGGGAGGCAGATCCTTTAGCTATCAGGCTCCTCTCCTGTGGAACCAACTCCCAGTTTTGGTCCGTGAGGCAGACACCCTGTTTACTTTTAAGACTAATCTTAAAACTTTCCTTTTTGACAAAGCTTATAGTTAGAGTGGCTCATGTTACCCTGAGCTACCTCTATAGTTATGCTGCTATAGGCTTAGGCTACTGGAGGACATCAGGGCCTATTTTTCTCACTCTACTGATTTCTACTGTTCTCCAGTTTTGCATTGCATTGCATTGAAATGACTGTTGTCATTTCAGCTTTTAACTTTTTGTTCTCTCTCTTTTTTCTTCATAGTAGGTACACCTGGTCTGACGTTCTGTTAACTGTGACATAATCCAGGGAAGACAGATCACCACTATTACCGTCTAATGTAGAACAGATTACTGGATCAATGTGTGCTTCTGTGCTTGTTTGTCTCTCTTGTTGTGTCTCTGCTCTGTCTTCTGTAACCCCCAGTCGGTCGAGGCAGATGACCGTTCATACTGAGCCTGGTTCTGCTGGAGGTTTTTCCTTCCCGTTAATGGGTGGTTTTTCTTTCCGCTGTCGCTTCATGCTTGCTCAGTATGAGGGATTGCTGCAAAGCCATGGACAATGCAGACGACTCTCCCTGTAGCTCTACGCTTCTCCAGGAGTGAATGCTGCATGTTTGGAATTTGATCCAATCAACTGGTTCCCTTATATAGGAAATATTTGACCAATCTGTATAATATGATTGATTTGACTTTGTAAAGTGCCTCAAGATGACATGTTTCATGAATTGGCGCTATATAAATAAAATTGAATTGAATTGAATTGAATCCTGCGTCTCTGTTTATGGTTGACTTGAGCTGTTCCTAAGCTGTTCCTAAACACGCCTTTCATTGGTGGTGGCTGTTTGCATCAAATGAACAAACATTGGAGAGGTTTGATCCCAAACACACATCAAGACTTGTGTGTTTG
Organism: Fundulus diaphanus; assembly: GCA_037039145.1. Taxonomy (NCBI): domain Eukaryota; kingdom Metazoa; phylum Chordata; class Actinopteri; order Cyprinodontiformes; family Fundulidae; genus Fundulus; species Fundulus diaphanus. Next base: position 48,934,966 of record CM073124.1, on the reverse strand, counting down.
CTAATGTATTGAATTTCTTCATATTTCAACAATCGTCTTTAATAAAAGAGACCAAACACGAGTCAATAGCTGAACAGGCTAATTGGCTTTGGCAAGCAGGATTTGGTAAGTTTTTCATGGGCAAAACTGAATTATGAAATGCAATTCCTTACAAATATGTGACAATTTAAAAGGAAACAAACAGTCTTTCTAACAGTAAAAGATTTATTGCCATGAGATATGGTTACAACAGTGAGGTAGTTGTAACAATGGCAGAGAAAGTACATTATATGCCTTATGTGTTTGTGATGCCATGTATAGTTTTCAACCTTTGTGGATGAGAGCAAATCCACAATGAATTTAATGTTGTGAATCCAACTTTTATATGTAAAAGTTATTGAAGTATTTATTTATAATCAGCACAACCCAGACAAAAGAACCACTGAAGGCTCAAGTGAATATGACATTTATGATGATGAATGTCATATCATCATATCCATGATGCTCTGTTCTCATGGTACGACGGACAGCTTGGTTCTGGTTCTGCTGGAGGTTTCATCCTTGTCAAGACTTGATGCAACCGCTGGGTTTCCTTAGATAGGAAATGTTTGGACCAATCTGTCTGGAGGATTTGATTGAATTTGACTTTGTATCTTGAGATGACAAGTGAGTTGAATTGGCGCTATAAAAATAAATTGAACTGAATTGAACTTCAGGTATCATTGTCTCCCATTCCCACTAAATAGGATTGTCTCATTGCAGAGAAACAAGTGTAGGACTCCCACTGATTCTGTGTTATTGTGAGTTCTATGTTTCATGCACTTTATGTTTGTGAATATTGTTTATTATTTTATGTATTATTATTGTTAATAAATACTATTACTGTTTTTTATAATCATATTTAGAAAATACCACAGTTTTTATGCCTGCCATGTGATTTTATTTTGCTGTATTTATCCTCCACACCTAAAAGGCAGGTCCATGAAAATATTGTCTGACATTAAACCAGGTCTGTGGCTCAAAAAAGGTTAGGCACCACTGCTCTAGCTAAAAGGATGGTCTGTGCTTCCAGTATTAACTTCAGCGTTTCTCCAGCTTAAACAGAGTTCAGTGACAACATTCTCTTAGTGTTACCCTTGAATTTCAACTCAGTCCCACTGAACTTAGTCTTGAAGGAATTTAGTTCGGATTTTGGGTTGCGTTGAGAAGTTATGAGCCATTAGTGTCTTACTTGCAGGCACTAAATGTGTCTTCACTACGATGAAACAATGCCCTGTTGAGAGACAAATGTCCCTTCAGAACGAGACTGTTTCTTTGATTAGTCTATAAAGATCTTATTACTATTTTTAAAAAGCTATTGAAAGAGGCGTTGGTGTTTTAATCTTTTATAATTTTTTAGTCTCTGCCTTTTTTCTGCTGTTTTACTTTTGTTCTGTAAAACACACTTAAAACCAATCTCAACTTGAAAGGTAAAATCTGAATAAATGTTGAAGCTTGACAAAGCCGGCCTGAGGCATACACAAACTAAGCTGTGGCTATCTGCCCCCAGGTCAGCAATTGGCAAACAGATAAACCAGGTGATGCTGTCGTGGCTGGTGAGAGATTTTCCTTTTTAAAAGGGGGCTAACAAATCAATTTCTGCTTGGAACCTGATTGAACCTTGGACCGGCCCTGCTCAGGAATGTCTATGTGTGGTAGGTAGTGCCATAAATAATGTAAGTAATGCTTCACGTTCAGTCCACTGAGCACTCCCTAATGTGTGTGTGGCAGTACCAGCACTGAGTTATCGGTTGTTTACTGCCATTATCAGGGCTTTTTGACAGGATCACAGCTGGGAGCGGTGCTTTAGGCTGAGCACAGACTCTTCCAGTCTGCCTGAAGAATCACCATTCTGACCTTGTCAGACATAAACTGTAGAAACAGGGTGTTAAAGGAAATGAGAATTTCTTCCTCCCTCGAGTCCCTCGGTGATCTGAGTTTGCCCTTTGATTTACAAGTCTTGGAAGACTTGGGGTTCTAACAATTTATGAGTGCTACAGCAGAGATGTGCACCTTGTGATAAACAGAAACCAACTCAAAGTACAGATACAAATTAGATAGCAGCATCTGTTTGCAAATTTTGTAGCTCAGTGGTAACAAACTCTTGTGCGTATGGCCCACTCTGATTGATGTTTTAAAATGTCCATGAGGCCACAGAGCTCATCTAAATAGATTGGTTATAAACAGGTTTCTGCAGAACCTGATGGCATGCTCAGGAGGCATGCTGAGGACATAATTCAGTCACATGACTGATGACTCTGGGATCAGGGACATTGTGTGCCCTGAGGACCAAAGCTGGAGGCCACTGCTGTAGCCCACACTGCCTAAAATGAAAATATAGAAACTAACATTTTTATGTAAATTGGTTTTTAATTAAAGGTAGAGTGGTCAATTTTTCTGGAAATGTAGGTAAGAAACGCCCAAGTCCCTTTTTCAATAACTGTGTGTGCAGAAGACCATCTTAGCTGCTCTTCCACTCCTTAGGGGGATCACGTGAATAAAATCTCCAAAATTCTATTCAATTTTGTTTATATAGCACTAATTCATGATACATGTCATCTCAAGGCACTTTACAAAGTCGAATTCAATCAAATTATACAGATTGGTCAAGAAGTTTCCTATCTAAGGAAACCAGTAGATTGCATCAAGTCTTGACAAGCATCATTCAGTCCTCCTGAAAGAGCGTAGAGCCACAGTGGACAGTCGTCGGCATTGTCCATGGCTTTGCAGCAATCCCTCGTACTGAGCATGCATGAGGTGGAGAGGAATACTCCCCTTTAACAGCGAGGAAAACCTCCAGCAGAACCAGGCTCAGTGTGAACGGTCATCTGACTCGACCGACTGGGGGTTAGAGAAGACAGAGCAGAGACACAGAAAGCAGAGAAGCACACATTGATCCAGGAGTACTTTCTATGTTTTATGGTAGTGGATGATCTGTCTTCCCTGGATGATGTCACAGCACAGCTAACAGAACGCCAGACCAGGTGTACCTACTGGTCTTGTTTCTTTCTTCTGAGGCCTTCCTCTTTTTCTCATAAACTTGTATGACAGTTTGCGTCTTGCAACTCTCAGCCATTTTCAAAGTCTACAGTGAGAGCAGCGAAGCTATAAAAAATGGCTAAAACCAAAGCTAAGCAGATACAGAAACACTAGAAGTGCGCATGCGCAGCATGAGGAAACTAGCAAGGAACGTGCACGCAGATTGGCGTTACGTGAGCACGTCAGAATGATTGGCACATGGGACAACCAATAGACAAGATGATCCATTCAGAACTCCAAGCCAAAAAAGATCATCCACTATAACTTTCAGTGTTTTCAAGGAATCAATTAATTGAATCTTTATTTAGAAAATACAAGACAATTTTAAACGCAAAATGCAAACAAATCAACAAACATGAAACAGGAGAAAACTGTCAGGCTATCGGTTCCATAAGAAATAATAACCATTTCCTGTTTGAAGAGGAACAGGGGAAGGCCAATACAGCTCAACGTATTACTCCAGTCGGACTCTTTATAGAGTGGACGAAATAATTCTTTGATCCTTCATTGAATTGGTAAGTACATTTTCTGATATTATGTCACCATCTTCATCATTGTACTACCATCACCATCATTAACCATCACTATCCTCTTCATCGTCATCAATTTTAATATGATCTCTACAATTATATTAACATCATCATCACATAATTTTTTATCATCCTGATCATTATTATCACCACCACATTAACCATGACCATCGTCATTGATATCATTGTGGGCTGAACAGTGAAAAAGTTGGTAGCACTGTTGCCTTGCAGCAAGACGGTCCTGGGTTTGATGCCCAGCCCAGGGTCTTCATGCTTGGAGTTTGCATGTTCTCCCTGTGCGTGTGTGGGTTTTCTCTGGGTACTCCAACTTCCTCCCACTGTCTGTCTTGTTGTGTCTCTGCTCTGTCTTCTGTAACCCCCAGTCGGTCGAGGCAGATGACCGTTCACACTGAGCCCGGTTCTGTTGGAGGTTTTTCCTTCCCGCTAATGGGTGTTTTTTCTTTCCACTGTCGCTTCATGCTTGCTCAGTATGAGGGATTGCTGTAAAGCCATGGACAATGCAGACGACTCTCCCTGTGGCTCTACGCTTCTCCAGGAGTGAATGCTGCTTGTCGGGACTTTGAAGCAATCAACTGGTTTCCTTATATAGGACATTTTTGACCAATCTGTATAATCTGACCCAATCTGTATAATATGATTGAATTTGACTTTGTAAAGTGCCTTGAGATGACATGTTTCATGAATTGGCGCTATATAAATAAAATTGAATTGAATTGAATTGAATCCTGCATCTCTGTTTATGGTTGACTTGAGCTGTTCCTAAGCTGTTCCTAAACACGCCTTTCATCGGTGGTGGCTGTTTGCATCAAATGAACAAACATTGGAGAGGTTTGATCCCAAACACACATCAAGACTTGTGTGTTTGCTAATGTATTGAATTTCTTCAGATTTCAACAATCGTCTTTAATAAAAGAGACCAAACACGAGTCAATAGCTGAACAGGCTAATTGGCTTTGGCAATCAGGATTTGGTAAGTTTTTCATGGGCAAAACTGAAATATGAAATGCAATTCCTTACAAATATGTGACAATTTAAAAGGAAACAAACAGTCTTTCTAACAGTAAAAGATTTATTGCCATGAGATATGGTTACAACAGTGAGGTAGTTGTAACAATGGCAGAGAAAGTACATTATATGCCTTATGTGTTTGTGATGCCATGTATAGTTTTCAACCTGTGTGGATGAGAGCAAATCCACAATGAATTTAATGTTGTGAATCCAACTTTTATATTTAAAAGTTATTGAAGTATTTATTTATAATCAGCACAACCCAGACAAAAGAACCACTGAAGGCTCAAGTGAATATGACATTTATGATGATGAATGCATGCAACAGCTTGGTTCTGGTTCTGCTAGAGGTTTCATCCTTGTCAAGACTTGATGCAACCGCTGGGTTTCCTTAGATAGGAAACGTTTGGACCAATCTGTCTGGAGGATTTGATTGAATTTGACTCCCACTGTCCAAAAACATGACTGTTAGGTTAATAACACTCTCTATATTGCCCTTAGGTGTGCGTGTGTGTGTGTGTGTGTGTGTGTGTGTGTGTGTGTGTGTGTGTGTGAGAGTGTGTGTGTTTGCAGTTGTCTGTCCTGTATGGATAAGTGCGTATAGACAGTGGATGGACCATCATCATTATTATTGTCATCAACATCCTCATAATTGTCCTCATAATGATCATCGTCATTGTGTCAACACCATAATTATAATCACACCAAAAAAAAACTCATTGTCATCATCACCTTTACCATTACTACAAATTTTATTAATGCCCACCATCATTGTCATCATCACTATCAAAATGATCAACTCAATTATCATCGTGATCATCATCATAGCCATCCCCATCTTTATCATAACTGATGTCATTGTGATTATTATCATCATAACCCATCATTGTGATCTTCACCAACATCCTCATCATTAATCATATGAAAATCTCATATGTAGCCATTTCCTGAAGAATTACAAATAGATAACTGTCCTTCATGCTGGTTTCATAGACATATTTCTCTCTTTAGAGTTCAGAAGAAGCAAAGAGAAAAAACAATCAGCAATATCTGATGTTGGCCCACTTATGTTCTTTTTCCCTCCCACAGGTAGCCTTCTGTATCTCTACTTAAAGTGGCGTGAAGGGTGTTATTCACATCCATTCTCTAGGCAGTATTTACACATGTCATATACCAACAATTTCATTGTTGACCTTTTCATCAGGTACTTTTCAGCCCACTTCAGCAGCAGTCAAAGGCAGAAGAATAACGGAGTCCAGATGGCTACCATTGTTCTACCGCTGTGGGGCTTTTATTGGATGAACATAATGGCCTTAGTAGCCAATCGATGGGGCTTCAGTTGCATCTCTCCTAGCAACAAGGTTTCTGAGACACGGGTGGCCACAAGCTTAGCGTAACCATAAAGATAAATAACTGAGAAGACGTGCATTTTGTGAGACAACAAAGCTGTTGTGACATGAACACCTGTGAGGAGTGAAAACTTAAATCTGTCAGACAGGGTGCGATAATTAGAGCCACATTCAATAAAATTTTGCATAAATTATTTAATTCCCGTTTTCTGTCGAGCCACTTTTGACATGTTATGATATTATCAGATCAATTACATGTTCAAGTATACCAGATGGTGTAGTTGCTAGGTTGTGTGGTAAAGGGAACAGATAACCACCCTGTTTGCTCAGATTTCCAGGTTTCTTGATAACTTTCATTTATCAGCCTACTGCTGTCCTTCAGTTCAGATATTTATTGTGAACCCTCCACAGGTCTAAAGAATGTGTCATAATTTTTTTTGAAAGGTAATTGTCATACAGGGGAAAACATTTTTCTTACACCACCTGATTATACTCTCATGGAAAAAGAGAATGTTCATGTTTTCATGCCAGCACACCCCACAATTTAGAGGGTCACAGACCCACCTTTAGTAATCTTGAGTTAAAGATTTTTGTATGAATTAATCAGTTGTCTTGTGTCGATCTTTGTCCACTATGCTCTATGGCATTTCAACAGTTCGTTGAGGATGAAGACATTTGTTTTGCGCAGCTGTTTTTAGGGTCCCTTCATAATAGTTCAATCAGAATGAGGTATGGAGTTTGATGGAAGTTCATCAATTGTTTGCTGCTGTGTTTCCGATCATTGCCCTGTTAATGTCATTGTGGGCTCACGAGTCATTGCGCTCATGTTTGATTCTGGAATACCTTGGTTTACCAGGGGAGTTGATGGTTGATAAAATGACTACATGGTGCTCAGGTTATGTGGTTAAAAAGGAAGGTCTACCCTTCAGCTGTCCATCACCATGCAGGACAGTTGGTAGAGCTGGTTGTGGTGGTATGCTATGTGGTATGCTGTGGGTTAAGGTCTAACACCTCTACTTTCAGGATGCTGTTTGATGACTAATTGGGTGATTTCTCAAGGCAGTTGGATGAAGTGGATTTTATTTAGGGATATGAGAGCAAAGGCGACTTAACACAAATAAGTAAAGATGTTTTGTTCGTAAATGAACAAAAGACAGAATTAATTTTATTTGCTGAGAATGCCACCATAGAAGTCGACACTTTGCCTCGTAAATTAAATGACTGTTAGAAACCAAGAGGTGATATTTGATTGAGACTTTAAATTCAACAAACAAACTGACTCTGTGGCCAATTGTGTTTTTATCATCTGCCTCCTCTGGCCAAAGCTAAATCTTTTTTAAATCGTTGTGACTGAGCAAAGGCCATTTGTGCTTCTTTAGTTCTAGACTTGACTGTTACAGTGGTCTGTCTGTCGGTGTCTCTCAGTCTTCTCTTAAACGCCTTCAGCTTGTCCAGAACGCACCTGCTCGTCTTTTAACCAACAGCTCTAGATGTGAGCACATCCCCCTATCTTATCCTTTGTACACAGGCTTCCTGTCCATTTTAGAACTGATTTGAAACTTTTATTGTTTGTTTTGGCCTGGCCCCATATTATTTATCTGACCTTTTACGTCTTTCATGGCGGAACCCTGAGGTCATCAAGTCAACTTTTAGTAGCTGTTCCAAAAACCAGGCTAAGCATTAGGGTGACTGAACTTTTTCAGATGCAGCCCCTTGACTTTGGAACCAACTTCCTTTCAACCTTCACTACACCACAGAGGGGACCATCTTTAGATCTAAGCTTAAGAATTTAGGCAGGCATTTAATACCAAGTAGCATGGTAGCATTTTATCTATGGTTTTTATTTTCCTGTTGTCTGCTTTTATGGCTGTATGTTTTATGTATTGTGATCTTACTGTTAAGTGCTTTGATCACCTATGTTGGTTGTCTTAAAGCACTATTCAAATCAATCAATAAATTACATCTTTTGCATTTTATTTTTGAAAGATGTTGAGAACCAATCATTTAAGGTTTCCCTTGCATATCTTTTGCAGTCCTGTTCAATATGTTAGCTGTACTAACCGTTCACATTATCTTTCCCCTGAGCTTTGCTGGTAAATAAATGAAGAAACTCACCATCTGTCTCCTGTGAGACCACAAAATTAGACCACCGTCATGATTAGACACAAATTCACTGGAACAATCAGCTCCCTAACAAACTGTTCCTTCACTGTTTCAGGGCTCCAGTGTGCGTTGGTTTCCCTGAAAACGTCCACCGCTGTTGTTTGTGTCCCTCTGATTTATATTCAGAGACTCTTCACTAAGATGCAGTTGTGGTTCTGTGGTCTCTCCAGACACTTGTGTGTTTGTTCATGCTGTAGGCACCTCGTTGGGCTTCTGCTTGTGGATTTAACAGCCTAACGTGTAGCACTTTTTAATGATGGTAAATATTCAAAGAGGGCTCTTGGTTAGCAGATGCATCATTTTCACCTCTAGCATGCCTAACATTCAAGGAGAAAATTGCTTGAGCAAATATAGCAAGTTTCCCCTCAGATGGCTCAGCGGGACGCAAGCAAGTGCTCTTACCTGCACATAATTTCAGACTGCCATATGGCGTACCACATGTGTTAGATTTTTCTATGGTTTAATGGTTTTATTATTCCAAATATATATATTTTTTTCTTTAGGAAATGGAAATAATCAGGGATATTTGCTCCTCAAGTATAATCATCCACATCCAATTTGAGATCTTCATCTCAGAAAACACAAGAAAAAAAGTAGAATTTCAAACTCAACAAACCTAAAAGCCTGGTGTCAAAGTCTGGCAGAAAAGTAAGCGTTTATTCAAGTTTATTTGACAAGAACTAATCATAAAATCAAAATGAAATTTTACATTTTTTTAAAGAGGTGGCCTTCTCAGAAGAGTGTGAGAAGTCATTCAGTCCACTTTAAAGCTTTTCACATTTTTACAACCACAAACCTTAGTCATATTTAATAAATTAGAATATATATTCCAATGAGGCTGGTCAGATTTAAAGTACCTTTTTAAAATAACAACCTAAGCAGGTATTAAACCTTTTTCATTAACATCTTTAGCACAATACTGTACTAAAATGTTTTTATTGGTCTGGTGTAAAATTCTAAGCCTGAATATTGTGTTCTCCTTAGCTGTAAACAGAAAACCATCATTATTAACAGATATAAAACATCAGTCTTTGTGTAATTAATCGATATAGTGTGTTTCATTGAGTGTACCGAGTTACTGAAATAAATGAAATTTTCAGTCACACTCTAACTTATAATATATGATGTTCAGGTGAGTGACAAATACATACCGGAATTGTGCAGTGGAAGAAAAAAATTATTGCAGAAGGCCAAAGCAGCTCTGGTCAGACAATACTAAAATCCAACTCTTTGGCTTTCATACCAAATAAAACGGAACAGATGTTGAAAAACTAAAGCTAAAACCCTGCATATATCATCCCCGCTGTGAACAACTGCGATGGCAACATCATGCTTTGGGAATGCTTTGATTCAGCAGTACAGAGAAGCTGGTAAGAGTTGCTTGGAAGATGGAGCTAAATACAGGACAATCTAGGAAGAAAACCTGTAAGAGGTTGCAAAGGAATTGGGACTGGGTGGAGGCTCTCCTTCCACTAGAACCACAATCCCGCCAGTTACAATGAAAACATTTAGATCAAAGGATATTCGTGTCTTAGAACTGCCCAGTCAAAGTTCAGACCGAAAAATACATTTGAAAATCTTGGGCATGACTTGAACATTATCTTTTTTTCGTCTGAGTCACAATTATGCTCTATTTTGTGTTGATTTGTCTCAAAAGAATCCCGATAATATCAAGATTTATTGTTGTATCCTGACAAAATGTGGAAAAGTTCAAAAGGTAGGAATCCTTTTAGTCTCCTTAGTTTGATGAAACTTAGATGAGATTTGCAGCTAACGGCTTGTCAGTCGGGTCAAAAGCTAAGCATATTTCTTTTTAAACAACTTCAGTCTAAAAAATGTCATAGCTGTTCATGTGAACAATGTTTTATAACTTTTAAATGTAGCTTGGAGGGAGAGTTTGATGTTTAGTAAGTAGAGACATACCTTACCAGTACTTGACATTTTTCATATAAGACTTGCATCAACGATCAGAAAAATGTCAGGTTAGAAATATTTTGTCTTAAAACTATGAAACAAACCACCTCTTGTTCTTCATCACTTGTGCATGTGATGGCACATTTTTAATGGTCATTTTGGAAGGACGGTTGGCGAAAACAGAACAAACACTGGGCTACACGATGATGTGTCAGGCCCTTTTCGGTTGGCAAAAATGATGAAATTTGGGCTTTGTGGTAGACTGAAAGGTTAAACAACGTGGGAGGTATGAAACCTCTAAATGTGCCTAACTTCAGGAAAGGTATTCACTCATCATAAACCCTTTACAGAACCCGCCTTAAAAATCCAAACTATACCTTTGATCTTAAATAATGGCCACTAGGCAATAATATTTAGCTCTACCTATTTTGCTCACGGTTTGCCTGGTTGGTCTTTTAGGGAAAACTTTTACAATGAAACAAGACAGATCCTTTCCTGAAATACGTTCATCTCAGGCCAGAGAGGCAACAATTAGGATATAGCCTTAAAATGAGGTTAAAGAGGTTACGGGTTAAATCTCTACAACAGTATATTAGTGTTTGTGTTTGCCACGTATTAGCTTAATTTGAGATATATTTAATGATTTTTCCGGTCAATATACAGCACTTGGCACATATGGATGCTCAATACGGGCTGCCCTTCTCAAAAACTCGGTTATGTAACTTGAGAGGTGTGGATCCGATTCTGAATGAGTTATGTGACCTAGAACGCCGCTTTTTTGGCAGTCTGAGCTCCCCTTAAACATAGAGCTAATCTTACATGCTTCTGCTTTTGTCATCCTCAAGTCAAAATTTGTCACCGCCATGGTTATTATTACAAAATACAGTATATATAGTTCACAAACCTGCATGCCAGCTCTTCTCTGTTGAAGCAGCCTTTCATAATCAGATGACCTGTGGTCTGCCCCATCCTTCTCTTCCACAGCTTCTGGAGCACCCCCTCTCTCTCCCACTGGCTCTGCCTCGTCCTGTCCCTCTCCCTCTTCGTTTCTATTGGAGACTCTGAATATAATCTAGAGGGGTGAATGTGGCCTTGTCTTCACAAGTAACTCAATGACTTCTCAATCTGCTGGTCCAAAGTGGTCTGCTATCAGATTCCAAAACACAGAGAGACTGTTTAATTTTGCAACAGTGCAGTGTTGCCAGTGGCATTCAGCGGCGCTAAACTTGAGGTCTAGTGCCCTCCATTGGCTAAAAGTTACACAGTGCTGCTTTAAAAAATAATAGTTGCTTAGCTTATCAGGACCCCTGTGTCTTTTTCATAGATCTATCTCTTTGTGGTTGAAAATAAACCTGTAATTTCTTGTTTCCTCTTTGGCTAAAATATTCTACAATCTCCAAACTGTGAGAATCACTGAATGTTAAAACTGTAAGTAAATCAAATACTGAGCTATTTTAGTTGACGGAAGTCAGTTCATGGCAATAAACAGGTTACCAAATGAATGTTTCTACTTGAACAGGGTTTATTACGAGAGCAGAAACCTCATCTCTTAAGAAGATCTTTTACATTAAGGGCAGTGAGATTTGCAGCGAAATTTACAGTCATCGAGAAAAAGACATTTTACATGTCTGTGCAACTTTCCTTTGACTCCATAAAGGTGTTGCATTACTCCAGGCTGGAGTGTGTATGAAAAGACTCCCTGCCGCTACAACCAATAAAGCCCCCCATGATGCTGTCAGAGGAATGGCGAGATTGAGCCATCGAGGGAGGAGTATGGTTTCCGTTTTTGGTGGTGGGGCGGAGGAGTGTACAGTAGATGGAGATATAGATGTACAGCAGGCACACCCCTGCTGAATGCTTGAAGGACGATGGTAGAAAATGTTTGAAGTGTGACTGAGAAACTATGTATGATGTTACCTTTAATCTCTGTCAGCTTGCCAGGCCTTCTGAGAGGCTTGCTGTCAATATGAGCTCCTGGAGAATCCTAAATGAACCTGTGTGTGTGTATGTGTGCGCATACATTCTTATTTCCATCTGCAGTGTGAGAGGAGAGCCCCTCCTTTCTCTTAGTTCTCGGAACAAGGCCCCCACTGGACATAAAGGACACGTTTGTTCTCAACCTTGTGCCTTCCTTCTCTGCGCCATTGTTCTGAATGCCTACTGTTAATATCCGTTGCAAATCTGCTTACTTTCAGATTCCATCAATACGGGCGGGGCAGACAAAGGGAGGACTATATGGCTGATTCGGGGGCCGCAGAGAGGATGCAAACAGAGCTTGTCAGTGTGTTCCTTGACTCTGGGAGGCTGCTGACAATGGCAGCAGTGTGAAGCCATGTGGTGATTGATCAGTTTGATGCTGTGCTGTGTGGGACGGTCATCGCAGACAGAATTAAACAAACAGTGGTTCAGAGGAAGTGGTATGATTTAGCTGCTGGAGTTCAGAAACAATGAATAAGAATGATTGTTCTGGGTTTACATGTACTTCCTATAATATATTAAATTGTTCACTTTGTCTCATATAAAGGTTGAAAGTGATAGAGTACAGAACCACACGCAATGATTGTCATCAGATTTGTAGTCTGCAGTTTTGTGGAACATCACGGTTTCTATTATAAGCTCATGTGCCTCAAAGTAGACTGAAAAATATTGTTATATTCAATAACATTTACATATACACTCACCGGCCACTTTATTAGGTACCCCATGCTAGTAACGGGTTGGACCCCCTTTTGCCTTCAGAACTGCCTCAATTCTTCGTGGCATAGATTCAACAAGGTGCTGGAAGCATTCCTCAGGGAGTCTGGTCCATATTGACATGATGGCATCACACAGTTGCCGCAGATTTGTCGGCTGCACATCCATGATGCCAATCTCCCGTTCCACCACATCCCAAAGATGCTCTATTGTATTGAGATCTGGTGACTGTGGAGGCCATTTGAGTACAGCGAACTCATTGTCATGTTCAAGAAACCAGTCTGAGATGATTCCAGCTTTATGACATGGCGCATTGTCCTGCTGAAAGTAGCCATCATGGGTTGGGTACATTGTGGTCATAAAGGGATGGACATGGTCAGTAGGCTGTGGCGTTGCAACGATGCTCAATTGGTACCAAGGGGCCCAAAGAGTGCCAAGAAAATATTCCCCACACCATGACACCACCACCACCAGCCTGAACCGTTGATACAAGGCAGGATGGATCCATGCTTTCATGTTGTAGACGCCAAATTCTGACCCTACCATCCGACTGTCGCAGCAGAAATCGAGACTCATCAGACCAGGCAACGTTTTTCCAATCTTCTATTGTCCAATTTCGATGAGCTTGTGCAAATTGTAGCCTCAGTTTCCTGTTCTTAGCTGAAAGGAGTGGCACCCGATGTGGTCTTCTGCTGCTGTAGCCCATCTGCCTCAAAGTTCGACGTACTGTGCGTTCAGAGATGCTCTTCTGCCCACCTTGGTTGTAACGGGTGGTTATTTGAGTCACTGTTGCCCTTCTATCAGCTCGAACCAGTCTGGCCATTCTCCTCTGACCTCTGGCATCAACAAGGCATTTCCGCCCACAGAACTGCCGCTCACTGGATGTTTTTTCTTTTTCGGACCATTCTCTGTAAACCCTAGAGATGGTTGTGCGTGAAAATCCCAGTAGATTAGCAGTTTCTGAAATACTCAGACCAGCCCTTCTGGCACCAACAATCATGCCACGTTCAAAGTCACTCAAATCACCTTTCTTCCCCATACTGATGCTCGGTTTGAACTGCAGGAGATTCTCTTGACCATGTCTACATGCCTAAATGCACTGAGTTGCCGCCATGTGATTGGCTGCTTAGAAATTAAATGTTAACGAGCAGTTGGACAGGTGTACCTAATAAAGTGGCCGGTGAGTGTATTTTTCTACCATGATCAGTCAGTCATAAACGTTACTTTTAAACAAAGCAGGTTCGTTGATGTACTATTTTTAACCATTTTTAACACCTGGGTACTGGATTGAAGTTCTTTGTGATGACATTATGCATTTGTTGCAGATTTGTCAGCTGAACAACCATCATGTGAATCTCCCGTTCCATCAAATCCCAAAGGTGCTGTTTTGTATTGAGATATGGTTATTGTAGGGGCCACTGGAGTACAGTGAACTCATTAGATATGTTTCCATCCACTTGTCATACAAATTTTAGGCGAACCTTAAAAATGTCACAAAAAAAGCAAATTAGACATGTTTCTATCCCCTGGTTTGGAGGGAATTAACCAGGCTATGCAAAGTGTCATTTCTTCAAAGTTGACGTTACGCATGGCTGTAATAAACAGGAAGTAGAGTTTGCAATCTAGTATGGACCACATATGAGAAAAATGGAGAGGTTTTCAGGAACAAAAAGTAGTAATTGTTCTGTCCTGTCAACTAGTGTTGCCTACATGCCGCCTCGAGACGTAGAGAAAGAAATGCATTGTTATGCGTGTTATCGGAATATCCAGGAAGACTGTGACGCCGTAAACAGCCGATGAATCATGTGAGATAAATGTTCACTACGTCAGAACTTATTTGACAAATGCGTTTCCCAAAAAAAAATAAAAAAAAATAAACACTTCAAGCGAGCGTAAAAACAGTTCCATCAACCTTTTCTAATGCAACACTTCATCCATCCATCCATTTTCTACCACGTCTATCCCTCATGGGGTCATGAGGGGTACTGGTGCCTATCTCCAGCTGTCAATGGGCGAGAGGCAGGGAACACCCTGGACAGGTCGCCAGTCTATTGCAGAGCAATACCTCAGAATATGCATAAAAAACGTTGTTGGAAACATGGCTACCGTCATGTTCAAGAAACAGATAACGATGATTTGAGCTTGCCGCAATAACATGGTGACATGTGACTGACATGGTGACATGTCTTGTGGAAGAAGCCATCAGAAGCTGACACTGTTGTCATAAAAAGATTGTCAATGTCAGCACCAATACTCTGGTAGGCTTTGGGTTTTAAAACAACGGGCAATTTGTACTCAGGGACCGAACATTGGTTAAGAAAAAGTCTCCCACACCATTACACCGTGACCGTCATCCTAAACTGTTGATACAAGGCAAGATGGATCAATGCTTTGAAATTGTTTACACTGAATTCTAACCATATCATCTGAATGTTGCAAGGAAAATCACAGTGACATTAGATCTTATCTAATGTCACTGTGATTTTGAATGAAACATCTTTTCAGACTGAGACAAGCCATGATATGTGAAAGTAGGTGGGTAGGGCACCAGTCTTCCTTCCTCGGTTGTATGGCATGACTGAATGCAAAAGAATCTCACCCAATGTTTTGCATAAGTAATGTATTTAAGCTACAAAGAGTTTAAGGACCATTTGAGGTCATTAACCGTATTCGGGGTTTGAAACATACATAGGTGAGAGTTGTCCTACAATTTCGACACCTGTCACAGCAAGGATCTTTAGCTGAACCTCTCTTGGGAAAGCTTCCGTAAGGTTTAGGATCATTCTTCTACAAGCTGATATGTAATATCAGACATTGATGTTGGACTAGAAGTTGACCGTCATCCCTATAGCGAGTTTAGCTCCAGGTGGTTCTGGGCACACCAGTGGACCAGCTCATCCATCTACTGGATTTGGGGATTATTTGCCAGATTATTAGTATGGTAGAGGAGCACAACCTCAAATAGTGTTTCCTGAAAGTTTAAATGTGTCAGTAAGGAACCCATCATTCAAATGATTATTATCTATGCACTTTCATATCCTTTTAACTGTTTGGCTGAGAAAATAACTTTGCATAAGTCTCCTGCTATTTTTCCTCATATCTTGTGCAAAATTCCTGCTTGTCCTTGAAGTTTTTTTAGTGGACAAAAATATAGTTGCAGCCCTTCTAATCACAAGGCTGTCCAGAAATCTCAGTGTGTGTTCAACTCTGCACTAGAGATAACATGAATTTACTGCAAATTTAACAGATGGTATTAGTGCTGACTGGACATCCTGGAGCCTTCTTCACTGGAGCTGAACCTCTCACCTTGAGGTTCTTGAAAACTGCTCCTTCAGATGCAATTTTCTTAGCAGCAGTTGTATTCCATGTGAGATAATTTCAATGTGAAGTAATGCTAGCTACACGCTTTTCTTTGGAAGTAAGCACTGATAACAGAAGAGGATGATGATTTCATGCATATCTGTCCATTTATATTTGCAGTCTACTAATCAAATCGTGATCTCAGCTCGATGTTTTAACAATTTAAGGTGTACTGATGATTATATAGTTTTACTGACATATAGATGCCTGATCATTTTGTGTTAGGGCAAAACTAAAATGAAATTTTGTGATTGTAATAAAATATACTTTTAAGATCCTGTCCAAGTTCCTTCATCTGATTTTTTACCTCCAACAAAAGCCTTTTGAAATTATTATTTTGTATCATTTTGTATTTCTTATCATTGTGGTCTGACTCTCCCTTTTGCACCATGTGAGTGACATTTGTACCTGCGCATCTAAGATGCCAAGGGGGTGACTGGTTGATGCTTAATCGTGAATTAATCTGACTAGATGAAGCAAAAAGCGCTGATTTGCCACAAACAGAGAGCTCCGTTCCAAGGGGAATATTTAAAATACCAATTACAGAAGAGCATGAAGTCACATGGAAGCCAAAAGGTTACACAGACACATACACACTCATTTGTCTGGCATCTCTTGCCACTGAAACATTAACATTAGGAGGACTACACAACCCCAAATGTACCCAAAATGGAATGAGAATGCTGAAAATTCAAGGTTCAGATACATTTTATGAGAGAACAGGAGTGATAATTAACTTTTATTTAGTATTTTATATTTCCTGTGTCCAATTTTGATGGGGGTGACGCCTGAGCTCCCCCTACTTATCACCCTCCATAATAATCTAAAAAGTGTGAGTCGTCAACCAAAAATTAAAGCTTCGCCGTTTCCAAAAGACAACAGTTTGTCACTGCTAAAACTTTTGACAATGATTAATTGTGCAATCAAAAGTTCCACAGTAAGAAACATCTAGGGCTATGTTCAGAATGACTTTTTTTGTGCCATTTTTAATATTCAGGGCAGATCGTGCATGCTTTTATTTGTGTTTGAGTTGAGTTGTGAGGTGAAACATTAACAATTCCTCTGCATGTGCAGCAGCAAAAATAGAAAGATTTCTGCAGGGGCAGCTCTTATGTTTTAAGGTATGTTTTAATGGACTGTTTTGTTGTAGCAGGTTCCTTGCGGCTTTGCATGGGAAGAGGCCTTGCCAGCGGAGTAGTAAAATTTATTTGGGCCCCTTCAGTTATTGTTCATTATAACGCCGTATACATGTCTGTGGGCTCCATTGTTTTTTCCTTACTTACTCTGCGAGCATGCACAATGTCGTACTTCCGGTCAAGTCGTTTCGTTATGGTAAATATACACAAAAGAGCTTATTTTACTAACAAATAGAGCAAAAACAACATGTAAAACACAGAAAGAAAATATAATAAGCCAATGAGGTGTGATCTCTCTTATATGCAACCAGAGAGAGCTACTGGTATTGAAATTCATAAAGTTATAGTACTGACTAGGCCCCTTCAAAAGTAGAGAGAGTTTCTGCCACACTATACCTGCAGATAGGGATGATGAAGTCTTTATGATGAAAATGTGCTTGATCGCTAAGATCATTATTCTGCTTTCTTCAACCCAGGTAAGAGAAGCTAAAATTAGAGGACGCTTTTTGACAACAGCCTCCAGAAGCGTAAAACCACTGGTTTTCAGCATCACGTTGAGACGACTCCTAGTTTGACGATATCATACAACAACATGAAAGAAAGTGAGACTGTAGACCTGTGCGAGTTAAAATAAAGAATTAGTTTAAAAGTAATTTCAAAGTTCCTGGAAGTTGTCCCCAAGACCATGTGGTATATCTGGTACATGCTTATTTGGTTTGCCAGCTCAAAAGCTCCTGTTATGCAATCAAGTGCAACTACTTAAACAATGTTATTTTGCCAAGAAGCCACTCGAAAGCCTTTCAGAGTGAGAAATAACGATTATAGTCAGCATAGTTCTGTGTTTCCTGGGACAAGCAGTTCCCTGAGTTGTTAAAAAGCTGTAAGAATACTGTCGGTTGTTGACACCCTGTGGTTTACTACGCATTTATGTTAAACATGACCTTTAAACACGACAGAAGAGCATTGTTCTCTTCCAGCTCTGCTAATGTATATAACACAATCACAGTGCACTTCTCAGCCTAATATTTGTCATGGCAACATGATGGGTTTTTCAAAACCTCTGACCACCATATCTTTACCGGCTCACATCTTGTTTTGTTAGAGGCTTTGATAACTCTTCACTAGATTTAGACAGGTTTCTGTGGTGACCTCAAATAAGTAATTACAGTATCTTAGTGATTTCTTTTTTAAAAGCCCCAGTCAGCATGATGATTATGTACATTCTTTGAGTTTGATGACTTATAAAAACCAGGATTCTTATACATCTTAAAGAAATAGCCAGCTTTTCTATTCTTGCTTGAAGCATAACAATGGATAGATAATAATAGCTAGAGAATGATGGATAGTGATGGTGGCACCATAGCGGGAGGACCACTATCATACTGGTGGAAAAGGTCAGAATTAAGCGACTTTTACGTGGCCGAGGGGTCCTTGAAGATGCTATTTCATTAATGAAAGAGTAGAAGGTGAGTAATAAAGGGAGCTAGTACAGTGTAACACAGAATGATTACAGCTAGCTGTTAGCATGTGTTATGGGAACGTAGAATGATGTGATGAATGGGTGGATAGACGGATGGATAGAAAAAGACTATCAATAAATATATAGATAAAAAATATCAACAGGATCCAGTTGAGATGATTTACAACGTCTCTTTTTGTGTGTTCTATCTATAATACTTTTTACCTTAAATAGACTGAATGTCTTAATATCTTTATGTATCTACATGTCAATCAAGTCCTTTCTTATTTCTAAATAATGGATGGTCCATTTACTAAAAGGGTACGGCATAGTTCCCTTCTTCCATTATTGTATTGCTACTCAAAACAGTAGGTAGCTCTTATACTATTTACAGTCAATTTTTTTCCTACCTATGGGTGCAATGTTAACATTGATTTGTAGGGAAAGTGTTTTAGAAATAATTGTCTTTTCACTACTCCAGACATTTTGACTTGAGAAAGCTTCCTGGATGGGAAGCGAAACGTCTTCAGCTTCAGAATAGAAGTCCAGTTGTTTTATTTTTTGATCTTTTTTTTTGGATTTATCATGACCTGGATGACTGAAAATCTTCACCAACATATTGCTTTCTTAATCTTATTCAGGTAAAAATTTGTGCCAATGCTGTGTAATATCTCTGTTTCTAAAGTAGAACATTTAAATGTTCTGGTAATGTTATTTGAAGCAATAACAGGTATTTTCAAGAAAAATATTAGCTTTAATTCTATTTAAAGCAACACTAAGTATCAGTTTAATTATAGATATATGGGCTGCACTTGCCTATGTCTCTGAGACACGGCTGTCAAAATCCATAAACGATGCAGATGTGGCTTTAATTAGATTCAATATCTACCGTGCTGATCACCCTAAAAAGGGTGGGGGAGTAACAGTTTATTTAAATCAGATTTTGCAGCCCAAGTCTTGATAGCCAGATCATTGCCTAAACAGTTTGAGGTACTTGCTCTAAATGTCACCTTGCCAGACTGTCAGCCCTTAACTGTAGTTGGGGTCTATATGCCCCCTTCTGCTTCTACTAAGCTCATAAATTCAGATCGTATCACAAATGCAATTCAAAGAAATTATATTGCTTGGTGATTGGAATTGGGATTGGCTCACTTCCGTATATGATGACTTTAAAGCATATTGTTTGTCTGTTAACCTGACTCAGATTATGAACAGCCCCACACGTCCAAACCCAAAACACCAGGATGAATCTACTATTCTTGATGTAGTGATTACTAATATGCCACACAAATATTCAGCCACATGGGTTTTTGCAAATGATGTTAGTGATCACTGTGTGGTGGGCGGGTTCAGGGATGTAAGAATGCCAAAAAAAAAATCAACTGTTTTAAAAAAATGGATTTTCAGAAATTTTAGTGAACAGGCAATCCTGTGGAACATTTATCATTCATCTCTCACAAACACCTACAGGTGCTTGAATCCAGGTATTTACAGCCTAACTTCCATACAGAAAACCCCTATTATTATCTTCTCCTGTCACTTTATACGTATCGTATTAATTCATACTGTATATTCTTCAGTGATGGTATCAAGGCCTTGGTTGATTGTATCTGTAATACTTTATTTGCTGGTTTTGCTGTTCTTTTTATATATCTCTTTGCAGGTATAGAAGCAGACTCAGAGGATGTTATATTGCTCTCTCCCTTTCTTCTCTTTCTCTTTCACCTTTTCTCCCTTTTTTTCTTTTTTCTTTTTTCTCTCTCTTCTCTTCTACCTTCTTGTTTCAGTGTCCATAAAACATGAAACATTCCCTGCATTAATAAAGCTTCTTGCCCGTATAAACCAAGCGGAGCAATATGGCGAATGCGGTAAGGCTCCGTTTGTGAAAGTAAAATCTGTTGGGCTCTTTTTGGCATTAAAGGTATACTATGCAACCGGGATTGATTTTCCAGCGAGGCTCCCCCCAGAGGGCGAAAGTAAAAGTGCACTGTCGTAAATATGCTCAGCTGTTGTACTGGTTTCTCCGTCAAGCCAGGCGCGGTTGTTTTGAGCTTAGCAGACAGGCGAACGCAACGAATACAAAAGTCGAAAACTCGGCAGTACAAACAATGACTAACACAGTGAAAGTATGAACATGCACACAGAGAGAGAGAAACCAATCCAATGCAGTGTTTCCCCTAGGAATTTGCTTACCGGACGACCGGCGGAGCGGAGCGGGGCGGGGGGGGGGGGGGTTGGGGGGTGAGAGAGAGACAAGCTTTACGCCGATGACCCGCGGAGCGGAGCGGGGGGGGCGGGGGGGGTGGGAGACAAGCTTTGCGCCAATGTCCAGTGGAGCAGAGCGGGGAGCAGCGGGGGGGGGGGGGGGGGGGGGGGGGGTGGGTGGGGGCAGACAAGCTTTGCGGGCATATCGAGTTAGTTTTTTTTTTTTTTTTTTTGGAATGTTGGGAGGCGGTGGCGTGAGGGAAACCCTACAATGTTACTTACAATCGCATCAGCAGAAACGCGAGGTCCGCGTCAGCCTTGCAGCCTTCTCTTTCTTTTAGCTCTCGCCATTCGGAAAAAGCTTTCCCGATGTTCACCCGTGTACGACTCCTCTTTCTGTCCAGAGCCCTTTTCCTCTTTCTTGCCTGCTCCGACATGGGCTTTCGTTGTTTTGTCGCTGGTTCCGCCATGATAACTGCACAGATATCGCCACTGCGCTAGCAACAAACATGTTCTCGCCCTAAAGCAAGACCGACTCTCACGATCTTGCACGAGATTCTGAGCCTGTGGGCGCGGGCCGAGGGCTCCTGCAATTGCAAGTGCGGTATTTCCCCCACAGACCACCAGGGCGGCCAAGAAAACCTTAGTTCAACCTGAAATGACTCATTTAATCATCCAAAACGGTATAGAACACATTAATTAACTGAAAAATGTTGCATAGTATGCCTTTAAGACAATAATTCTTATTGCCACATGGCCAGACAGGACACTATAAAAAAGGTAGAAAAAAATAAATAAATAAAATGAAGAAAAATGAATGTGCAGGTGAAGAATTATTTATGTTCCAACATCATTCCATCACTTTACTAATCTGGCTTTAGAAAGGGATATGGAACAGTTTCTGCCACTATGAAGGTTCACAATTATGTATTTGAAGGACTTGATCCAAGACATTACTGTGCTGCATTATTTTTGGACCTGTTGAAAGCTTTTGACATGGTTGACCATAGCATATTGTTTCAAAGGCTTTTGGACATTGGATTAACAGATCACACCACAGCTTGGTTTTTGTATTATTTGACTGTGAATAAACAGTGAGTCTAAGGCTACGTTCACACTGCAGCCTGAAGTGACCCAATTCCGATTTTTTTGCCCATATGCGACCTGAATCTGATCTTTTTATGACAGTCTGAACGACACAGATCGGATTTTTTCAAATGCGACCCAGGCCACTTGGATATGTGGTCCTGAATCCGATACGTATCTGATCTTTTCAAATGCGACCTGTGTCTGAACAGCCAGGTCGCATTCATCCGACCTACACGTCATTGATACATATTATTGATACGGTAACAAGCACCTGTTGCAAGTCAATACAGCCCCACGGCAACGCGTTTACTTGCTGCTATAGCCCGCCGAAGATGTGTGTCTTTACGTAAGGAGCGCTAAAGAGAGCCGTTCAGACGCACATAAAGGTTGCCTTTGTCATTAGAAAATTGTGAATGAAATCCGTATCAGTAATGCCGCTCACGTCGCTATCCCACCATTCCTGACTTCGACTCCGCACCCACACGTTTCTCTGTACGGACGTTACTGCCGCACAAAACGCCATTGCCAAAAATTTGGGTCTTTCGTTTCGATCTTCTTAAAAAGCATGCGGCGGTAATGTGCTGGCTCCGGCTGGAGAAGAACTTAAAGAACGTAAGATACGCTGCAGCATTACGAACCATGTTTACTTCCGCAAATACTGAGCACGCTTGCTATGTGTGACGTCATCGCGTCCTCTACAGCGCATGCGGGGCATCAAGGCCTGCAGTGTGAACGTAGCCTAACTTGGCGATCGTTGGCCAAGCTATTTGGACATTACAAAAAGAGTCCCTCAAGGCCCAATTTTAGGGCCTACTCCATTCATCATTTACATAAACACACTGGAGCAGGGTCTCAAAGGTACAGCTCTGCATCTCTATGCGGATAATTCTGTGATCTACTGTCATTCTAAATCCATTGAGTTTGTTTTTCAACATCTGCAGGCTTCTTTTGACACCATTCAGTCTCAGCTTTCAGAACTTGGGTTGGTACTGAATGCAGGTAAAACTAAAGGTTTATTATTTGCTAATAGAAAGAAGGTTCCCTTACCTCTGCCTAAAATTGTCACGAAACAAGGACAGTACATTGATTTTGTATCATCCTACAAATACCTTGGTATACACATTGATAATACTTTGACCTTTAAAAGTCTTACTGAAAGTCTGTTGAAAAAGCTTAAGCTCAAGCTAAGATTCTTTTATCGAAATGTGATGTTTCTCATCAGGCCCGGACACAGTATCAGGCCCGGACACAGTTGGTGTCTGCCACCTCCATGAGTGTTGTAGACTATGGAGATATTGTCTATATGAACGCCTGTCAGCTCTTTACGTATGCTAGATGCCGACTGAAGCTTTCCAGTCTTGTTACACTTGGAGAATTACGAGTTTTATTAAAAGGACTGGAGATAGGGTCTATAGGAAATTGTACTTGCTTTATTTAGTCATTTGTACAAATTTTAAACCATATGTTTGGAATCTTTTAAATTTGGAATTGCTGTTGTAAATTGTTGTAATTTTATGTGTTTAAACAGGTCTCTCTTGTAAATGAGACACTGAGTCTCAAGGGACTAACCTGTATAAATAAAGGATTAATAAAAAAGTGATCAGGGAGGGTTGGATCCACGCCCGCTGACAGGGGGGGACAAACGGGTCAGTTGTCCCGGGCCCAGGACAGAGGGGGGGCAAAACTGACACTCTGACCATTTTAATGGTCAGAGTGTCAGCGCGTGCGCTGACTGCATCCGCTTCACCAAAGTCTCCCTGTCTGTGTCACGGCACTTTGCTGCACCCCCTCCCCTCTCGTACATGGCTCAGCGGCGCCAGACAATCAGCACGCAGGCTCAGCCTGGCCCGCCCACTCAGCGCTCTCTCACAAACAACCGCGCTGCTGCTGCTCAGACTCGGAGAGAGAGAGAGACCGCAGGAGCGGAAGAACATGAAGAGGGAAAGAAGCGCCGTTTGGCTCTATTTTAATACCATAAATGAAATCAAGCTGAATGTTTTGTAAAAAGCGAGTTAAAATCAGTGGAAACACAACAAATTTATATAAGCACGTGAAAAACCATGAGCAAGAAAATGTCAAGCGACAGAAACGGAGAGAGGAGACGAAACTTCTCATTGCCCCGACAGACCAGACCCACAGACTGACGTCTCTGACTGAGGCGTTTCAGTCCTCCACAGAACATCCAGGTAGATCAGAGTGGTCATCTTCAGCAGCAGTTCATGTTAACTTTCAAAGTAGATATTATCTATCATATGTTACTGGAGCCCACACAGAAAATGTAATTAAGACCTTGAAAGAACCCAGTACATATATCCTATTAAAAAGTGTTATTTAAGATAAGATAACATTAGCTAATTCTTTATTTATCCCATGATGAGGAAATTTATAGGATTAAAGCAACAGGCAGGTGCACACAACAAAGACAAAATTACATAAGGATTGAAAGATATAAGAGGTGGATTAGGAAAAAAACACTGAACATAACGTTATTATTATTATTAGTAGTAGTAGTATTATTATTGTCATGGTTGAGTTTTGGTTTGGCTTTGTTTTTCTGTTATTTTAATTTTTTCATCTCTTTTGGGTTAGGTTTGACTTTATTTATTGTCAGTTATTTTCTGTCAATTTTCACTTCACCTCCTCAGCAGTCAGTCACACCTAATTAGCCAGACCCTTGTTTCACCTGTTAGTGCTCTATTTAAACCTCCCTCTGTCTTCAGTTCAGCACTGGGCCGTCATCTGCTATCCACCACTCCATGCCAGTCCATCTGTAAGTCTTTTTATTCTGTGGTTCGTTCCTGGAGAAGCTCTGCTCTTTGTCCAGGTGCCTTCAGTGAACTGCTAACCTGACAAGCTGCTCTGGTGAAGCCCTGCTCTGTATCCTGGTGTCTCCTGAGAACGGCTAACCTGTCAAGCTGCTCTGGTGAAGTCCTGCTCTGTGCCCTGGAGTCTCCGGATAACTGCTAACCTGACTAGCCGCCCGGAGTCCTGGTGTGGCTATAAGGCCTGCTAGCCGAGCAGCACCTAGCAAGTGTGGACTCTCTTTCTCCGGGCCGTCAGCTCCTGCTATCATCTACATCCCTGACCTTCTGCAGTCCTGAACCTCCGGTCTTCATCACTCACTACCCAGCATACTTCCATCAATAAAGACTCAAACTTTTAGTCCCGTGTGTGCGTCCTGAGTTCATCAATAAACAAACCCTGACAATTATTATTTAATTGTAATAATAAAATAAAAATCACAAAACCCGAAAGGTCAAAAGTTTCATGATACATCAAGCTTAAATGTCAAAAGTATCGGTATCGTATCGATATCGCCGATACTCACCCTGTATTTACTTCGGATCGGATAGATTAAAAATTCCCGGTATCGCACACCTCTAGCGGGGAGCTGGAGGGGGGGGACAGAAAGAGCCATCCCTAGTGATAACAGAGACAGTGCAGGTGGAGAAGCTTACTGCCCGATTGGATAGTCTGAGCATAGTCGCTCAGAGATGGATCACACCGTTAATTTCAATGATCCCGCGTTATGGCCAACAAAACTGACTGATTCTGACCGAATGAATGTTTAATGTTCATTAGCGTTTAATGGCAAAAAGGAAGCCTTTCTCAGAGATTCAGAGGGCAGAGAATTCCCAAAGTATCTAACATATTCTACTTCCTGCAATGGAAGGGAAAAAATTTGTTAGGGACTGGCTAATATACAGCAGGTCAAAAAAGGCCATATTTTGGCTGCAGTGCTTGCTGTTCTCTTATGAAGAAAAGATCAACTAGTGCACTAAATTCAAGAGATGGGTTTAAAATATCCAATATAAAATACAGAGATTTCCAGGGCATGAAGTATACAGTTAAGTTGACTTTTTTTGGTGTGTGTGTGTGTGTGTGTGTGTGTGTGTGTGTGTGTGTGTGTGTGTGTGTGTGGGGGGGGCATGTGTGTGTGTGGGCATGTGTGTGTGTTTTCCACATTAGAGATAAAAAAAGAGAAAAGTGTGTGTCAGAGTCTGAGGGCTCTGACACACACGTCAGTCCTTAATGAGGTAATTTAAGTAATTTCCCTCTGGGATTATTAAAGTATGTCTGATTATGAAGGTACTTTTGTGCAGAGATCTTAAGGCTTCATTTACAGAAATATTCAGTTTGTTATACCTGTGAGTAATAGTGTGCAAATAGGCAATAATAGTGGATTGATTGTAACATATGATGGACTACAGTCTCTCTGCAGGGGGCGATTGCCCTCACAGCTCTCAGAAAGAAGCTGTCTCTGAGCTTATTTGTTGTGGATTTGATGCTTCTGAAGCATTTACCTGATGGGAGAGGGGCAAACAGTACATTGCCTGGATGGGTGGGATCAGTGGAGATGCTTCTGATCCTTATCTGGACTCGTTCTGCATAAATTGAGTCTAGATCCTGCAGAAGGCATCCCACAATCCCCTGCGCTGTTTCACCACCCTTGCTAAATCCTTCCTCTCCTGTGCAGCTCCCATACCGCACAGTTATGTTGATACATAAAACACTGTCTATGGTGGCTCTATAGAAGTTCTTTAGCAGTTTAATGGAAAGTCCAGACATTTTCAGTTTCCTGAGGAAGAAGAGCCTTCTACACCAGGTGGGAGGTGTTCACAGTCCAGGAGAGGTCTGAGGAGATGTGAATGCCGAGGAACCTAATGCTGTCCACGGGCTCCACCACCTCCCCCTGTATGTAGAGAGGAGCGTGTTCAGTCCTCCTGGACCTCCTGTAATCTAGAATTACCTCCTTGGTTTTTACTGGTGTTCAGGATCAGGTTGTTCCTGGAGCACCACTGTGTCAGATTGCGGACCTCATCCCTGTAGTGGGATTCATCACTGTTGGAGATGAGACCCACTACAGTGGTGTCGTCCGCAAACTTCACCACTGTGTCTGTGGGGTGGACAGCAGAGCAGTCCTGGATGAAAAGGATGAAGAGAGCAGGGCTGAGGACACAACCCTGCAGCGTTCCTGTGTTGAGGGTCAGTGGAGCAGATGTGCGTTTCCCTATCCTCACCACCTGCGGTCTGTTGGTGAGGAAGTCACTGATCCAGGAGCAGAGAGGTGTGGAGAATCCCAGTTTGTGACGCTTCAGAGCCAGCATGTCTGGGAGCACGGTGTTGAATGCCGAGCTGCAGTCCATGACGATCATCCTAGCATAGGTGTTGGGCTGCTGCAGATGAGTCAGAGAGCTCAGTGTAGTGCTAACGAGACAGCACCCTCCGTGGAGCGATTCTCCCTGTAGGCAAACAGCAGGCTGTCCAGGCCAGCAGGGATGACGTCCTTGATGT
Organism: Fundulus diaphanus; assembly: GCA_037039145.1. Lineage (NCBI taxonomy): Eukaryota > Metazoa > Chordata > Actinopteri > Cyprinodontiformes > Fundulidae > Fundulus > Fundulus diaphanus. The sequence continues at coordinate 48,907,686 of CM073124.1, read as the reverse complement.
ACTTTAGGAAGATCCTCTGGAAGCACTTCATGATGACGGGGGCCAGAGCAACAGGACGGTAGACGTTAAGGCACAAGATGGTTGTTTTTTTGGGGACAGGCACGATGGTGGATGACTTAAGGCAGGCAGGAACCATGGAGAGTTGCAGGGAGAGGTTGAAAATGTCCAGAAAGACCATTGCTAGCTGGTCAGCACATGATTTAAGCGTCCAACCTGACACCATGTTTGGAGCTGCAGCCTCGTTGGTGTTGATTCTCTTCAAGGAGGAGGTCACTTGGTGCAGCTGCAGGAACAGAGGCTGATGATGTTCCTCTGGCTGAGGAAGATGTTCAGGCTCCCTGCTGCTTGGAGAGTCAAAGCGTGCAAAGAAGCTGTTTAAGGTGTCAGGGAGAGGTGGGTCATTACTGAGCTGCTGGTCGCTACACTTGTAGCCCGTGATGTTTCTGGTCCCTCTCCACATGTCGTGTGGCATGTTGCTGTTGAGGGAAGAAGTCAAGAATTTTTCTGCTGTTGACTTAGTTGATCTTGTGGACATTCTTGATAGTTATGGCTGTAGACAACACATAACTGCTGAGATTCTTCCTACCATCCTTGATGAAAAAGCACACAAAGAGCTTGTCCAAAACAAATTGCTGGAGGGAGGTCATATATCCACATCTTTCCATTACTCCAGAGGCATTAATTAAGTGCCTGTCGGACCTGCAACCAACATCAAAAAAAGTCTGCCAACTGCTGAAATTTAGAGGATTTGTCTCCAAAGCAAAATGAAGATGGAAATCATCTCAAACGATTCATCAGAGAGCTGGATGACATTAAACTTTAGAAGTTTATGCGATGCTGCATTGGATCTAATCTTATAGTATAGTACGGTATTTATGTGGAATTTCAAGATATGACAGATTTCACAAGACCAGTGGGACACACATGTGGGAGCATTCTGCAAATGGCTGACAGCTACGAAAACTTCTCCCACTTCCGTTCTGAATTTAATGCAGTCCTTGAAAGCAATGTATGGATAATGGACATTGTTTAGACTCTTACCGTAATCCACTACATTTGAACTACTCACCAGACTACAGCAGAGCTGTAAAAAGAAAAAAAATATGTATTTTGAACTTCTGGAAATGTCTCCTGTTAAAAAAAACAACAAGATAATTTGCCCATTTTTGCCTGAAAATCAGTTTTGGCTGAAAATATTACTGTTTCTTTTATGATGCCTAGTTTCACATGATATAGTTAAGTGGTCAAAAACGAATGACTACACTGTTCACTACTATATCAAGCGCTGTCTGCACCAGATCCAAATTCTCCAGCTGCATGATAGATAGGTCTCTGTATGACCGGTGTCAGAGTCTGGTCCGCATTGCCGGCAGTAAATCTGACTCGTTTCCGGTGAGAGTTGGACTCCGCCAAGGTTGCCCTTTGTCACCAATTCTGTTCATAACTTTTATGGACAGAATTTCTAGGCGCAGCCAAGGTGTTGAGGGGATCCGTCTTGGTGGCCTTACGATTGCGTCTCTGCTATTCGCGGATGACGTGGTCCTGTTGGCTTCATCAGGGCGTGATCTACAGCTCTCACTGAAGCGGTTCGCAGCCGAAACCATGGTCTTGAACCGGAAAAGGGTAGAGTGCCTCCTCCGGGTTGGGGAGGATGTGCTGCCCCTAGTGGAGGAGTTCAAGTATCTTGGGGTCTTGTTCACGAATGAGGGGAAGATGGAGCGGGAGATCGACAGGCGGATTGGTGCGGCGTCTGCTGTGAAGCGGGCGCTGTAACGATGTGTTGTGGTGAAGAGAGAGCTGAGCCAAAAGGCGAAGCTCTCGATTTACCGGTCGATCTACGTTCCTACCCTCATCTATGGTCACGAGCTTTGGGTCGTGACCGAAAGAACGAGATCCCGGATACAAGCGGCCGAAATGAGTTTTCTCCGTAGTGTGGCTGGGCTCTCCCTTAGAGATAGGGTGAGGAGCTCAGTCATCCGGGGAGGACTCAGAGTAGAGCCGCTGCTCCTCCACGTAGAGAGGAGCCAGTTGAGGTGGCTCGGGCATCTGGTTAGGATGCCTCCTGGACGCCTCCCTGGTGAGGTGTTCCGGGCACGTCCCACCGGGAGGAGGCCCAGGGGAAGACCCAGGACACGCTGGAGGGACTATGTCTCTCGGCTGGCCTGGGAACGCCTTGGGATTCCCCCGTAGGAGCTGGCCCAAGTGGCTGGGGAGAGGGACGTCTGGGCCTCCCTACTGAAGCTGCTACCCCCGCGACCTGACCCCGGATAAGCGGAAGAAAACGGACGGACGGACGGACGGACGGACGGGCGTTTACTTTGTTTTCTTTAATATCCCACATATTTTGTAACAGTTTTGCACCATCAGAGACTCTTGTAAGTAAGGAGTAAGAATAATTCATCCAGATGTTATTTGGTTTTATTTACAGCTTATACAATTGTTAGTTCAGGTAAGCTGAGGTATCAATCTTTATTATTTGCATTTTAATATAAAAGTACAATTGTAAATTACAGAAAAGCTCTGACATTTGGTTGTCCATATGCCTAATTATCATCTTCTCAAGAGTAGTATTGATCTAACACCTGACAGAATTCCGTTGTTATTGAATGAAGTTATCAGTTTTTGGTGTATTTTCTAAACAATTAGCATTTGTTTTATCTATAAACCCTAAATGACTTATATGCTTCATTTTGATAACACAGGAGCAGTGGTGTTCATTATCCTTTAGAACAGGGGCATCAAACTCATTTTGGTTTCGGGGCCGCATACAGCTTAATCTGATCTCAAGAGGGCCACACGAGTAAACTCATTGCAAGATTAAATAGAACTAATAAAAGTGGACTTGTTGATTTTTATATTAAATGAATTTCACTTTTACACAATATACAGTATTATGAATAACCTCAGCATTTTTAAGAAAAGTATGTGCAATTTGAACAATACTTTTACTCAGTTAAATATCTACTTGTGCATTATGCATAAGAACTGATCACAACTGATTGTACAATGTTGAAAAACATTTATTCACATTTTTTGGAACTTAAAAACACTGTCCTGCATGACAAAATACATCAAACAGATAAAAATTAAGAAATGATTTAAAATCAATTTTCCACATCTGAAGCTCAGTGCTACCATCTGCTGATTAAAACACAGCGCCCCTCGTGGACAATATAGGGACTGCAGATTTTCAATTAAACGAAGTACATGTTTTTTTCAATTTCAATTGTTTTATCATTCTCTTCCTTTTATCTCCTCTTTCTTTCACCTTTTCTTTTTTTCTTCTTGTTCTTCCTTTCCTCTCCTACTTTCCCATTGTAGTGTCCATATCATTTGAGATATTCCCCACATGAATCATAATAAAACTATTCACATTCATAAATCAAGCGGAGCACTATGGCAAAAGCAGTACTGCTCCACTTGTGAAAGTCAAATCTGATGAGCTCTTTTTGGCATTAAGACAATAATTCTTATTGCCACATTGCCAGACAGGACACTGGGAAAAAAAAAAAAATAATTTACCGTGGTGAAATTCTTTTCTGGACATACCACGGCTTAGATACACACAACAAGCAACAGGCAATAAACAATGTGTGTGTATGTGTGTGTGTGTGTGTGTGTGTGTGTGTGTGTGTGTGTGTGTGTGTGTGTGTGCGTGCGTGCGTGCGTGTGTGGTGTGGTGGTGGCAGGTGTGGAAGGGGGGGCCCAAAAAGACTGCGTTGCACCGGGCCCTAGCAAAGCTGTCAGCTGGCCTGTTTGGATCCATCAATGAATGACTCAGGTGACACAGAGGGCAGCTTTATGACAGTATGAGCTCCTCTTAAACATGAGAGCTAACTAAGCTAAAAGTTGTTGCTAGGCAACAAAACAGATATGACACCTGATCAGACATATTTTTGTTTCTCTGATGTAGGATTTAGTCTAGAGGGATGAATGTAGCTTTGTCTTTACAAGAAACTCCATGACTTCTCAGTCTGCTGGTCCAAAGAGGTCTGCTATCAGATCCCAAAACAGAGAGGGAGACTGTTTCATTTATCTACAGTGCAGTGTTCCCAGTTGCCTTCAGGGGTGCTAACCCTGGATGTTACAAGTATAGCACCCCTAGTGGCTAAAGGTTATACAGCATTGCTTTAAATACTTTAATGGAATTGATTTTATTTGCATGGAGCACATATGTTTTTATTGCCAAATGGTTTAAATTCCCAGGGAGTGTGTTCCCCAGTGCTCGTTTGGGTGTGGTTTCAGGAAGCAGTTTTATCAGTTAGTTAATGCTAAATAAAATATATTCAGGTATCATTGCACACCCAGTATAAAGTGTTCCACCTCTCTGTTTATGGAGGAAATTTTGTCTTTTATTATTTAATCAAACAAAAATTAAACTCCATGAAAAAGGTTTTTAAACAAAATTTTACTATTAAAAATAAATAAATAAATAAGTTTGAATTTTTTTATTGAAATTTCTTTTTGTTTGATTAAATATTAAAAAGACAAATTTGCTCCATACTCTGTGCACATGTGCTGTTAGCTGAAAGTGCTATTTTGATGTTTCTGCTTGGTTACATGGTCATACATTTACACTTTGCTGTTTTTATGCAGGATGAACTTGATGACGCTGTGAACACATGGAACTCACACAAAATCCGGCCAAGTGGTAGTGCAGCATCAGGTCGACCAGTAGTGATGTACTCATTTCCAGAGCTACACAGGGCTGAGGATAGACTGAAACCTGTTGTTACGGATGAGATCACTGTGTGTATGAAAGAGTGTAGGCCAAAAGGCCATTGTCCCTGCAATGAAACGTTCTTTGAACTTTGTTGTCTGCTCATGGTAGAAAATGACTGGGATGTCCCAAGAGGCCCAATTGTTGCAGATGATCTACTAGGTTAAGACAAAAAATACTCCAAAGTATCTAAGAAGTTTCAACAGTTAAAAAAGAACATTTAAAACACGATGTTACTGTTTATCTTGATCATCTGATTGGATAGTTGTTGCCATGTCTTACAGGTACCATATACACAAGTATTCCTGCATTGTATCAAATGAAAGAAATTTTGGGTACAATCAAATATGCCATTTTTTATATTCTGTCAGAATATTGATGTGTATTACTGGTTAAATGTAAACGCTGATTTCTAATATGAGCTCGGCTTTGTCTTTCAGCCGGTATCAAATCTTCTGCAAATTTCAGCAGTTGACAGACATCACAGTAAAAAGTAGTTTGGTTTATATCTTATTTCACAATAGTTATTATTTTTACTTTCACTCTTTCAATTAGAAGGAACAATTATGACATCTTACTTACCAAAGCTAAATGTGATATAACCAGCTATGTGACCAATGTCAATCCTTCTGAACAGCTATGCATTCAACTGCATGTACAAATATAGAACTCTCCTCTAACATTGATGTGCTGCTAAATTAAATAAAATAATGTATGTGTGAGATGTAAAATTGGCAGTATGAGTACAGCAAAAAGGATGTCATAAAAGTTGTAAACCCACCTTCCATTGAATATAAACTTCACTGTTTTGTTGCAAAGCTTTTGCGTAGTATAAACTGAACATCTAAATTCTTTGCCCACCTTTTCTTCTTAATGTCCATGGCTGCCAACCCATGCACCTGTATATGTAAGCCTTGTGTGTTTCAGCAAACCACTCGTGTATTAACTTGTGGATGGGGGGCAAGTTCAGGCCCCTTAAGAGCTACCATTCTGCAACTTTTACTCTATCCTTTCTCCATCATAGCTACATCAAATGAACAAACTTGTTAGTAGGCCTCTACAGAGCTCCATGGCATGCTGATGAGGGTTTTCAGTCTTTAGATTCAAGTGTGCTGGAGAGGGGATGCATCTAAAGGACTGGATTTGGCCCTCTGTGCATTGGCACAACATTTCTAGATCTAAACTCCAAAGCAATTCTAAACGCATCTCCGTAAATATTTAAAGCTGTTATTCCTTTTGGGGAGCTTTGAGTGGTATTACAATGAAAATAAGCTATGTGATCATGTGCCTATGTGAAGATCCATGACCTTAATATTTCATCTAAGCTTTGTAATGTTGTGATATTGTAGCTCACATTGAATGGAGAATGAAGCTCCAACCTAAAGTACTTCAATTGATAAGTAATTGAGTTCAGCTTCTTCAGCTTAATTTCTTCAGTTTATAAATTGTCTAGTTAAACTATTGTAAATAAATTAAGTTAGGCAAACTTAATTCTATTACTTGTTACCAAGTGAAGCAATTCATTTAAATTGGAGCTGCATTCTCTTTTTAGAGTGAATTTGATAAAGCAACATTTTCTTAGGAAAACTTTAGAAGAAACATTTTCTTGCTAATTCTCAACATGGCGTTTAGAATGAGCCAGCTTTTAAAAGCACAAACTTTTAGATCTTATACAGTCCTTTGTAATACATCAGTGACATCTTCTATAGCAATTGAACAGGGTCGCTTCCCACAGGTTCCAAGCAGCTTACCACTATAAACACCCTCTAAGAATGACTCAACTTCAGACTTTAGCATTACTACGTATTCTAATACGGCAGTGTTAAAGAATTGACCTGGCTGCGGTCACCCCAGGTTATTTTGCTAAATAATGTGGTGTTTCTATTGTAGACTTCCATAGTGATAAAAATACTCTTGAAACTCATCTCATAATCCCTAACAAGAGAAATAATCACAATGTAACAGCGCTGGACTCTCATCAACCTGGACAACATCCCATAAGTGAAGAGTCTCGACTCAAAACCACATGCTCATTTTCTAAGCTTACGCTACGTTCACACTGCAGGTCTTGATGCTCAGTTACATTTTTTTGCTGAAATCGGATTTTTTTTGAGGTGGGAGTTCATACTACTATTAAATGCGATCACTATCATACTTTTGTCTGAACGGTTCAAGACCGTAAAGTGACCCGCATGAGCAGATAACAGAAGGAGATGTCACACAGCAGCGAATTGTTTAGAGAAGTGTTCAATAAACTTTTGTTAAAAGAAACCCTCAGAAAAAAACAAAACAAACGGATACCGGCTGGCATCTCTCTTTCTTATTATTAGAAAGCTGTTGAGCAATGTGAGCCGACAATATTAAGACCACACATCACAACAAGATGAAGTATGGTAAGAAGAAAGCAGCACAGCTATCAACAATGGTCTTTTGTGGAGCGCTAACCACAAAAGTGAGAGCCAGAACAGTGACATGAAAGATGGATAAAATGCAACATGATTGTGGACGCTTTGAAATATATTCAATATGTATCCAAATTAGTACCACATATGAAAGTGACACAAATCAGATTTTTTTGGGGGGTGAAAAGATCGGTTTAGGCCGTTCACACTGACATGAAAAAGACGGATCTGGGTCGGATATGGGCAAAAAGATAAGATAAGAATTCCTTTAATGTCCCACATTGGGGAAATTCGGTTGTGACAGTTATAGAGACACACAGTTATTAGTGATTCAGAAATGATAAAAAGAATACAATACAAGTAAACTGTCTAATCTAAAGTTAGTTCTACAGTAAAAACACCAAAAGTAGAATATAAAGGTAAATATCAGACTAAATATTGACCAAAGGAAAAACAAAGTTATTTGGTAGTGGAAGAAAAATAACTCCAGCTTATTTACCTAACACACAATATGTATTTCCATACATACAATTGTATAAAGTGCCAAGCTTATACAAAGTGCACTATGTATCATAGTCCAGCAGCATCCAGCTAAGGTTTGTTCAGGTTACCTTAGCATCTGGGTACAGTATTAACAATTAATGGCTGAGTCAGAGCCTGTGCAACAGTCTGCATGATGTAGACAGTTATCTTCGTATCTGTGAACAGTATAAACAATTAATGGTTGGATCATGACCTGTGCAACAATTTGTATGATTTAAACAGATATGTTTGTTGGGAGTCTGACTGTAGCCAGGAGGAACTACCGACAGAAGCACTCCTTAAAGCATTTGAGATGCAGCAGTCTGTCAGTGAAGGAGCTCTCCAGTTCTGCTACAGCTTCATGCATGGAGTGGGAGACATTGTCCATCACTGATGTGATTTTCCTTGCAGTCCTTTTGTCTCCCACCACCTGCACTGGGTCCAAAGGGCATCCTAGGACAGAGCTGGCTCTCCTGATGAGCTTATCCAGCCGTTTCCTCACAGCTAAAGATAAGCCATTGCTCCAACAAACCACTCCATAGAAGATGGCTGATGCCACCACAGAGGTAAAGAAGGTCTGCTCCATTGTTTTCCCTGCATTAAGCATGAGTCTAAAAACTCTGGATCCCCTGCCTGTACAGTGACTCATCTTCATCTGTGATGAGACCAACTATGGCAAAATCATCTGAGAACTTCTGCAGGTGGCGGTCTGGTGAGTTGATGGAGTAGGGTTATGGTCGCATTTCCCTGCAGTGTGAATGTAGCCTTAGACACATCCCTCCAATGGGGGTGGTCTCCTCACGAGATGCCTGAAAAAGGGATGTGTTGTCATGGAGACATTATCTGTTTTCCGGCATATGTAATTTTATGGGTGTCTTGAGCTAAGTGAAGGAGAGCTGTTCCATTAAGAACTCCACACAGCCTATATATAATTAGACTACCTTTAACTTTTAGCAAAATATTACACAAATTAAAAAACCATAACAAGTCTTAGGATTCTTTGTGAATATCGGCACATGTATAAGTCCAGTCTTCTGCTTTCTGTCACTCACATTCTTTCCCTATAAGAGACGTCAAGTTGGGGGAGCAAACTGGAAATGATTTATTCCGTGACATTTTGCACAAGACGTTGTGTTATAAGAGATTTTTCAGTTAACTTTAACATGAAAAAAATGACTTTTCATTCTCAGTATTAAATCTGTAAAAATATCAGCTCACTCTCCAGCTACGGTATGAGTTACTTCCCATATTTAACTAAGTACATGAGTCAACTCATGGGCACTGATGTATTGCTGACAGTATGCTGAAGACTGCTGGCAGCAATATGTCTGCAGAACAGAAAGACATTATTGACAGCTTAGTTTCTCAACACCTTCAGAAAAAGAAAGGTAGACCATATTGGATTTAAACCTGCAATCTATGTAGTGGCATTTTCTGTGCAATTTAAGAGGTGGTGTCATCATGTCAAAAGAGCTCTTCAGGGCCTTTAGAACGAGGATATGATTGCCCACTTATTGGAAATTGCTCAGTTCAATGTGAGGAAAATTTGTATGAATAGTTCACATTTCAACCTGGTTTCCAGCACTGGGTACTTCAGAAAGCTTCCTGGTTTTAAACCTAACACTTATTTAGATTATGCTAAATGCATAAAAAAAGGTGATACGCCTAAGATTATCTCCTTTGAACCCATATGGAACAAGATTTAGGGCAGTTTTAAAAATATGTATGGTGGAGGGGGGGAGCTTCGGCATGTAGGGCGTTTTTAGGCGAGCTCTCGGGGAACGTGTTGATAAATACATATTTTGGTGCTCTAAATGCTCTGTTTTGATAGATAGATAGAACTTTATTGATCTCACAATGGAAAGATTTACTTGTGACATCGGCTCTTATAAGCAACAGAAGGTGCACAAAGGAGGAAAAGGTGCATGAAGTATATACAGTGCATCCAGATATATACAGTGGATGGGAAAAAAATAAAATAAAGAACAGATTTAAGGTGACTTATATACATTCAAGTGGTGGCAGGTAAAAAACAGTGCGGTTTCTGGTTTGTTAAAGGAGAAGTCCGGTCAGCAAGGAAGAATCAATGGATCATTATCTATACCTAAAACTAATACGTTCGCGGTGATTTAATGAATTTAGCGTTAATCAGTAAGAAAATAAAAGTATGCATTTTGGTCGCAATCACTGAGTCTGGGAGCGGCCAAATATGGTAACACCTCACCCCTGACGGAACTATTACACACATCTGCGATCAACAACAATTATTTCGGATTTCGAGAGGACTTCACCATTGAAATTCGCGAGAGCTATTGTTAAAGCAACAATGCCCACGTGCATGGCAGTTGGATGTTGCAAAACATTGGGTAAAAGTGAAAAAAACATCAGTTATTTCACCTTTCTGAGTCATGATCCACCACGGGTTCGTCGTTGGATTGTTAACTTGAAGAGGGAGGATTTGACATTGAACTTCTGGCCAGAGAAAAAACACGTCATATGTAGCCAACATATGTGGCCAAACCTTTTTATAGGCCTTATTTATTTGTTGCTTTATGGCTCCACCTGGCCCAAAAAATTGATAAGCGGAGAATAAATATTTAAAGGAAAAGTCCAGTCATATTCAGCATTCAAACTTCTGAAAGTACTTTAAATATAAAATTATTACATACTGTTCAAAAAATGATAAGTTCTTTTAATTAAGAGTAATTTTCATTTGAATGTGCTTTACTGGAGACATCACTGTTCTATTTTTAAACCTTGTATTATATATTTCTGTTTATTTCACTTTATGGTTACGATTAGAAAATGTTTCGCCATGCTAAGATTAAAAACTTACACATTATATAAGTTTTACATGTCTTTTTTATTAGTTCAACATACAAAAAACAACTAGCCATCATTGTCAGCTTCTTTAAACCCAAGATAAACTCCATCATCACTAGGATATTATTTCCTAATGGCAAGAACTACACAAGATTGTATGACCCGTCTATCTTTTTTACCAAGCCTGTTGTACAGCCATAGAGAAAACTGTCTATACGCTGCCAGCCGCATAAGTCTGTTTGGTGCTGGATTTGGTGTCATTTCAATATTATAGAATTGACACATAGTTATTAAGGCAAGCCGTAACACAGCATCATTCAGGCAAATTGTTTGCACTTCCTCCATCATCATGATGCAAGCCTGTTGTGAATAGTTATCAGTGTTTTTCAGAATCTGGTCTATTTCACGACAGCAACATGATTCATCTACAGTCATCATCAAGTTGTAGCTTCCACACAAACACCAAAACAAGTCAAAAAGCCGGTTTTGTTTGGTTGGTGGCTCCTCGGTTGATGTATTTCTCTTGTCCTTATCAACATCATCATGAGGGCGAGGCCCTGCCTGAAAAAACTGAAATAATTTAAATCAGTTGGACCATCTTATAACAGTTAACAAATGAATAAAAAGAATTATACAAATAAGATGATTTAATTTGGTTGTAGGCCTAAATGTGTAGGGCCTACATTTTAATTATCATTATTTGTAATGTTCTGGGTTCTGTTCTGGTTATGTTAGTTATTTTACTCCCCTGTCTTAGGTTTTCTGACTGCTTTGAGTTTTGTCTTGTCCTGTTAGCTTCTTAGTTTAGGTTTGGTTTCTGATTTATTTCTTGTTTTGAGCCTCAGCACTGATGTCTGGTCTAATTACTTACTCTGCACACCTGCCTTACTCCACCCCTGCTGCAATCACCTCTCACCGGTTTCACCTGCTTCATCCTCCATATAAACTGTTGAGACCAGACATCAGTGCCAGGTCGTCTGTTTGAGTATGGGTGAGTCTCCTCCTGCAAGTTTCTGTTTATTGGTTTGCTTTTGGATTTTTGACCCCTTGTCCCCAGAGATGTGAGCCACCCTGTTTCTGTCTGTTCCTGCCTTGCCTGTCCAACTGGACTGTTTGTTTCTCTGCCCTTTTTGGTTTTTGGATTTTGTTAATAAATATTCTTTTACCGAACCTCTGCTGGTCTAATTGAATTCTGGGTCCTCTGCTCTGATTCATGACATTATTAGGGTAATATGATCTGTGTTGTCTATAAAAAAGTATTTTAATTGATATTGACACTGAGATATTTGATCGGCAAGAAGATCAAACTGAGAAGAATAACACAACAATAAGGAGACGACGACAGGGGCCTGCCGCTACACCACAGCCGCAGCAGACAGATTCAACTCACATCGTCCCTTTTTGGTCTCTTCGGCTCAAACTGGTATGGCTGTATTTCGTCAAAAGTCAGGTTGCTATCAAGAAAGTCTTCCATATATTCCAAATCGCTATCAAATGATAAATCCACGGAACTCCCATCGCTGTCGCTATTAAATCCTTTACTCTCTGCTTCGCATACTGCACTAGTCGTCGCCATCTTGGATAATAGCGTGTTGTGACAAACACCAGATACAGCATTGGGACTTGAAGTAATTTCCCTCTGGGATTATTAAAGTATGTCTGATTCTTGTTTGACAGCCGATACCACACCATGACGTCACAAACTGGGAGGTGCCAGTACTGTTCTTTGACGAACGTGGATGCTTCCAGTAAAGCACATTCAAATGAAACTTACTCTTAATTAAAATAACTTATCATTTATTGAACATTATGTAATAATTTTATATTTAAAGTACTTTCAGAAGTTTGAAGTCTGAATATGACTGGACTTCTCCTTAAAATAAGTAAATAAAATAAGTGAGATAACTGAAATAGGTGAAGTACAGGATTATTGCGCAGGCTATTTAGCAGGGTATCAAATAGTTATTGCACAGTTATTGCAGTGTTATTACACCAGGTTATAGTGCAGTGGCATTATAAAGTCTGATAGCAGCAGGGATAAATGACCTGCGGTAGCGCTCCATTGTATAAGTCTGTCACTAAAGAAGCTGCTCAGCTCCTCTACAGTCTGGTGCAGTGGGTGAAAGGTGTTATCCATGATGGATTTAAACTTGAACAACACCCTTCTCTCGGCCACTTCCTCCACTGAGTCCAGAGGGCAGCCCAGGACAGAAGTGGCCTTCCTCACCAGCTTGTTCAGTCTCTTCCTGTCCCGCTCTGTGCTGCCTGGAGCCCAGCAGACGACACCGCAGAGGAGTGCTGAGGCCACTACAGAGTCATAAAAAGTCTTAAGCAGGGGTCCGCTCACTCCAACGGACCTCAGCCTCCTCAGGAGGTGGAGGCGGCTCTGGCCCTTCTTGTACAGGGTGTCTGTGTTATGAGTCCAGTCCAGTTTATTGTTGATGTGAACACCCAGGTTGGAGATTTGAAACTCTCCACAGTTTCTATGTCCTGCCCCTGGATGTTCACGGGAGAGTGAGGTGGGGGTCTTCTCCTGAAGTCGATCACCATCTCCTTGGTCTTGCTGGTGTTTAAACACAGATGGTTCTTCTCACACCAGTCCACAAAGTTCATGATGACCGACCGGTACTCCAGCTCGTTCCCTTCAGACACACAGCCCACAATGGCCGAGTCATCGGAGAACTTCTGAAGATGGCAGCTGTCCGTGTTGTAGGTGAAGTCCGAGGTGTAGAGGGTGAAAAGAAACGGAGACAGGAAGGTACCCTGGGGGGCCCCGGTGCTGCAGAGTGCCACCTCTGACTGACAGCCGTGCAGCCGCACGTACTGAGGGCGGTTAGTGAGGTAGTTTGTGGTCCAGGCAGCAAGATGTTTGTCCGCTCCAGCGTCCTCTAGCTTCCCCCTTAGCAGCGCCGGTCTGATGGTGTTGAAAGAGCTCCCGGTGGTCTCCAGGTGTGGGGGGGGGGGGGGGGGGGGGGTGCCCGCTGCAGCAGGTAGATGATGGTGTCCTCTACTCCGATGTTGGGCCGGTAGGCAAACTGCAGCTGGTCTGACCACAGTGCATCTTTTTGCTGTCTTACAATAATTTTTTTACCTCCTTATTGCTCAGTCTACTTTTGTTTTCTACTTTTTTTGAATGACAACCACTTGGCCAAAAGGTGAGTCGGCCAAACCAGGCTGTGCTAAGCCTCAATAGACCAATTCACCAGAAACCCCCGCGACCTCATGAGGGATTAAGCGGGTCAGAAAATGGATGGATGGATGTTCAGACATGTTTGTGTAACATACAAAAGCGGAGTCGGACACAGACAGCGCCTCAGCAAAGAGGAAGACCCGCCACCGGTAGGTTAAAAAAAACATTGTTCACAAAGGATTATTTTGGCGTTTTTGTCTTATTAATCCTTTTCACAGACTCATGCCAGAGGGTTTGCATACATTGTAGATGTACGTATATTATTACGAAACGAACGTTTACGTCTTGACTTAAGTATATATCCTAATTTTTTATTTATATAATTATTTAAGTAGAACAATGACCAGTGCAAAATTAAGTTGTATTTACCGGAGATGAAGTGTAGACAGCAAATTCTGTCGTGGTATGATGGCTCCCACAGTCGACTAGGATTGTCTGCCTGCGTCCATTTCATTGAAATTATCCATTTCTTTTGTCTTTCTTCGTCCTTCGGTAAACGAAAGAAACGTACATCCGACGATTTGGAATGCCTCTGTGTGCAACCGGCAGCACAACAAGTCGTAGGCATTGTTTAGATTCCAAAAATAAACGAACTAAAAGCACGCTCTAATTCACCCGTTTTGTCCTGGTAGTAGACGAGAACAGTACTGTTTTTGCCTACCTGCGGGACCCGGATGTAGCTCGTGACGTCACACGTGAACTGGTCTATACGTGTCTGAACCCGAAATCCGAGAGAAGCTCGACAGCAGTGAGGCCATGTTACGGAGACTTGAAGACAAGATGGAGGATGTGCGGGCTGATGTCATTCCCAAGTTTGAATCTGTAGTCTCAGAGGCTGTTAAGAAAGAATATTGTCTGCTTTGAAACAACTGGAAGAGAAAGTTGTCTCATACAGTCTAATGAAAATGAGGGCAAGCTAGCTAACCTCCGGGATTCCATTGACAAGTTATCATCTACGGTGCAGTCCCTGAATAAAAAGTGTGAGGATCATGAAACTCGCTCCCGATGGAATAATATTCAACTTGTGGGGATTCCTAAGGGGGTAGAGGGTTCTTTGATTATATATTTGATTATTGTTTATTACACAAAGACAGGGGTTTCAATAGGTGAGGCGCGCCTCCCCTGGGGGGCGCCAAAGAGTCACAGGGGAGGCGCGAAGAATGTGCTGGAGAAGAAGATATTTGTGCCTTTTGTTTGAGCGCGCAGGAACCAATCCAAGCGCGCAGTGAGACAACACGCGCCCGCTCAAAACCGGTCTGGCGCGCACTCAACTCTGAAAAACTCTTCTCAACCCACGCTCTGTCCTCGCGCTCAGTTCCATCTCTGCACGCGCACGTGACTTTGCTCGCGCGCTGGACCTGCTCATTGAACGCTCAACACCAGCTGTCTCTTTTCTTTCCAGCTTCTGGGAGGTGATGCAAAAGTTTATTCTGATCATAATCATTATCATTGTCATCATTATTTAAAGAGCACTTTAACAAAAGGTAAAACAAAGTGCCAAACATCAGAAATACATCAGATAAGAAATAATATCTAATAAAATGCTTGGTTGTTAAAATAGCAATAGGTTTAAATTGTGTATAATTAGCCTAAATATGTAAATCGGAATATGTAATATGTTGACGTCTGTTAAATTCAGGTTATCTTTTTTATTATTATTATTTCAGTTGACGTCTCCTGTTGACGTGAGTTCAGTTTATCATTGGCGTCTGTTTAGTTCAGTTTGTCTGCTGTTGAAAACAATAGTTTATGAATTTGCTCTAATGACAGTTCAATTTTAAAAGTAGGCTCTCTGTCCGTGATGTTTCAGTAAAAGTAGCATGTAAAATGAAAATATTTGGATGGATATTTTATGAATAGGCCTTTTTTAATGAATGTACTTTCTTAAAAGAAATACAATAAAAAACATGTGTTGGGCTATCAGTTGTTTTTGAAACACAGCGTGGTTATCTTTACCTATTCCTAGGGGAGGCTCACCTTCAACGAATTTGAAAACCCCTGCACTAAGATTTAATGCCCTGGCTTTGTTTATGCAAGACTTAAGTGAATGACTATCCTAATTCTAGAACTGTTAGACTCAAGATGCATGAGCAATGGAGCACTGGTTGCCCTTATTCTATCATTCTTCTTTTCTGTTTTGTTCTCTTCCATTTTTTCATGTGGCATTGTATATTATCGTTTTCTAGTTTCCCCATCCCTATGTTCGTCGAAGAATAGAATGTGCAGTGTAAGCTGACATAATTTGTTTTTTTCTAGGGTGGGATGGGGCTCCTTCTACTGGTGTGCGGGGATGGTGAAGGAGCCTCAACTGTTCTTTGTTGGGTGGGCATTGCTGGTTGTTTGCTGTTAAAGGGGCAGGAGGGTGCAGTATGTGTCCAATTCTTTATAGCAGTTTTTTTCTGTTTCTATTACATGTTATTGTCATGATTTTTTCCTTGGGACTTATCTGGACTTTTCTTATCAATATGTCACCTCTCAGCCACCAGTCGTCATCAGCTCAGTCTCCCTCCACCCAACACCCTACTCTAGATCATCTCCACCTTTCACCACTAATTAGTCAACTCCGTTCACCTGTTCACCAGCCTGCGTATACCTGCCTCAGCCAACTCATCCCTGCCAGAACATCACTTCTTGCTGGCCCAGTTTGATGTGCCCTATTCTGTTAAGGTTGCCTGTGTCTGCATGATGCAGTTCTACCTGTTTCTCCGTGAGTTCCAGCCACTTGCTCTGCCCGTTCTGGTGGTTCCCGGGTTCACATCGCCTGTTCTGCTCTGCCACTATCTGCATCCTCTTGTCTCCTGGTCATCCCTACCTGGCTACACCTTCTGCCAAGATTGATCTGCCCAGTCTGGTTCTGTTTTTCTGCCTCACCCGCCACTACTAATCATCTTCACAAAAAACCTTTTAAACGTTACTTTGTGTCCGGCTGAATATCGGGTTCACCAGCTTATTTCATTACAGTACCTTCTGGCCAACATGAACCCGACGCCGACCCAGTGTTTTCTGTTCAGGAATCTCCAGCATCTGCTCCTTTTGTTCCGGATCGAGATTTTTCTTCGAGGAGGATCTGGTGCACGATTTGCATCTGGATCTTTACCTGGATCCACATCTGTTTTCCTCACTGGAGGAGGAAGCAAGTTTGTTGCCACGGTCTCCTGCTGTCCCGCTTCCACACGGTGATTCTGTCCCTCAGCGTGATCCGCCTTCTCGCCGCTGGAGACAGCAACGACGACCTGCCTGCCGGGTTTCCACCTCTTCTGTGGAGTGTCCAGCCGAGACTACCCAGCATCTACCTGCCTCCGCTTCGGTGGAATTGCCGGCCGTCTCCACCGTTCCTGCTGCTGTTTTCTGTTTGCCATCTAGTGCGGCTGAATCGAGCTCTCTGCCTTCCACAACAGAGTCTCCCATAGCTCCACCCAGCGGCTCTTCTGACACAGATTACAAGATGCAAGAGGACAAATTGAAATCCTCTGCACCTATAATCAAGAAGCTGAGAACAACCTTAATCTACAATTATTCAACCGTGTTGGTGAAAGAGTTAATGGAGTTGGAGAAGTATAAAGCTGCCTTAGAAATATTTTATTTCCAAACCTCATCACCCGCTGTTCTGAAGTCTGCCACCAGAGGTCAGTTGGATCCCAGTAACCAGGCCACAGAACCAACTCATGTCAGTGTCTACACTTCTGAGCCTGTTCACACCAGAGAGAACATTTCTGTGCCCGTCCATGTAAAAGTGGGTGCCTCAAGTCCTGTTGCCATTGCCTAAGGTCTAGCTAACGCCTCGGGTCCGGTTCCCATCACCTCTGGTCCGGCTGCCGCCTCGCTTCAGTCTGCGCTCCAGGGTCCTCTGAGGAGGGGGTCCCATCTGACACCAAGCTCCAGGTCCCGTCTGACGTTAAGCTCCAGGTCCCTTACAGGGTGTGCTTCAAGGGTGATCATCTGAGTCGTTGACGCCCTCCGCCAAGGGTCCTGCACCATCTGGCAGTTAAATAAATGACCAGTGGCAAATCTCCAGAGTCAGATGGGTTCATCCTGACCCCGGACTCCTGAAGACATTCTGAAAACAGCTGGCACCGTTAATGTTGAATATGTATTGTGAAGCCTTTACAGCTGGTTTGCTTCCTCAAACACTATCCCAAGCTTGTATAACTATACTGTTGAAAAATGGCAAGGATCCTTTACAATGGGGTTCCTACCGGCCTAGAAGCTTATTAAATGCAGATTTTAAGGTACTATCGAAATTATTGGCCCGCCGACTAGAATGTGTTATCCCTTCAGTTATTTCCTTGGACCAAACAGGGTTTATGTGTGGCCACCACTCTTTTTTAATATTAGACAAGTACTTAATGTGGTCTACAATTCACTGCTATCAACTCTTTCTGAGGTTTTGGTTGCCTTAAATGCAGAAAAAGCCTCGGATAGGGTAGAATGGGATTATCTTTTTTCTTTCTAAATTTTTTGCTCTCACTCGTTGAGGATGTCCTCTTAGCCCTTTATTGTTTGCAATTGTTATGGAACCCTTCTCAATTGCTCTGAGGACAGGCCGGAATGGTGTGGAGTTGAAGGTTTCTCTGTATGCAGATGATCTGCTGCTATTTGTATTCTCCCTAGGTCGATTCCTCCTGTCCTATATATCTTGGAGTCTTTTGGTTTCTGGATACAAACTGAATCTTGGTAAGAGTGATGTTTTTCCTATCAACAAGTCTGCTAAAGAATTCCCTCTACAAACTTTTGCGTTCCAAGTGGCTTCCTATACTTAGGCGTATTCATAGCAGATACACATGGTAACCTTTTGAAGAAAAACTTTTTTTCACTAATTTCACAAGTTAAACAGGATTTAAATCATTGGGCTCTTCTTAATCTGTCCATAGCTGCGAAGATAAATTCTATTAAGATAAATATTTTCCCCAGGTTTCCCTACTTGTTTTAAACTATACCAATCTTTCGTCCTCTCACTTTTTTTGTTTTTTGCAAAATTGACAGTCTTCTCTTAGACTTTATTCGGGACAAGAAACCTCCTACATTAATTTGCAGTCCTTACAGAAACCTAAAATAGCTGGTGGAATGGCACTCCCTAATCGGTTGTTCTACTAGTGGATGGCTAACATTAGAAACTTGGGCTACTGGCTTCAGTATGAGTCCCTTGAATCTGTTCCAGTTTGGTTGGATATTGAGGCTAGGTACTCAAAACCAGTTACACTAAAAGTCCTATTGCATCTACCTCTTTCGTTTTCACCCCGAGCCCACCATAAAAACATTATTGTTGTTTCCTGTGTTAGAATATGGAGCCAATTTCGCCGTTATTTTGGATTTCAGACTCTCTACTTTAGCTCTGATCATGGCCAATCCAGTCCTCCCTCCTTCTTTAATTGATGATGTTTTCTCTTCTTGGGCAAAATTAGAATTGAAAACTGTGAAAGATTTTAGGGTGGGTAGAAAGGTTTTCTCTGTCTCAAGTGGATTTTTTTAGGTACGTTAAAGTGCGTAGCTTTATCCGTAGCACTTTTCCATGTTTTCCCTCTCTTACAGATAGCCACGATTTTGACAAATTTTTAGAACCTACCCCCTTTATGAAATGGGCTATTTGACGTATTTATCTGAACATTATTAATTTTGTTCAGATTGCTTTGAGGTTGTCAAGGCCAGCTGGGAAACTGGTCTAAGAGAGGTGATTCCAGAAGAAATTTGGAAAGAAATTCTACGCCGGGTTCATAAATATTTGTGCAAGGGTACTGAGGGTTTTGGGGGTATATGTTTTACTGTTAAATTTTATATCCAACATTTTTATATTTGTAATTGTGTGATTTGGAAAATCTATCAGTGCGTCTCTAATCTCCATAGTAGTAGTTGTGGTGCACAGGCTTTTCAACCTACTATTTTGTGCTTTCCTGGTCTTGCAGTCAAGTGTAGCCTGGATGAGAAGTTCCATCTCATCATCGGTCCAAATAAAAGCTTCTCTTGTTACTCCAGCAGTGATAGCAGTCGCCATTCTTCTTCTTCTTCATCTTCCTACAGCACTTCCCCGCAGTACCGCAGTATGGTGCCACCCACTG
Source organism: Fundulus diaphanus (assembly GCA_037039145.1). Classification (NCBI taxonomy): domain Eukaryota; kingdom Metazoa; phylum Chordata; class Actinopteri; order Cyprinodontiformes; family Fundulidae; genus Fundulus; species Fundulus diaphanus. Next base: position 48,887,976 of record CM073124.1, on the reverse strand, counting down.
GCATATGTATTACAACGCCTATTACGGCTTCAGGCGGTTTCAACATTACACTCAAACTTTTTTGTGTGGATATCTTATTTTGGCTTTGTTTGGCTTCTTGTGGATGTGGCCTCAGTTTAGCTCCCATTATGTCAATTAGTCTCCCTCCCTCATTTTCCTTGCTTTCATTCAGCCACAGCTGTTCCATATCAACTCTGATTAGTTCATCTAGTCCCCTTGTCATTTTCCAGCCCTGCCTCATCTCCTGGTTTTTCATTGTTCCTTGCAGGATTTTTCCATTACAATGCATGTTTCACCTTGTGCAAGACCTGTAAGTATTCTGTTTCTATCATTAAAACCTCCACCATGCTCAACCTAAGTTCCTCTCTGCATCTTGGTCCTGCTCTCAACATACAGAACATGAAATGGATGTTTGTATTCCTAGTTACTTTCAAATTAAATTAAAAGCAAAACACAAAATACCATTTTCCATTTTAAGATTAAACATGTCTGTACCTTTCAATAAAAAAAATCTTTCATCATAATTCTTGAATAGTGACTGCAAATGGCTCCGGGCTGCACTTTTGACGCCCCTGTACTAGATACGTTTCAATGAGGGGAAGTGAAATAAGAAAGTAGAACACCTCCTGTCCTGTTTTTGTGCCAAGAACACTTTAATTTTATTGCATAATTTATTACAACACAAAATATAACATAACAGAATTCAAATAAGGCACAGATTAAATGTAGTTTCTATAACTTTTCCATCTATAGCCATCCCTCAGTTACACCTCAACGGACCAACTCAAGTTTGGGGAAGAAAATAATATTAAATGTGGCCATTAAAGAAAAAAAATCTGAGCTTTGGGGGAAAAAAAGAAATCAAATGACAGCATTGTCAATGTACCTGGGTAGTGTGTATGTTTGCCTGTGTTCTCATTTAGTTCGATCCTCAATAAAGGAAGAAGTCTGTGCTTATCTGTAAATTTTAATGGAACTCGTGGACTGTAGCTGTCTGCGACTTCCTGGATGGGGCAACATGGCTGAGGAAACCCACCATACCAGATAGCAGTGGATCACTTTCAGCGGGGTACACTTTATGATTGTCATTGAGACGGTGTGTTCAGGGTTGTGTCGTATTATTGTCATGATTTGGGTTTTGTTATGGTTTATGTTTGTTGTTTAATTAATTAGTTCACTCTCCTGTCTTAGTATTAGCTCTGGTTTTTATTATTTGCTTATGTTCTGTTTAGTCTTAGGTTTGGTCTTTATGGTGATTTTAGTTCTGGATTAGTCTAGTTTAAGTTCTGTTTTGGTTTAGTGATTCTCTTCATGTAATCGATTCTGGTTTAGGTTATGTATTAGTTTTGGTTAATGGAATAGTTTGGGTTTTAATGTGGTTTGATTTTGTACTTTGTTTTATGTTATCAGTTTCTTCTGGCCTGCACTGATCACTTCTGTCACCAGCCTTTATTCAGTTCACCTGCCAGCATTCTTTTGTCTTCCTGTCACTCCCCTTCACCAGTCACCATCCAATCAGCTTCAGTTTACTTCCAGCCACTTTTTCCCCCCTGATTATCTCCACCCATTCCGGTAATTAGTTTCACTCCATTCTCCTGCTCACTCCTCTACTTATACCTGCCTCTGTCTCCTGCACTCTGCCAGATCATTGTCTAACTAGCCTTTGGTGAGTTTTGTCCAGCATCCCTATTGTCTGTAGATTTAACCCAAATGCCTTTTTTGACATCTGAGCCAGCCTGATCCTGATTTTCCTGCCATGTTCCGACTGCTTGCCTGTTATTGACCGACCTGATTCTGTTTCTGGAGAACCTGAGCTTGCCTTATCCCTGTCATTATTTCTGCCGGTTTTGGACTGCCATTTTTATGTACCGACCTTGGATTGTACTCTGACCACCGAGTCTGCCTGTCCCTGTCTTACCAGACAGCCTTTAATAAATTCCTCTACGTCTCATCTGCTTGTCCGGCCTGAATTCTGGGTCCTTCTGCTCCGTTCGTGACAATTATAGTAAAAATAAAACAAAAAAATATTTAAATCTCACTTAAAAACATACGTATACCAACTCTCCTTGTCACAGCAGTGTGAAAAAAACCTGAACCTCAAACTAAATATGATCATTGTTGAGGTGACGTATAAAGGAACCTTGATAAGGGTTGTAAAGCCAACATCAATGTGTATTTGATTTTATCTGTAGCTGCCAGAGGGCAAAGCCAAGCAGAGTTCTTTATCCAAGCAACTTTTCTCAGCAGGAACTTCTGATTCTTTTGTTCTTTCATGCTTTGTAGGTTACTGTGACCTGGCACTGTTGCTTCAGAATAACAGAATAATGGATCCATCTGTGTGAGCTTTCATTGTGTCCACCGCCTGCATAATGAGGGAAGGTCTCCCCAGTGATGAACCCTCATCCATTTAATTTTAGACGCTGTGTGCCTGCTGCCCCGCCTTGCCAGCAGTCTTCTGTGGTTAATGAAAACATAACAGACTGTTTAGCCGGTCCAGGCAAGATCCCCATCATCTCCCAGTCATCCCAGCCAGATATGCTACCAACTCACCCCCACCTCTCTCTCTGATAAAGACTGTCCCCTCTGTCCCTCGCCACTATGTCTCCCCCTTTGCTCATTTAAAAAGCTTCCCTCTGGCCCTACACATGCCTGAATGTCAGCCAAACAAATTCGAGTCCCAGCCTCTGGATCAGCCAGGCTTCCTGTATCTCCCTGTCACTTTTCAGCTCCCATTCACTTGTCCTGCACTTTCTTGCCCCTGTTTAGCTTCTCTCTCTCTTCCCTCATATAACAAATTTCCTCCCCCACATAAAACTCAATTTGTGTCCCTCCAGTTGTCCGTCTACTCCTCTAAGTAATACTGCCTCTTCTGGGTTGTCAATTTCTAGCTGTGCTCATCTCTACTTTCTGTCTCCTCATCACTCTTTCTCTTAACCTATCTCACTGCACAGCCTTGTTCTCCTGCCTTTTCTGCTCCTCTGTTGGCCCTTTCAGTGGCTCAGGCCATTCTGCCTGACATCTCAGTATGTGGGGGCTGCCTTGTCTCTCTGAAAGCAGCCTGGGAAACATAAAGCCCTGCCAGCCTCCAATGTCATTACTGGATGACAGCACAGTCAGACACGCAGACATACCATAACAGACCTATTGCCTTTTCTGCACACAGATTCTCTAGAGCACTTAGGCAGGTTGACATAAAGCAAGGTTAATCTATAGAACCTATATTGAATTGTCAAAAATAAACCTAGCCAGCTGGATTCTGCATTATTTTATGCTAACCAAATGTACAAAATGTAATGCTTCCGTTTTCTGACACTAGTTGTGAAGTTGAAATTTGTATGCCATCTAAATTTTAACTGGTAGAAATTCTGCTCCCAAAGTTAAAGGGACAGTGTGTGACTAATTTGGCTTTTAATTAGCAAAAATCAAGTATTGCTTTTATAAATACATTTTCTGGCAAAGTTTATTAACATCACATCAAAAATGAAAGCGTTCTCATAACTTAGAATCAGTACAACACTTGAAGAAGACAGACGGCGGACAGAACATTGACTGTAAAGGCTATGGAAGAAGAAACGAGAATTGTCCATTATATTCAAAACAAAATGATCAATCTCAAACTGTCTTAAAATGTAAAAAAAAACATAAATGTATGTACAAGAGCTCAGTGTCAGGGTCACCTAGACTGTGCCACAGGTCCTCACTGTCATCAGGCAGAGGTGTAGCCTGACAAACCTGCTTCGAAGTGTTTTTTATTCCTCTTTTTGTTGGTCTGGATGAGCTACTCCTTTGTCTTGGGGCAGACGGAACCTTGCGCTTCCCAGGTCCTGAAGCTGACCGTAGCCTGGAGGTGGCTGAAACGACTCATCTTCACCATTGTGATTGTAGAACCAATAAAATATATGTTGAAGAATACATTCTATCTAAAAAGCACAATAAAAATGTCTGACACTTACTTATAATAAACATAGGAACATAATTCTAACAGTTTTGATACATCTGGTTTATAACAGATCTGCAGATCTTTGCAGAATAGACATCTCACCTTGAAGAAGATAAAGGCTCAGCTGAAGTGTCTGCTGTGTTCTGGTCCTGCTACGTCCTCCTAGCGGTGAAAATATAGAAAAAGTAGTTTATTACAAAGTTTTCAGATTATAAGAAAATAAATGATATATTATAGCCAGATAACATAATTTTTTGGTAATGCTGTTGATAATGTAAAAGCTCTATAACAACCCTATAATCAATCAACATAAGTATGTGTGGTTCCTTTGTTCTGGAGGTGGGGGTTGGTTTAGAAGTAAATTCATGCAAGCATTTTCTAATTACAAGATACTCTTTCCCAGTGTTGTATAGTGACGAAGTTAAAAATTCTTCACTACTGTACTTAAGTATATTTTGGAGTAGTTTATACTTTTCTCAAGTATAATTTTTTTTGATTACTTTTACTTCACTATATTTCCGAACTTAATTGCATACTTTTACTCCGATACATTTTCAATGTTTGGTTTAGTTAACCTACTCGTTACAAAAAAAGTGTCGGTTCGGCTCTTCCAGACGTGCGTACAGCACAGGTTCGCTCCGTTTGAAGCGCTCGGCGTGTCATTTCAAAGTTGCTGTGCGCCAGGGGGGCGGGGCTTGGCGCTCCACGCAGCCAATCACTAACGCGCCTGGCCTTTGATTGACAAGGTAGAGACCCCCCTTTAACTCCACTCTCATTGGTTGTGCTGCCTTAAATCCCGCCTTCCCTCTTCCTGATTGGCGGTTTTCTTTTACGTGTGTGCGTACATGTGCGTACGTGCTTGGAGCATGAGATTTCTGGGATACTGCGGTTACCACAATTAAAACTAGACTACGAAACTAGTCCCAGTTAAGAAACTAAATATTATCAGCACTAAAATAGGTGAAAGCTGCTGAGTGCAGTTCCCAACAGAAGCAGCAGAGAGAGTTTTGAATTGTTGAACTTGAGAAATGTAAGTAAACAACGTTAATATCTCAAACTAGCATTTAATTCTGAAGTATAACACATTTTGTCAACAAAAACCTAATCTCCTCTATAAAACTAAATATTCTGTGCCAGGCAGGAGTTCTGAAGACTGCTGGAAAGATGGAAAAGCAAAGACTGTAGACTATTAAAAATTCAGATTCTTAGCCACAGTCGTCTGAAAAAGGTGAGAGTGTCACTTTTCCCATTATTTCGTTGTTATTGTTGCTTTCATTTATTTTCGACCATTTGAGGCAGTTGAGGCATAAATAGCAGGTGTAATTTCTTTTGCATAAGAACACTAGATGCTGCCTAAACAATTGCTACTCTTGTTTAGACCTTTGCGTAGTTATAATAGTATGATTAGGGTTCCACAAAATAATAGTGTTATTCATTTGACTATTTCTACTTCTAGAATTAGGATAAAGACAAATAAAACAAAGGAACACTATTTACATTGGTTTTATTGTACATAGATTTCCACACTGTCCATTAGTAAATTAGTATAAACCAGGGCCGGAGCTAGCAGATTCAGAGGGCAGAGAATTCCCAAAGTATCTATCATATTCTACCTCCTGCAATGGAAGGAAAAAATTGTTATGGGCTGGCTGATATACAACAGGTCAAAAAAGGCCATATTTTGGCTGCAGTGCTTGCTGTTCTCTTATGAAGAAAAGATCATCTAGTGCACTAAATTCAATTGCTGGGTTGAAAATATCCACTATAAAATACAGAGATTTGTGTGTGTGGTGTGTTGGCGGCAGGTGTAGAGGGGAGGGAACCAGGTTGGACTCACAGCACGACGGAATGAAGACTTGAAACCAGAACTGAGTCATATAAACAAAAACGACCCACCCAGGGTGGGCGGAGGGAGGTACTGGACGGTGGGTACCAAAAAAAAAATAAAACAGAAGAAACCAAAACACAAATCTACCCCAACGGGGTGAACAAAGGACAGTCTGATTAGGCACTAGATGCCCAGGAGGAGGGACCTCTGGTGGGCGACCTCGGCGGCGGAGCAGCAGAGTCTGAAACGGGTGTCGCGGTGGGCGACCCCGACGAGGCAGAGTCAGACGTGGGCGTCGCGGTGGGCGACCCCGACGTGGCAGAGCTAGACGCGGGCGTCGCGGTGGGCGACCCCGACGTGGCAGAGCTAGACGCGGGCGTCGCGGTGGGTGACCCCGATGTGGCATAGCTAGACGCGGGCGTCGCGGTGGGCGACCTCGGCGGCGGAGCAGCAGAGTCTGAAACGGGTGTCGCGGTGGGCGACCCCGACGAGGCAGAGTCAGACGTGGGCGTCGCGGTGGGCGACCCCGACGAGGCAGAGTCAGACGCGGGCGTCGCGGGCGTCTGTGGCTACAGAGACCACAGGGCTCCAAGCTACAGAGACCACAGGGCTCCAAGCTACAGAGACCACAGGGCTCCAAGCGACAGAGACCACAGGGCTCCAAGCGACAGAGACCACAGGGCTACAAGCGACAGAGACCACAGGGCTACAAGCTACAGAGACCCCGGGCTACAGGCTTCAGGAGACCCCGGGCTACAGGCTTCAGGAGGCCCCGGGCTACGGGCTTCAGGAGGCCCCGGGCTACGGGCTTCAGGAGGCCCCGGGCTACGGGCTTCAGGAGGCCCCGGGCTAAGGGCTTCAGGAAGCCCCGGGCTACGGGCTACAGGAAACGCCTGGCTACAGGCTACATGAAACGCCTGGATACAGGCTACAGGAAACAGCGGACCCCCCAGGGTCCCAGCGTCTCTGATAGGCGGTGGACCCTCCTGGGTCCCCACATCTCTGGTAGGCGGTGGACCCTCCTGGGTCCCCGCATCTTTTACAGGCAGTGGACCCGCCTGGGTCCCCGCATCTTTGACAGGCAGTGGACCCGCCTGGGTCCCCGCATCTTTGACAGGCGGTGGACCGGCCTGGGTCCCCGCATCTTTGACAGACGGTGGACCCGCCTGGGTCCCCGCGTCGATGGATGGTGGACCCGCCTGGGTCCCTGCCTCGACGGTGGACGGAGGACCCGCCTGGATCACCCCGTCGGACGCCGAAATGGCGTGCTCAGCACCCACGTCGGACGCCAGGCTGGCATGCTCTGTACCCACGTCGGACGCCGGGCTGGCGTGCTCTGTACCCGCGTCGGACGCCGGGCTGGCGTGCTCTGTACCTGCGTCGGACGCCGGGCTGGCGTGCTCTGCACCCGCGTCGGACGCCGGGCCGGCGTGCTCTGCACCCGCGTCGGACGCCGGGCCGGCGTGCTCATCACCCACGTAGGACACTGGACTGGGAACTGAGTCCTTGGCTGTGGTCTGAGCAGGAACAGAGTCTTTTGGCTGTGGTTGAGCAGGAACAGAGTCTTTTGGCTGTGGTTGAGCAGGATCTGGGTTTTTGGCTGCGAGCTGAGCAGGATCTGGGTCTTTGGCTGCGAGCTGAGCAGGATCTGGGTCTTTGGCTGCGAGCCGAGCAGGATTTGGGTCTTTGGCTGGAGCTGAGCAGGATCTGGGTCTTTGGCTGCGAGCTGAGCAGGATCTGGGTCTTTGGCTGCGAGCTGAGAAGGAAACAGGTCCTCCCTATCCCCGTAAAAGAAATCCCATAATTGGTTTTCATGGATCCGGGGTGCTCTAGCTGGACTCTCCCGAGTAGCGGCAGCAACTGTATCCAGCTGACTCACCAGGGGACGAGAGGTGACGTCAGCTCCAGTTGGCGCGTCAGCAGCGTCAGAGTCTGGCTGGGCATGGAGAGGGGTCCTGTGCCGGCGGACTCGGCTTCTGCGCCGGGAGGGACCGGGCGGCGGGGTTGAGGTTTCCACCGACGATGAGGCAACGGAAGCGGAGGCAGAGACTACGACGGGCTTAGCAGCAGCAGCGGTCAGATCAGCAGATGTAGCAGGAGCAACTGACGTGGAAGAGACAGAGGCAGCAGCGCTGGGAGCAGCAGCTGAAGGCTTCACCCGAGGAGCCAGCTGAGTGTCGTGGAGGTAGTGACAGAGACGACGGGGAACAAGATGTTTTCTGCTCTGGCTCGCTGGGGCAGCCGCAACGCCGTCGGACCGACTCACCAGGGACGTGGAGGTGACGTCAGCTCCAGGCGGAAGGATCGCAGCAGTGCTAACCAGCTTAGCCTCCGGTTGAGCAGTAGGGGTTTTCCGGCATCGACGAGCCCGCCGTCTGTGTTGAGAGGAGCCAGGCGTCAAGAGAGTGGCTGCTGCTAGTGATGAGGAAGTAGAAGCAGCATCAGCAGGAGCTATAGCAGCGGCAGGAGCGAGATGAGCTGAGTCTGGATCCGTGGCGGGAGCTGAGGCGGACTCGGCAGCAGCAACGGTGCAAGCGGCAGAAGTGGAGGAGGCAGCAGCGGCGGAGAACGAGGGTCTGGGAGGAGGCGTCCTGCTGAGGAGTTGAGCAACGGCAGCCTTGTTGTTCCACTCGAGCTCCTCCATCAGCCCCGTCTCTTCGAAAAGAGGAAGGAGCTCGGCTTGACTTGTCCACAGCTTGCGTATCTGAGCGATCGCGCCTACCCGCCTCCAAGGTGGACTGAGTGTTGCGAGGTTCTCCAAAACGGCCTGGGACTGGGCGATGAGTTGCTCCGTTGCGCTGTTGCCCGAGAGCTGAGCAACATCTCTCTCGCCAGTTCCTGGATGGAGGCTCTGTGTGGGTGTCAGGTTCTTGAGGTCGGTTCGTTCTGTCATGTTTAGTTATTGAACCCGAACACAACCACAACAGAGTTAAGTTTTAACAGTTTATTGAAATTTGTGGATAGTGGAGGAAGGAACCAAGAGTCTGTACTGAGCTGAAGCAGTAGGATGGTGAAGGCAGGAACTGGCAAGCAGGTTGGAACCAGAGCATGGAGGCAGCAGAACCAGCAATGGAGACTTGGAACCAGGTTGGACTCATAGCACGACGGAATGAAGACTTGAAACCAGAACTGCCGCAGGCTGGCGAAAAATGGAGGAACCATGGACTGGACGAGACTGGATGAGGTGAGCAGCAGAAACAGAGGTAAGCAGGGAAACAGAACGAACCGACGAGGAATGACAGAATGCAGTGAGCTTAAATAGTGAGGCTGACAGGTGTGCTGAATACTGGCTAATTAGTAGCTGACAGGTGTGGAGGATTACTGAACCGGAGACTGGAGCTGTATGGAAGGTGGAAAGTGTCTGAGTCTGTGCATGGTGCAGCAGACAGGCTGAATCATGACACCTGTAGGTTAACTAAGCCTGGTTTATCACTTCACCGTGTTCTTAGTATACAGCTCCTTTGCCTGCACTTGTTTGTGTGTTGGTTGCTTAGCACTTACCTTACTTGAAGAAGGAAAACTGAAAGCTTACAAAAGGTTGTATTTTCTGTCTAAACTTGGTCTAAATTTCTCCTGCACTTGGTTGTTTATATTATTTTAAGTGAATTTGACTTTCAAAGTTTACCAAAATCTAAAAAATGTCATTCAAACTGTATTTGCTTTGTTTTACTTTTTACTTATACTTTTCATTACATTACTTGAGTACATCTATTTTTACAGTAATTTTCATACTTAAGTACAATACATTTCAGATACTTTAAGACTTTTACTCAAGTAACATTTCAGTCAGTTACTTGGACTTTTACCAAAGTCATATTTTGGAGAGGTACTTATACTTTTACTTGACTCAGAGATTTCAGTACTTTCAGTACTCTCTGTCACTGGTCTGCAAAATTTCCTCCAAAGCTTTCAAAACAGTCATTTTCTTCTTCTGTGCCATTATTATATTTGACGATCACGACAAAAAAGAAATAACACCGAAAAGATTTACGAACAAACGGAACAATTTGCGCTTGTGGCTGTGCATAAAGTTCAAAATCTGAGTTCAATGCAGCCGTGTCTACAGATTTTACACACGGAGCTTGCCTGTGTTATGCACAAAAATTGCGTCACCGGAAATGGTCACTGAATAACCCCCCGACCCCTTGTTGGAAAAGTAAGAGCCTCTAGTTTCCAACAGTAACAGCCATGAGGGGGTGGGACAAAAAAACGACTGCGTTGCTGTTGCATATTCCCGGGAGAATCCGACATGTTGGTTGGATCTTTAAATCTGATTTTGTTTGTTTACGCTACTGTAAAACAAAAAAGTGTTTGTGAAAATATTTTGCGACTTGTCTGTGCAAATTTTCAGTTATCCGGGTCATCGCAACAGCAAACAGGCTTAAATTGGAGGCAATCGGACTTTCGTTCAGTTCTTTCTGAAAACGTCTTAACACCTATCCAGGAGTCTTTGTCGATTCTGGCGGCTCACACTTAAGCAACTGGCTGTTGGTGCACTGCTGTTTTAAGGACATGGAGGCCCATCCTTATAAGGCCCGTTTACACTACACCTAAAAACCGAGCCATGCCGAGACCGGTCCGAGCTTGGTCCAGTTAACTGAGATAAATGCAGCCGTTTACACACACAGGAGTTATCTCGGTTATGGTTCCTTGGTTGCTCCTCGCCTCCTAGTGGCGATCTGCGGTACTACCGCTCTCTGGGATTGAAGGCGGGACCGAGCAAATCAAAATGGCGGCACCCGTCACATTCAGGATGTTATTGTTAGACAGATTCGGCTTTTGGGACGTGGATAAGACAAATGAACGTCTAATAAGAATTTACAGACGCGGGAAACAACAACAGACGCTGAGGTTCATAAGCAGAGTCATCACTGGAAACCGTGTGGCACGGTAAGGAAGCTAGTATTATTATCCATCCATCCATTTTCCAAACCGCTTTATCCCTCATGGGGTCACGGGGGTTGCTGGTGCCTATCTCCAGCTGTCAATGGGCGAGAGGCGGGGTAAACCCTGGACAGGTCGCCAGTCTGAAATCTGTCTGAATGGAGTGTGAATCGGGACGTGCAGCCAGACACGCCGGAAAACCCGCTGACAGTCAGCTGACTGTAAGGGCATGACGCGGTCTGCTCATGCGCTCTTCGTTATCAGGGAACCGGGATAAAAAAAACCAGTCCGAGACCTGCTGATGAACTGGTCTGCAGTTAGCGCGGTCCGGTTATCGTTAGCGCGGTCTGGTTCAGTCTGCTGACCGTTTACACACAAGAGTTATCTCGGTTACCGAGCTCGGACTAGTCTCGGCTCGGTTAAAAAAGTGTAGTGTAAACGGGCCTATTGGCGCATTCTAAGTCAGATGCAAATCAGTGACCCATCCGCCACTGTTCTGGGTTGTTAGAGGCTATTGCTTGGTGTGAGTGGAGTGCTTGGTCACCTGTATTATGATGAGAATGCTGATATAACCTCTTTGGAATGTGTTGGAGGATCAAGCTGTAAACACTGGGGAGTTGGATGTGTAATCCTCCCCCTCACAATCCTCAGAGGGAAAAAAGTCACTAGAAGGGTGTGGTACCATTTTAAATGCTACAGTACCCCGGTACCAAATTAGTACCGGTATACCGAAGAACCCTATTTCAGATCAAGTTTCACTCATGATGCAACTTGCAGACACAAAAAACATGCAGACATAAAACAAAAAAATACAGCTGACATTTACCAATTTTGGAAAGTGTCAAGTGTTTAGGTCTTTTACTTAGCTTTATGTGTGTAGCGGCGTTGAATCTGGTGTTGTAATTTTTTGGACAGTTGAAAGATAATTACCTGTTCAATGCACAGATGTAACACAAATATTGTAATGCAGTGTTGTAAATTATCCATCCATCCATTTTCTTACTCGCTTTATCCCTCATGGGGTCGCGAGGGGTGCTGGTGCCTATCTCCAGCATTTCAATGGGCGAGAGGCGTGGTACACCCTGGACAGGTCACCAGTCTGTCGCAGTTGTAAATTATCTTAAGCTAGAAAAATAGTGCTGTGTGTTCACATCACAGTGCAATTAGTTGAAATGGACCCTCTATTGACAGCGGAGGTGTTGCAGCAAGGTATGCAAAGTTATTTAAATTAACACTTTTTGTTAAACCCCAGCTGGCTTCCCAGGTGACTCTAAAGAAACTTTGACACTAACCCTTTTTGCATAGTGCCACCATTAAAATGATCATATCTTCATCAATTGTCTTTTGATTTCCAAAAGTTTGACATAATTGGAAAGCTTAGATTAAACTCTTTTAGGATCTGTAACACAAAATCACCCTTGGGTGACTTGTTCCTGATTTTGTCATGGCCTGCCACATATTGCATACATTTATTTCTGTCAATAAATTCTCATGTATAGAAAGTTGTCACTCATTTATTCCAGATGTGTACAGAGGTTGCTGTTAGAGAATGCTACAGCTCAAATCCCTCTTCACTTACTGTTCTAATCTCAAGCCAAATTGGACTGATATTCACAAGACAATACCTGCCAGACTGAGGACTATTTGATTAAACACCAAGAAAGCCAAAACAGAGGAAATCTAAAATGGGGCAAATGCTTTTTCATAGTACTCTAGATATGTAATTCAGTTAAAAAAACACTTCTAGTTGATTCACCAAAGTAATTACTAGTTTACTAGGAACCTCTCTTCATGTAAAATTTGTCCAAGGCACTGTACTGTAGTACTATATTTGTCTTAGTATTTAAAATGCTGCTTGCAGGTAGAGATGAAAACACAGATGACTAACTTTAGATTTGTAGAAATGTTGTGCTTTTTACATTGCACTTTTTTCTCACTGTAAAAGTTTTTGCTTGGTGGCAACAAATGGTTGCTCCCAAGTTGCATTTGAGACGTGTTTGAGTTGCTGTATACCTTCCGCTCAAAAGATATCCCTTCTCATCCTCCTTTGTTCTCACAGGACTGCTCGGAAGTGTCTCCACAGACTCATCATGCTTGAGTTGATGTGATTAGTTTTAAGGCTTATAGGATCTAGATGAAAGGATACAGATGGAAGCCCTCTGTTGGCTTTTCCCACTGACAGTTGAATAGGCACTGTGTGCTTGTGAGAATACCCTAGATCTCATTTGGTGTGGCAAGCTTACGGAGCAGGAGCTTAACATGGCCACCTCACAGAAAAGAAGTGATTTACAGTGATCAGTGTTTCCCAAGGAGAAGCCTCTGATATTAGTCACTATTGAAAGAAAAAGCTGCGGTACAGTTATAGCAGCTTTTTAAACTACATTTATTGCACTTACTGAATAACAATGCATACATTTTTTGTGCTTTAAGTTTTTTCTGTGATTTTACTATTTAATTTAATCAAAGACCCAGTGCATGAATGACTCTCTTTTAACGAAGATGTCTTTTATCCTTTTCAGAATTTATTAAACTAACATTCAAAAAGAAGTGATATACATTTGTATTCTGTACCTTCTGAACACTGGTGCCCCTGAATAAAATCAAGTGCAACCTTTGGAAGTCATCTAAAAACAGTTGACAGAACACCTTGAGCCTGGGGAGCTCTAACTAGAGAAGGAGTCGAGATGCACATAGTCAAAGAATACATGCACGGTAACACTGAAGAAATTGCAGATATCTACAGCTCAGGTGGAAGAACCTATCAACAGGATAACTACAAGTCATTGTTGGGGAACAACTCTGGAGAATGTGTTAATTGTGAAGAAAGTCATTGATAAAAGAAACATGTAAATTTAGCAACACGCCATGAAGGGAATATAGAAAAACGTGATTAAAAAAAAAAGCAAACGCATCGCTTTTTGGTGTCAAAAATCTACCTGTCTCAAAACACACTGTCCTGGTGGTGGCAGCATTATACTGTGGGAATGACTATCATCAGCAGGCCTAGTCAAAACCAGACCTACGTTTAATTAATCACTTAGATGACAAGACAATCTCAGTTTCATCTTACTGAACGGGACCTAATTTGCAAATATGAATGGTCCACGGCAAATGACTTGTGAGGACTGGTACCAATGCACAGTACACTAAACATTTTTCTTATTTGGATTGGCAAGGCAGTTTATTTATATAGCACTTGTCAGTAACAAGTTGCTTCAAAGTGCTGGATTAGCAAATGTTTTTCCTCTAAAAATTTGAAAAATATAGCCCTTTTTCATCAAAAGCTCCAGGATTTAAAGCCCCAGGCTTTGGTTTTCCAGGGTTGACTAAAGTTTGGGGCTTTTAGGTCTGTTGTGTTTCTATTATCTAGGGGCCATTTATGTAAAACAGCCCCAATGACATATGGGACTGTAGTGGTGTTGGGGTGGGACACCTTTTGTGGTGGACAGTTTTTCTTGTTGCATCCAACATCATCAAGACCCAAGAAAGCAGAGCAAAGTAGTGGGATGCTTAAGGGACCAAACCCCAGGAAAGTGAAATTAGCCGGGCAAATGTGTACGGAAATGCTTCCTGGGATTTTAAAAGCCTCAGGCTTTTGAGTGGCCATGGAAAAGGGGCTAATGTAACAATGTCTCATTTTAAATCCACTTCACAACTATGGACTATATGTAGCCATATCAGACAAAATATTTATGATATTGTAATGTATATGTATCATTTCAGGGTTGTAATGTGACAAGGTTTGAAAAATGTCATTGGTATTATTACTTCTGCAAGGCACTGACTGTATTATGATAGCAATGGACCAGAATGCCAACAAGAGAAAGGAGGAGCATGGTGGTGCAGCTAACGAAATAGCTGAGAAACCAGAGAACAATGGCAATGGGATATCTGGCAAGCTCCCAGTGCAGCAACGCAGCTTCTCACTCACACCTATGGGAATCTAAGGTTTGTGATATGGAATGTGCATGGAGCTGGCACCAGAGAGAAAAAGTTGAAGATGTGTTTTTCGCCTGCTTTAACTCTAAACAAAGAGGAGTAGCAATTTTAACCCACAAAAACGTTAGTTTTACAAAATTAGACAAAATTTTAGATCCTGAAGGTAGCTTCATAATAATAAAAATATCTATTCATAACCAAAAGTAATATATTGTCAGTATATATGGCCCAAATGATGATGACACCTCATTCTTTCACAAACTTTTCCATGCAATGCATGGCAATCTCTTCATCCTAACAGTGAGGAATATACTTTCTTTTCAAATGTCTTTTCAAATGTCCATCATTCCTACGCTCATCTGGACTATTTCTTAATCAGCAACTTGCTGCTGTCTGACATTTCAGATGCGTTGATACATTCTATTGCTGTCAGTGATCATGCTCCTGTTTCTTTAACCCTAATAAATAAAAAAGTAACCCCACAAAACAAAAGCTGGAGCTTTAATACATCATTGCTTAAGGATGAAGAACTTATCAAATATTTTGAACAGTGGGCTTCATAATTGATGTACAATTATCTACCAGTGACATCAGGATCTATTCTCTGGGAGGCAGGGAAAGCAGTGATAAGAGGTAAAATAATTTAATAATAATTTAAAAAGTACATAGAAAAACAAAAAGATTCAGGAATTAGAAGAAAAAAAAAGTTACTAGAGCCTCCCAGGAAGAGGAACAACAGGGTCAAATCTGTAAAGCAAAATTAGAATGAAACAGATATATTGAAAAGCAAAAAAAATATTTAATACAAAGACTTCAAATAGAAAACTTTGAACATGGCAATACGTCAGGAAGCTTCTTAACAAATCAGCTAAAACAAATTTTATTTTTATTTATCTATTTATTAACAAATTTTACTTTATTTGCAGTAACAGACTCAACTGGTAATACGTTATATGATATGATTCTTGTACACATCACAGATAAACCTATCACATAATGACATCAAGCAATTTCTGGATAAAATAACACTTCCTAAATTATCAGATAGTCGAACATTGACCCTGGATTCACCGCTGACAGCAGTTGAAATTCAGGAAGCTCTAAAAAGCATGCCCAATAAAAAGGCTCCAGGTCCAGATGGATTCCCAGCTGAGTTTATTAAAGAGTTCTGGAATATTCTGGGACCAACATTCCACAGAATGTTCAGGAAACTCAGGAAATTGGCAGATTTCTGGCTAATATAAATTACCATTAGTCTACCATTAGTCTCCTGTTTAAGCCAGGCAAAGATGCTGTGTTTCCTACCAGTTATCGTCCCATATCCCTTATTAACGTTGATATTAAAATAATCTGTAAAGTTCTTCCAAAATTATTAGATAAAGTCACACCTCTCATAATACTCCCTGATCAAACTGGTTTAATTAAACCAGGGCTCACCAACCTTTTTGAAACTGAGAGCTACTTCATTGGTGATGTGTCATACAAAGGGCTACCAGTACTGACCTTTAAAGTAAAAGAGTCAGATCAAGGCCTTAACTTTATGTAAAATAAATACATTTTTTATGCTTTGTTATAGATATTGTCATTTTTCAATCCATATAAATGCAAGTGTGATTAAACAAGAAGAGTAATGGAATAAACTAAAGTTTAGATGCAGATCACAGTTGGATTGTGCTTTTTTGTGGTCCTCGGGGGCTACTTGGTGCCCGCTCAGTTTAAACGCACTTGAGAACAACGTGTAACAACATGAAATTTGACCAAGCGGAGGCAGGCTCGGGGTCTTTTTCACACCCCGATTGTTCTTCGATTGGCACCCGGAGTCCGGGGCCTGGAGGAGGAGCAGACCAGGGATCGGCTGGGGCTGGCGCTTTTGCTCTCACCTGGAATAAGGGGGGGGGGGGTACAAACTTAGGGTTTGTGGGGTGGGCTCTGGTTGGTTGGCCTGTTTGGTTCATGTTGACCCCATCTCCAGGTGGATGGGCCAGTGGGTCGTCTGGTCTTTTTGATTGATTGATTGATTGATTGATTGGTCTCGGATCGCTTTGGGAGGCAGCTTTCCCTGTATTGGTCCCTCTTGGGCACCTTTGCTCGGGGGGTCCATTCGGGTATCTGGGGTTCTGGTTCCCCTGGCATCTGCCTCGGTGCTCTGGGGGCAGGTCTTTGGCTCCTCACAACAACTATTGAGCATTTTTCTTATGGATAAACCTTACACACACAAGCGCACTCTCACAGACACCTACAGGTGTTAAATCAAGAATAGAATTTAAAATTCTTCTTCTAACGTATAAAGCCCTTAATAATCAAGCTCCATCATATATCAGAGCTCTGATTACCCCGTATGTTCCTAACAGAGCACTTCGCTCTCAGACTGCAGGTCTGCTGGTGGTTCCTAGAGTCTCTAAAAGTAGAATGGGAGGCAGATCCTTTAGCTATCAGGCTCCTCTCCTGTGGAACCAACTCCCAGTTTTGGTCCGTGAGGCAGACACCCTGTCTACTTTTAAGACTAATCTTAAAACTTTCCTTTTTGACAAAGCTTATAGTTAGAGTGGCTCATGTTACCCTGAGCTACCTCTATAGTTATGCTGCTATAGGCTTAGGCTACTGGAGGACATCAGGGCCTATTTTTCTCACTCTACTGATTTCTACTGTTCTCCAGTCTACTGTTCTCCAGATTTGCATTGCATTACATTGAAATGACTGTTGTCATTTCAGCTTTTAACTTTTTGCTCTCTCTCTTTTTCTTCATAGTAGGTACACCTGGTCTGGCGTTCTGTTAACTTTGACATCATCCAGAGAAGACGGCTCACCCGTTACTACCATCTAATGTAGAACAGATTACTAGATCAATGTTTGCTTCTGTGCTTTTTGTCTGTCTTGTTGTGTCTCTGCTCTGTCTTCTCTAACCCCCAGTCGGTCGAGGCAGATGACCGTTCATACTGAGCCCGGTTCTGCCGGAGGTTTTTTTTCCCCCGTTAATGGGTGGTTTTTCTTCCCACTGTCGCTTTATGCTTGCTCAGTATGAGGGATTGCAGCAAAGCCATGTACAATGCAGATGACTCTCCCTGTAGCTCTACGGTTCCCCAGGAGTGAATGCTGCTTGTCGGGACTTTGATGCAATCAACTGGTTCCCTTATATAGGACATTTTGACCAATCTGTATAATCTGACCCAATCTGTATATGATTGAACTTGATTTTGTAAAGTGCCTTGAGATGACATGTTTCATGATTTGGCGCTATATAAATAAAATTGAATTGAATTGAATTGGATTCAGGTACTTACAAATTCACTTCTATACAGAAAACCCCTATAATTATCTGCAGTTGTCACTTTATACATTTCGTATTAAATCATACAGTGTAGTCTTCAGTGATAGTATCAAGGCGTTGGTTTTTTGTACCTGTAATACTTTATCTGTTGGCTATGCTGTTCTTTTTATATTTGGTGTAGACTCAGAGGATGTTATATCGCTCTCTCCCTTTCCTCTCCTCTTTCACCTTTTCTCCCTTTTAGCATTTTGCTTGATCTGTTTCTCTCCTTTTACCTCTTTTACCTGTTTCAGTGTCCATTGAAAATTAAATAGTCCCAGCATAAAATCTGATAAAGCTTCTTGTATATATAAATCAAGTGGAGCACTTGTGAAACTAAAATCTGTTAAGCTCTCTTTGGCATTAAGACAACAATTCTTATTGCCACACTGCCAGATAGGACGCACGCACACACACACACACACACACACACACACACACACACACACACACACACACACACACACACACACACACACACACACACACACACACACACACACACACACACACACAAAACTCAATACAGGAATAGATATGCACAATAAAAAAATCTGACAAAGGTGTGAAGAACTGACTGGCTTTTAACTGCTGGAGAGGTGGCTTAAGGACATGAGGACCAGACTAAAAAGTGGAATTAGTTGCAGAGGATATAAGCAGAAAAGCTGAGATAAAGTGACTTATCAACACAGAACGTAACATAAATGATCTACCAGGACATAAAATAAATATCAATAACCCCAAACCTGAAGATGGACTCTAAAATTAGAAAAACAACACACATAGAACAGAACAAAAGGAAGGCATGAGGATCCCACAGCAAAGAATAAACCACATATGGAAGCTGAGATTGAATAAAATAGCAACCATAAATAATCCAAATACAAAACCAAAGTGATAACTAAACCACCAAAACCCATAGGTCATGGGAATCGGCATAACTTTTTCTCAATGCATTTTAAAATACAACAAAACCACAAAACAAACCATCTTGAGAAATAAACAACTATTACTAAAATAATACACAACTATAAACAACAGAATTTTGAAAATTCTGATTGGCATTGTATCAAGGAAATAGTGACTTGGGTCAGGTGATTAATTTCTGTTCTACTGTACCTATCTGAGAGCCGGATTGGCTTGTCTTTCACCCTTTGAGATAAAACTGAACTCATATTTTGGCTGGTCATTGCAGATGGCTGTGTGCACTGAGCCTGGTTCTGCAGGAGGTTTCTTCCTGTTAAAGGGGAGTTTTCCTCTCCATTGTCGCAACATGCATGCTCAGTGTGAGGGACGCTGAGCATGCATTTTTGTCACACAGAGCCATGTAGGTTTGGATATTTTTTTGCTCCATTAATAATAAAAACCTTCATTTAAAACTGCCTTTTTTGTTTGTTTTTTGTTTACTGATATCTTTAACAAATATTTAAATGTGTTTATTGTTCTGAAACACTAAAGTGTGCTTAAACATGCAAAAACATAAGAAATCAGGAAGCACACACCTCTGTATTTATGCTGAAGCATTAGTTTAGAAGTCCTCTTTAACAAGTACATTCAATCACATGAGGAATACAGTCCATCCATCCATTCATCCATCTTCTTCTGCTTATCCAGGGTCGCGTCGCAGGGCTAGCAGCCTTAGTGGGGAGGTCCAGACGTCCCTCTCCCCAGCCACTTGGACCAGCTCCTCCGGGGGAATCCCAAGGCGTTCCCAGGCCAGTCGAGAAACATAGTCCCTCCAGCGTGTCCTGGGTCTTCCCCTGGGTCTCCTCCCAGTAGGACGTGCCAAGAACACCTCACAAGGGAGGCGTCCAGGAGGCATCCAAACCAGATGCCCATGGCACTTCAATTGGTTCCTCTCAACGTGGAGAAGCAGCGGATGACTTAGCTTCTCTCCCTAACTGTAAGGGAGAGCCCAGACACCGTATGGAGAAAACTCAATTTGGCCGATGTCGTTCTTTCAGCCACGACCCAAATCTCATGACCATAGATGAGGGTAGGAACGTATATCGACCAGTAAATCAAGAGCTTCGCCTTTTGACTAAGCTCTCTCTTCACCACAACAGACCGGTACAGCGTCTGCTTCACTGCAGACGCAGCATCAATCCTCTTGTCCATCTCCCGATCCTGTCATGATCTCGGCACTGATGCCTGGTTTGATTACTCTTGTCACACACCATCTTAGCTCCGCCCATTCCTCATCACCTCAGATCTGTTCCACCTGCTCCCACTAGTATATAACCAGCTTTCAAACCAGACATCAGTGCCAGATTATTTCGAGCTATTGTGAGACTTATTCCAGCGTTCTTTGTTCTGATTCCTGATCCTGACCTGTCTGCCTCTCGACTTGTGAGCCTGCCTTTTCCCGTCTGATTCTGATTGCCTGACCTCTCTTTCGACCTCTGCCTGACCTGAGTACCTGTCTGATCTCTGCCCGTTGTGTACTGACCGGATTTGTTTCCTGACTACCAAGCCTGCCTGCCCTCGTTCAGCCTGTCTGCTGATTTGTGTATCGAACCTGGAACTGTGACCTGACTCCGTCCTGGATTGTCCTTCAGCACCTCACTGGCTCTCTGATCTCCTGGCTCTGACCATCGACTACGTCCCCGACCTTGTCTTTGGCTTCGCTCTACGGCTCATCCTACTCACGTTCGCCTTCACGGTTCTGACCTCCTGCCTGTCCTTCGACCTCCGATACACCTGCTTCTGGGACTCTCTGAGCGGCAACCGCCGCACAGGGTTGGCAACCCGCCAGCTGGGATCTACATCTGCTACTGGATCTGAACTGCACATTAAGACCAGGTTAGTGACCTACACGTTTGTGTGTAAGCACTTTCAGATAAACGAGGTCACTAACCTGTTGTCTCCTCCTGCAGAGGCTCCCGCTGTAGACGCTGACGCCTCCCGCTCCGTGTCTGATCTTAATAAACTGTTAAACCTAAACTGTTTGTCTGCCTCGAATACTGGATAACAGATCCACCTTTTCCTCATTCGTGAACCCAGAGATACTTAAACTTCTCCACTCTGGGCAGGACATCCCTTTTCTGGCTCAAGACCAGGAATACAGTGTTTTTGCTAAAAGTGATTACTACTTTCATCCAAAGAGGACGTAATAAATTATTTTTATTAATTTTAACGGTCAAAACTCAAATTAGTAACTCTGTGTTAGTGTTCCACATGAAAATAATACAAAAATGCCAGGTTTGAATGCACTGTCTTGATTGAGCATGTCGAAGGACCCACTTGCAGGTCGGCAGACAGATTAGGAGATGACTTACGATAGCTGAAGTTTCAAGTCATTCATTTCAATGTAATAATGAAAACGGTTTATTACAAAATAAAAAGCAATGACGATGTTCAAAAATTCCAACAGGAGTTATCAACAAAGATAAAGATCAAAAGTCTGAAAGTTGCAGAGGCACTCGTTGTCCTGCATCATCCTGCAACTTTTCACCATAACACACATTTGCTGACACAGCCGACCCAAATAATTTCTAATTAGTCAACTAATTCTAGAAATCTGGGATTCAGTGTCTTGCTCAAAGAAATTTTGAAACAAAGTGACGAGGAATCAAAGGACAATACTACAAGTTTAGAGTCAACCCATCAACTTTTTCAAGGTTGCTTTAAAGTTTATATGTTGAGCCTAGCACAACCTGTGCGATTTAGAAAACCGTACAGACCTTGAACCTTTCCCACTCTTTGAATTCAATATAACATTAACTCCTGTCACTCTACACAACACCTTCATTTCAAATACGTGTGCCCTGGTGGTATTCATGTATCAAACCTCAGTCACCAAACTTGCATACATTTATTTTTAAAAAAGGTGCAGAAAATTCACTAAGTTTCAAGCAGATAAACAGCCAGACAACCTGGTCAGTTACCTTTCATCTGAGGATGGAATCTGTTTCTTATTTGCTCATATTTGCAATTTCTTTTTCGCTCATATTTGCAATTTCTTTTTCTTTCACCAACCAATGGTTAGGGTGCAATGAAGGTTACTTCTTTTGCTTCAGTTATAATTTCCATGGCCAGTGAATGACACATTCCAAAGTAAACCACTCTTTGTGGGCTATTTGGAATCTATCCTTTGGGATAATTTCTTGTTTAAAGTTTTAAATTTCCCTGACAGTGTACATCGCTTTTTTGAAACAATGTGATAAAAGGTTTGTTACATTAGCTTTTTCAAAAACCACAACCTCAGATATGTTTAACCTGCTTAAAACTCATGGCATAGTATATCTTGCTTCCATAAATCTCCAATATTACCCATATCATATGACGTGCTCAGACACAGCACAGACTTTCGTATACTCAAAGTTAAGGTTTCACTCTTTAATGACTTATTGATGCACATGGTAATTCCTGGCAAGTACACTACACCATGTCTTAAATAGCCTCCGAATTGCATACTATCATTATATAACCTTCACGTCAGCATTAACTGACCATTGATGGGCACTTGGGGGCGCTGCAACAATCTTCCACATTCACCAAAAAGGAACTTTTAAGAAGACAGAACATAACCTTTTCAGCTGTTTCCCCTTTGTAGCATCCAGTTTGCAAATTAGTATTGCACCAATAGAGAATAAAATGCTGATGTAGACGTTTAGGATGGAAAGGTGCAACTAGATAAACATCATTAGGGATGAAAAATTAAGAAAAATGTGGGCAACAATCAGGCAGACAGACAGGGGAGAGAGAGTTAGGGACGGGAGGTGAGTAGGGCTGGCTGAGGGGGTTAGTGAAGTGGAGTCAAGCTGTTGTCTGACCTAATGTACTCACAGTGTGATTGGCTGGGATTGCTGGCCTGCATACCTGATACCGGGCCCTGCTCTAATCGTTCTTTTCCTGTAGCTCAGCTTGGACAACGCTCCTTTCTCCTTTTATCTCGCTCCTGCTCCACTCCCCGCTCAGATCAGGTTGCTAAAAGAAGAACACCAACTGCCAAATCTTGAGCTCTTTGACCCCTTTGCAGTCTCTCTTGCTTTCTTTCTCACTCCTCTGTCTCCCTCTCCTCTGACTGCCACCTTCTTTTTCTCTGTGATGGCACGAATCTGTCTCATCTTCACTTTGTGTTTCCACACAGGACATAAATGTAACATGGCTGCCAAGTGTAAGAGGTGAGGTCCACATGCAGGGAGGCTTCTAGTTAAACAGTTTTAACATTTCTTACCTAACAGGTTTCCTTCCTTCCATTCATCCATTGGCTATGCTTTCTGGTCTATACTATGCTTATCATTGCAGGGTCGCAGGGTCATTGCACAAGAGGTCGGGTACACCCAGTTCATCACAGGCTGTTTTTGCTGCTTTGTCGAATTTAAATTTTTCAGACCATCAATTAGTATTTGATATCAGACAAACACAACCTGAGCAATTATTTTAGTTTTCAATAGATGATTTATTTTTAGCGAGAAAAGCTGTCCAAACCAACTTTGCGTGGGTGTCACCCTAATAAACGGTTTGAGGTCATGTCAAAGCACCATAATTGGATTTAAGTTTTTAAGTTAAATATAATTTATCTTCTTTCCCATACATACCCTTACAATTACCTGATGTGTTATCCTCTACTCACCGCAGTTGCCTCTATAGGCTGGAATAGTCAGTTCATAAGTGTGTGAGTCGGGCCGAACATACTCTTGTTCACCTGGTTACTTTGTTGAGTCTCCGCCACAATCAAGGCGTTAGCGAGAGAACATGGGCTAACTTCAATATTTATAGCTGTATTACCTCAGAAGACACTATGCATCTAAACAAAAGACCTGTGTTGTTGCAGCGGCAGATGTTTTTCCTCTTCCTCTTCTCCTATGGAGGTGCACAACACTGGTGTTATTTCAACTTGCCGCCAGAGGAGGCAGACTTCTGCAAAAATTCTGGAACTTATGCTATGCTCCTTTAAGGATAGTGGTAAAAACATTGTGATCAATTTGTAAATGATGTCATCACAATTTTAGCAATGGCATTGCAATTACAATCTTTTCTAATTACCTTATTTCTTATATCTCCATGATATTTAGTTTTTTTAATCTTCTTGCCTACTTTATGTTATCAGATAGGGTCTGTTCGGTACTGATTCAACACATCTGGCCTCGATGTGGTTCACAAGCAAAGACCATACCACAAAGAGATGAGTTTAAAAGTTTATTGAAGGAAAGGGTCGAGGGAATGGATGGATTGGGTGTGAGGACGGGTCATCTGGGGAGTCTTGATGATGAAGGCTTGGGTGGATGCAGTCTTCAAGAAATGGCCTTTTTCGAGCCCCTAAAATTTCAGAATTGAGCTGAGCAGAGGTGTAAGTAAACTTGATGCAAGTCACTGAGATTCTTATGTAAATTGGAATAATATGTATGGTATGACCAATGTATTTTAATAGTTTGATCAGAAATGCCCTGAATTGATGCTGTAGATGCTGCTCCGATATGAATAAATCTCTGGTAAAATGCCAGACCTCAGCAGAAGTTGGCTTAAGTGTTTAATGAACCAGAATCTTATGGCTGGACTTTCTGACTAATTAATGAAGAGTGGATCATGAGGTCAAGTTTGATGTGTGCACATTATACGGTCACTGATTACTGATTACTACAAAATTGTTTATGATGTACCTCTATAAGCAACTTCATCAGTGTCAACCACATCAACATATGCCATATATCTTCAACACTGACTGTATTTAATATAAACAAACAAAATCAGCTGTTCAGCAACATGCTCTGCTCTTCAATCCCATATCCTTCCAAAAAAAACCCACAATGAAATAAGTTAAATAAAAAAGTCCAAAATTAAAGAGTTCTCTTTGTTTTTTTTTTGTTTTTTTTCGTCCCAGTGTCCTGTCTAGCAATGTGGCAATAGGAATTGATGTCTCAATGCCAGATAGAGCTCGACAGATTTTGCTTTTACAAGTGGAGCAAACAGCTTTCGCCATAGTGCTCCACTTGATTTATGCTTGTAAATAGCTTTATTATGATTCCTGCTAGGAGAATTTCAAATTATATGGACATGACAATGGGAGAGTAAAGGAAGAACAAAAAGTGAAAGAAAAGAAAAAAGAGTAGAGGTGAAAGAAAGAGGAGATAAAAGGGAGAGAGTGATAAAACCTTCTTTGTCTGCTCCATCACCTGGAAAGAGACACAAAAAGAACAGCACAACCAACAGACATAAAGCAACAGCTACACTCGAATAACACCTAGATGCCATTGCTAAATCATATATATTATTATGTAAGCTGACATGTGTAATGTGATATTTGAAAAAAGAAAGTGAAAGAACATAAATAAATAAATAAACAAATTATAAGATTACTGTATATAAGTGAACACTTGATACCTGGGACCCAGCACCTGTGGGAGATGTGAAAGTGCACTAGTTTAGGTGAAGATTATCCAGAAATAGCTTGATAGTGATTGTGGAGAACCGAAGACCCACCTTCCCCGAGCACAGAGGCAGGAGTCAGGGGACCCGTAACCCCGGACTCCCAAAGGGGTCCCTAAAGCAGGTCGCCCAGGAGGGGCCGACACAGGATATCTGCAACCCCCCCCCCCCCAAGGAAGGAGCAGAGACGACCCCGAGGAAATCCCCCAGCCACCGCAACGCCGACGCCCTCAAGAGCCGCGGAGACGAGCCCGTGGGCTCCGCCGGCAGCTAGCCCCGCTGAAGTGGTCCCGGCCATGGGCCCTGAGGGCCAGAGGCCCCAGGGGCGCCCCGCCCCCGCGACAAGGGCCCCGGCCGCCCCCCGGGGGGCCAGGCCCCGCGAAGAGGCCTCCGGGAGTGGGCCGGCACACGCCCGGGAACCCGCCCCAAACCCGCCAACGAAGTGGAGGAGGGCAGGACGTGGGGGGATGGGCTCCGCACCTAGCGGAGACTTGAGATGTTCTTGGGAGAGGGAGCGGACCACACCCATACCTGGAAAAAAAAAAAAAATAAATAAATAAAAAAATAAAAAAACTCATTCACCCCATCCCTCCCTTGTGCCCCACTCACCACACACAGAGAAAAAAAAAAAAAAAAAAAAAAGACGCTGTACACACATTCCCACATAACACTCACATCCAACACTGACCAAAGGGGGGGGGATCACCCCAAATCGACTATACGACTGCTTGTGCCCGACCCCCGGCCCCGGCCCCAGACCAGACGCCCCCCGGACCGGGCCCCCCCAAGAGGGCGGGACAACACGACCCGCACGAGCCACCCGGCCAGAGCCCCCCCCTCACTCCCCCCACCTTACCCTTGCCATCCCTGCCCCCCGCCCCCTGGGGGGAGCAGAGGTATCAGCCCCAGACCTGGCAAGCCGCTGACTGCACACCGCAGCCCCCCACCAAGACCCCGGACACAGTGGCCCGCACCTCCTCCAGGCCCCAGACTCCTTGCCGCCATCGGAGAACGGGGGTGTGCAGAAGACCCCGAAGAGTTCTCTTTGGATGAACCTGTTTAATCAAACGTCTAATGCTTTCATAAATAATAATGAAAAAAATAAGTTTAGCAAAATGTCCTTAGTTTGCTAGAGTGCAATCCAATATGCACACAAATCACAAAGATGCACTTGTTCGCAGCCTTGGTCAGTGTATCGGTTTGTTTGCTCCGATCAGACAAGCTTGTCTGTTGGAGCAAAAATGGCCATCCTGGAACCTCTCACATTTCCACAGATTTAGAGCCATGAACAAAGATTTATCCACGGGCCAAAATCGCACAGTGTACCTGCCAATATAGGCATAGATGAATAGAAGGGTTATACCTGGGGCAACCTCCAAATATGGTAGGATGTCGAGGAAAGCTAGCAGATACATGGATACTGGAGTCAGGTCAGTGCAAGGTGATGAATACCAAGAGAACAGTGCAAGGATGTTTTTTTTTAAGTATTTAATCAAAGTAAGCAATGAAGTGACAGATGGACATGGTACCAAAAGAGAGAAAGTGCAGTTGGTGAGCAGCATGAAATTATTTGAAGGCTTTCCAGTCTGGCAAGTAAGGTAACAGAGTACAAGGAGCATGGCTGTCAAGAATGGCTTTCTGAGAAGTGGTGAGAGTCTTACTTACTGGGTAGTTGGTTGAAGATTGTTGCAGATAATGGTAGGGACTGGAGTTGGGCCCTGTTTACATGGCGTTTTCTGGTGAAAACGGAACAGTGTGGTTATGTTTTTTTGTTCATTACATGTTGTGGCAGAGGCCACGGCATGAGAGTGGTTAGTGGTGGACTGGAGGCTACTGGCGGGTAGCGGTCGATGTTGGTGGAAGTGCGGCCTGGAGACTGATGGTTCCTCCACACTGGCGGGTGCAAAGGCCTGGTGGAGATGGAGCCCAGGACACCAGCAGGTTCGGAGGGGCAGTGGTGACTGGAGTGCCCGGAAATCTCTTTGGAGTCGGATCTGACAGTGGAGTTGGAGATCCTCGGGAGGAGCTTCAGAGAACCAGATTTCAACGAGATGGTAAGATGGAGAACACAGAGGATTAGTTGAGGAGAATTTGGAACCATGGAAAAACAAGGAGCTAGGATTTGGTCAGGTACTGCTGAGGAAGAGCTAAGGCTCTGACACCTTTTGTTCATCTCCAGTCATCTTAAAGGCTCCTCACTAATTGGTGTGGATTGGAAACACCTGTGGCTGGTGTCCACTTGTCACACCCTGCTGGAGAAAGGTAAGAATGACACATCACACCTCTACTGCACTGAAACACATACCTGACATGCATGTGCAAGACCATCCTACCTGCACTTTTGCTACTCAGGGGGATCGTGTGAAAGAATCTCCCAAATCCACTCTGGTCTTATTTCTTTCTTCTAAGGCCTTCCTCTTCTTCTCATAAACTTGTAAGACAGTTTGCTTCTTACGACTCTCAGCCATTTTCAAAATATACGGTGAGAGCAGTGGAGCTACAATGAACGGCTAATACCAAAGCTCATTGGATACATGAACGCTAGAAGTGTGAATGTGCAGCCAGCAAGAGGAAACTAGCAAGGAGCAAGCACACACGTTGGCGTTACATGAGCGCGTCACAATGATTGGCATGTGGGACAACCACTAGATAAAGTGATTCCCCTGAACTCAAAAAAAAGATTGTCTACCTTTAATGTGTTGGAACTGTGTGGACAAATAGCAGCTTTGCGGGTTTTGAAGGTCACTAACCACATTAGAGATAGCTTTTTTAACAAGCAGCAATTGATTACCTTTCAATCATACTCTCTAAGTCTGTGTTGTAGTTTGGCTGCAGAGTGCAGGGATAGGTGTTTCTGTAAAACAGTTTGTGAAGAGAGCTACTATTGTCTTTGTGATGAAACTGGATCTTTTCTATGACCATAAGCCCAAATGTTCTAAGCTCCTAAAGTTAAAGTGTTATTGTTTTTAATTTCCCTTTTCCCATTTTTCAGGATAACTGTCTCCAATAAGGCTGTGGTGTGGGCTCACCAAAGACTCTGTGTATTTGATTTGAACTTTCCAATACAGTCATAAATGCAAAGTGTCTCTAGATGTGGACTTTAGAAAGGCTTTTTGTGTTTTTTAATTATAATTACTTAAAATTAAAACAATTCCCTGATGAGTGTAATGACTGACTGTGAGCGTAGGAATGTTGTCAGCCCGCATTCCTTGTTATATAAGAGCTCAGGAGGATTATGGTATGGGTTGACATGGGTTGATTTGCTTAAATGATCAGTTTGCAGACAAGGAAACATAAATAGGACTGCTTTCTGACTTTAAATGAATATTTTTTCTTAAAGAGTTTATTGTCATAGCATATTGTAAAAACTGAATTTATGGACTATGCTGTTGCTGCTGTCTTTGCTGTTGTCATATTATTACATCATACTTGTTCCTCAAAACCTTATATCTCTTTACAGCTCATTGTGGTTACTGTCATGACGTGTGAGTTTGTGAAGAACCCATGTGTAGACAAAATGGCAAATGCAGGATTTCAATTATGAAATCAAAAAACAAGTTACAGAAGGTATGAGTAAGACAAAGAAATTCGGGCAGAGAAAAAGACTGCTAAGAAGAACAATGGAAAATCAGACAGAGAAAATAAGCAACAGGGAGCATGAAATCAATAGAATAAGCCCCAGAGTAGTGAAAACCGGGAAGCCTAAATACAGAGGGACAGGTGAGAAAAGGTAAGGCGAGACCAATCAGGTGGAGATGATGCACATCTGAGAGTATTGAAGACCGTTGACCTGTGGGGAGGAGTGTTTTTTCTCTCTAATGAACAGAGAAAAATACATACAAAATGTACAGAAAATGAACTTAGAACCTAATCCACAAATATGTGAAATAAAACGGCAGCAACTAGAGAACATAAACTGTAAAGCAATAGAGACAAAAAGAAACCCAAAACTCAAACACCGAAGAATCTTTGACAATTACAAAAAATCCTGAGATGGACTGGCTGGTGCAATACTGGCGTGTTGTGTCCCCCCCTCCATTTTGTAACAGGAGCTTTCAGCTGATTGCAAATAAAGTGCGACCCAAAAGGGGCTTCTGACTGGTGACAGCTCTGTGGTTTAACAGGTTTTGTTCACCATAACCTTTCACTATGACTCCGTACCTTTGTGGATGTTGATGCTACCTCTGTGACATCTCAAATTTCTTTGGTATCAAACGATATTTTTTAGGAAAATGTAAATGTATAGTTTGTTGAGCCAAAAAGGATTAAAGCCTCTACTCTTTTATGTTGAGAAGGGTATATCAACTTCTTGTCGATCCCATTGTCTCTAGTGTTGTCCTTCACTCAGTCCTTATTCCTAAAGAGGAGACACAGGGTGTTGCAAGGGCCAGGTGTTGCTGCGTGTGGATTCTCAGTGTCACCGAGCACAGTCAGAGGACAAAGACAGTATTGAGGAGGCAGGCATGGAGCAGAGAGCACAGGATACTCTTACAGACTTGCCAGTGTTTGTGCCAAATCCTCCCTTCATACACACAACAGACACTGTGTTCAGTTTCTCCCCACTCCCAGCTTTGTCCTGCCTGCCTCTTTTTCTCCATCTTCCATTCCCTTTACCTACTCTTCTCTGTTTTTTATTTTGTTCTGAGCAGGTTGGCTCACCTTAGAGTTGGTAACTAGAGTGTAGATCAGAGGCCCAGATAGCAGATGCTCTAAGAACAGGCTTGAGCTTCTAAGACTATTTTCCCAACCTGCTAAACACAAAGAGACACTGAAGGAAAGTGGAAGGAACTCAAAAAGGCAGAAATTCTCCAGTAAGCAAACATGAAAACTCAAGAATATGCTTATTTTTCTGTTAATTTAAAATTTTGGAAGCAAGTTTTGTCTTAAACATCGATAAAGATGTTTACATGTTATATCATAAATCTAAGTTTCAGATTAGTGCTAATACAAAAATTGGCAGCATGCACTTGAATACTCAAATCGTTACATGGGTGAAATGTTAACCTGCAACCAACAAAGGACCATTGCCAAAAGCCCTGAAAGGAAGAAGAAGCTTTATGCTGTCATGGTAATGCATTCCTTGGAAGAAATTAGCGGTTATGCTCTTCATTGCTTGCATTATCCTAATAATGCATCTGAATGACCATCTTGTCACTCCACCATTCAGGGTGACATGGCTTCTTGTCTGTAGCTTGATGTGTCAATTTTTTGTATTCACAAGTTACTAGTATAAGACATGATTAGTGTTTCCAATACATTTCTAGGATGGCCGTGAGTATCAAGTTAGTTTTGGGACTGTAATCACTCTTCTGAACCTTTTTTTCTCTAGAGTTGAAGGATGGCCTGTTTTATGTTTGTTTTTTATTGTTGTCCTGTTTAAACAATCTATTGAGTCCACATATTACCTGGCTAGTTTTTGTTTTGGCATGAAGGTAAAGGATTTGTTGGATGTTCCACTTCTCATCATTCTACCCTTTTACCGAATGCAGCCAAGCAGCCCCACACCATATTGATGCTGCCAACATGCTCAAAAGTGGTCTTAGGTTTTAAAGCCTCTACTGGACTCACCACAACATACTTTTTGTCATTGTGATCAGAATGTTTTTAGCTCATCTGTGGAGACCATTGTAAACTTCAGTCAAGCTGAAGGTGTCACTTTTGGATTAGTCTTTTTTCTTGGTCAGAATTAAAAGTAGCTTTGGCGTGCTCCGATGGTGCAGGGGTATTGTGCATGACCCATGTACGAAGGCCTTAGTCCTCGATTCCAGCCTGTGTTCCTTTCCCGCATGTCTTCCCCCCTCTCTCAAACCCCCTTTCCTCACAGCCTACTTTATAAAACATTAGCCACTAGTGCTACAAAAATTACGAAAAATATAGAAATAAAAGTAGCTTTGCTGTGGACAGTGACACTGGTGTTACAGTAGTTCCCAGTGCATGGCAGTTATTGTAATGTGCCAGATCCTCCCAACCAATTTCTCTTTTTCCAAGGGAGAAAGTTTGGGTTTTCATTCAGAAATTAGGAAAGTGATGGCACACCTGAATAACTTTTGCTTTTGTAGAAACTTTTCAACTGATGATCTTGGACTCTGTAGTTGCTTAAAATGCCTCGGAACGACTTTCCCAGCTTGTGAAAATCTATGATTGTTTTTTTTAAAAATTGTTCTAAAGACAAAGATACCAGCTGTAATTGATCATTGGAAGCTATTACCAGGCTAAAAGAATATTTCAACAAATAGACCTGGAACATTTATTCAAGAAAATTTAATTTATCCCAGCAGTTTTTGTGACAGCCCTTCCACAGTAGCGCTCAATACAGGGCCATCAGGTCCACATCGGGTGAGTGGTATCTCCACTTGAAGCGCTGTCACCTCATTCAGCTAATGAGCTAAGCTAATTCTTATATATATTTTTTTAATTTTAAATCAAAAACAAGATATTTTAAAATGATTGCAAAGTTTTCATCCCACGCAATGCGCCATAGTCTGATTTGAAAAAGAGTTGCCTCATCCCAGTAATCTGTTCGAGCAAAACAGCCATGGTAAGAAAAAGTGACTGCATCTTTTTAAAAAATTTTTTTTTTAAATCAGCTTTTTAACTATTATAACAGAGCTGCTTCTCTTCCACACACAAGGAATAAGGTAAGATAGAGCAGAACATTTGCACGACCCTGCACTATTCAAGTTTTGCTTAGACTTACCAGTGTGCCACAGGAACATGCAAATGCATTCCATGCAGTTGGTTGCAATCATCAAATCCACATCAGTTTTTTTTTTGTCAAAGAACAGAAACCTTTTAAAATGTGCATAGCCAGTTATTTGACTTTTTTTATTTATATGTCAGTAGGTCGCTCTGGTTGATTACAAAGCTTTTATGAAAGATTATCCAGTCCTGCTGGCATATTAGTTGGTTTTTGATGTTTATGTTTTGTTTTTGCTCAGTTTGTTAGTAAATAAAGCCTTTTGTGTATATTTACAATTTTAACAGAGGTACGTAATGCACATGCACAGCAGGGGATAAAAGGAAGTGGCTAATGGCTATGAGCATCTTCCACTGGAACAATGCAGAATGGTCCAAGACCCAGTGGAGAAAAAGCGCAAAAAATATGATTCCAAGAGAGAAGAGACTAGAATGTTGCTGGGAATATAGTATGAACGTTAGTGTTCCCTGACGCGGACGCTAAACCTGCCGAGGCTCAGACATGACTGCAGAGTTGACTGACGTGTGTAGATGTTCTGATATGAGGCTCAAACGGCTTAAAGTTGCTGTTGATCGGTGTATTTAATCAATGGTTGGTCTTAAATCACACCGAGCTGCAGCTTTATTGCGAAACATTGCAGAGGGTCTGGTTCAGTCTGGTATTATTTACAATTGAAACCGGCATTATGATAGTTCTGCGTTACTGCTGCTAGATGTCGGCACGTTTGTTTATATCTGGTCATCGTGCCTCAGAACAAATTATGTTTCGGCACAAAAAGGACTACTCTGTCAAGATGGAGGCTTGGTGTATATAATCTTATGTTATCATGATCAAACGTTTTTTGTTCTTTTTTTATAAGCATATTACGTGGCTATAGACTTTTAAGCCATCCATACTGGTACTGGAATGAGCAGGGCAAGGCCCAATTTTGCTATTACGCTTTAAAAGTGGGTCAGGCAGCTCGGCTGGTCACTGAGGCAAAAACTCGGGCATGGGAAGAGTTCGGAGAGGCCATGGAGAAAGACTTCTGTACAGCTTTGAGGCGATTCTGGTCCACTATCCGGTGTCTCAGGAGGGGGAAGCAGTACTGTACCAACACTGTTTATAGTGGAGGTTGGGTGCTGCTGACCTCAACTTGGGACGTTGTGTGTCGGTGGGCGGAATAGACCAGTTCACGCGTGACGTCAGCGCTACATCCGGATCTCGGTGGATGGCAAAAACAGTACTGTTCTCGTCTACTACTGTGACAAAACGGGTGATTTAGAGCGTATTTTTAGTTAGTTTATTTTTGGAATCTAAACAATGCCTACGACTTGTTGTGCTCCCGGTTGCACACAGAGGCATTCCAAATCGTCGGATGTACGTTTCTGTCGTTTACCGAAGGAGGAAGGACGAATAAAGAATAAAGAAATGGATATTTTCAATGAAAAGAGCGCAGGCAGACACTCCCAATGGACTGGGGGATCCATCATACTGCGACAGAATATGCAGTCTACACTTCATCTCCGGTAAATACAACTTAATTCTGCTCTAGTCATTGTTGTACTTAAATAGCGGTGGAGGGGAGATGGTGATCGCTACACGGGCCGGAGAAGCGGTAGCAGCAGCCGCTGACTATTCCGGCCCGTGTAGCGATCGCCACCTCCCCTCCCCTCCGCCCGTTCACGGGCGCTAGTACTTCTGTGTTTACGCTGCAATGTCGCCGACACCCCCACCCATTTTAACAAGACAAAAACACCAAAATAGTCCGTAGTAAACAATGTTTTTTTTTAACCTACCGGGCGGGTCTTCCTCTCTGCTGAGACGCGGTCTGTATGACGCCGCTTTGTGATTGCACAAACGTGTGAACAACATCCATCCATCCATTTTCTGACCCGCTTAATCCCTTATGGGATCGCGGGGGTTGCTGGTGTCTATGTCCCGATATAAGATAATTGTAGCCGTCCAGTGGTTTCATGGCTTTCGTGCTCTCTCGTCTGTACTGGCCTGCGTGTTTATAAGGTAGCTGTATATGTCGCGGTACGTAACACTTGGCAGCATTTCACAGACTCGCTCCGTCCCTTCAGGCTTTTGCTGTGTGGATCTGGCAATCTGATACCATCAACCATCAACTTAGTCTTAAAACGATCTTGTGATACGTTATCTAAAGAAGAAAAATACGCGGAGAACTCGTCAGTTTCTCTGTTTGCGTCCGCCATTGTGTTCGCTTTTTGCCAACCAGTCCGGCGCGCATGCGCGAAAAACCCGCATCAAAACAATAACAATGAACTGGTCTATACTTTGAAGATCTCCTTAATCCCACCAACATTGTCTTCCACTGAGGAAGCAGAGACTTTGGGCAGGTTCTCCCATCTCTGGTGCTGAGGTCACCAAGGTGGTTAAAAAGCTCCTTGGTGGCAAGGCTCCGGGGGTGGATGAGATTTGCCCTGAGTACCTAAAGGTACTCCGGCAGTATGGAGTACCGAGCCCTTTATTAAGGGCTGTTAGGTCTCTGTATGACCGGTGTCAGAGCCTGGTCAGTAAGTCAGACTTGTTTTCAGTGAGAGTTGGACTCATCCAAGGTTGCCCTTTGTCACCGATTCTGTTCATAACTTTTATGGACAGAATTTCTAGGCGCAGCCAAGATGTTGAGGGGATCCGTTTTGGTGGGCTTAGGATCGCGTCTCTGCTATTCGCGGATGACGTGGTTCTATTGGCTTCATCAGGGCGTGATCTACAGCTCTCACTGGAGCGGTTCGAAGCCGAGTGTGAAGCGGCCGGGATGAGGATCAGTGCCTCCAAGTCCGAGACCATGGTCTTGAGCAGGAAAAGGGTAGAGTTCCTTCTCCGGGTTGGGGAGGATGTACTGTCCCTAGTGGAGGAGTTTAAGTATCTCGGGGTCTTGTTCACGAATGAGGGGAAGATGGAGCGGGAGATCGACGGGCAGATTGGTGCTGCGTCTGCTGTGAAGCAGGCGCTGTACCGGTCCGTTGTGGTAAAGAGAGAGCTGAGCCAAAAGGCAAAGCTCTCGATTTATCGGTCGATCTACGTTTCTACCCTCATCTATGGTCATAAGCTTTGGGTCATGACCGAAAGAATGAGATCCCGGATACAAGCGGCCGAAATGAGTTTTCTCTGTAGTGTTTCTGGGCTCTCCCTTAGAGATATGCCTGGACGCCTACCTGGTGAGGTGTTCCGGGCACGTTCCACTGGGAGGAGACCCAGAGGAAGACCCAGGACACGCTGGAGGGACTATGTTACTCGGCTGGCCTGGGAACGCCTTAGGATTTACCCGGAGGAGCTGGCCCAAGTGGCTGGGGAAAGGGAAGTCTGGGCCTCCCTACTGAAGCTGCTACCTCCGCGACCCGACCCCGGATAAGCGGAAGAGGATGGATGGATGGAAGTAGGTCAGAAACGGTCAAGGTTTTTTCCTTAATTCCCTATAAGGAGGAGACTTTAATGCAGGGGTGACCAACTCCGGTCCTCGAGAGCCGGTGTCCTGAAACTTTTAGAGGTTTCCCTGGCCCCACACACCTGAATCAAATAGCACAATTAGCTCCTCAGTATGCAGTCAGGTTCTTCAAAGTCCTGCTAATTAACTGATTATTTGACTCAGGCGTGTCAGACCAGGGACACATCTAAAGGTTGCAGGACACCGGTTCTCGAGGACCGGAGTTGGCCACCCCTGCTTTAATGTATCTAAAAAATGTTGCGATTTATTTCACAAATTCTTTTGGTTTTACTGTACTGTAAACACATAGGACGCCATTTAAAGTGTAACTCGCCCTGATGTAAAGGCATACCCCAGCTCCCAGACGAGTTTTGAAAAATGCCACCAAAGTGGGCAGTTCCAAGAGACAGGCTAAGTGTGGGGGCTTTAGGCTGCAGTTAGGACGAGGGAAAGTGACATAATGAAACATGGAGAGATAAGGGCGACATCTGGTGGTTTTGCCATGGATTAGTCTTTTTAGGTGGAGGATTTTTCACCCCCCTTGTCACCAGAGATTGAGGGAGACTTGTGGAGCGCACCGTGGCTGAACATTATTAGTTCGAGGCTCAAGTCGCTGACTTAGCGATGCCTGAAACCAATACTGCCGAGGCAGTTGAAGGACAGGATGAGTCCATGTGCAAGCATCCAGAACTAAGGTAACCCACAACACTATTCTTTTTCCTGATCCTAACAAACAAGAGTACAAAACATTGTATAGAAAAATTTCTAACATGAAAATCGATAGAGCAATCACAAGACTCACTATTCCAACTTGTTACGGAGGAATGTACGAGTTAGCAGTTTTTCTGGGAGACATCGCAATATCTTTTGAATCAATAGCAATAGTGATTAAAAATTAAATGCAAGAAGCTTGTTAAATCTTAGGAGGGTGCCACACAGATGGTTTTAGACAAAAAAGCAGGATTTCAACAAACCAGGAAATTTATGCAGCACTACAATACATCAATATTAACAGCTTATGAGCAAAAACATGGATTTTGGGGTAATTTACCCTTTAACTGTCTATCAAACATTGCTGTTACTGTTTGTTGACCATGCTGCGTTCACCCCAGGTTCTTTTACTGAATAAGTGGTGTTTCTACTGTAGACTTCCTTCTGTAAGAGTAAAAAGACTCATGAAACCATAATTATAATTACCATATTTAATCTAAAAGGCAGAGAAAGGCTTCCGTTCAGTACTGTTCTTTTACACAACAACGCTGACGTCATTTCCGGACTTCCGAGAGAGAGAGAGAAAGAGACAGAGAGAAAGAGTGAGACTGTTAGGGAGCCTCCTGTTCTTCCTTCCCACAGGCCTTATATGGGATCAGATATTTTTACGCCCATTCATGGGCGTGTACAGCATGATAACAGTCTTTCGTTGATCACATTGGTGGAAAGGATTATAATGCATACGTGTCCCCGCCGACACGTTTATCCAATCAGTCATTCCGTCCAATCTAAGGCATTTTTCAAATGCGACCCAGGCCACTTGGATATGTGGTCCTGAATCCGATACGTATCCGATCTTTTCAAATGCGAGCTGTGTCTGTACGGCCAGGTCGCATTTATCCGACCTGTACGTCACCGATACTCGTCAAACGTCACTATTCTGCGTCCTGCTATGCAGAAGCGGGAAGAAAGACGACACCCATGGCGGACTACAATGAGAAGAGCAGTCAATGGAGGGAAAGCTCCGGTTAGAAAAATTAATGACCGCAAAATGCGCGCCAGCATTATAATCCATGTTTACTTCCGCAAACACTGAGGACGCTTGCTACGTGTGACGTCATCGCGTCCTCGAGTGCGCATGCGGGACACTTAGGTTGAACGAATTCAGTTCACACAGGAGATCACATACAAGCCGCATATATTTGGAAATGTGAACGACCACGCAAAAAAATCCGATTTCACAAAAAAATCGGAATTGAGCATTAAGACCTGCAGTGTGAACGTAGCCTAAGTATGTCAGCTTCTCGCCTCCAGAGTCTGTTTATCTGTGATCTCCATGGTACCCGATAGTGCAGCCCCGTCTCTGGGGTTACATAATCTCTTACATTGCTGAATCTTTTAGAAAAATGCTTCGCTGCATAGACATGCTTAGCTCCACCTCCCTGTGGCTGGTATTGTTGAGTCTTACTTTTCCAACAAGGTAAGGCACGTCTTTGTCCAACATGTCCAGGGGTCCGTTCTTCGTACGTTGCTTAAAACATCCGAGATCAAATGACACATCCAAGATGATTTCATCCGGCTAATCATGATCCGGATAATTGGGTTCTTCCAACACACCTGTTGTTTATGATTAGTATGGCTGGATTGAGTTATCTGAGAAACCTGCGCGTTTGTTTAAAAGGGGAAATGTGTCGATAGTAGAAACAATGATCAGCAACGCTGCTATTGGCTGTTCAGCATGGCCAAAGAACACGCACAGTTTTTCTCCCAAGCAGAACAAGAGCTTTTAATGGAAGGTTATGCCGAATTTGAGTCATTAATTAAAACGACAGGGAACACATCAAAGTCTGCTAAAGCCAGGAGAGAGGGCTGGCAAAAAGCAGCAGACAAATTACATGCATAAGTGCTGTCCATGTTAGATGTTTCTATCACTTTCTACAGTATCTATTTTTGCATTTTAATAATTTCATATTTACTTTGTTCTTTTATGTCAGAGCCTCCATGGGAGCCACTAGAACATGGGGAAAAAAGTGAAGTACAAGAATGTTCTACAAAATGGGAGCCTTTAATTATTATGCTGTATTTTAAAAAGACACTTTTTCCTCTTTTTAAAAACTGTTAAATGATGTGTTTGTCTGTTTATAACAGCCACCAAGAAAAAGGCTGAAAAAACAGGTTCTTTTTACTTTTGTTGTATGAGGCATGTTTCACCCTTTCTTTTTCTTTCACAAAATGACACATAGTGCCATCCGTTCCCTATATAAACGGCATCTTCAACAAAAAAATTAGTATTTTGACCTGAAAAAACACAAATTAAGAGGAGAAATTGAACTCCACAACTTGAAAAATTGCACTAGAGATCGAGTTGCTTCAAAAGGACTTTCAGAGTAAGTTCTAATACACCATTTCACAGTAGTATTGCTGACTTTACATAACTATCTCTTATTGCAGGCAAAAGATGACTTGCTGGCTTTTCTTTATAATTTTTTTTTTAAATAAAACGAGAGGAACTAAGCATTATTTGTTTCCTCTTTTATTAAACATTAAAAATGGTGTTCCACAATTCTGTCCCGTCCTCTGCCACTAGGTGGTCCAACTGCACTGGCTGGATATCCCTATCTCCTCCATTTATACAGCTACGATCTAATCCTGTTTACATGAAATAAGCCTGCTCGCGAGCAGGCTTAAGCTGGCGCACATGTTGCTATGACAGCAAGTCCAAGAAGAGTTTCGAAGAACCAAACGATACAAGATCATGCCAAATCGTCAGTCAAATCCAGCTAACTGAGTTAGCGACGTACGAAGAACGGACCCCTGGTGAAGTAATGTCTGTGCATATCAGAGCTTACAAGACAGCCAGTAACTGCTGCGTTGTGTACAAGGGGCTTTTATGCAAAGCTGAGGAGAGCTGCAGCTCATTATGTATGCAAATTTTGTATGTGCTGTTTTCTTTTTTCTTTGAACATCTATCATTGTTCTTCCATCATATTGGTGCGGAAGAGGATATTCAATTCAATTTTATTTATATAGCACCAATTCATGAAACATGTCATCTCAAGGCACTTTACAAAGTTAAGTTCAATCATATTATAAAGATTGGGTCAGATCATACAGATTGGTCAAAAATGTTCCTATACAGGTAAAAGCCAGTAAATTAGAATATTTTGAAAAACTTGATTCATTTCAGTAATTGCATTCAAAAGGTGCAACTTGTACATTATATTTATTCATTGCACACAGACTGATGCATTCAAATGTTTATTTCATTTAATTTTGATGATTTGAAGTGGCAACAAATGAAAATCCAAAATTCCGTGTGTCACTAAATTAGAATATTACTTAAGGCTAATACAAAAAAGGGATTTTTTAGAAATGTTGGCCAACTGAAAAGTATGAAAATGAAAAATATGAGCATGTACAATACTCAATACTTGGTTGGAGCTCCTTTTGCCTCAATTACTGCATTAATGCGGCGTGGCATGGAGTCGATGAGTTTCTGGCACTGCTCAGGTGTTATGAGAGCCCAGGTTGCTCTGATAGTGGCCTTCAACTCTTCTGCGTTGTTGGGTCTGGCATTCGGCATCTTCCTTTTCACAATACCCCACAGATTTTCTATGGGGCTAAGGTCAGGGGAGTTGGCTGGCCAATTTAGAACAGAAATACCATGGTCCGTAAACCAGGCACGGGTAGATTTTGCGCTGTGTGCAGGCGCCAAGTCCTGTTGGAACCTGAAATCTCCATCTCCATAGAGCAGGTCAGCAGCAGGAAGCATGAAGTGCTCTAAAACTTGCTGGTAGACGGCTGCGTTGACCCTGGATCTCAGGAAACAGAGTGGACCGACACCAGCAGATGACATGGCACCCCAAACCATCACTGATGGTGGAAACTTTACACTAGACTTCAGGCAACGTGGATCCTGTGCCTCTCCTGTCTTCCTCCAGACTCTGGGACCTCGATTTCCAAAGGAAATGCAAAATTTGCTTTGGTCAGAAAACATGACTTTGGACCACTCAGCAGCAGTCCAGCTCTTTTTTTCCTTAGCCCAGGTGAGACGCTTTTCGCGCTGTTTCTTGGTCAACAGTGGCTTGACACAAGGTATGCGGCAGTTGAAACCCATGTCTTTCAAGCGTCTCTTGGTGGTGGATCTTGAAGCACTGACTCCAGCAGCTGTCCACTCCTTGTGAATCTCCCCCACATTTTTGAAAGTTTTTTTTTTTTTTCACAATCTTGACTAATGCGCGGTGATCCCTATCGCTTGTACACTTTTTCTGACCACAGTTTTTCCTTCCCTTTGCCTCTCTATTAATGTGTTTGGACACAGAGCTCTGAGAACAGCCAGCCTCTTCAGCAATAACCTTTTGTGTCTTTCCCTCCTTGTGCAATGTGTCGATGATCGCCTTTTGGACAGCTGTCAAATCTGAAGTCTTCCCCATGTTTGTGTAGGCTTCAGAACTGGACTGAGAGACCATTTAAAGCCCTTTGCAGGTGTTTTGAGTTAATCAGCTGATTAGTTTGTGGCACCAGGTGTCTTCAAAATTTAACCCTTACACAATATTCTAATTTTGTGACACACGGAATTTTGGATTTTCATTTGTTGCCACTTCAAATCATCAAAATTAAATGAAAGAAACATTTGAATTCATCAGTCTGTGTGCAATGAATAAATATAATGTACAAGTTACACCTTTTGAATGCAATTACTGAAATAAATCAAGTTTTTCAAAATATTCTAATTTACTGGCTTTTACCTATATATTGATAGCTCTAGAAGTTTTGGAACATGTTATGGGGCAAAAGGACACAATTCAGCCAACTTTCTCTTCATTTTATTGATATTATGCAATGCACAATGGTCATTTCGATGATACATAGGGTAAATCTTATGATCAAAGACTTGGTCATATGCAGAAGGAGTTCTACAATGGAAATTAGCACTTATTTGACCAGGTTCCCTTTTATGAAATGAATAATTCATTTGACGGGGTTTTGGCACATTGGCAAAATTATGCCAAAATCACAGGTCCGCTTGGCACACTGCCCGCTAGAGCCTTGTGGAACAAAAATACATCAGCTGATTCAGCCCAGATTTGCTGCAGTTCAAGTCAAGATGTGTATCTATGAAGTCTGAGGCTTCTCCTATATTTTCAAAAGAGTTTTGATGTTTTACAATGTTTATTTTGAAAAAAATATAGGCGAGGCTGAATTTTTTTTTGGTTTGTTTAATCCCCTATAAATCGGACCTTTGCCACAGATGTTCCGCTTGAAAAGTACACACACACACACACACACACACACACACACACACACACACACACACACACACACACACACACACACACACACACACACACACCTCCTTGTTTAGTACGTAGTGAGGACACATTGGCTGTACACTACTTTAAAAATGTATGAATGTATTGATAAAAACATTTAAAAAAAAATTGAAAAGGTTGTAATGATTTGTAAAGGAAGAACCCAAATGTTAGCCGGACACAGAGCTGATGCTTAAAAAGGGGTTTATTAACAAAAAATCCACGAGGCAAAAAGAGCTGGCTTCAGGCAAGCAACAGAATCAAAAGGGACAATAAACAAACTCCAAAAACAGGTGAGCAGAAAACTGAACGGGCAAAAACTGGCAGGCAGGCTAAACTAAAACAGACAAGGGTGAAGTGCTCTTACCGAGTAGGTTGCAGGTGAGGATAACACAACACGTCCTGGAAACAAACAGAAAACTAAGGTGAATGGAACAGGGGTCCGTTCTTCGTACGTTGCTTAAAACATCCAAGATCAAATGAGACATCCGAGATGATTTCATCCGGCTAATCATGATCCGGCTAATTGGGTTCTTCGAACACACCTGTTGTTTATGATTAGTATGGCTGGATTGACTTATCTGAGATAACTGCGCGTTCATGCATTTGTTTAAAAGGGGAAATGTATCGATAGTAGAAACATTGATCAGCAACGCTGCTATTGGCTGTTCAGCATGGCCAAAGAACGCCCACAGTTTTTCTCCCAAGCAGAACAAGAGCTTTTAATGGAAGGTTATGCTGAATTTGAGTCATTAATTAAAACACCTCAAAATCTGTTAAAGCCAGGAGAGAGAGCTGGCAAAAAGCAGCAGACAAATTAATGTGTAAATACTGTCCATGGTAGATGTTTCTATCACTTTCTACAGTATGAATTTTTGCATTTTAATAATTTCATATTTACTTTGTTCTTTTATGTCAGAGCCTCCACAGGACCCACTAGAACATGGGGACAAGTAAAAGTGAAATACAAGAATATTCTACAAAATGGTAGCCTTTAATTATTATACTTTATTTTAAAAAGGCACTTATGTCAAGAGATCCAAATTTCAGTGTCATTCCTTAGACACGGGAAGTAAAGGACGCATGCAAACTGGGATTTTTAACAAAAAATAATTTATCTATAAAAAAATGAAGTTCTTCCTTTTCCAAGTCATCCACAGTTTACACGATAAAACTGTATTGCTCCGTGGCTAGATAATCCATCCATAGTTTTTTCTAATACAATATACGGCTCGACAGGAAGCAAGCCTTTCAAAGTAAACTAAACTTCACAATAAAATGGCCCGAACAAATCTTCTTACTGAATAGGATAAAAATAAAAAGCAAACCATCATACAAATAACTTAAATATTTTAGATTTATGGCTCCAACACCACTTTTTCCTCTTTAAAAGCCACTGTTAAATGATGTGTTTGTCTGTTTATAACAGCCACCAAGAAAATCTCTCTACTGTCGCGCTGCGCTAAAGGATCCTGTCTATTGCGCAATACGCGATTAATTCGAAAAACTCTGCAAATTATTCTTGCACCTTCCGCAACAGGTTGCAGTCGTAAAAATGGACATGGCTACGGCAGACTTCCCTATCTCCTCCGCTTATACAGCCGTGATCTAATCTTGTTTACATGAAATAAGCCTGCTCTCGAGCAGGCTTAAGATGGCGCACATGTTGCTATGACAACAAGTGCAGGATGTCTTTCGAAGAACCAAACGATCCAAGATCATGCCAAATCGTCAACAATGAAATCCTGCTAACTGAGTTAGCGACGTACGAAGAACGGACCCCTGGGCGGTAATAATGGCCTGAGAAAACTACTATGGTTCATGAAAAGGGATCCTGCAATTGAAACCACTTTAAAATGTCAAGTGACAAGATATTTTAAAGCCTTCAGTGTCATTTAACAAAGGGTTAAGATGACGTCATATATCATGTTGCTTACTGTGAAATCGGAAAAAAAAACACCATAAATTTAAATTTGTGATTCCAGTTCTTGTTTTTCAAAACTGATTAAATTCTAGTTTCCATCCACACTGTAAAAAAGACCAATATTTTTCTGACATTAATGACTGATGTAAATCTTCTCACCAGAACTGTAGCATGACAGAAGTTAATCTCACCTGCAGATGCTCTAATTGCCACAGTAGGTTCTACTTTGTGACGAGCTGCTGGTGAGTCTGTCCAAGTGTGAACTGCCGGTTACATCTCATAAAGACAATTTGCTTACCCGCCAAGCTGCTGCAAATCAATTAATGACAATTATGCTAAAAGTAAGACATGATGCAGGCCATTTAGGCTGCTTTAATGTCCATACAATACATGATGGGCTGCTCACATATGAGACTTTGGCCTAGTAAACATACATATGTGTGTGCATGAAATAAAGATGACACAATTGTGATAATAAATATCTTCCCTGTAGTTCCTCAATATGAAAAACACAAAACCCAGACCTTGGTGAAGACACACTCTGGTCGAGACTGAGACTTGGTCTCGGGTTAGCTGGTCTTGACTACAAAACTACTCAGCCGTGGTTTGTGCTTTGACTTAAGAGCTAAAATTTGGGTTACGAGCCAGCTTCTGACACCTCACCACTAGTAGGTGCAGGAACGCCACAGTGTATGCTGTAAGATCCGCATAGCATTCTGTGTCTCACATCTTCACTTAAGGCAGGTAACTCGCAGTGGAATCAATGTTTTGCTCACATTTGTGCTTGCAGTTAATTTGCAAAATTAAATTTTTTAAAACATGGATCCAAAGAAAGTGAGTGCAAAGTAGATAATGTCCATTGAATTATAGAAATAATTTATTGTAAAACATGACCAAAGTGTAGTTGACTTGGCACAACAGTACCAGCATAGCACTTCTACAATCTGCACCATACTGAAGCAGAAGGAGACAATAAAGGCTTCATCCCCACCCAATAATATTTAATGGCACTCAGGGCTGGTTCACTCTTGTCAGGTATGGTGAGGCAGTGAACATGGATAAAATGGCAGCTAAGGATTCCTGCAAATCTTTGCAAGAATTGTAGCAGCTGAAGGATACATCCCCCAGCAAGTCTTCAATTCTGACGAGGTACGACTCTTCTGGAAGAAGATGCCAAGGAGGACTTATGTAACAGTAGAGCAGAAGAGGGTGCAACAAACCATGAAGGATAGGCTGACCCTCACACTGTGTGTCAATGCATGCAGCTACTGTAAGATTAAGACACTGCTCATTTATTATGAGTGTTTAAGTCACTTAAGATTCTGGAAAGACAAACACCTGGTTATGTGATTATGGTCTTTCATCCTGATGTTAAAAAAAATATCTCCAGGAAAATAAGCTACCCCTTGTCATGATTTTTCTA
Source organism: Fundulus diaphanus (assembly GCA_037039145.1). Lineage (NCBI taxonomy): Eukaryota > Metazoa > Chordata > Actinopteri > Cyprinodontiformes > Fundulidae > Fundulus > Fundulus diaphanus. The sequence goes on along the minus strand of CM073124.1, from coordinate 48,843,210 downwards.
TGATGAAACCAGAATGGACACCACACACACGGGACCATTTACTTAGAGTTTATTGACAGGAAGATGAGTAATGGATGATGAAACCAGAGAGGCAGGACAGGACTGGAACTGGGGTGTAGCTGTGAGCAGGAGCTGACGGACCGGAGAGAGTTCTTGATAGCACGACTGCTGGAGCACAGAGGAGGCAGGAAACCCAGCGGCTGGCAGAGGCCTCACTAGAAGCTCTGAGTAGGCAGGATAATCCAGCAGTCAACAGAGGCCTACTAAAGGCACAGAGGAGGCAGGATAATCCCGCAGCAGACGGAGGCCTCACTAGAAGCAGAGAGGTGGCAGGTAAATCCAGCAGTTAAACAGGCCTTACTTGAAGCAGAGAGGTGGCAGGTTAATTCAGCATCTGAAGCACAGATGAGGCAGATAAATCCAACAGCAGGCAGAGGTAGAGACACAGAGGTAGCAGGGTTCCAGCAGCAAGCAGGGGCAAACCAGGCTGACAGACATGAAGTGAGTGGAGTCTGATGACGAACCGGCAGGGAAGAGAAGACTGAGGGAGGCTTATGTAGGGAGGCTGGCAGGTGGAGTGAGTTCTGGCTAATTAATGTCCAACAGGTGTGACTGATTGCAGAGAGAGTGGAGGGTAAGCAGAGTGAGAGGAGGAGGAGGAACTGAAAACTAACAGGAAAAAAGCTAGATCAAAACTAAACCACGACACCCCTGCAAGCCCTTCACATCCTAGTCAACACACCTGCTCACCATTCTAACCTTGAAGATCCCATCCTCAAAGAGTCCAGGTTTGTAAAGGTTATTTACCTTCCACCAAATACCAACCCTGTCCTGCAGCCCATGGACCAGCAAGAGATGCCTAATTTCCAGAAGCTCCCGACCAAGCACTTGTTCCGGCACTGCTTTGAGGTGACAGAGAGCACAAATCTCACCCTTCAAGATTTTTGGAAGGCCCACTATAACATATCCCTCAGATATATTCATATGAACTTGCAGGATGTTACAAAGAGGACCTTGACCTCAGTGAGGAAGAAGCTGTGGCCTGAGGTTGTGTCTGAAATTACCTTTCAAACATGGAGTGGCAGGGGTGGACACGATTGTATCCCTCAGCATGTCCATAGAGGTGGAAATAGATGAAGGGGACTTCAACAAGTAGGAGCATTCCAAGGAACTGAATCAGTGAGGTGCTAAGGGAGCTACAGATGCAGCAGCACATGGAGGTTTTGCAGAAAAGAGTTGATGCGGGTGAGGCGGAGGAGGTTATCTCTACAAGTGAGATAAGGGAAATGTTGGGAATGTGACAAAAAAAGACTTTATTCAAAAGAAAAACCCAGAAAAGGTTGCCACAGTGTGTGCAACAGTGCTATTTCATGACACTTGCCTAACTAATTTCAGAAACATTATGAAAGGGAGGAATGAACAGACCTCATTGGACAGGAAAACCTGCAGATAAAAAAGAGCGTATAAGCGAATAAGATTCAGTTTTCAGTTTAGGCCTTCTCCTCCACCTCCATCAGTACCTTTATGCTGATCTCCGAGGAAAATATTGCACCTTATTCTGGACTGTATTTAACAAAACCAGTTTATTTCACTACATTCTTGCAATACCCTTGACAGAATCTAGAGACCCGATTATTCAGGCAACACAGAGAATAAGCATTTAAGAATGTTTATTATAAATAAACTGGTGTTATTGAAACAGGAACTTCCTGGAGCATGAACTGGAATCACTGTGGGGAAAAGAGCAGGGTTAGTGGCCGAGAACCATTCAGTGGAGATTGTGAAACGCTGAATAAAAGCCACTTATTTTCTTAGATGCCGAGAGGTTGCACAGGCTCTGATGATTGATCCTGATGGGTCCGTCTGAGTGATTTGGATTACTGACAGTTGTCATGTCGGGGGTCACGCACGGGAAGACAGTCCCTTGGACAGAGGTTTTCAGAAAGGCTAGACAACAGGGCTATCTGGGATCCAGGCGAGAGAATTGGTAACAAGAGACAAACACAGCGGACAGAGGTTTCCAAGTGGGGCAGAGATAGAAGACGGGTCCAAGGTCCAGGCTTGGGTCGTTACCGATAGGCAGGAGAATCCAGACAAGGGCAGAGGCAAACGGGAGCATCTGACATGGGCAAGACAGGCAGGAGGAAAACAGGAATGAGATGAAATCAGAAGGTCAATACAAGGAATGCTGGATGGTCTACTCACACAATGGCTTTCAAAAATCTGGCGGTTACCCACTGGGAGAGCCAGGAATATATAGTGCTCCTCCAAGGAGGCAGCAACGCCCAGTAATTAGAGTTGCCGCAGGTGTAATCGCTCAGACGTGATTGCCAGTGCACCAAAGAGAGCAGGGAAGGATGTTATGAGACTGCAAAACAGGAGCTTTTCAGGGGGTATGAGACAGGAATCATTACACTTTCTGTTGTATTATGTTGTTATACAATATTTGATTTTAATAATAAAAATTTTCTAACTTAAAAACATTCCTGTGTTTTTTCTATGGGGGAGGGGGTTCTTAAATGGATTAATGATGAGGGATTTGAACTGTGAGCTCTATCACGAAATGAATTAAATGCAATACAGTCAAGGCACTACTGTATACTTAAGTGAGGTTTTAGCAGTGCGTTTTAGATTGTTTTCACGCTTCTTGTCCAGAGATGAACTATCAGGGCTATTGAGGTGTTCAAAGAAAAGATTCTAAGCAGACAGAAAAATTATAAAAAAGTTAAAATGGATTAAAATACTTGATTCTCCTTTATAAAATATATGATTAGCATAGGCTTGATTCCATGATTTTTGGTGCTGAACATTAGAGGAAGCAACTTACCTGTCATTTTAAATTCAACTGTGTTTGATTTTGTGTTCTTGTTAGAATTCCCTGAGCTAGAACGTAATCGGCATGACTAAATGGAAAATTTGATCAACCAATCACATTTGATTTGCAGCCAATGGGAGTTCTCTTCACTGGTTCAAAGTGTTATTAATGACCTGCAAATGTACGTAATATATATACTTCTAGACAGCATAAAAGATACTCTAAGACTGGCATTAGGTGGATAGGAATTTTGTTCGGGAATAATATATTATTTTTTAGTCAGAGATCACATTTATATTATTTCTGCCTAATATGAATCCAGGATGTGTCCTCTTTTGTCCAAAGGTTTGTCAGTTGCAATGGGTGGAGCATGAATGGGTAAATAATAATTGCTTAAAGCAGATATTGCAGACATGGAGTTTAGACAAATTAGGCCAGTTTTGAGTGACTGAGGTGAGACAGATGCATGCATCGTAATGTGATGTATTGATATGTCCTTCCTTTACGCTTTCGTTTCATGCATACATTGTGTGTGGAATTGTGTCTCAGTGTGTGTGTGTCTAAGACAATTAACCATCCGCAGAAGTGTGTCATTCCACCATTGTATGTCAGGAAGAACCTCAGGGAGGCTGAGGAGGAGTGGAAATGCGGATTTAGTCTCACATTGGTCCACAGGTTCCTTTTTTCCCTCGTTTTTCCTTTTGATTAGAATCAGGATCCACCACTGATGTCATGTGCCTGAGTTTCTACCTGCCTCCAAAATGTTATTTTTACACCTGCCAGGAAAGCTTGATGACCATCAATGCAAACACATACAACCTGAACTTGCTTAATCCACCGTCCATTAACTCTACCACCAGCAGACTACTTACTGCCGAAGCAAGCTGGCCTTTTTCAGAGGAACTCTGGGGCAGTTTTTTTTCTTGTTATATTCCACGCCGCTTTGCACCCTCAGATTTCACGCTGCAACATTAACACGAGCTGACACAGTGGATTAAAGGCAGACAGCTGGAATGCCCGGACCCCTTTGTGCAGTGTGGACCTCAGCCAAGAGCCTTTGCTCTAAAGCCAAGAGAGACCTGGGAAAGAGAGGCTTCCTTGGAAATAAACACAAAACTGGCCAAGAGGGCGGAATGTACCTGACGAAGTAAATCCTTTTTAGCCCAGTCTGGCTTGGGCTGTTTGAGCTCAGTCAGGTGTATCTGAGAGAGGTCACTCACTCATAAAGGCCAAGAAAGAGAAAAAAAATAAAAGGAAAGCAGGTAACAAGACGACTTTAAAATCTTGAAGTTTTTTGACATTTAAAAAGCCTTTTTCTTTCACAGAATTTAAATTTAAGTAGCCATTTTTCCTGCATCTATTGTTAAAGTAAAACAACCCAAGATGGACAGCTAACGGAAGTCACAATTATGGCCAAATTAAGATGATTCTGGTTTTCTTCTTAACAGAAGTACCCTTAAAACAATTAATTGTCCTAAAATGTTTCACAATGTGTACTGCAACATGTGAAGAGCTATGTTCACCAGTCACTCTATCATTAACACCTGTTACATGGTTTATTAATATAAATAATCAAGCAGCCAATCGCATAGCAGCAGCTCATTGCATCTAGACAAGAAGTTGTGGTGCAGTTGTTGGTGCTTAATAGAATGGCCTTATTATTTCACAAATTACTTATATGCTGGAATTTTCACACACAACCATCCCATGTATTTACAGAGGTCCACTCTCTAAAAGAGAGAAAATATCCCGTGAGCATCAGTTGCTTTGAGAATTATGCCTTTTTGATGACACAGGTAAAAGAGGAATGCACAGAGAAGTTTGAGATCACAGAAAGGTAACAGAAGGTCAAATAACAACTCTTTACAACCAAAGCATGCAGAATACTATTTCTAAACACACTACATGTGTTACCTTGAAGCTGATGAGCCACGTCAATCTGGCCAGAGAGTGGTGAGGCAGGTAGCTGCTGAGGATGCTGGAGCTGCAGGAAGCAACTGTGAAAGGATCGCCAGGAGATTTGGACATGAGGAGCTTTTTAGCACAGGTGATGAGAACAGCACAGGGGATTGTGGGATGCCATCTACAGGACCTACACACAGTCTATGCTGCACAAGTCCAAGGGCCAGACATATTGCCACAGATCCCACCCACCCTGGCAATGCATGTTTGTCCTGGTTCCTTCAGGGAAACGATTCAGGAACATTAAGTCAAAAACTAACAGATTTAAAAACAGCATCTTTCCCAAAGCTGTGAGGGCTATTGCCCCCTGCTTAAATTCAACAAATCATCAACCCCATTCATAGTATGTTACATGTTACAAACACACTACTGGTTACACAGATTTCTGATCTGATGAAAATCATTTATGCTATCTCTCACTTGCAAATGTGAATTCACACACTTCAGTCTCTCAGGTACCGTCTATTTAGACATCCATGCAAATTGCCCAGTTCTGTAACTAAATTTATAGCACAGTATTATAGACTGTCGTCTGACTTTTTGACTTGAACATGAGTCCATTAGCTGCTATGGATTGTACGCATACTAAAGCCTCCCAGGGAGTGTTGTTGTTGGCCAGCGCAATCAACTGTTTCAATGAATGAAAATGGAAAGATTTTGTCTTGTTATGTCTGCCTGTTATGTGTAATTATATGCATTCTGAGCTGGTGTCTGCCTCACATTAGGTTTTATTATGGTAACGCATAATGACAATAAAGCTTCTTGATTCTTTTTGACCTGAGCTGGTTGGGCATGGGAAGTGACAAAGACTATTTTCAGAGTGACCTAATAACCCTTAGTATAGAGCGTTTATTGATTTGAAAATATTGGATTTTTGGATTGCTGGCCAGTCAGTGACAATCCAGTCCAGTACTGAAGCTGTACCCTTCCTCTGACTTGTTAGATTAAATATGTTAAAATATAGTTTCTGTTTGAAGAGTCATTTTAATACCAAAGAAGTCTACAATAGAGAAGACCACTTTTTACAGGGAACGAACCTGGGAGAATCGCAACAGGGTACAGTCAGTTCTTACAAAAGCCCAGCTGATTTTTCAGTGTATTGCTATTCAAAACAGTGTAGACCAAAACAAAAAATGGTAATATGATTATGAATGATATTTAACCATGTGAACCACTGACACTTCCAGTCTGCCACCTAACATGTATTTCAATCTGAAAAACTCACACAGAAAGAAAAGGCAATTAGAAGAATTTTATTGATACAATATCTTAAGAGTTTGGCGCTCAGACGTCGGCAGAGAAAATTCACGCTGAATTATACTTCAATATGCATAAGCAGGCGTATGAGAATAGGGATATTTCCCCCCAGGCCTGAAACTGGTGGTGGAGTGGAGATAAATAAAGTTTGTTCAGTCAATATGATGATCTGTTTGAGCTAGATGTCCAACTTGGATAAACACAGGTTTGCATGAAGCGACTGTGGAGAGGAAAAACTCCCCTTTGGGAAGAAACCTCTGGCAGAACCAGGCTCAACATGGCGGTCTTCTGCCGGACCGTTTGAAGGAGTGACTGGGAAATTCCATAAGAGTCCAGGAGGAATTACGAGGTTGAAGCAGCACCATAGGAAAGACAGGCGGAGCTTGCTACGATGGTGGAGAAGGGGATGGAGGTGGGTTGAATCCGGTCATCAGAGTCCAAACCAGACACGCGCAGCCACCGCTTGCTCGCTGAGGAGAAGGCCGAGACAAGGATGTGGAGTTCTTTTAAGATGAACCCAGGATGCTGATTGGCGTCGAGGAGGAGCAGTTCAAAGCTGATTGGCTTGCGTCGGAGGCGGATGAATCTCTGATTGATGGAGGTAGGCAATAGAGTTTCTTCAGTTTGAATTTTTGCTTAAGCTCCATATCTGCCAAACCATGGTAAGATGTCTCCAAAATAAAAATAATTAGGTAACACACATGTTGGTTAATCCCATATATGTCGCATACATGTTTATGTGACTATTAGGGCAGGAGAAATTAGATAAGGAGAAGGGAGGAAAAGGCCTATTGTAAAATGAAAGACCAGAATTTAGTTAATGTAAAATATGTAAAATAACAAAAATGTTCTTCAAACATTTAAGATCCCACATGAGAAACCATCTGTTTACCTAGGTTGGTGGGATCCATCCATCCATCCATCCATCCATCCATCCATCTAACATGACCAATTATTTAATTTTCAGAATTTTGATTAAATCTCAAATATTTTTATTCTAACACTAAATAGTATTGAGCCAACAGTACAGAAATATCTCAACCTTTTCAATTATTTCCTTGTAGCATGGTATGACATATGTGTGCATTTACTGTTTAAAATCCTGGAGTAATGCACACATTGTTTGCCAACAGGCAAATAAATTTAAATCATGTCTTAGTCTGGCAGTTACATCATTTGTTGTTAGTTTTTAATTTAAATCAATACCATAAAGATTATGTGCGATATCTTTACTTAGAGACATTTAAAAGACGAAAAAAAAATCCTTTTGAGCTAAATGTGTCTTTTTCTCTTCTAAAACTTGGTATTACAGTCTTTATTATAGCCAGGAAATGAGATTCATCCAAATACTGTATATGTTTAAAAATACAAAATAGGAGGATGCGAGAACAGGGAGACTGCCACTGGGTTGTTGAGGGTTTCCATGGCAACAGAGCCGTCTAGTCACACCTCATTACTGCGAGCCTAGTGTTTGTATTGGCCAGCAAGTTCCGGAATGCATTCTCCCCATGCTAATGGTCCTCAAATGCCACTGGCTCATTGCGCTCAGCAATGTCACCCAACTTACCCAGACACACACACACGCACTCCTCCCAACACACAGCTGCTGTACAGGGACACAGACACAAACACACAGAAACAGAGAGCAGAGAACTGGCAGTTTTATGGCTTTAAATATTTCCCCCCAGAGATCTGTCTGAATAGATAACATAATCATTCTGCTGGCTGGCACAACTGGCTATATTCACTCTACTGAGCCCCCGAATCCCCCCCCCCCTCTAACGCTGGTTTGTGTGTGTGTGTGTGTGTGTGTGTGTGTGTGTGTGTGTGTGTCCACATGCCCCAACCCACTGTGCAGGTTCTGTGCTTTTTTTCAGAATACATTCATTATGTCTTTCTCCAACAAAAAACAGGAAGGTAGTCTTTGCATATTGTTATAATTTTCCCTGAGTTCTTTAGCTCTGAATAAATCAGGTTTAAAATAGTATGCAGTATAGAAAAAGGTTTGAGGAGTCAGGGTAGTCTCATTGAAAAAGATGACCTTTGATCCCACAGGTGGCCTTGTATGAGTACATCCTTTTCACATGCACATGAGCACCTTGGAAAACTATTTTCAGTAAAAATTAAAGATCAGTTTTACAACTACAGGTACTTCAAAACTCAGCTACAATAATGCTTAAAAAGAAACATAAAGAGAACACCTCACACTTAACCTCTGACCTGAGAATTTTAGTCTAAATATAGGCTTTTCTTTTCAACCATTTGTTTTTTTCTTTCTCCTCACATATCTGTAACTGAGGTTTACAACTGATGAAGATAAACTATTTTTGAGCCCTTATTCAGGTGTCTAAATGCCTATGTTTGGACCAAAATTCTTAGGTCTCAAGTGTTCCAATTTGGCTTTTTTTAATTGAGGATTACTTTTAATATTCTTTTATATGTTTGCAAAGGTTTTAGTCTTAGTCCATCTTTAACATTTAGGATGTATTCATTTTAGCAGCCCTCCCATATATGCATATCTTCTGGTTGCAGTCTTTCAAATATTTAAAAATCAGAAGTAAAATGAAAAGGCCCCCCATATTACCCTTATTGTCCTTGGCTAAGGAATCCTGATGATGGTTGAGAAACACTCTTACTCTTACTAGAACTTTTTTCTGAGATTTAAAATGTATCCATTTTACTGTCAATCAACGTTTAAATTACCATTTAGTTTAAGATTCTTTTTTTCATTAGTGTTATTTTAGAGTTTTATTTGTACCATTTTATTTAGGCAATTATATATCCTTTCCATACCTACCAAAACTATAGCCATTTTGTCATTTTAGCAATGCACTGTCTTTTAAAAACAAGTGTTTCATTGTAGAGCAGGACATTGATAATATTTCTTACACAACCATCATCCTCATGAATTCAATTTAATAAAATTTTATTTTATAGCGCCAATTGACAACACATGTCCCATCAAGGCACTTTACAAAGTCAAATAAATCAATCTTCCCTCTAAAGGAGCCCTTTACAGTCTTTATTTATGCATTTTCCCCACTGTTTATCCCTCGCGCGCAGTGCACCAGGGTAAAATAGAGCAGCTGCGGATCATGCGTAAAGACGCAGCGTGAACGACGCAGCCCTGTATGCTTTAAGGATTGCAGCTGAGGGTAGACGCAATAATTTTATTTCCACAACTTTTGTTATGATGGTTGTGTTGTTGTAACTGCAACCGATTCTTTTTTCCTTTTTATGTTATTGTAGTTGATAATGAAACTACAGTTTATCATTAATCTATCCATGTTGGTCTCATTTGTGAATGAGGCGGAGTTTGATCAAGCCTAAAAGGTCCAACATTTTCCCCTCAGCTTTACGCATGATCCGCAGCTGCTCTATTTTACCCTGCTGCGCTGCGCGCGAGGGATAAACAGTGGGGAAAATGCATAAATAAAGACTGTAAAGGGCTCTTTTAGAGGGAAGAAAATGAGTAATGGGTCTGAACTGAAGCTCCTGATGTTACAAGTTTCTTGAAATGACCCTTAAAAGTGCGCACCTAAATTATATGTAACGTAATTTTGCGCACCTGAATTCAAGCCAAGGCAACACGCCCACCGAAGCACCACTGGTTCTGTGTCGTTAAAAAGAAAAGAGCATGAAACACAGCTACTGACTCTACTATTGATTTTAATTGGGACATTTTGGTGGGAGTGGAAAGACATTAAATGTAGTGATAAGGCTGGCAGCTGATAAAAGCCCCTGGGTCCGAGGGAAGGGAGGGGAGAGGAGCAGACCAGTTAGAGCGTTGAGGCACAGAAACACAGCACAGGTAGTTAAAAAAAGCATAATTAATAAAAACGAAACTTATAAACACACTACGTGGCGTTTTAGACTGCATCTTACGGTTTTGATCACCGAGAACATTCATGTTTTTAAAAAACACAGTAAAGCCAGAACAACTTCCGGTTCAAAAGTAAAAACGAGCTGTAGTCCAATCAGCGATTTCTTAGGTCTCCCACTGGAACGTACCTCTTCCGTTTTGTTAATGTTGGAGTGCTTTTGTTAATGTTGGAGTGCTTTCCTTAATGTTGTAGCGCTTTTGTTAATGTTGTAATATTTTTGTTAATGTTGGAGTGCTTTCGTTAATGTTGGAGTGCTTTTGTTAATGTTGTAATATTTTTGTTAATGTTGGAGTGCTTTCCTTAATGTTGTAGCGCTTTTGTTAATGTTGTAATATTTTTGTTAATGTTGGAGTGCTTTTGTTAATGTTGCAGCGCTTTGCACCTCAGGGCCACCGTAGTACGTATGAGTACTTTCTGTGTTAAACATAAAGTAAGGACTTAATGGCAGTGGTAAGTCATTTAGTGGGCTTTATCTAGGAGAGAAACACAGCTAAGCAGGTAAGCTCTATGCCAGTTTTCAAGTCTAGGAAAATTCAATTCAATTCAATTTTATTTATATAGCGCCAAATCATGAAACATGTCATCTCAAGGCACTTTACAAAATCAAGTTCAATCATATTATACAGATTGGGTCAGATTATACAGATTGGTCAAAATGTCCTATATAAGGAAACCAGTTGATTGCATCAAAGTCCCGACAAGCAGCATTCACTCCTGGGGAACCGTAGAGCCACAGGGAGAGTCGTCTGCATTGTACATGGCTTTGCTGCAATCCCTCATACTGAGCAAGCATGACGCGACAGTGGGAAGAAAAACCACCCATTAACGGGAAAAAAAAACCTCCGGCAGAACCGGGCTCAGTATGAACGGTCATCTGCCTCGACCGACTGGGGGTTACAGAAGACAGAGCAGAGACACAACAAGAGAGACAAAAAAGCACAGAAGCACACATTGATCTAGTAATCTGTTCTACATTAGATGGTAATAGTCGGTGATCTGTCCTCCCTGGATGATTTCACAGTCAACAGAACGTCAGACCAGGTGTACCTACTATGAAGAAAAAAGAGAGAGAACAAAAAGTTAAAAGCTGAAATGACAACAGTCATTTAAATGTAATGCAATGCAAATCTGGAGAACAGTAGACAGTAGTAAAAAAGAAACTGAGCATGATTGTATTACAGGTAAAAGATTCAGTGTTTCCTGGGTGCATACATGATTGTTTTTAGGAGAGTGGGATGAGGGACCTGTTTTCAATCATTTAAAATACTTTGTGATACACAACATTGTATATAAGGTGATAAACAAATAAAGTTTGAAAAACAGACATCCTGGGATTTCAGTCTATGCTTCTTTGTTCTATATGAACATTTCATTGATGCACATACATGTATAGAACTTTTGTCAAGTCAATCCACTTTAGTGTCATGTGTTGTTCCAAACTGCTTCAAACACAAAGTACCAATAGAAGTGTCTAAAAAGCCTCAGGAAAGCCTCAGATATGATATCCCCCCATTCCCAACCACCAGGAAGGTAGAAGGGGCTCGGTCAAAGGGCACAGAGTTTTGTTTGGCTGTTCTTTGGAGGGTGTCATAGATTCATAAAGCCTTTTGACTCATATAAAGAAAACAACCAGGAGAAAGAGACTTTCTAAAGTGGAATGATTTATTAACAAATAAACTGCAGATTGTGAGAATAATGCAAGCTTCAGGAAAAAGCGGCTTCCGCAGAGCCATGGTATCTCTGGAGGAGCTGTAACATCTCAGCTCAGGTTGGCAAATATTTTAACATGTATAGCTACTAGTCGGGCAATCCACAATTTGCAAGAAGAAAGCCATTGGTGGAGAACAGCCATAAGAAGTCAGTTTTGAAGCTTGCCTTGCACATCCCATCTCTCCCAAAAGATATGGTGTGGATATATATTTCTTTAACATGGGGAAGGAATCTGGTCAGAGCTGATGGAATGATAGATGAAGCTAACTGCAGGGTAATCCTATAAGAAAACGTGTTAGAGTCTGCAAAAGACTACAGACATGCAGCGCTAGAAATATACCATGCAGCAATAATTACAGTGAAAGATGGTTATACTAAGTATGGACCTATATTGAGTTAGATATTGAAAGCCATGTTTAATTTCCCTTTCATTTCCTATTTATGCACCACTTTGCCTAAGGTCCCCTTAAAATATATTGATGTGGTAACAAAATATTTTGGTCATATGACAAATTGTGCAATGTTTCAACAGGTATGAAAACCTTTGCAATGAACTATAAGTACTATAGAGCTTAAGATAATTCTAAAAGTATATTACAGGTAATAATGAACCAATAGGAAAACACCACATGCAGTAATTTATAAAGTATTAAATATATATGCTACTCTGTTTTTTTTAAACTGTAAAAGACATAAAGAACTGTTTTCAAAATAATTAATTTTGTCATGTTGTTAATTACTGGCTCAAGTACCATGTAGGGAGAGTAGAAGGACTATGTGTGAGAACCTGACACCATGTGCAATGATGCCCGACTTGATGTTCCTTCGGGACTTCACAGGGATTTAGTTTTCCCTGGCAACTCCATAGCCTGGCCCAGGCCCACTAATCTGCTCTGTGTAAGGTTTCTTCAGTGGAGAAAATATCTGCAAGCCTTCAAGTTAAAGAAGATAGCTGTGGTTCAGCTCAGCATGGGGGGATGAGAGGTGGGGAGGTGAGCACAAATGAAAGAATAAAGGAGGTAGCGCGTATAAAGGGCAGCAAGAAAGAGTAGAGAGGTGAAACAAGAAGAAGGATGTGTATGAATGGCAGGAGAGGAGAAAGGGGTGGACTCTTCCAGTTATTAAGGGGCCAAAGTCAGGGAAGCTGCAGTTGGCAGGGGGTGGAAGGAGGGCTTAGAACGTCTAAACAGCATTACTGAGTGTCTGGACTGAACAATCACACAAAATTATAATTTAGTGTATTTTATTTTTGTGCCCTGAGCAGTATGGGTCATTAAAATGTGCTCAGTGTGTAAATATGATGCATTTAGTTGCATCAGCTGGTATAAAAAGCTGCTAAATGAGAATAATTAAAGAGATGGAGATGTTGTATTTTTGAACTGCAGTTGCACATGAAGTGCCATCTACTCTGCTCCATCCATTAAAGACACATCAGGCCATGCTCCTCCTGTAGAAAGCTCATCTTGATCAACACTCTTCAGAGGGAAAAATGATTTCTCACCTTGGACTCATCAGAGAGAATAGCTTGTTGACTGTAATGTGTGGTTAGCCCTGTGAGCAAATCAGTCACTAAAGATCAAAACATCAAAGGCATCCTCTCTCCTCACTCCCCCCCCCCTTTTTTTTTTTTTTTTTTTACAATTATTTGGAGCTAAAATGCTATACAGACTAATATATGGGATATACGGCCCAGATATGATGTGCCTTTGGTGCAAAACGCTATGAAATTTCAGAAAAATATTTATCACTCAGGCAGAAGTATAGATAGTAGGGTTTAAAGACACTTCAGTAGAAATTGAAGAATCAATTCAAGTTTTTTACTCAAGAAAAAGTTTAAATGTACCAGTTTCAAAACTACTTTACATATAAAAGTATTTTAAGAAAAAAAAAAGCAATTAGACCACTCCACAAGGGCCTGTAGTGTACTACCCCCAAGCCCCCGAAAAACACATTTTTCTAAAGGCTATTATGACTGCAATGATAAATCAAGATATTAATAAAATTTGGGTTGCCCTATGCTACCCATTTCACCTGCATATATGCCCCATAGATGCCCATTGAAAATGATTGTATTTTAGTATAATAAATAACAAATAAATAAATTGAAGAACTTATATGTCTACTAGTGAGCATTAACGTGTGTTTCATTTGGGGATAAGATATGATGACTGTGTTGTGCCATTGCGCACTGTTTTAAGTTGTTCAATGTTTACTAAATAACCCTCGGTCTGTTAGATATTGTCCGGTGAATATCAGCCCAAACAGCTGATATTAGGACAATTGTTGAAAGGGATGAATTCGAACACTGGCGTTCTTTTAACAGCAAACTCTGCACACATTAGGAATAAAGGAGTGACAACTTCTCTTCAAGTTCAAGAATTTATTAACAGAAATAAAATGAATATCCAGAGAACATCACTATATAATGCTGTTTATCTGAATTAACACTATATTTCAATCAACAAATCCTCTATACTAGGCTAGTGAAACTTAACTAAACTACTGAGCAAAATTAAGATAAGAAGAAGGTAAGGAACTATGTACACGCAAAGGAAACAAAAGGACAAATACAATAGTTGAAACCATTATCAAAATGATTCAGCGAATCCTGGTTCACTGCAAATCCAAGATAGAGAACTAATGTTCATCTTAAAGAACGTGGAATGACCTCAAATTAGCTGAATTAATTTAGAACAATATTTGATATGTGTTTCAACCCATTCACAATGAAAATCCTGAGTTAAACAAAACATAATTTGAGAAAACAACATTTTAAAGAATGATTTGCTCAGTAAAATCAATAACCTTTAGGACACTTAATTTTATTAATGTAATTATTTCTCCAGAAAATACTTAGACTTGAATCAATAACTAGGGAAGCTAGACACTGTAGCAGACAAAGTTACACAAACACCATTAAATCAACATTAATCTTCCCTATTAATGATGTACTGATGCTCATAGCATTATGGAACGATGGCGGAGCTAAACGAACAAATATGTTTAAAAACAAACCGTACTTGTGTTTGCTAAGGCCGTAGCTGTAAGTTATCCGGAAACTAGCAACGGCTAATGCTAGTGGGCATTTGGGCTAATTCAAAAGACTTTAAAGCTCTATCTGGTCACGATGAGCGGACTGGACAATGCAAACATTAATATCCCATCAGTATATAAAACCCTTCTGGAAATAAAGTTTGTTATAACCTTAAAAACACACTCAAACCACATCAGCAAAGCTTTGTTTCCAGAATCCTAGCGGGGCTAGCCTGCTAAACTGTGTCTGGTTGTAGCGACGAGGCATCCGGTTGCAGTGAATTACTCCAAGGTTGCCTACAAGTATTGTAATGGTGCAAAAAGTAAAACTTCCCAGCATGCTATCAGTAACCTTCATTGGGATCTAAATGTTCCTTCAAGCTTAGCTGCAGGAATCTATGAGGGTGATGAATGTAAGATAACAAAACTGGAAAACAAAATTGGTGTATCTATATACTGTAGACAGTGGTGTCAAAATGAATGATTAATCTAGGTGGTTAATAAAAAATAATAATAATCCTGATTGATACCTTCCTAGTATGTACTGTGCTCAATTCTATAGCTAATGGCAACAATGTCAAATTGAACTTTGCATCCAACCATCTTGAACAATTCTTCCAGATTCAGCCAGGGATGTACAAGACTCAGGTCTTCTTGGCCACCAACCTCCTTGCTGGTGCTTGGTTGGCACATTTGCCTCAAGTTCTGTCTAGTCTCTGCTACGGACATCGTCATGCTAAGCTACATACCGCTGCTATGTTCTTCTTCTAAGTTTACTTCATCTTTCTCTTCTTTGTTTTTTTGGCGATTGGTAAACAACATCTTGAACGGCCTCCAACCACAATTAAATTTACTCTGTCCAGATTGTGAAATTTGTGTGAATATATATATATATATCTTATTGTTTATATGTCTTGTTATTGTTTATATATATATAAACAATAACAAGATGTAAGGAAAACAAGCAATAAAATAGAAGTAACGATGCAATTCTTTTCGAAGTAAGGAGTAGAAAGTACAAATATAAGAAGTAGAAGTAAAAAGTTGGCAAAAAATGATTACTCCAGTAAAGTGTAGATCACCAAAATTTGAAGTATTTGTGATTTGTTACCTGATACCTCTGGACATCAGATCTTCTTTGCAACTGGAAATTACCTAGGTTAAAACTGGTTCATGAAAAGCGCATTTGCAGTGCCAGCTGAACTAGTGTTGAATTGTGTGTTTCTCTAACAAGCTGCCTCTAAAGCTGACTCCTGCTTTAGAGGCATCTAAAAGCTGAATTTAGTTGTTACTTATCTGCTCTGTTGAGAATCCGTGCAGGCTGGGGTGGGACTTTATTTTGATTGGCACACTATGTGGCCAGTGACATGCAAAGATAGGCCAGCACCAAACGACTATTGCCCCTTTTCCTCCACTACCAATGTTGGGTGCTTCGTTTTGGTACGTGTTGCTTTTTAGACCTTCCCACTAGTGACGGTTATGTGAAACCATTTCTTGTGCCTGCTTTGGTGTGGTTCCAAGCGCAAGTTGACTTGACGACGTCATGCCAGAAGGCTGTCTGTCTCTGGTTGGCTAATGAGTGGAGTCACATTTTACGTAATAAGTACGACTCCAGAACTAGAATCAGATGCACCGTATTTAAAAAAACACACAATAACTGCAGCAGCAACTAAGTATATCATTAGATACTGAATGGAGATAGAAGCCCTCAAATAAATACCGTGGCCCAACACAGAGATGCACACATTTTTGTGCTTTGTGGCAAATGAGAAAATTTGACGGTGCCACACAAAATGAGAAGGTATTGTAATAGTAATATCATCTTTATTGTCATTGAAACATACATTACAACAAAATTTGTTCTCTGCTTTTAACCCATGACCCTTGGGGAGCAGTGGGCTGCCATGTGCGGCGCCCGGGGAGCAATCTGGGGTTAAGGGTCTTGCTCAGGGACCCAGAGTGCAGGCGCTGGGGATCGAACCGGGTACTTGCATCCTTCTCTGAGTGCAAGCGCGCTGCTCTAACCACTAGACCAACACTCCCCCTAGCAGGAGTTCCGAACCAACGGCCACTGATCACAGAGTGATTACCGGTCCATTAAGAACTACAAAGGTCGGAGCGAAGCAAGCCGAAAAAATATCAAATGGTTATTAAGCAAAGTTACGTGCAAAACTGTAAAAATAAGAAACCAGTAGACCCTGTTCTTCTGTATTTTGTTGGTCAATTAATGGAAAGACCAGGATGTTATGAATAACTGTTTTGTAATAAATAAATGTGAAATCAAAAGTTAAACCGACACAAACAATTCACATGTGTTAATTAGGGCTAAACTAGCTTGCTCCTGGTGATGCCAGGCAAAGACCCAGGCTGCTAAGGAAACCAAGCCAAAATGCAGAATCTTTGAATAGAGATGTACATACCACCATTATTGTCTGTGTTTGGCAGAGACCCTCACTTGTTTGACTGATAGCCAGAGACTGCAGCTACTGCCTATAAGACATCACAGCACCACATCCACTTGCTGCCTGCTCTAGACATGCCAGCCCAAATTATTTACATACCTTTCCATCATTTTCAATGCGTGCACCAAATGAAATCCAACCAAGAGCATTTATCCTGGGTGCGTAACTGCTATAAACAATAAAGATTATGGGATTATGCAATAAAGACAAATAACAGAGTGCAAAGTAATTTAATCTTTAAGAGCCTAAAAGCTGTTGATAACTTGAAATTAAAATTTCTTCATTCATTTAGGATTTCTTCAGAAAAGAGTAAGTGCTGGCTAATTTAAAATACATGATACATTCACAAGGATTTACCCTAGATGAAAATTTGCTCTGACATTTTGGAAGTACTGATGTTCAGTGAGACAGACTACATACAAAGGTGCAAATTGCATGCGACTCAAGCAAGTATAGTGGTTCATGAACTCCTTTTCTCCACCAGAGTATAGTTTCAAATTAAAATTATTGATTAAAAACCTATTTAAAATATAAAATTTTGGTTACAATTTGAAATATAAGAAGTCCAATTTGAAAAGCATGTGTTATGGTTATTAGAAACATTAAATTTGCATTTATTACAAGAAAAACGTAAGACATAGGAATGTTTTAATTAATGGTGTAAATATCAAAATGAAAGACAAATTGACAGACTTGTAAAGAAAACATAACATTTATTTATTGTTGTCATGGTTTAAGTTGTCTGGCTTCTTTCTTGTTTTGTTGTTCACCCAGCTCTCCCTCCCACAGCCATTAGTCACACCTGTTGGTAATCAGTCAGATGCATTTCACCTCCTAGTCTCCCTATTTAAGCCTCCCTCTGTCTCACTCTGGTGCCGGTCCGACTTCAGTCACCACCTCTCCATGCCAGTCCTCGTTTTGCCTTTGAAGATTTGTCCCTCTCGTGTAAAGGTTTGTCTAGCCAGTCACTCTAAGGACTGTTACCCCTGTGTTTCCCTGGAGAAGTTTCTGCTCTGTGTCCAGGTGTCTCTAGAGATCTGCTAACCTGACTAGCCGCCCAGGAGATACGCTGCTCTGAGCCATAGTGTCTCCTGAAGACTGCTACTTGGACCACTGTGCTTTCTGACCACTTTGGTCTTTATGGACTCTAGCTCTGGGCCGTCAGCTCCTATCGTCACCTACACCTCTGATCCTCTGCAACCCTGACCCTCCGGACTTCATCATCCACCATCCAGTACCTCTTGCTAATAAACACTTTAAAAACCTTCAGTCCCGTGTGCGCGTCCTGAGTACACCGGTAAACAAACATGACAATTGTTATACCTAAATCCTTGAGAGATGTTCTGGAACAATATTGGATCTTTTTTTAAACAAGCATGAAAGGATTTTGAATGCCTCGGTTTAAAATGTATTATTAGACCTGCTCCTTATAGCTTGATTGATTTAGATTTTAATTTAATTCTATACTACAGCATATGAATTGGACCTGTTGTAAATTATTTTGAGCACATTTATTGGAATTTGCCTCTGTATAAATTAACTAGATTTGTCATGGTTTTAAGGTGTTTGGCCCACATGCAGACACTGACGGAAACAGGAACAGTTTTAAAGATGTTTATTAAAGGCTCAAATAAGGGAAAGCACACGATATGTGCAACAGGCGAGGTCGGAACGTCAGAGGCGGAATGACTGCGGGAAGAAAGAGGATAAATTAACGTGGATTGAACCAGGGTTAAATTCTCCAGAAGCTGCGCCGCTTACCGTTTGGTTGGGAAGACCTATCCGGGGGGGATGAGTGGAAAAGGGACCGTAACTCTCTGATGGGAGGAGGTGGCTGAATGAAAGGAGGGCTGGCAGATGTAACACAGGCGGGGAGCCCGAGCAGCACCACTGCGGCGGCAGGGTGGAGGAGCAGCTGGAAGAACCGGAGTGTGTCCAGACGAACCAGGTGAATCCAGGAAGGGGTATCTCTCGCCCGGCTTGGTAACACCAAGGGAGCAAGAGTGGAGATGCCAGAGCAAAATCTGAGCAGGCTGGGATTCAGGAAACTGGTCCTCAGAGCACGGAACCAACACTGGTGAGTAAATCCAAAACACGACGAACTGGAGAGGACAGGAGACAAGATTAATCCAAAAACAGGGTTTTCAAAACTCACAGGTACGAAGCTCAGGAGACAGATCTGTGGCCTAGGCATACCACAACGGGGTAACACTCAGGCGTCTTCCAGCTGTCAGTGCACTCCTTTTAAGCCAGAGCAGAGGGTTCCTAAACGAGCCGCAGGTGCGGGCCACGCCCACCCGTCAACTGCAGCCACCTGTGGAGCAGAGTTAGGGAGCACGGAACACAGAGCCCTGACAAGATTGAAATACATACTTTGTTGAAGCTCTAAAAACTAAATTAGTTTTTTAATGGATCCTCTAGTACTGAGAGGGAGAGACAAATTCTCTTTTTAAACTTTTTTTATTACAGTAGTTGACATAATTAATTGTCAACACACACACAGGCCTCCCAATTACTCTTCTCTATTATCTTACCCACAACACTTAATTTCCCTGTAGGCAGTGGTAAACTGGTGCCAAATCTGGTAGGAGCCACAGGTAGGCTGCAGTGTGAAGGCTTGTTGCTAGGGAGACCGCTCAGCTGTCATGTGAACATAGGGCCATGTCTGTGATTGAGCCCCATGTCTGATGAACAGAGTGAGCTTTCATGTGAATGAACTTAGCATCACTGACACTGGTATATTATGCATGTACAGTACTAGGATTTGTCTTTGATTTGGGAAAATTTTGAATTAGAAAATGTTCTGAATTCCCCCCCCCCCCTATCTTTAATGATTACTGTCTCTTTGTGAACAGTTGTCTGCTTGTTGTGCGTCTGATTGGCTATTGTTACGTGGAGGCTGGCCCAGTATCCATTTTCCTGAGCTCTGGCTGTGTCACAGGGTTTATTGGGTGATTTATCTTTTTCATTTTCTGAGAAAAAAGAAAAGGACATTAGTTTGTATGTCTCTTCTGCAGGGATAAGATCGCTCCATGAATTTGGCCTTGAGCCCTTCAGCACATGCAACCTACAATTGACCTGGCTCTTCTCTGTCTTTGAAAAAAAACAATCTTTATTGAAGTTTGCAAAGGTCCTAAAAAGCACACCTAGATTAAAAAATGCTACAAAGTCTTAAAAGTTGGTATAAGTTAAAACAGAAAAAAAGAGCATAGATTCAAAAGATTCAAACATTTTGTTAATAACAGTCTGATGAAAGACCATTACATATCTTGTTTTCTGTAGTGTAATGATTACAAAGGAAATGAGTTGTTTCTTTTTGAATTCCATGTTATTTATTTAACCGACAGCAAATTACAGAGTTGTAGTTCACATATAAACATAATTTTAAAACTCTGTAGTTTGGTCCAAACTTCTTGGGAGTTTTCCATAGCCTCACATTAACTACATGCAAAATTGGAATAACTTGTACTGATGCTGATGTGAGATTATACGTAGGTGGTCAATATCTCGCCCGGAGTAGATAGGTCTTTCAGACTTAACTTTGATGGAAGAGATTCATTTTCTACTGCTGGCCTGTCAGGATCAAGGCAAAAAGGACTTCTGCCACGTTCAAACAACTTTCATTTAAAAATGGAATAGTAGGTTGTTGTTTTTTTTAACCTTTGCACTTCCGCTACTTTTGAATTAGATTAGACGAAGTCTATCTCTGATTCTCATCCTACCCATTGGCCCTTTCCACGAGGTAGGCTCACTCTTGTTTCTGTGCTGTAAGACTGATTTTTCAGTGGCAGTTTCTTTGGAAAGGAAGTTGTAGCTGCCACTGCTAAGGAGAAGATAATCTATTTATATGCTAAATATTAGTTGTAGGTTCCACTAAACTGCCCTTTACAAAAGAATGGCACAAAGAAAGTCAGAAAAACTACTATTTGTAGTCTAATGCAAGCCATGCGGGGGCCACAACAAACATGTGGAAATATGTACCCTAGGTAGATGAGACTAAAACTCGACAAATGGCATTTTACATGTGGACAAAATGCCATGTGTGGCAGAAAAGTAACACAGCACATCACTTTGAACACACCATTCCTTGGTAGTGGCAGGATCATGCTGTAGGGATGCTTTTCTTTTTGCAGGAACAGAGAAGCAGGTCAAAGTTGATAGGAAGATGGAGGGAGCTATATACATGATAATTCTGGAAGAAAAGCTGTTAGAAGCTGCAGAAGACCAGAGACTGAAGTGGAGGTTCACCTTTCAGCAAGACGGAGACAAAACTGAAGGGATCTGTATATTTTGCAAAGTGCTTTATTTCATTATTATTTTAATCAGTTGGCTGGCAGTTATTTAATGCCATATCAAAATATTAGCTCTGCCCTCTGTATGTCCAACTGTAACTTTCTCTAAATCTAATACTTAATTGTGAACTGATAATGTATGTTTTGCATTTGGTATAGTTCTCCATGTGGAAACAGGTGAAAATCCTTTTTGCGCTTTCAGCGTGCAAGACAGGTGGCTGTTTGGATGAAGTCCCCTGGGTTTCTTGTGTCTGTGGTGACTAATACATTAACTGTTTTTGTATTTATCTGTATGTGGGTTGGTAAAAGACGGCACATTCAGCAACCAGAGAAGATTACACTGACAAGGAAAATAGGACTACAACACACCTACAGCAA
Source organism: Fundulus diaphanus (assembly GCA_037039145.1). Classification (NCBI taxonomy): domain Eukaryota; kingdom Metazoa; phylum Chordata; class Actinopteri; order Cyprinodontiformes; family Fundulidae; genus Fundulus; species Fundulus diaphanus. Next base: position 48,821,417 of record CM073124.1, on the reverse strand, counting down.
AGACTGTTTATATAGTTCCACCCAATTGGACATAAATAGTGTGTAATGTGAGGCTTTTTACGGTTTGGCTGTGGTGGAATTACCCTGCTCGTGACACACTCACTCTACACACACACACACACACACACACACACACACACACACACACACACACACACACACACACACACACACACACACACACACACACATGCACATCCACAGAATGATTGTATCAGGCAAGCTTGGGTCATTTGAGCGTTTAACAACTCCATCACTTCTCTGTAGGAAAAATAAACTACGTCTGCAACCAAGCACAGACGGCCGCAGCCTGTCGGATGCCAGTTGTCAGGCTGCAGAGAAAGGCTTGTATTTGAAACTGCGCCGCACTACCTTAGAGGAAAGATCAGTGGCAGGAGGTCTGAAAACACACAGAGGGAAAGAGAACACATTTGAAATAGGCAAGACAAATGCATTTGTGTAGCACATTTCAGTACAAGGACAAGGCAAAGCGTTTACATGATTAATGGGAAAATAAAAAATAGAATAAAAGCAAGTAAAAAAAACCCGGAATCAAATGTAGAAAAATTTAAACAAAATAAAACTAAAAGCAAATATTAATGCTTTTTAAAAACAGTTGGACTACAAACTTAAACTAATGATGTTTCAATTAACAGTTGAACTAAAACAGTCAAAGGCAATCTTAAACATATGTGTTTTTAATCTTGATTTAAAGGAACTCAGGCTTTCAGCACTTTTCTAGTCTTCTGGAAGGTTGTTCCAGATAAGTGGAGCATAGGGACTGAATGCTGCTTTTTTGGTTCTGGGTGTATTTAGGTGCTAAGCCATTCAGGGATTTATAGACTGACTATTTTAAAGTCTATTCTCTGAGATACAGGGAGCCAGTGTGAGGACTTTAGAACTAGGGTTATGTGCTCTACTTTCTTAGTCTTAGTGAGGACACGGGCAGCAGCATTCTGGATCAGCAGCAGCTGTCTGATCCACTTTTTTGACAGACCTGTGAAGACACAGCTGCAGTAATTGATTCAACTAAAGATAAATGGATGGATTAGTTTTATAAGACCCTTCTGATACATTAGTCCTTTAATCCTGGAAATGTTCTTCAGGTGATAGAAGGCTGACTTTGTAATTGTGTTTAGATGCTTTTGGAGGTTCAGGCCTGAGTTCATCACTACACTCAGATTTCGGGCCTGATCAGTGGTTTCTAGCTGAAGCAACTGAAGCTGTGTGCTAAATTTTGATATGTCCTCTATTGGTCCAGCAATTATTACTTCTGTTTTGTTTTTATTCAATTGAAGAAAACTTCAATTGAATAAAATTTCTTCTAAGCATTTGAACACGTCCCGAGGGAGGCGGGGGACATTGAGTCTGAATGGACCATGTTCCGCGCCTCTATTGTTGAGGGAGCTAGTCGGAGTGGTGGCCGCAAGGTTGTCGGTGCATGTCGCGGTGGCAACCCTCGAACACGCTGGTGGACACCAGCAGTGAGGGAAGCCGTCAAGCTGAAGAAGGAGTCCTATCAGGCTTTATTGGCCTGATAGGACCAATAAAGCCGGCAGTCGAAGCGGCAGGCGGCTCGGCTGGTCGCCGAGGCAAAAATTCGGGCGTGGGAAGAGTTCGGAGAGGCCATGGAGAAAGACTTCCGTACAGCTTTGAAGCGATTCTGGTCCACTATCCGGCGTCTCAGGAGGGGGAAGCAGTGCGGTACCAACACTGTTTATAGTGGGGGTGGTGTGCTGCTGACCTCGACTCGGGACGTCGTGCGTCGGTGGGCGGAATACTTCGAAGACCTCCTTAATCCCACCAACACGTCTTCCATTGCGGAAGCAGAGCCTGTGGAATCTGGGTCGGGTTCTCCCATCTCTGGTGCTGAGGTTGTCGAGGTTGTTAAAAAGCTCCTCGGTGGCAAGGCTCCGGGGGTGGATGAGATTCGCCCTGAGTACCTTAAGGCTCTGGATGTTGTGGGGCTGTGTTGGTTAACGCGGCTCTGCAGCATTGCGTGGACATCGGGGGCAGTTCCCCTGGATTGGCAGGCTGGGGTGGTGGTCCCCCTATTTAAAAAAAAAAAAAAAAAAAAAAAGGGGGACCGGAGGGTGTGTTCCAACTACAGAGGAATCACACTCTTAAGCCTCCCTGGTAAGGTCTATTCAGGGGTTCTGGAAAGGAGGGTCCGTCGGATAGTCGAATCTCGGATTCAGGAAGAGCAGTGTGGTTTTCGTCCTGGCTGTGGAACACTGGATCAGCTCTATACCCTCAGCAGGATCCTGGAGGGGACATGGGAGTTTGCCCAACCAGTCTACATGTGCTTTGTGGATCTGGAGAAGGCATTCGACCGTGTCCCCCGAGGGATCCTGTGGGGGGTACTCCGGGAGTATGGAGTACCGGGCCCTTTAATAAGGGCTGTCAGGTCTCTGTACGACCGGTGTCAGAGTCTGGTCCGCATTGCCGGCAGTAAGTCAGACTCGTTTCCAGTGAGAGTTGGACTCCGCAAAGGTTGCCCTTTGTCACCAATTCTGTTCATAACTTTTATGGACAGAATTTCTAGGCGCAGCCAAGGTGTTGAGGGGATCCGTTTTGGTGGCCTTAGGATTGCGTCTCTGTTATTCACGGATGACGTGGTCCTATTGGCTTCATCAGGGCATGATCTACAGCTCTCACTAGAGCGGTTCGCAGCCGAGTGCGAAGCGGCCAGGATGAAAATCAGTGCCTCCAAATCCGAGACCATGGTCTTGAACCGGAAAAGGGTAGAGTGCCTCCTCCGGGTTGGGGAGGATGTGCTGCCCCTAGTGGAGGAGTTCAAGTATCTTGGGGTCTTGTTCACGAATGAGGGGAAGATGGAGCGGGAGATCGACAGGCGGATTGGTGCGGCTTCTACTGTGAAGCGGGCGCTGTACCGATCCGTTGTGGTGAAGAGAGAGCTGAGCCAAAAGGCGAAGCTCTCGATTTACCAGTCGATCTACGTTCCTACCCTCATCTATGGTCACGAACTTTGGGTCGTGACCGAAAGAACAAGATCCCGGTTACAAGCGGCCGAAATTAGTTTTCTCCGTAGTGTGTCTGGGCTCTCCCTTAGAGATAGGGTGAGGAGCTCAGTCATCCGGGGAGGACTCAGAGTAGAGCCACTGCTCCTCCACGTCGAGAGGAGCCAGTTGAGGTGGCTCGGGCATCTGGTTAGGATGCCTCCTGGACGCCTCCCTTGTGAGGTGTTCCGGGCACGTCCCACCGGGAGGAGGCCCAAGGGAAGACCCAGGACACGCTGGAGGGACTATGTCTCTCGGCTGGCCTAGGAACGCCTTGGGATTCTCCCGGAGGAGCTGGCCCAAGTGACCGGGGAGAGGGACGTCTGGGCCTCCCTACTGAAGCTGCTACCCCCGCGACCCGACCCCGGATAAGCGGAAGAAAACGGACGGACGGACGGACTAAGCATTTACTCAGCCCTTGACTAAGTTTATTGTGACCTGGTGACATGGTGATGTATAGCGGTGTGTCGTCTTTATAGTTATGGTAACTGATGTTGTTTTTTCATGATCTGAGCTAGAGGGAGCATGTAGATATTGAATATGAGGTGACCCAGGATGGACCCTTGGGGAACCCCACATGTGATTTTTGTCATCTCTGATGTAAAGTTACCTACTGACACAAAAAAGTCCTTTTTGAGTGCTGTACCAGAAAGGCTGACCCAGTTTTCCGGGCGCTCTAACAGAATGGAGTGATCAACAGTATCAAATGGTGCACTGAGGTCCAATAATACCAGCGCTGTTGTTCTTCCAGAGTCAATATTCATATGTATGTCATTAAACACCTTGACAAGGGCGGTACTGTACTGTGGTGAGCACGGAAACCTGACTGGAAAACGAGTGGCTGGTCATAGTTAAGAAGGTATTTAATTGTTGAAACACAACTTTTTCAATACTCTTACTGATAAAGGGGAGGTTTGAGATGGGCCTGTAATTCTGGAGTGGTAATTTATCTAAATTGTTCTTTTTCAACAGTGGTTTCAGGGCCTGCAATTCAGAGCGGGATTGCGGGTTTTGCGCATTATATAACTGATTCCCGCTAATCTAGGTCATATAATGCGGGACGTTCCCGCATATAGAAACAGCGGGATATAACGAGACCATTTAGATCAAAGTCAAAAACTAAAACGAAGAACAGCACCTCTGCTACGCACTTCTCTCTCTAGCAATACGAGCGCGCTCTCTGCTCTCAGATTATCTCTTTTGCTAGCAAACCTGCAAGGATTAAACGCTATTAACCGTGAAGTAAACCAAACATGGACCACTGGTTAAAACGTAAATCCACTGTTACCTCAGCTGAGGGGGAACCCAAAAAAAAAACACAGGAAGGAACTGCTGGCGGCGCTGAAGCCAATGATGTTGGGAATGACCTAGATCCTTCGACAGGAAGCACCGGTAACGTTACGAAGCAGCCCAAAGACAAATTTCAGGCTAATTGGCTCAAAATATATCCCTGGCTGGAACACAATAATGGTGAAATGAACTGCTCATTTGTAAAATGCTGTGTTATAAAACATCCACTTTTTGGCGCCACTCAGATGGTGTTTCTCATACAGCAGCAGTGAAAAGAAAATAATAGGCAGATTCAGCAAAAAATGTGATGGCTAATGCTATTGAAAATGCACAGTTGCAATGTGAAGAGGAAATAAAAGGGCTTCTAAAACCTGCTTCCTTTTCCTGTGCAGAAAACTTATTGGCCAAAGCATCTGGTTAAATTCATGGACATGGAGAGCCCCACTTTTAAAACGCTTAACACAGAGATATCAAGATATGGTAGTTACCATAATGAGAAAGAATTGTCCGTGATCTATATTCACAACACCTGGTGCATTATGGGATGTTTGTTCCCCAGCTGGCACGCTCCTGTGCCTGTCGCCAAGGGTCTGGCTGATGCCTCGGGTCCCACCCCTGCCTGTGTGGGTGCAGCGCACGCCACAGCGCACTCCTTCAGTCTTCGCTCCCGAGTCCCGTGAAGAGGGGGTCCAGGAGGACCCGCCTCCAGTCTTCGCTCCCGAGTCCCGTGAAGAGGGGGTCCAGGAGGACCCGCCTCCAATCTTCGCTCCCGAGTCCCGTGAAGAGGGGGTCCAGGAGGACCCGCCTCCAATCTTCGCTCCCGAGTCCCGTGAAGAGGGGGTCCAGGAGGACCGGCTTCCAGTTTTCGCTCCAGAGACAGTCGAGGAGGGCGTCCGGATGGACCTGCCTCCAGTCTCAGCTCCAGAGTCTGCCGAGGGTCCTGCTCCAGAGCTCCACGCCAAGAGGACCCAGGTGAAGCTCCGACGCCGGCCTTCGTGGGTTCTGCTCCGACGCCGGCCTTCGTGGGTTCTGCTCCGACGCCGGCCTTCGTGGGTGCTGCTCCGTCACTGGCCTTCGTGGGCCCTCCTCCGTCGCCGGCCTCCAAGTGTTGTGTTCCGTCGACGGCCGCCGGAGACCCTGCTCCGCCGCGACGCCCGCATCAGCCTCTGCCACGCCGGTGTCGCCCTCCGCGACGCCCGCATCAGACTCTGCCACGCCGGGGTCGCCCTCCGCGATGCCTGCCTCAGACCCAGCCACGCCGAGGCCGCCCACCGGTGGCTCCTCCTGGTCCTCAGTCGCCGCCGGTGGTCCCACCTGGTCTTCAGTCGCCGGCCAAGCCGCCTCCAGGTCTTCTGTCCTTGCACTAGCCTTCTTTCCTCGTCCTTCGTCCTCCTGCCCTCCTCGTTGGCTCCTCCACATCCGCCTGCCTTGGGTCCTCCACGTCCGCCTGCCTTGGTTCCAATACCCTCCACCAGCTCCAGTCCGGTACTGCCTTCTGGTTCTTCTCACCCAGAACTCATCATTCTTCAATAAAACTCTTAAATGTGGCTCTGTGTGTGGCTGAATTTGGGTTCACCAGATCAGACCCTGACAGTTATTTTATCCAGAAATTGCTCGATGTCATTATCTGATGGGTTTATCTGCGATGTGTATAAGGATTTGGAGAAATCTCGGCAGGTGTTGTTTATACTTTCAGGATCATATAATGTATTCCCAGTTGAATCTGTAACTGCAAATATAGTTGTTTGTTCTTTATTTATTTTTAGCTAATTAGCTAAGAAGTCTTTATATTAAAAAAATATTTTGCTTTTCAATATATTTGTTTAATTCTAATTATGCTTTATGGAGCTTTTCCTTTTCCTGGGAGACTTCTAGTAACTTAATTCCTTCTTCTAATTCCTGAATCTTTTTGTTTTCTATCTTCTTTTTATGAGATGAGAATGAAATTATTTTACCTCTCATCACTGCTTTCCCTGCTTCCCAGAGAATAGATCCTGAAGTCCCTGGTAGATTGTACTCCAAGTATGAAGCTCACTCTTCTTTAAAGTATTTGATAAATTCTTCATCTTTAAGCAATGATGTATTATATCTCCAGCTTTTGTTTTGTGGGGTTACTTTTTATTGATTAGGGTTAAAGAAACAGGAGCATGATCACTGACAGCAATAGGATGTATCACAGCATCGGAAATGTCAGACAGCAGCAATTTGCTAATTAAGAAATAGTCCAAACGAGAGTAGGAATGATGGACATTTGAAAAGAAAGTATATTCCTCACTGTTAGGATCAAGAGATTGCCATGCATCGCAAAGACCATAATCACTCAGGTATTGTTTGACTACATTTAATGTCCAACTTCGCTGAGTCCCTGTTGTATTCAACCTGTCTATTTCCTCATTTAGCCCAAAGTTAAGGTTGCCCCCAATAAATAGAGAGCGATCCATGTGTTTTGAAAGTGGATGGAAATGTTTGTAAAAGAATGAAGGGTATTCAACATTTAGGCAATATTTACTGGCAATACATAACTTTTGGTTAAGAATAGATATTTTTATTATTATGAATCTACCTTGAAGAGCTATAATTTTGTCTAATACTGTAAAACTAACGGTTTTGTGGATTAAAATGGCTACTCCTTTTTGTCTAGAAATATAGCAAGCGGAAAACACATTAGTAAACTCAGGTGAGTTAAGACCGTTTACAGTTGATTTATAGCTGATTTATGAATTTCTTGCAATTAGACAACATCTGCCTTTAATCTTTTAATCTGAATTAAGTAATTCTCTCTGGTGCCAGCTCCATGCCCATTCCATATCACAAACCTTAGCTTCACCATAGGTGTGAGTGAGAAGCTGAAGTTAGAAAATGCATGATATACATAGACTGGTGACATCACATAAAGTGCTTGTGGTTGTTTGATCAACAGGAAAGAAGCAGAAGAATAAGACAAAGAAAGACAGAGAATTAAGAAGCTGCAGAGAGTGAGTGAGAAGGGGTGAAATAAAACGTCTTCTCGTTTATTAAATGTCACATGCTTTAAATTCACCTGTTGTGCTGTTAATAAAGCCACAGAGTAACCTTCTGATCCCTGAACAGCTGATCATTCATTTAAAGCCTATATACTGTAGCCCTGACACCCTCACCCATATATGTATTCCTGATTGGGAATAATACTCACCTTCGATCAAGGATTTCTTTTGGAAAGTGGTCATCAACGCTGAAATGCGTTCCCCGCAACTCTCTTCCCCGACTTCTGACCTGCTCTTTTTGCTTGTAGTGCTTGAATTTAGCTACAATTGGCCGAGGCTGGGTTTTATCAGGCTTCTTACCTCTGAGCTGGTGAACGCAGTGGAAGGTGATGTTTTTTACCTCATCAACCTGGAGTTTCAGCTGCTGCTGGAGGAACTCACGGATTGCTTCCTTGGCATCCTCCTCTTGCTGCTCCGGTATACTTGCAAAGACGACGTTATCTCTCATACTTCAGGCCTGAATATCCCGAATGGATTCCTTCATTTTACTATTCTCACCGGATATCTGAATCATCCCATCGTTGAGATTCCTGACTTCTTCCCACAGCGATTCATTCTCGGCTGTGAGAGAATGAAGCTAGCCGTTCCTGGCTGTATTCCAGCGACTCTCTCAGAGCTTCAAATTCCTTGTGTAGGACTTCTACCAAGGCAAAAATGGCATCCAGGCTAGTTAGCCTGGATGCCATTTTCTATGGATTCCAGAACATCACTGTAGCTCCTATCTGGAGGTATGGTGGAAGCAGCGCTGGTCGAACTCGAACGGTAACGTTTTGTTGATGGTGTGTTCGTGGTTGTGGAACTTTTCTGCTTCCCCATTATGGTGCTGTCAAAACACTCATCCAGGTAAATCTCAAGGCTGGTCAAGGTCTCCTCGTCCAATGTGATTTATGAAGAAATATGAAACAATTGTTAATATTTAAACATTATTTCATTTAACTTTAAATTACTGGCTTGTTTTTACCTGAGTGGATCGGATTGATATTATGTGTATACTGCCATTTTTACTTACATACAGCTCTCGCGAGATCTCAGCCGCTCATCTCCTCCTCCCTCTACTCTCCAATCATGTTAATGATACGACGCTAAAGACAGTTTAAAATGTCAAATCCATAATTATATACTGTTTTGTATAATAGTAAAAATGCATTATATTGCCAAAGGTATTTGCTTACCCATCCAAATTATTGGAATCAGGTCTTCCTATCACTTCCATGGCCAAAGGTGTATAAAATCTAGCACCTAGGCATGCAGACTATTTCAACAAACATTTTTGAAAGAATGGGTCGCTCTCAGGAGCTCAGTGAATTCCAGCGTGGAACTGTGGTTGGATGCCACCTGTGCAACAAATCCAGTCGTGAAATTTTCTTGCTCATAAATATTCCAGTCAACTGTGAGCTGTATCATAAGAAAATGGAAGTGTTTGGGAATGACAGCAACTCAGCCATGAAGTGGTAGGCCATGAAGTGACGGAGCGGGGTCAGCGGATGCTGAAGCGTATAGTGCGAAGAGGTCAGCAACTTTCTGCAGAGTCAATCACTAAACACCTCCAAACTTCATGTGGCCTTCGGATTAGCTCAAGAACAGCACAGAGAGCTTCATGGAATGGGTTTCCATGGTTTAGCAGCTGCATCCAATCCATACATCACCAAGTGCAATGCAAAGCGGTATAGAACACACTGTCACTGAACTCCAGTGGAGACGCGTTCTTTGGATTGACAAATCAGGCTTCTCCATCTGGAAATCTGATGGACGAGTCTGGGTTTGGCGGTTGCCAGGAGAACGGCACTTTTCTGACTGCAGAAGGTGTTTTTCAGGAGCTGGCTTGGCCCCTTAGTTCCAGTGAAAGAAACTCAGAATGCTTCAGCATACCAAGACATTTTGGACAATTCCATGGTCCCAACTTTGTGGGAACAGTTTGGAGCTGTCCCCTTCCTCTTCAAACATGACTGAGCACCAGAGCACAAAGCAAGGTCGATAAAGACAGGGATAGCAGAGTCTGGTGTGAATGAACATGACTGGCTGGCACTGACCTCAACCCGATAGAAAACCTTTAGGATGAATTAGAGCGGAGACTGAGAGCCAGGCCTTCTCGTCCAATATCAGTATGGGACCTCACAAATGCGCTTCTGGAAGAATGGTCAGAAATTCTAATAAACACACTCCTAAATCTTGTGGACAGGTTAGAATCTATATCCTTGTCAGCTTCCACGTTGGTTACTGTAACTTTCTTCTTATTGTTCTTCCTCCAAAAAGAATTCAGCTGCTCATATTATTAACAAAACCCCATCATTTCACCACTTTACCCCAGTGCTACAGCAGCTCCTCTGGCTCCTGGTTAGATTCAGATTCAAAATTTTCCTGTACACATTGAAGGCTATCCACAACCTCACACTCCCCTACCTTTCTGATCTCCTTCACATCTCTACTCCCTCCCGCATCCTTAGATCCTCGTCTTCCATTCACCTTACCTTCCTGTCACAGCATCATGGAGAGCAAACTCTGGTACTCTCTCCCTCCAAGACCAGGCAAGACAAGTTTATTTGTATAGCACATTTTAGTAACAAGGCAATTCAAAGTGCTATACATTAACAGAACATAAGAAAAGAAAACAGTACAGAGGAATGGAGTGAATGCTGCTTGTTAAGACTGTCAGGTGTGAGGTTCAGGTCTGTGGTGTCTGTGTTGTTCTTACCTCTCTGCTGCAGGGTGTGACAGGTAGACGCCAGCAGCAGGTGTTTCCAATCCCACGCTAATCTAGAGGAGCCTTTAAGGTGGCCGGAGGCAGATGGAAAGCATCAGAGCATTATCTTACCTGAGCGGTACCTGCCTTGATACTATGCTCCTTGATATTCCTGGTTCTGTGTGCATTCTGCTCAATAACCAAACCACTCTCTCTCCTTAAAGAGCGAGAGAGAGCGCTTTTGATTATGGCAGGGTTATGCCAGGAACCCTGCTCCTGCTTGGTTCCTGCCATCTCGCTTCTGGTTCACTCCATCCTGGTTCTTTGCCAAGTCCGAATCCCTCGAGCCTTCCTGGAACTCCGGTCGGCCTGGCGTTCCGCTCCCGCTGGCGTCCTGCTACCACCTAGCCTGTGCACCCTTCGTCATGGAACTTTCCATTCAGTTCCAAACCATATCTCGGTCGGTCACTAGCAGGCGCAGCCTGACCAGCCTTCCCCAACTTTGCTCTAACCATCTATCCTTCAAAAGAGAGAATCCAATAAAATCAGAAATCCCTAGGACAACAAGATTTTGACAATTTTGAGATTATTTGTTCCTTCTAATATTTAGACCACTGTGTAGTGTTTTAGATTTTTATTCTAGGGTTACTATTCAACTTTGTTTTGTTTTCCCTTTCATTCTTTACTGGTGAGTTTCCCTGTTTAGGTTCTACGTCAGTGATATTATGTTCTCCTTATTATTCACACAGGTTCTCAATTTGTCAGTTTCCTCACCTCCTTATTAAATAATTTTCTTCTTCTTTGTATCCTTCTTACCATTTACCTGTGCTCCTGCTGCTTGACTCTAGGGTTTCCAGTCAGTGTGTTCCTCAGTCCTCTCATGCCTGTTAATAGGTTTCTGAAAGTCTTTATTTCATTTAATTATTAACATCATCATAAGGCTCCCACTGTCATCTCTTTGTTTATGCTCCAACCCCTCAATATTGATATATGTATCAGAATCCATAGGTATGTTGTGGTTCTCATTTGCTTTAGTGTTTTTTGTTTAATATGTTTAATATAGTTATTAAGGTATTTTCTTACAGGTTAATTCTTTGAGGAGAAATGTTACAAGAGCAGAAAACTCTGGTTTTCCCATGACATAATAAATGTGCTAAACATGACTAGTTCATTAAATGTAACATTTTCAATTTATCTTTATTTCATTGATGCAGTAACATTTAATTTGAGAAAAAACAAATGAACTTATTATGCAAGAGTGGCTTATCACACAAAAGTATTGCACACTGTGAGGTGAAGGGGCATTGAAATATGAGGCCACAGGCTTCAAGCTTAAAATGTAGGTGGGTGATGGGGGGGTTCAAATCCCTTCAACAGTGTGGCCGATTTGAAAGACAGACCCCCTCCTGTCTGCTGTGAATGCAGAGCTGCGTACCTTGCTGGCTGTCATTTGTATGCTAACTTATAGAAGAAGAAAGAGTAAAGAGAAACAATCAGAGGAGAAGGGGTGGGTTACAGGGCAGGGTGGGCAGAGAGAGACAAAGAGTAGGGGGGTGAGAACCAGTCTGTTCTTGAACTTGGCTGGTAGGATCTCTAATTTCCTTCTTCAAAGTGCCTCCATATTCATTGCCTGCTGCCATATTACTGACTGGCACAAACTCACCTTGGATCTGACTATTGTGAGTGGGAAAATAAGAATGAGAGAGGGTTGAAATTGCATTTTTTCACATAAATCTTTCAGTGAGACTGAAATACTCCATCATGTCCTCATTAATCCTTCTGCCCGAAGCCACTAGACATCCTTTATTCCTCTCTTCTAAGTTTTGAGCTGTGTAAACCCACATTCAGGCTCTTTGACTGCCTGTCTTGACGACTCAGGTTATTGCGGCAGGTCAACTTTAATTTCTCAATCTATACATAGTCCCAATATAACACACCAAGGACTCGAGACTATTTTTGGACCCTATGATAAAATTGTTTTCTAAAAGGGTCCATCATCAGTTTTTTTTTTCAGATCATTGGTATTGTAATGAAAGAAGCCATCTAAGCTTTGATCTCTCTATGGATGGTGTATTAAAGCAGAAATGAAGTGTTTTGAAGCTAACATTGCATACAACTAGAGGCCCGAAACATACAAATTATACAAGACCCAAATTATAAAGAATCATACTAACTTGATTTTAACTACAACATATAAAAAAAAAAGAATTCCTGTGCATTCAGCATTTTTCGTAACCATTCGGCTGTTTGACATAGTGTGAGCCACTGAGGACAAATAGCAGGTATGCTATTGAAAAACAGCAAGCGGTAGAGTATACGTTCATCATTGTCCAGTGTTGTGCAATTACACACTGTTTTAAAGTTATTTAATGTTTAATAAATAACTGTCTGTTAGGTATTGTCCAGTGAATATTAGCTCAAGAGCCGATATGAGGCCAATAGTTGAAAGGGATGATTCGAGCACTGGCGTTCTTTTAACAGCAAACTCTGCACACATATAGAATAAATGAGTGACAACTTCTCTTGAAGTAAAAGAATTTATAAACAGAAATCAAATGAACATCCAGAGAACATCACTTTATAATGCTGTTTATACACTATATTTCAATCAACAAATCCTCTCCACGAGGCTAGTGAAACTTAACTAAAACTACTAAGCAAAATTAAGATAAAAAGAAGCTAGGAACTATGTACACACAAAAGAAACAAAAGACAAAATAAAGTGGTTGATCATCAGCATCATCAGAATAATTCAGTGAATCCTGGTTCACTGCAGATCTGAGTTAAAGAACCGAAGTTTATCTTAAAGAATGTGAATTGAGGTTAAATTAGCTTAACTAATTCAGAACAACATTTGGTATGTGTTTCAACTAGGGCTGTCAAACGATTAAAAATTTTAATCGAGATTAATCGCAAATTAATCGCATATTTTATCCTTTTATTTCTGAAAGTGTAATAGCCTGTTTGGGCATTTTAATATGCAATTTTGCAATAACATGACACTAATAAAATACATGCTTGTACAAAAAATATTTTTATTTTGTTATTTTTCAAGCACTTTTCAGAATTGGAATGAAAACATCCTGGTGCCAAATGTTAAACTCTGGACTATAATGGCTAAATGACTAATCATGACGCCCTGATGTTTACACAGTGTGTAAACAAATGTGTAAATAAATACCTGTTTTCATGCCGATATATTTTTTGTGCCTCTTACACAAAGATAGACATGGTATTATGCATAAACATATAAATTAATAAAAATTGTACATTTCAATAAAGTCATAAGTTTTGTTCATTTCTTCACTCTCTCTCACACATCTAATTCTGAGCTTTCACACCAACAACAATAATTTCTTTGAATATTTTTGCTTGCTGTTTCTATCCATATTCATAGAATTTAAGCCTGGAAAAAGGTTTTAAATTTCCAGGTCATTCCAGTCTTACACTTTGCTTGCAACTGGGCCAGGAGCTTAATACCCTTGAAAGAGACTGTTTAGGAACTGATTAGTAACTCCAGGTACTTCGTTTGGCAACGTAATTCATCCGTGGTTTGTCAAATACAGAGACAACAAATTAATAAGCTTTAAAGTACGGTTTATGGGTTGGGGTTTCTGTTATCAACGTGTAAAAACTCATCTTCAGAACCAATCTCTGCTTAAAATGGTGATCTGCACCATGTAATCTACTTTCAGCAGTTATCACCGGTTATTGCACCGTAAACTGCAGAAAATACGTGCAGAGTTGCTCTGTCTGCCTTTACTACCGTCGGCTCCTATGGCGGAGGGATATTTCAGCTGGATACACTCAAATGTAGTGCAGGCAGGTCTCATAATAACCCCTATTTCGTCACTTATTTTAGAGCCCAAATAAGCGATTTCACTTTCAGAAACCTGCCCAAAAAAACCGCAACCCGTGACTCATGAAATTTAGAAGCGCTTTTAGAAAAAAGAATCCCAAAGTCGCATGAAATAAACAGTCTTTGGCAACAGCGGGGGTCTGTTTTGCTACTGTTTTCTAGCACTCTTGAAACTACGGAAAGCGCAGAGAGTAAAAGAAACACAGTCCGGAAAGCGCGGCGGGGGGAAAAACATTAGGGAACGGTGTGTGTGTGTTTTGACGCGTGATTAACGACGACAAAAAAATTGTCGGCGTTAAAATGGGTTTACTTTAACGCCGTTAATAACGTGTTTAACTGACAGCACTAGTTTCAACCCATTCACAATGCAAATCCTGAGTTAAACAAAACATTATTTGATGAACTAACATTTAAAAAAATTATTTCCCCAGTAAACATCAGTAAACCTCTAGAACGCTCGATTTTATTATACCTCCGGGAGGCTAGGGGTCGCTGTAGCGATAGGTCGCTAAAATTGGCTAATCCTAAAGTTATACAAAACACCTTTAAATCAACAATTAATATTCCATATTAATGCGGTAATAACGCTCATAGCACTATCGAACGATGGTGGAGCGAAATGAAACAAACCTTATGTTTGAAACGAATCGTAGTTGCGTATCCGAGAAGGGCGAATGTTACCGGAAGCTAATAGCATTAGCTGGCGGACATTCGCCGCTGATTTTAAAAAGCTTCGGCTTTATTTTAGTCGTAATGAGCAGACTGGAGTCCGTTTCCTGCAACAGCTGAGGGAGCAAAACAAAGCTGGCTCGGCATAGATGGATTCTTTCACTTTGGCGTCTGGTTAAGCACAAGTGAGACAGCAGACTTAGCTTTGATTCAGCCGCCTGTTCTCCGAGCCTGGTCAGGTCCTTTGGATGAAGAGAAATCCCCCCTTTTGTCACCTCAGGCAGGAGCAATGTGAGTTTCACAAAACGCACATTTTACCCAGCTTGTGAGTCTTTGAGCCCATGCGCTCTGCATGGGCGGCTGGTCTTCCCAGGGTGGACCCTCTCCTTGAGAGTCCCCAGGCAAGAAGATGAAGATAAGTGAGGTGTAGCCTGGCTTCATAGCAGGGCACCCTGATGTGAGAGGCTGTCTCTGTGTGGATGTGTGAAATTCCTTTGCTTATATGTTGTTGCCAATTCAATCTGATTTTTGCCCGTGGCCTCATGGCACAACACCAGTGTGTTTGATTGTTCAAACTGGGCTATAAAAACAACTGGAGTATAAATTTTTTACTTTACCCAAATACAAAAAACTTTGAAAGATTTGGATATGTTAGTGCCAACATGAGAATTACAATCACAACCCGAGCGGCTGTCTGTGCAGGGATCATCACTTTGAAGTCTCCAAATACAAGCCGCCATTAATGCGGTGGATCAGCTGAAACCTGAAGCTTCAGGTGATTTTTCCCGGAGCTATAATATCAGTTCTGGGAGGCTTGTGTTTGCGGATAGCTGATGGGTGATTAGAATCCACAGAAGCAAGCAGAGGAATAGTTTATATCAAGAGAACAGAGCTTTGCGCAACACAACATCTGTTTCAGAGCACCGCCTATAACAGTCAGCTATCTATGCATGTTTACTTTTTGAATAAAAAGCATATTTATTGCAGCAGCGCAAACCTCACTGTCTATATATATAGTGTATAGTGCTATGAACATCTTATATAAAACCCCCAACAAAGAACCACAGCACCTCAATTTGAACATATTTATAAACACATCTGTTAGCTGTTCCATGCTAAGCACGATATGGTAAGCTACGAAAAATGCTACATTGCTCAAATCCCCTCCACAATACAAATTCCAAACAATGCACTAAAGCCACACATTGCACAATATGTCATGGACATAATTGGCTCTTACCATTGCACAGTCCTATGTCAGTCATTCTACACATCTTCTTGATGGCCATGGCGGACTTCCTAAAGAGAATCCCAGTCTGAAGACTTTTTAGTTGATTCTAGATGCTGGTGAAGAGTCTCAGTCATCCAGGACATGATCAATCCAAAAAAAGGTTGGCTCATTTCTCCTGGCTCACAGGAGAAATGTTGTGATCACGTGTATAGAGGTGTGAATTGCCAGGCAAACGATCTATAAAGGTCTATAAAGCTTGCAACTCCACACTACTCCTGTAATTACTGGAAACAGAGGACCCAGAATTCAGCCAGACCAGATCAGATAGGGTTAAAAAACTGTTTATTGAGACGTGAACTGCTGCAGGTCGAGGGTGAATCACCAGCGTCTGGGGCAGGAACCACTGGAAGTGGAGACAGCAGGTTAGTGACCAGAAAAAGACTTCAGAAGATGTTACAGTCACTGAAATTTTGGTCACTAACCTTCTTACAATCTGGAAACAGGCTGGGAAGGTGAATGAAAACTCCTGTTGTCTGATGACGTCACTGGTGACGCCCAATGTGATCCAAAGTCCGATCAGGGCAGTTTGAATGATCTTACTCATGGGGCTGGCAGGTAATCGGTTGTCAAAGGACAGGCACAAGGTCAGAACCGTGATGGCAGAGACAGGCAGGATGGTCAGGGGGACGTCATCTCTGCAGCCATTGTTATAGACTTGGCCATACAGTGGAGTAACATGGAAAATAATAACGCTTCCAGCTGGTTCAGAATGCTGTTTCAATATGTTGACGTGCAAAGGAGAAAAAGCACTTGAAGGTCAGTTGTTTTACACTAGCCTGGCAAGCCAGACTGAATTACACAGACCGTAAATCAGTCTGGTGAGGCACAAAACAGACCGGAAGTAAATTGCCAAATGAGTATTGGTCTGGACACAACTTTTGTTAAATGTTCATAAGAAACTGTTTCCGTGGCGGCTTGATTTTGCAAATAGCTCTCTTTAGCGCCGCCCTGAAGTACATTTTCAAGATTAAAGGACTAATGTATCAGCAGGATCTCAAAAAAACGAATCAATCCGTTTACCTTTAGTTGAATTGATTACTGTAGCAGTGTCTTTATAACCTGACAACAGCCAGATGCATGTCTCGCTCCGCCTAGCTTCACTCACATACATCTGGGACACCTCCATAGGAATTGCCTTTATTGAAGGCTGGGCCTTATCAAAAATCCTTGCATATGATTGGATAAGCCACTTGTCTGTCATCTTTATCGACGTGCTATTTCAACCACTCACACCGAAGCCGACCCGTGACGCTGATGAGAGCGACGCAGGAAAAAAAACACTTTTTTTTTTTTATGTGTTTGCGGCTCTAGTGGCACGCGTTTTATTGACAGTGAGCTGACAGGAAGAGGGGGGAAGACAGGCGGCAAAGCGCCGCGGGTCGGAGTCGATCCCGGGCCGACCGCGTTGAGGACTAAAGGCCTCCTAACATAGTTAGCGCTAACCGCTCCGGGGCGCTTCCGCGTCCGCCGCGGACGCGCCCCGGAAAACAAAACTTGCCAAATCCGGTCGGGAGAAGGGCGAAAACATGGTTTCCACCAACAAAAGCCTTCAGAGGCGTTCTCTGATGTTCTTTTAATGAAACAATATTAGGTAGATTGGACAGCACGGAAGAAATAGCAGCATCAATGTTAACGCTTGCTTCCTCGACGAGCCGCCATTGCTATCAAAACAGTCTCACGTCATGGTCGCGTCTCCACTACGTCACATCTATGAAACTCCAGCCCTGCGTCCTGATTGGCCAGCAGTGTTGGGTAAGTTACTTTAAAAATGTAATCCGTTACAGTTACAAGTTACTTTGTTTAAAATGTAATTGTAGTGTAACTTTTTCGATTACTTTTAAAAAGTAATGTAACTAATTACTTTGATTACTTTAAGGTTTTAATGAGTATTGACCCATGTTCAACATTTAATTTTTGAGAACTGAATGTGAACCTTAAAAAAGCGGAATTGGGAATTGACACTTGTATGACTCTATTCCTGTATATCCATCAGTAGTTAAAGGACAAGAGTCAGCAAATGCAAATTCTGCCCTGTAAAACAATGACAGCACAATTGTTGCTGTATGATCTGAAGCCCCATTTGGAGCTTTTAAACAGGCTTTGAAAAACTTTGATAATTTGCTGCTGTAATATTATAGATTTTTTAGAATAAAAAGCTAGCAGATGTGCATAATCAAAAATAACAGAAATACAATTATAGAGCATTCAGTATTGTAAGAAAGCCCACACTGTTTCTGGATAAATACATTATTGTATGAGTTAAGTTCTGTTCCGTTTTCTGCCTTTTTCGTTGTAAAACTGAAATGTCCCATGCTCCTGAATGCACCATAGCTTTCCGACGCTCACGAATGCAACACTGTGAACGCTGAGCTGTGTAGACAGTTTTGCAGTTTCACAACACACGTCGGCTCTCACGGTTTATTGTTGTGTGTGAATAACAAGAGGTGGCTTGAAGGCTTGAAGGCTGTCATTTTTGTTGCGCTGCTTGAGCTGAAATAAAACCGTGAAACGTCCGCTCGCTTGCTGTTCTTTCAGAAGGCTCCACCAGCACAGGATGGATCATCAGAGTGATAGATACAAGGAGCCGTAGCGGGAAACGGCGATACAGGGCGCGAAGCAATAAAACTATCATTACATATTTCGCGAAGGTTTTTCTTTATATTTTTAAAAAAATGTAACTAAATTTGTAATTCTTAATATTTTCGGAAGTAACTGTAACTGAATTACATATTTTCTCATTGTAACTGTAACGAATTACAGTTACTCTTTTTTTGTAATTAAATTACGTAACGTCGTTACATGTAATCCGTTACTCCCCAACACTGTTGGCCAGACCATAAAATTGGTTGGAGAAATCACTCTCTATGGGCGATGTCCCAGATGTATGTGAGTGGAGCTAGGCGGAGCGAGACATGCATCTGGCTGTTGTCAGGTTAGTGTCTTTACAGGTCTCCCTAAAATGTTGATCAGACACCTGCAGTTGATCCAGAACGCTGCTGCCCGTGTTCTCACTGAGACTAAGAAAGTAGAGCACATCACTCTAAAGTCAAGACTTTAAAGTCCCTACACTGGCTCCCTGTACCTCAGAGATTAGGCTTTAAAATACTCGTTAGTCTATAAATCACTGAATGGCTTAGCACCTAAATACATCACAGACTTGTTATCAGTGTATCAACCATCCAGACCACTCAGGTCTATTCTGCATGCCCAGAACCAGAACCTCTAATCTAGAACAAACTCTCAGAAGACTATAAGATTACAGAAATCCTCAATTCCTTTAAATCAAGGTAAAAACCTCTTTGTTTAGAATTGCTTATGAATGTTTTATTTAAACTATTATAGTTAACTGGAACATCATTAGATTAAGTTTGTGGTCCAAATTCTCTTGATTCTTCTCCAATGTACTTTCCTCTGTCTGTTTTCTTATGTTCTGTTTATGTGCAGCACTTTGAATGGTCTTGTTACTGAAATGTGCTATAAATTAAACTTGCTTTGCCTTAATCTTAATTATTTTTACACATATTTACCAGGAGTGCTCTGTGTCTATGCATTTTCAACAATCTGTTGTTTTGGAAAAAAAATACCGACAGCATGACCAATTGGCAGGTTCATAGAAATATATATGGACTTTTTTCTTAGATTTTCATGCTTTTGCATGAACAGTTGGCCAGTTGTTTAATTTTATTGTTCTGAGAGAAGGAACACCTGTTTGACATATTCTCTTTCTTTTTGAGCACACCTTTTAGAAGGATACAATAGAAAATAATACAACTCAGTTTGAACTCATTAGTTCCTGTGCCTTTACCATGCATGAGTTAACATTGGCCTTGTGAAAGCCACATCAGTCGTCCCTCCCTGTATACTATAAGGCTCCAATGTCCCCTGCAGCCATAAGTAACTATGTGTATGGTAGTATAACTCCCCCCCCCCCCCCCCCGGCAATGCTGCCGCGCTTGGCTAGCGTATTGTTCAGTCTGTGGGAACCAAGTTCCTATATTAAGAAACGGAGAGAGCAAACCTCCTGCCTGTTCTTCCACTTTCCACAAATATAATAGGATTCTTAGAGTGGGAGAGCAATGTCGGAGAAAGTTGCACACTCTTCACACTTCAGTGGTCCTCTCCCCCTTTCCTCTCAACTCCCCCTGCTTCTCATAGCCCTCTTCTTCTTCTTTCCCTTTACCCATTTCCTTCCCCTCCACCAAACACACACTTTCCCCTTAGAGGATTCTTTTGAAAAGGGACAAGGGGATAGGGTGAGATCAAAGGAGGCCAAGTGCTACACACAGGGATACACCGGCATGCATGCATACTTAAATATTGGATTCATTTGCTGAATTCAAAGTTTGTCAGTTGCCACCAAGATACTGTTTAGGGGTTTTATGATTTCTTGTAACAATTAAGGTGTAATTTAAAATTTAAAAATACTTTCAATAAGTGCTAGAAACCAAAAGTAGCAGATGGATGCACACACACACACACACACACACACACACACACACACACACACACACACACACACACACACACACACACACACACACACACACACACACACACACACACACACACACACACACACACACACTGCAACACTTGATAGAGCAACCATTGTTTAAGTTGCTTTCTTCCAGTTTATAAAGACTGTCCTATGGTTGGGCTGGCCTTTAAGAATTATGAACAGGGGGACATACCTCATCACACCCACTTCAAAAACACTGTAACCCAATATGCAGCTTTAAAGTATGCATTTAGCCAGTGGATCTGTGACAAGATATCTTAAAAAGGCTTAAACATGATTTAGGAATTAAGGGAGCAGGACTAGCAAGGTTTAAGTCTTATTTGTCTGATAGATTCCAGTTTGTTCATGTAAGTCAGAAATCTTACTTGTGGAGTACTACAGAGTTCAGTGCTTGAGCTAATTATCTCTCTCTCTCTCTCTCTCTCTCTCTCATATATATATATACAGTATGTGTGTGTGTATATATGGAAATATACATATATATACTTCTAAGAGGCAAAAATACCAGACAGCGTTAGATATGTTTCCACTGTTGTGCTGATGATAGTCAGCAATATTTATCCTTAAGCCCTGATGAATCCAGTCAATTAGGTAGACTGCAAGCCTGCATGCTATGCTAAGGTACACTTGCACATGCCTATGCTACTCCAAGAGGTTGCTGTTCAATTATGCATTGTATATATTTCTTATATCATTGTGCAAATTGTCTCTATTGTCTTTATTTAACTTGAACATTTAATTTTTTACCTGAATATGCCATATTATTATATTATCAATAACTATGCAATACTTACTCTGGTTTTATTTTTACATTTATCTAATGTTTATTCTTTTAAATAGTAAATGGTAAATGGCCTGTACTTGTATAGCGTCTTATCAAGTCCTGAGGACCCTAAAAGCGCTTTACACTATAATCAGTTATCTGCCCATTCATTCATACAGTGACATGCTGAATATTTTTTTTTTTATTTGATAAGGTCATTCTCTGTTGCTCTAGAACAAACTTTAGATTAGATTAGCTGTCTTATTTACATTACCGATTTAGTGTGTAACTCTGTGTTTTTTTGCCACTGTCATGCTAAAAATTTCCCATTGTGGGTAAAAAAAAGAGTTTCTTATCTTATGTCCTGAAGACATAAAAACCTGGATGACTTAAAATTTTTGGACATTTTCCCCCTCCCGGACCTTCTGCTGTACCTCAACAACACTAACATCACATTGAAAGTCAATTTTGAAATTGCACTGCTCAGGATGGGTGCATGTTAGAGTAGTACTATTGCTTTTTTATTCTGCAGTTCTTTTTGAAGAACCTCAATTTTGTAACGAAAAAGATACGGAGGACCCAGAATTCAGCCAGACAAAGTAGGTGACGTTTAAGACGTTTATTGACAGGTCAGGCAATGGGTAAGAACCAGAATAACTGAAGCAGGCAGAAACCAGTCTAGGGTCAAGCCAGATAATCAGAAGTCCAGTTAATGTCCAGAACACAATCCGGGAGCCAAGCCAGGGTGTAGCAACAGGTCCGGTAACCAGCAGGTGATCAGATCCGACATGGGCTAGGCAAGACTCAGAAAACAAGAAACGGATACTGTTTTGGAGGGTGTGATCTCCCCTGCCACCACCTGTTGAGGTACTAGTATCAGATCAACTGACTTAAAGAAGCTTAACAAGCTGATAAAAAAGGCCGCCTCTGTACTGGGAACCCTGCTAGAACCACCAGAGATGACTATGCAAAGAATATATTCCAAAAATGAAGAACATTATGGATAACTATGAGCATCCTCTTCATCAGACTGTTGTACAACAACAGTGTCTTCAGTCAAAGGCCTATCCTGATCAGCTGTAAGACAGACCGCTACAGGAGATCCTCCCCGCCTGCACCCATCAGGATTTACAACAACTCGTTGAAGAAACCCCTATGAGTTACACCAACATTTAATCATCTCCTAGTGATTTAAGAATCAGGACACTACTGTCTCTGTTAGACAATGTACATACAGAGCTCAGTCTACACTTTCAGCCTCCACCAGAGCTGTTTTCAAATGTGAAGAGGAGCTAAATCTGTCCTCACACCTTGTGAAACACCATATGGTACCTTAATACACAGCTCAGTCACTGTATGACACATCTGCTTGTTAAGAGTCCTTGCACTGAATATTTTTCATTGTTTCTCTCTCGATACACTTTGTGTTGAAATGATTGGTGTCCTTTGTTATGGTAGTTTGGTTATCGGATCAATACCAGGACATGGTTACTTTAATATTGATCATTAGCTATGAATACATTCAGTCATACTTCTACTGGTTCTTAATGTCTCTCTTCAGAAAATAATGTACGCACTTTATATGTGAATAATTGGTGCATAATATTTGAATTGGTTAGCCTATTTTTCACCAATGCAGGTTAACTGACAATTTACAGGTATGAGATTGCTCTGCTCATATCAAACACATTATTGGTAACTGGTTTTACAAACTTTATCTCTTATCTGAGCCTACTGCCACCATGAGCCAGGCTTAGATAAGCAGACAAAATAGTGAGAAATAAAACTATTTAAAATGTTTCCAAACCATAAAATAATACACCCATGACATTAATCCCATTTACATTTTTTTAAATGAAATACACTGATCAGGTATATCATTGTGATCACTTCTGGTGACGTAAATAGCACTGATTATCCTTTCATCATGGCACATGCACATGGAATAAATTGAGCACCAACTGATTATTTTGTCTTAAAAGTTGTTTTGACAAAAGCAGAATTAAAGCATCCTGTTATTTGTTTGGCCAGCTGACTGTTACTCAATCACTGCCTCTAATAGTTAGTGTGATCTGCTGCACCTGTCATCCGTAACCTCTGCAGCAACACAATTATCCAGATCTTTTTTACCTGTTCCTGCTCCCTTGACAACATTTTGTCACCTGATTAGTTGCAATTCTTTGGTGAGTTGATGTCCAGTGTTCCTTTTTTGGCTTGTTTTTGACCAAATTCTCATTTTTGGATTTCCTGTTCTTGTCTTTCTCTCATCGGCTTCTGTTCTCTCGGCACGACCTGGACTGTTTTCATGACCATGATCCGAGCCAAGCCCATTGGACCTGTCAGCCATCTCCTACGTGCCTCAACATATTTTGAACCCTGCCTGCTTCTTGGATCAGATCCCTTCCTTCAGTCCTGTTTGGTTGTCTGCACCAGGTTTTCTTTATTAATAAATGTTTTTAAATTCAGCTTGGATATCATGTTCTCCGATTTTCTGGAGCATTACACATTGGAAGGATTGTGAAGCCTGTTTAACAATTTGGGGTAGACACCTGGGGCCCGTTCTTCGTACATCGCTAACTCAGTTAGCTGGATTTGATTGTTGACGATTTGTCATGATCTTGGATCGTTTGGTTCTTCGAAACTCATCCTGGACTTGCTGTCATAGCAACATGTGCGCAAGCTTAAACCTGCTCGCAAGCAGGTTTATTTCATGTAAACAGGATTAGATCGCAGCTTTATAAGCGGAGGAGATAGGGAAGTCTGCCGTAGCCATGTCCGTTTTTACGACAGCAACCTGTTGCGGAAGGTGCAAGAATAATTTGCAGAGTTTTTCGAATTAATCGCGTATTGCGCAATAGACAGGATCCTTTAGCGCAGCGCGACAGTGTAATTGTAGAGAGATTTTTCTTTGTGGCTGTTATAAACAGACAAACACATAATTTAACAGTGGTTTTTAAAAAGAGGAAAAAGTTATGTTAGAGCCATAAATAGAAAATATTTAAGTTATTTGTATGACGGTTTGCTTTTTATTTTTATCATATTCAGTAAGAAGATTTGTTCAGGCCATTTTATTGTGAAGTTTAGTTTTACTTTGAAAGGCTTGCTTCCTTGTCGAGCCGTATATTGTATTAACGGATTATCTAGACACAGAGCAATACAGTTTTTGACTGTGGAAACTGTGTATGACTTGGAAAAGGAAAAACTTAATTTTTTATAGATAAAGAATTTTTTGTTAAAATTCCCGGTTTGCACGCGTCCTTTACTTCCAGTGTCTAAGGAATGACACTAAAATTTGGATCTCTTGACATAACAAGTGCCTTTTTAAAATAAAGTATAATAATTAAAGGCTACCATTTTGTAGAATATTCTTGTACTTCACTTTTACTTGTCCCCATGTTCTAGTGGCTCCCGTGGAGGCTCTGACATAAAAGAACAAAGTAAATATGAAATTATTAAAATGCAAAAATTCATACTGTAGAAAGTGATAGAAACATCTACCATGGACAGCACTTACGCATGTAATTTGTCTGTGGCTTTTTGCCAGCCCTCTTTCCTGGCTTTATCAGACTTTGAGGTGTTCCCGACTCAAATTCAGCATAACCTTCCATTAAAAGCTCGTGTTCTGCTTGGGAGAAAAACTGTGCGCGTTCTTTGCCCATGCTGAACAGCCAATAGCAGCGTTGCTGATCATAGTTTCTACTATCGACACATTTCTCCTTTTAAACCGACGCATGAACGCGCAGTTGTCTCAGATAACTCAATCCAGCCATACTAATCATAAACAACAGGTGTGTTCGAAGAACCCAATTAGCCGGATCATGATTAGCCGGATGAAATCATCTTGGATGTGTCATTTGATCTCGGATGTTTTAAGCAACGTACGAAGAATGGGCCCCTGAATTCAGTGCTTCTTGGGCAACCACACATGAGCCCCTTTTCCACTGCCACTCAAAGGTCTGGGGCTTCTGAGAAGCCTGGGGCTTTTCAAATCCTGGGTAGCGGTTCCATACACATTTACTTGTATTACATACAAATTTACATTCACTTTCACTTTGGTCCCTCAAGCGACAGCTTCAGCTCAGCATTGAACACCCAGCACCCAACGCCCAGACATGCTGGTTCTGAAGCTCCACAACCTGGGATTATCCACTTCGCTCTGCTCCTCGATCAGTGACTTCCTCACCAACAGGCCCCAGTAGGTGAGGATAAGGAAAACACACTTCTGCCCACTGATCCTTAACACCGGCACGCCACAGGGTTGTGTCCTCAGCCCTGCTCTCTTCATCCTTTTCACCCTGGACTGTTCTGCTGTCCACCCCACAAACACAGTGGTGAAGTTTGCGGACAAAACCACTGTGGTGGATCTCATCTCCAACAATGATTAGACTCACTACAGAGAGGAGGTCCGCAATCTGATACAGTGGTGCTCCAGGAACAACCTGCTCCTGAAGACGAGCAAGACCAAGGAGGTAATAATAGATTATAGGAGGCCCAGGAAGACTGAGTTGTCTCAGACGATACACTTCCCTAGTGTTTTCATACATCTCTTGAATTGATGCATGAATTCTGTCTGAAAAACTTAGTTTGTACAAGAGCGTCTACATTATTGCCTTGGCGCGTTAATCCTTGAATTGTATGTTGTGCATGGCCACCAGACTCTGGATAGAGGAGATCAGAATCAGATATACTTTAATAATCCCAGAAGGAAATTGCTGTTTCAGTACCATCACCATTACATAAACATCACAAACATTTCAGGGGGCAGACGGTTCACTGAGGCCGTGCTGCCAAGGACAATACTGTCCACAAGGCGCTGCCCTTGGCGCTGCCCTTATCTGTTGAAGGAAGATTACAACAATATGGGGGAAGGGGAGGGAGAAAAAAAAAAAGACTGATGCTTGACAATTTATGCTCTCACAAATAAAGAGTCAAACAACCGACAAATAAAACCCTCATTGCACGAAAAGCACAAATAACACAAGACACATATATGCAGAAGGTAAACATTTGAGACCCGTCGCATGTACGTAAAGTTCATCAGTTTTATGAGCATCAGTTATGTGTGAACTGTTTGGGTGAAAGTGTTTATATCTCCGTGAACACTCTCCAGAGGCCATTGTCCTTGATGTTATCAGCCGGCCAACAGTTCCGAAAAAGCATCCACAGGTGTCCGCAGGGAAGGGGGGTAGCCGGGAGCTTTTCTGAGCAATCTCCGCCATAACAATCGAGGAGTAGAGATAGGGAGGGCATAATCCAAATATGTTATTTGTTATGTGGGCAAGCTGCACTGCCTTTCCTGTCAATTTTAAGTCTTTTGCTGGCTCCAAATGGTAAATCCAATTTTCCGAATTGTTGGGCTTTTCCGCGCTTCAATTCCAGATTTTATCCCATCACCCCCTTGAGTTCAACCACCAAAGCCAGTCTGCGTTCAGGCACAGCCAGCTTTTCGGCTCTGCTCCTTCACCTTCCAGGTTTGTCCGTTCACAGCCTTAGTGAGCGAGTCATTTGCAGCCGGCTACCGACTTCCGTTGTATTTGCTGATACTTAAAAAATCCACAAAAACCAATAAGTAGAGATCCAAGTATCCTTAATCCAAATGCAAACGTTTCAAACGTCCAGGAATGACAAAGTCGAAAGACACACCGTTTTCCATCCAGGAATTTAAGGTGTATCCCACAAAATGAGTCAATCAGGACCGGACGGGTCCCCCTTTCGTTGCCTACCCATCGAAAAAAATTTATTAATAGTATTGAGAGACCAGCTTACCAGATCCATGTTTTTCAGAGTTCGGTTGATATGAAGAAAGTGCTCAGAAAGACATAGCAAAGCAGGAGAGGGGTGGGGGGGTGGGAGAGAAAAGACACGACCGACCTCGAAGAGAGACAGAACAGAGGATGAATTGCGGTCTATGGATTGAACGCATGATGTGGTAAAATGTTGCTGATAATAATCTTTGTTCACCACCTCCAAGCATTGATTTTGATTTTGCAAGAAGCTTTATTAGTTTTTATGCTGGGATTATGTGTCATGGCGAAGCCTTGCCTGCTGCACCTTGGACATTTTCTGGCACCTTCCTCCTCCCATAGACTCCAGTCTCCATTCCACCCTTGATCAGTTCCACCTGTCATCCCTAATCAAGCCCGGACTCAGCACACCTTCCTACACTCCTACATAAACCTCCCTCAGTCTGCTCTTCCCCACCGGATCGTCTGCTCATTACTGCACACGTCTGCCCACGTCAACTCACGACTGTTATCGGCTGCTCTCTACATTTTCTGTCCTGCTGCTTCTCTGCATGCACCAGCCTTCATCCCTCGTCGCCTTCCTCGTGCCTGCCTGCAACTCTCCCTGCTGTGCTGCTGGCTCATCCTCGGCCCCAGCGCTCTCCCGCCTTCTCAGGAGGTTACCTGGCTCCCAGCGTCTGCCTGGCTCCACAGCACTGCACCCACAGCTCTCCAGCTCCCGTCCGTCCTCCTGCTCCTACCATCACCACCCTCCTGCTCCAGCCTGGTATAAACTGTTGGTCATATCCTCCACAACCCTCAACCTTCAATAAAAGCTCGTAAACTAAGCTCTGTGTGTGGCTGTGTTCGGGTTCGTCAAACAACTCATGACATTATGTCATGTTCAACAGACACAAAAACAGGAGGGTTAAGGAGGAAAAAAGGAGAGGAACACGAGACAAAATGCTAAAAGGGAGAGAAGGTGAAAGAGAAAGCAATATAACATATGCAAGTCTGCTTCTACACCTGCAAAGAGAGTTATAAAAGGAACAGCAAAACCAATCGATAAGGTATTACAGATACACACAACCAACACCTTTATACCATCACTGAATAATATACAGTATTATTTTATACGAAATGTATAAAGTGACAGCTAAAGATAATAGAAGTTTTCTTTATAGAAATTAATCTGTAAGTACCTGAATCCAAGCATTTGTAGGTATTTCTGCGAGTGCGCTTATGTATGTAATGTAAAGAAAAATCCTCAATAGCAGTTGTGAGGAGCCAAAGATCCGCCCCATAGAGCACCGAGGCAGAACCAGGGCAGGGGAACTAGAAACCCAGACCCTCCGAGCAAAGGTTCCCAAGAGGGGCCAAAACAGGGAAAGATGCCTCCCCCATCCCAGGGAAGAGCAGAGATGAGCCCCAAGAAACGGCACAACACCATAGCCTCCGGGAGCCAAGGGGACGATCCCATGGGCTCCGGCAGAAACCAGCTATGCCGGAGCGGATCCAGCCATGTGCTCAGGGACCTGAGGCCCAGGGGTACCCCACCCCCCGGTGGGGGCCCTGATCAAGCAACGGGGAGCTAGGCCCAGCGAAGCAGCTGCCAGGAGCGAGCTGGTGCCCGCCTGAGCATCCAGCCCTGGACACTGAGGACCACCAATGCACCAGCGGGCCAAGGCGCCAGCCAGCGGAGGGGAGCAGGACTAGGGAGATAGCCTCCACACTTAGAGGAGACCTGATATGTCCCGGGAGAGGGGGCAGTACAAACCCAACCTGACAAATAAACAAACAGAAAACTACATACACAGTCACATTCACTCATTCCCACCCTAGTGGCCCTACATGCAAACACAAAAAAAGGGGGTCGCAGTACACACATTCGCACTCACCACACACATCCTTTACTCCCAGGTCCAGGCACCGACTCCCCAGAGATCCAGCCCCCGTACCCGGGAGGTGAACCCCAACATCAAGATGGGGGGTGGGGGTTGGGGGGGGGACCACCACCACAATCCAACCTACCCAGTCCATACTCCGGTCTTGACGACCCACGGGCCCATCCACCCGGAAATGGGGCCAACATGAACCGAACGGGCCAACCAACCAGAGCCCACCCTCACAAACCTTGAGGTGCTACCTCCCCCACACGTGTGTCGCTGACTGAAACACACGTTCAGTCAGAATGTTCACACGACAGATAAGTCTGGATTCCATCGTTGTTTTCAAATCAAGTTGGTAAATGCCTCCGCTCACTGATCCAAAGGGACAGTGGGTGATAGGGGCAGCATGTCATAGTCCAGGCCCGGTGCAGGCCGTGTTTTCTCTCTCCCTTCTCAGCAGGGCTGGACAGACAGGTGCTTCAAATCTGAGCTGATTACGACCCTTCATAAGGAGCTGGAACCAGGAGGAGGGCGTCAATTCGTTAACGCTCCTGCGTTGGTACAGACCGATCACTTTTCCAAGCCTTGACTCCCTGTGTTACCCTAGCCTAATCCTGCTCTCGTTTTCCTTTCTCCTAGAACCGTGGATCCCAAGCCAAGACCATCGTCCTCCGACTCACATATTCTGGAAACTCCTCCGAGACGTACCTACTAGTGATGGTGAGATGAAGCCTCATGAGGCATTGAACCACTTGAACCAATTGGTTCGAGAAAGGGTTAATTTCTTGATGCTTCATGTGCACATGAAACCACCTACTGGCCAGGTGTATAATCACAGCCAGCTGTATCTTAACACGTGTGATGCATTGATTTTTTGTCTATTATGACTCTTGGGAATGACTTCACAAAAGGTGTAGGACGAAATAATTTGTCTACATAAATTTTGTATACACATGTGTATAATAAAACATTGTTTGAATGTATTCTCTGTGTGTAATTATTCCCAAAATAGTAGTGACGTGATATGGCATGGTGTGTAATGTTTTTCCGTGACTCTAGAAAAATGGCATGGGCTTAATCAGGCAGAGGACAATGAAAGTGCTTGTGGAACTAGGCAGGGGGTAATGAATAGGCTGATGCTTGTGTAACTTGGATGATTTCATGCATTTTTATTAAGAAACAACAATTTCTCCACAGTTTTTGGTTTCAAACGATTTCTCTTTTTTGATACTACTTCTCCAACCTTTGAAAAGACATGCTCACATGGCACAGATGATGCCGGGGTGCATAAATAAATAAGTGCAAGTATGTACAGATTGGGGTACTGTGACCAATGATTAGCCCAGTACTATACGGTCCCACATTTTCCCCTCAGCAGCAACACTGAAGCACACAGAGGTTCCCGCTGCGTCTTTACGCACGATCCAGCTGCTGATGTCTCCTCTCTTTTCAGCTCAATGCAATTCTAGACAGTAACAGTTTATAACCTATATCACCTTTCACAGCAACAGGTTTCTCATCTCAGTCGACCAGACAAATCTCTATTGCTCTCCTCAGTGCGCTCTGGGCGGTGAGGTGGGAGGATTTTACCCGATGGTGCGCTGCGTGCGAGGGATAAACAGGGGGAAATGCATAAATAAAAACTGTAAATGGCTCCTATACAGTGATCATAGGAGCTGACCGGTCTGAGATCAACCTCCTGATGTTACAAGTTCTTTAAAATGACTCTTAAAAGTGCGCACCCAAATTACAAGTAACGTAATTTTGCGCACCTGAATTTAAGCGCAAGGCAGCAGCGCACCGAAGCGCCACGGTTCTGTTTTGTTTAAAACAAAAGATCATGAAACACAGCCATAACTCTCCTAGTGACTTTAATTGGCACACTTTGCTACGGGTGTGAGGACATTAAACGTAATGATTCACGTTTTGAATGGTGAACGGTGATAAAAGCACCTGGGTTCGAGGGAAAGGAGGGGGGAGAGGAGCAAGCGCTGAGGCACAGAAATACGGTGCATGTAGTTAAAAAATGCAGAATTAATAAAAACAACTTATAAACAGACGTAGCGTTTTAAACTGCATCTGGTTAGCAGAACTGTTTTATGATCCAGAGTGCAGCCATCACTGGTTCTGAATGAAGGCAATATCTGGCAGCAGCTCTCTTCCCCCGCCCCCTCCCCTCCTGCGTACGTAGTACAGGACCTTACCGGCTCACTTTCACCGCTGGTTAAGACTAAAATTATTCATAACTCTGATCGCTCCTCCTGCTGCTCTGTTAACATGAACTGCAGCAGGAATTACTGATGGCCACAAGCTGTGAAAGAAGCTGAAACATCTCAGCAGAAGGCGGAGTTTTTATCGTCCGCTGCCCAGATGGGCGTTGGGATTTTTATGCGTGAAAAATGCCATGTTTGCGTGTGACCGTGTGAAGTCAGTGACGGTCAATGCGTGATAGTTGAGAGCACTGATCTCCTATCTATCTATCTCTCTCCTAAACTCTCCAAACACCAAACTAACTGTCTCAAACTAAATAACCACTATCCAAACTCTGCTATCCAAACTATCAAAACTCTATCCACTCTCTCAACTGACCGCAACTCGCCTACAACAACCCACATTTTGAATGGAGCCTGTGGGGTTTCTAAAGCTGTCAAACCCCGCGCCGAAATCTGAACCACTTCCCGAAGCAGTCACGTGGTACAGCCGGGCAGCGAGGCTTCGGACGTCATCGTCTTCGGCTCCTCCCCTAAATGAAGCAAGCCTCGATACGCGCTTTGCGGAAACGCCCCCTCCATTACTCGACACACGCCTCGAAGCCTCGGCACATCACGTAACATCACTAGTACCTACAGCTTCCTGGAAACCGTGAAGCCTCTGACCCACCATCTCAGAATCAAGTTTATTGCCAAGTAGGTTTGCACTTACAAGGAATTTGACTTGGTGTTGATGGTGCAGACAAAATAAAACAAAATAAAATAGATATATATACAGAAGCTATATACACACAGTAGACTGTGCGTTAATGTAACGCAGAAGCTTTTTTCTTTCTTTTTTTTTTTTTTTTTTTTTTTTTTTTTTTTTGCTAAGCCCTCCTGCCTGAGCTCGCCTGCCTGTCCACCCTCTGACTTCACACCTGGAGAATTCACCCGGACCTGCACCACCCGCTCGGACCCTGGACATCACCCTCACGAGCTCTAACAATCCACCTGCTCAGTGAGTGCCAGAACTAATTTCAGATTCATGTCATTCAGACCCGCATCTTCCAGCTGCTCACCTCTCACCTCCCCTCTCTCAGCAGAACCTGGATACCAGCCGACCAACTTCTGTTCCTTGTTACCACTTATTTTCAATAAAACCCTTTAACTGATTTTTGCCTACGTGATTGTGCTCATTCAGAGTCATCCTTTGCTAAACATGACACAGCAGCATGAAGATTCCATCTATGGAAGGGTGATGCTAACCAACCAATGGGGAGCAGATGTCGCCTAAAGATCTGCCCCCTCCAAATTTGCATAATGAGGCAGAAATGCATACAGAAATGGAAAAAGGACAGGCATAAATAAATAGGGTTGAAGAAATAAATGGGGTAAAAATATAGAAAGAATTAATAAAACAGAAATATTAAAACAGACATAAATACATTTAAAAACTAAGTAATAAATAAAGTTGACAATTATGATGAGAAATAAATCAGTAATAAAAAGAGGAATAAATAAGCTAAAAGAGATTTACATTTATGTCTCATTGTATAATTTAATTACTGCTTACATTTATTTGCTGTATTTTTGTGTATTTATTTTATTCTTATAGATTTATTGATCATGTATTTATTTCTATACTTATTTTTGAATATGTCAGAGTCAGTTCTCCATAGTAGCATTCTCACTAAACAAAATGTTTAGATAACAAATGAAAGTAAATGTTGCATTTCATTCGATCAAGGTCCCATCAGTCTTACTCTTAGTACAAACATATGGAGAATGCTTAGAATTGTCATCACATGCAAAACACACTTTTTTCCTATTTTCTCCTCTATTAATTTTTTTATTTTTTACTTGAGTTAACCAGGATAAATATCTCATAAAAGGGGAAAATAACTTGGAAAGATGACTTTTTTCACACCATACAAAACTGTCACTGTACGTTGTGTAACTGATACCATTTTGAGATTTTTGGGAGTTTTAACTCGTTCATTAGAAAAGCTCAGTTAGCTGGTTTTGCATGTCAGAGTGTTCTGAAAATTATTTACAATCAGAAAAGAAATTAAGAGTTTAGCTTAGACTTGAGTGATTGTATAATGTCTATTTCAAGACAGAAAAATGTGCAGTAATATATGTCAAAACCTCTTCCTGGGAACTCTGCTTCATTCCTGCTTTTTACTCTCCTGAGTGCAAACAGAGGTCTTGTTTGTCAGCCAAATTAAAATGAACTCATTGTCCTGTTTCTCTGTGCTTCTAAGTGAACATGACTGACTTCAGTGATATTTGGTGTAAAGATGTTAGAGAAGTTACTCCTGAGTTGTGACAGATGCTGGAAAACAGCATGGGCATGTTCACAGCATATCTATTCCTGTTCTCACTGTAAGTGGAGCACTGACTAATTCATGGTTGGTACACGCTTCAGTCACTGTGATAAATTACTGTAACTATTGGTTTAAAGGTCATTTGAGCTATGAGTGCCTTTAATGTGTTTTTAGTTGAAGCTTTTATACTGATTGTCAGCCTTTGGCCTCGATGGAAAACATAAATAAGGACACAATTTCACTTGAAGCCTCGTCGTCGTTATGTAAATGCTGGGCTGCTGGTGAACTGTCCAAATGTAGAAAATGGGGATTTTTTTTTTATCTTTATCTTGAAACTCAATTAGTATAAATGACTTAGAGATAAAAATACATAATTATTCTAAGTTTTTTCTGAAAGCAGCTATCGCTAATTTGTTCTGTTTTTGTTTATAACCTTTGATCCAGACTACAGCTGGTTAGGAGGGGAAGAAGGTTATGCTGTAACCCCGGGTTTGTTTGTTTCTTTTGAGACCCGCTTGATTAATGGAGAGGCTGTGCAAGGACCCCCTTCCATGTCAGTACTAGGAAATGTGCGGGGGTATCATGAGGAAAAAAACACATCATATAGAAATTCTGAAGTAACCTCTCTAGACATCAGTATGCATGTTAAGGTTGGGCACAAGGAATTGAACACTGACCTTATGCATCCCAGAAAAGTGGGTTTAGGTGAAAAAAAAGTTGATTTTTTGTAGGGCATGTATTTCAATTGTATATAAAATTTGTGGGCAGAGCTGAAAAGATGCGTGACACCTTTTGGAAAATCATGTCTAGAGAGGAAAAGGTGAATTCTAGGAGTTCTTTTTGATAACAATAGTGGTGCATCGTGATACAATCAATGTGTGGAGCAGCTTCTCAGGCTTCAATACAAATCTGCTGAAAGCACTGCCTGACATGAATGAAAAGCAGAGTCAGAATATCCAGTGCAAATTTAGTGATGCTTTGCATGATAGAGTGGCATGTTTTAAGGCAAACCTGAAAGTTGCTGAAAGATCATAAAATTGACATTTTGGCGCCACTGCTATGAAAGGAAAGAAGGAAGAAATAATACAGCAAGAATCAGCCATCATCAGTCAGGGTGTGGAGCAGACCACAGTGGGGTGTTGCTCCTTCCTTTCAATAGGTAGTAAAGGTTAGCAGCTAAAGTACTCCCTGTACTAGGCTAAAATATATTTTATACACTGGTCAAAAAATAAAGGGAACACTTAATACAATGCAACTCCAAGTCAATCACACTTCTGGTAAATCAAACTATCCACTTGAGAAGCAACACTGATTAACAATCAGTTTCACCGGCTGCTCCCCCCCCCCCCCCCGCCCCAAAAAAGGAGTGGTTGTGCAGGTGGTGACCACAGACCACTTCTCAGTTCCTATGCTTTCTGCCTCATGTTTTGGTCACTTTTGAATGCTGGTGTTGCTTTCACTCTAATGGTAGCATCAACAGGAGTCTACAACCCACACAAGTGGCTCGGTAGTGCAGCTCATGCAGGATGGCACATCAATGAGAGCTGTGGCAAGAAGGTTTGCTGTGTCTGTCAGTGTAGTGTCCAGAGCATGGAGGCGCTACCAGGAGACAGGCCAGTACATCAGGAGACGTGGAGGAGGCTGTAGGAGGGCAAAAACCCTGCAGCAGAACCGCTACCTCTGCCTTTGAGCAAGGAGGAACAGGAGGAGCACTGCCAGAGCCCTGCAACATGGCCTCCAGCAGGCTACAAATGTGCGTGTGTCTGCTCAAATGATCAGAAACAGACTGCATGAGGGTTCTATGAGGCCCCGACGTCCACAGGTGGGGGTTATGCTTACAGCCTAACACCGTGCAGGACGTTTGGCATTTGCCAGAGAACACCAAGATTGGCAGATTCGTCACTGGCACCCTGTGTTCTTCACAGATGAAAGCAGGTTCACACTGAGCACATGTGACAGACCTGACAGAGTCTGGAGACGCCGTGAAGAACATTCTGCTGCTTGGAACATCCTCCACCATGACTGGTTTGGCAGTAATGGTGTGGGGTGGCAGTTCTTTGGGGGCAACACAGCCCTCCATGTGCTCGCCAAAGGTAGTCTGACTGCCATTAGGTACAGAGATGAGATCCTCAGATCCATTGTGAAACCTTATGCTGGTGCGGTTGGCCCTGGGTTCCTCTTAATGCAAGACAATTCTAGACCTCATGTGGCTGGATGTGTCAGCAGTTCCTGCAAGACGAAGGCATTGATGCTATGGACTGGCCAGCCCGATCCCCAGACCTGAATCCTATTGAGCACATCTGGGACATCATGTCTCACTCCCATCCATCAACGTCACGTTGCACCACAGATTGTCCAGAAGTTGGTGGATGCGTTAGTCTAGTTCTGGGAGGAGATCTCCCAGGAGACCATCCACCACCTCATCAGGATCATGCCTAGGCGTTGTAGGGAGGTCATACAGGCACATGGAAGCCACACATGCTACTGAGCCTCATTTTGACTTGTTTTAAGGACATCAAAGTTGGATCCGCCTGTAGTGTGTTTTTCCACTTTAATTTTGAGTGTGGCTCCAAATCCAGACCTCCATGGGTTAATAAATGCGATTTACTTTAACAATTTTTCTGTGATTTTGTTGTCAGCACATTCAACTATGTAAGGAACAAAGTATTTAATATGAATGTTTCATTCATTCAGATCTACGATGTTGTAGTTTAGTGTTCCCTTTATTTTTTTGAGCAGTGCAGTTTTACTAGCTATTAAATTCATACAAAAATGTCTGATAAAGTGAGACATTCACACTTCTGAATCAGAAATAAGAGCCTCCAGGCTTGGGATAACCTCCAGGTTTGGGAGTCCCAATAATCTCGTAGAGTATGGGGGGTTGCAAGATTAAGTCCTGACTCCTCATATTGAGCTCTTCATAATGGGCTCATATTGGAATCAGGTGGGTTGAAGCAGAGCCACTGGTGTACAGGAACAGGTACAAAAATGCAAAGGAGAAATATCTCATTCTTAACAGACAAAACATGAGAACTATACATTTATTTCAGGAAGTTTGCCCTCTCTCTGCAGCCTCTTTACATCAATGTGACTGAGGTGAGATGAGCTGACATTTTCTTGGCTTGCACATGACATCAACTGTGAGCTGGACAGAAAACACCACAGCAACAGTTAAAAAGGCCTAGCAACAGCTCTGCTTCATCAGGCTGCCCTGTGGAGTCTATAAACAACTGGTGGAGAGCACCGTCACTATGAGCATCACTTTCTGGTAAACCCAGAGCATGAGGAGGGCAGAGAGTCAGAAAAACTACAGACAGTATCATTAAAACCGATCTTCCATCCTTGGACTTCATGTACTGTATATACAATCCTGTAAGAAAAGAGAAAAAAAATATCATTAAAGACCATCCAGGTTTCACACTCCTCAGAAACACACACACACACACACACACACACACACACACACACACACACACACACACACACACACACACACTCGGTACTCTAGATTCTTTCGTGCCACATTCAGTCTGATGAATGTGGCAAAAACCCAATATGGAGTAAATCAATACATACAACACCTATCCTATTTTAAATGTAATAACATGCTATTATAAACCACCCCTGTAGATTATCAGTCAAGTGCAAACACAACAGAGTTATACAAACCATATGTAATTAAGTGTAGTACTGCTACTTTCTCATTCCTGGTCATTTTATTCATTGTTTGGGTCTATGAAGTTATTATTGGGAAAATCTCCTCAACTGAGGTAGAAAGATGCCAAATGACTGCCTAACAAGCAGTGCATATTTACACTGCATAAATCCACCTTATAAAATGAATGTGATAAAACTTGGATTATTTTCTAACTAAAATAACCTGAACACACAGGAATGTCCAATCTTCAATGCTGTAACCCACTGAGAATCTGACACAAAATGGGTAACTTGTTAGCTGAGTGGACAGGACTGAAAAGCTGTAGGTATCTATAAGACTGACATAACGTCCAGCTGAACAAACTTAACAGCAGTCTCTTGTGAAATTCTAAACTACTAATATCTCCAAATAAGGCATTTCAAGAACATTTTGAGTTTGAGCTTTTTTAACTCCTAAAGTTAACTAAGAGTCTCTAACTAATCCTTTAGGGGTTTGTCTGCATGTATAAGAACAAGAGTCTAAATGAGGGTAAATGTTTCAACATGTTTCGGGATTTCTTCGTTTTCTCAGTCAGTTCTCCCTGTCTGTAGTTCCCCGTCCTGTCAGCTGGTCGAGGCTGATGGTGCTGGTCTAGTTCTGCTTGAGGCTTCTTGTTAAAAGGAAGACATTGCTCTTCACTGTGATTGCATGTGTGTGTGTGTGTGTGTCTCTCTCTCTGTATACTGATTATATGTTTTGGTATACAATCATATTCTGTGTG
The DNA here is from genome assembly GCA_037039145.1 of Fundulus diaphanus. Taxonomy (NCBI): domain Eukaryota; kingdom Metazoa; phylum Chordata; class Actinopteri; order Cyprinodontiformes; family Fundulidae; genus Fundulus; species Fundulus diaphanus. Next base: position 48,783,754 of record CM073124.1, on the reverse strand, counting down.
TGTGTGTGTACACACACACACACACACACACACACTTAATATGTAAGAACATAAAGGACTTTGATGTAAAGCGATGATCTTTTTTGGTCAGTGTTTGGGAGTTTGTTTTGTTTTGTCCCTGGGGATAAATGAGTTAGGGTGTTAAAGGACAACATAAGGATTAAAGGTTTAATATGTCAAGTACTGTCACAGGCAGGGGAATTAAAACACAGGTTTAACAGAAAGGAAGAGAGAGTGAGCACATTTGAATTATCCAGCTTTTTGGAAAGACCATCAGCTTTGAACACAGTTTGATGGTGGACTTAAGATACATGACTCTCAACCAGGACACAAAGTTAATCTTCCGTCTACCTTCTCGTTTCAAAATGTATCCTAATTAAAAAAAAATGTTTAAAACAACATGGTTTGTCCATTTGGTCAGCTAAATATGTCTTTAATATTTAGGCTATCACAAACACACATTCAAACTGACATTGATATATTCTTCATACAGCTCCCCTTTTTTGGTGAGGACCACCCTCACCAAAAAAATCAGAAATCAGACAGAAATCATGGTGAAGTCCGTCTTAATCTGAGCCAGAGAGAGGTGCATTACATGTGGATAGTGGAAGGAGATATGTGCACTTCAGATACATGAATGTGAGGTTAATCAGGTATCAAAACATTAAATGCAGTTTAGTGCTTGGAAACAAACCTTCTGCTCCTGTGTGTGTTGGTGTCCTCATTCCATGTGTGTGTGTGAGAGGGAAAAAGATGGGCAGATGAACATGGATTCTATTTCCAGAGCAGTTAACAGATTTTTGCAGACATGTGCCACATGCACAGACTGTCAGACAAATGACATCACAACGTCACACTTTGTGTTCAGTAAACAGAATTCTTGCTAGCGATAACAACTATTCAGTAACAGCCAGGTCTACAGAATCCTGTCTAAGAAAAGGCTTTTTGTATATAATCATATTCTATAAATTAGAATATTATAAAGATATTTATTTCAGTAACCCAATTAATTAAATGGCATAGATTAATCACACACGACCAATGTTCTTAAGCCTTTATTTCTGTTAATTATGATGGTTTTCTGCTTAGAGTTAATGAAATCACTACATTTAAGGATTAGAATATCACATCAGACCAATAAAAAACAATTAATGCAGAAATGGGGGCTATATGAAAAGTATGTTTAACATCTACTCAAAGGTTGTTATTTTTAATTTGACCTATGAGCCTCATCAGAATGAATATTCTAGATTATTAAATATGACTGCAAATAATTTTTTTTCTGAATATTCTTGCAAAAACTATAGTGTATCTCCCCTTCAAAGTGGATCATCTCAGATTTTTTTTGCATGTTTCAGCAGTCTAAACTGCACTTTTTCTTTGATGAGAAACAGATCTTTAACGTCCCACTTAATAGGTCATCACCTATGATCTGCATCCACAGATTCATTTTGTGTGCTGCTCATCCAGCACGAGTGAATGTTGAAATTCAGTGACTCGATGCTATCTGCTGGGTTTACATCAATAGAACACTATTTTTTGAATAATAAACTGAAGTTGACTGCATTGTTTGGGAACTAGGCCTATATCGGAATATATGAAATGCATTTGAATCTGCCAGTCTGTATGATTGGATTGGATTGAACTGACTTTTTTAAAGTGCCTTGAGATTATATTTCATCTGACATTTTTTTGCTATGTAAATAAACTACTAGAAGGCGCACTTAAAATCCTTAAATTTTATCAAAAGATTGATGGTGTGCCTAATAACCCGGTGCACCTTATATTTGATTACCGTTGTGCTTACGGACTGATTTTATGTGGTACAATGCACTCAAAAATCTGTTAAAATGTTTAAGTACGATTATTGGTAAGCAACAAAGCCGCTCAATGGATATTCGGACCATTACGGTACACTGTGTCACAACCTGATCAGACCCCTGAGCAGTCTGCAAGACTTCCTGACTGTAATGTCGAAACTAGGGGTGCATTCATGTAAAGGCCCCCACATACTCGTGCGTAGTTCACTCCACGGAAGGTCCGCGCATATAGGTGCGTGCAGAGCTCAATTTTACGACCGTGAACGCAGTGTCACACTATAAACTTCTCGGAGGCAAGAAGTCTTTGTATTAAACTGTTTTATGTGTGACACCGAGCTTGATACAGTGAGCTGCTCCAAGCAGGTGTTCTCCAGGACGTGCGGCATCTCAGTCCCTCTCTGTTCTCACTGACAGGTGTGCGGTGGGAGCCTGCTGGAAAAGAAACGCCTCTAGGAGCTCAGCTAGCTAATCACACATTTACCATCCGTTCCACTGCTTTGTCCCACTGGCAGAAAGTGTGGGAATTGTAGGAATTTGCCACAAGAAATGTAGGCAACAGTACGCTCGACTATGAAGGGTAGAGTCACCGCTGAGTCCACCAAGCTCACACTATACACACAGTATGCCCGAGTATGTGGGATCCTTTAGGCAGCCCGCGCCCGGAGTACGTGCTAGCAACAATAAACCTTGTAAGTTAATTAAATATAAAATTTAAGTTTATTTTGGCCTTATGTTAGAAACAGGGCAGTGTAGTCCAACTACTCCCGACAGAGATGGACAGCTCTACTTCTCAAGAGAGAGCTGTGTATGTGAAAGGGCAGAGCTATATTACACACTTGGGAAGCATTTTTAGTGCGCCTTATAATCTGGTGCGCCATATATGTGGACAAAGACGCACATAGACACATTCATTCACGGTCCGAAAAATATGGTAAATTTAAACTTAATCAGCTCTAGCCACAATCCATGCCTGAGAATGTGCCCAAACCTTTGAATGCGCTTTAAGTATCCTCTTAAGGCTGTGATTATCCTTGCTTGCTTGTGTATGTTTTCCTCCTACACTTTTTCCTTGCATTCAACTTTCCCATCAATATACTTAGATACAGCACTCAGTGAATAGATAATTTCCTTAGTAAGAACCTTTGTAGGTTACCCTCTTAGTAGAGTGTCATTGACTGTTTGCTGAGCAACATGCAAAGTCAGCCATCTTCCCCTTGGTTTTAGAGCAGGGGTGTCAAACATACGGCCCGCCGAACAATTTAGTCCGGCCCGGTGGCTAAATGCATTATCATTATTCAAAAAAATAATTATTTTTTTTTTTCATTTTTTTCCCCCCCAGTGTCCTGTCTGGCAATGTGGCAATAAGAATTGTTGTCTTAATGCCAAAAAGAGCTCATCAGATTTGACTTTCACAAGTGGAGCAGTACTGCTTTTGCCATAGTGCTCTGCCTGATTTATGAATGTGAATAGTTTTATTATGATTCATGCGGGGAATATCTCAAATGATATGGACACTACAATGGGAAAGTAGGAGATGAAAGGAAGAACAAGAAGGAAAAAAAGAAAAGGTGAAAGAAAGAGGAGATAAAAGGAAGAGAATGATAAAACAATTATTGAAAAAAACATGTACTTTGTTTAATTGAAAATCTGCAGTTCCTATATTGTCCACGAGGGGCGCTGTGTTTTAATCAGCAGATGGTAGCACTGAGCTTCAGATGTGGAAAATTGATTTTAAATCATTTCTTAATTTTTATCTGTTTGATGTATTTTGTCATGCAGGACAGTGTTTTTAAGTTCCAAAAAATGTGAATAAATGTTTTTCAACATTGTACAATCCCTGTGATCAGTTCTTATGCATAATGCACAAGTAAATGTTTAACTGAGTAAAAGTATTGTTGAAATTGCACATACTTTTCTTAAAAACGCTGAGGTTATTCATAATATATTGTGTAAAAGTGAAATGAATTTAATATAAAAATCAACAAGTCCACTTTTATTAGTTCTATTTAATCTTGCAATGAGTTTACTCGTGTGGCCCTCTTGAGATCAGATTAAGCTGTATGCGGCTCCTAAACAAAAATGAGTTTGACACCCCTGTTTTAGAGGATACAACAAAATAATTCAGTGGCAAAAACATAGTAATATTTATCTTATCTAATATTTTAAATTTCCAAAAAAAAAATACCAGCTTTATTTTTTTGTTTAAATTTACTAAGAAAAGTTTTGTAATGGTATTCTGATTTATTGAGATGCACCTGTAAATGCTGTGCTTTGAATACATACAAAGAATTATGCCGCAGTGCTAGGAGACATTTTTTTTCCAACAGTTTGTTAACAAAACAGATGGACTCCTGTTGTGTCAATCATAAATGTCTAAAGGTGGTTAACCACGATCCTAGGTGAGCATCAGTCAAAGTTGCAGCCTTTTACTGGTGACAGCTTTTGCAACAACTGAGCTTAAAAAAATATGGAGGAATCATTATCCCGCGATCTGGTTCCCGTATCCAGTGTCAGCGCTACATTCCATCACAGAAGAACAATTTATATTTCCATTTGCAGCATGTCCTTTCAGGCCACATCCTTCACAGACCAGCCCTACAGCTTTCACTCTGCAATGTGTTTAGCAGTTATGTTTAGGCATTTGAAGTACAATATATATAGTGACACGAAAAAGAGTTACTCCTTTAACTTTTTTAACATAATGTTGACTATGATTTATTGTATTACAGTTTTGTGTGAAAAGAACACTTAGTGGTTAATAATACATTTCCTCAGCCCCCTTTATTAGGTGGCTGCTAAGTAGGAATTTTTGCAAGCACTGTAATGGGCTTCATTCATGTCATCACTAAGTTTTAATTTTACTGTTGACAACATTCACAGAAAGACCAGCTAAACTTACATTTTCTGTTTGACAAATCAAAGACATTTATGTGGTTCTGGTGTTAATTTATTGATTTGATTTTAATGGGAGAGTTCTTAAGTGAAAGCAAGTGACATTAGAAGTAGTGTTAGCAGCTAAACTTTGAAATGTTATGTCGCCAACAGCCCTTTGCTCCGGATGAAGAATTGCTGCAGAGTGACTGCAGAGAAATTTACTGGGCTTCATTAGATAGATGGAAAGATTTACCAATTGGTACGAACTGACCTCGTACATGGATCCAATCCAATCATTAAGACAATAGTTTGTACTGATAGATTTGACTATAAAGTTTTGGATATGAGTTGAACCTGACTTTCCTCTAAAGTGCCTTGAGATTTGTTGTGAATTTTTGCCCTAAAAATAATTTGAGCTGAAAAGCTATTTGAACAGGATCTATATATAGATTCAGTTTGCAACGGTTAAACTGCACCATTGCCAACTCATAGTTCACGTGTCAGGTTTTCAGTTGTTGTTTGTGGACCGGAGTCCAGCCAAGAGTTTGGGAGCCGCATCATGAATTGAAGGTACTTTATTTAAACAGCAAAATAAGAAAACTTACAGTCATGCAGGTGAAACAAGAACCAGGAACATGACAAGGTGGAGACCAGAATGAGGGGTAGCCTAACAGAGGACCTGACACTGAATGTGGCTAAACAGGCTAACTAAATAGAGGAGAAAACAGAAGGGACAGCAGGTGGAGCAATCAGCACAGGTGAAAATTGTAAATGTAATTAGGCTCAGGGAGAGAGAGGGCGTGAACATAAGGCTCACATGTGTTGGTTTTAAGGCTTTAAGCCTTAATATACGTGCCATACAATGACCAGTGCACCTTGTGCCATGGTTATTTGCTCTAATATGGACTTTACAGGATTGAACAGTGGTGGAAAAAACACAATTGGAAGGCTCCAACGAGTTCATCTAAAGACAGAAATAAGAAATGTGGTTGTAAACCTCTGTTTAACCTTCCCTATTTCTTATCACTGCAGTAAGGTGCACTGTACAAAATAATTTTATCATGGTCTGATAGATATGCTGATAGCAATTATCCCTGAGCCCTGACTGGGGCATCTCGAGACCGTCAATCCGTACCGTGCTTCAGAGGTGCTTTGGGTCATGGACCAAGAACCTATAGAACCTGCTTCCAGCCTCTTCACCCCTCGCTGAAGAAATACCTGTCTCCCCCTCACGTCAACGTGTCACTCTCGGTTTTGCCACTATATGTATGATGGAGCTTGAAGTTTAAGGGCTTTATATGTCAGAAGGAGAATTTTAAATTCTACTCTGGATTTAACAAGATCTGAGATCTCTTTTTAATTTTCATCAGAACTCTTGCTGCAGCATTTTAGATCAGCTGAAGGCATTTAACAGCACCTGAGCACTTCCTGATGGTAAAAAATTAAGATAGACCAGCCTTGGAAAAACAAATTCATGGACTACATTTTCCGTGTCACTCCTGGACAGCATATTTCTAATTTTGGCAATATTTCTGAGGGTAAAGGAGGAAGTTCCCAAAACCTGTTTAATATGGGATTTAAATGAGATTTTCTGATCAAAAATAACTCTAATGTATTAGGAAGGAAAATTCACTAGTGTTACTGTGGATTCACTAGCTGTTTGTGTCCAACTGTGCAAGTGGTTTAGGGATTTCTCCAAGTGCCGACACCATTAGTGCTAACTTGTCTTTGAGTACTAATTTCTTCTTGTGACTCATCACCCGTTAACCAGATCTCTTTTACTACCTTTGTATAAATCCTCAGTTAGGCTCCATAATCTGTCATAAGAAAGAGATTATTAAAGGCCTCCAGCAAAGCATAGATGAATTAGTGCTGTGTATTCGCAAAGATTCCCTCTTAGAAGATGTGTAATCCATGTTGATGCGCACGTCAACCTCAGGTCTTTGTGGAGACAGGAAGAGCTGCATCACCTTCGTTAGCTGATGGCATAAAAGTGAAGTTTTGTTCAACATAGATTCTGTATGACTAAAAACAAATTAGACCTTGAAAATAAAATAAAGAACATGCAATTTAGCAATGGAAGGACGTTTGTCTTTGATCTTTCCTGTTCCACCAGAACTTGGAAAATAGCTGCAACAAGCCTGAAAAAACAGTGTGCATTTAACACTTTGTGCTTTCATCATTCACAGTAGCTCAGAAACCCTCAGTGTTAGCCAGAGGTAATGGCATTAAAGCACAGGAAGAGCCATCTCAGCTGTCTACACACACCGACAAACAGAAAAGCCTGCGAAACGGACGGGTTGCTGCAGGAAGTCATTTGGAAGAAACATTGCACCCTCAGTATAAATAGCCTGTACAGGGCATGTGTACTGATAGATTAGACCATCTTTGAAGTCTGCCATACATCAGCTGAAACCTCCCTTCCCCTGCTCTTTAAGCTAATAAGCTTAAATCTTCCAACAGCCAAAGCTGCTTCTCTACTGGAAAAAAAATAGACAGAACGAGAGAAAAAAGTTTTAATCCCAGCTTTGATGATACATTATGTGTAGTGGGGGAGAACACTCAAAGTTCTTTCTCCCCAGAAACTTAAAAGTCCCACGATCCCCAACAGGATCTCCTGGATGGAGGAATCTGTAGGAACAATCACAAGACAATAGAATCGGCAGCTGGAGGGTTAGGGACAGGTGTGGGGTTAATGACAGGGTGTGTGTGTGTGTGTGTGTGTGTGTGTGTGTGTGTGTACTACTTTTTGCCTTTATTTCAGCCCAGCGTCATACCTTAAATCTGCCGGCGGTTGGCAACTTGCAAACACAAGCATAAACTCGATGTGACCCCACTTTCTGCATGTGTAGCACGGCTTATCCAGCAAAGACTAAGCTTTAAGGAGGAACAGCGTTGAGGCGGTGGTGGTGGTGGTGGGAGGGTAAGATGGTACTATGATCGCAGAACAGAGGAGAGATGAAAAGAGAGAGAGGAGGAAACAGGAAAAAGAAAAATCACATTGAGAGGATAGAGAAGGGCTTAGAGGAGTGAGACAGGATGGGAGGCAGGTCGGACATGGTGGTGGTGAGGGGTTGGGTGGTGGCGGTGGTGACGGGCAAAGTTCACATTCGCTGTCATTTTCCATCAGAGAGAAATAGACGAAAGGAAAGAGAAAACAGTGAAGCACAAAGATCTGCTTCCTAGTTTCTATGGCAACAGCAGGCTATTATCCACAAGCATTGTTTATTATGAAGGCATCTGACTTCAGAGAAGGCAGAAGAGACAGAAAAAGAGCGTACACAAAGACAGACGGAGGTCAGGCCTCTTGTTCACCTCCAGGATCCTCCTCGCCGTGTTGGATCCAACACGCCGAGGAAGACGCTCAGCAATAAGACACCTTTCTTAAATTCACACCAACATCTGCTACAAGCTCTTAGGAGTTTCTGTAGTTCCAATGCTGCATGTCAGCTCCTTCTTCTGCAAAAATGTATTTACTTTAAAGACAGAACAGCACCTATGAAAACAACATTGAATGCTTTGCATTGAGTTCTAAGAGAAACTCCAATGATTGTTAGTGTGTTTTGCTTTCTCTACGTTTTTTAAAATTCAACCAAGATTGAACTGTTTGATGGGCTACAGCTATGTTAGAAATATCTTTCTCAGAGCAGGATTTTAATTTTTTTTTTTGTTCCTTCCCTGTTCAGAGATTCTAAAGCCAGACAGAGGCTTCAGCCATGTCTGTCACAGATTTATTCAGCTTCTCAGCTTCAGCTCCTTGGTCATTTGTTTCTCATCATTCTGACACCATCATATTAAACTACTTTCTTAAATTACTATTTGTTCTGTTTTCTCCCTTCATTTAGTAGTGCACCGGCATAACATTATGACCACCTGCCAAATGTGTTGTTTGCTCTTTTATGGCTACAACTGTTGTCTTGTTACTGAAATGTCCTATATAAATAAAGTTACATTGCCTTGCCTTACAACGACCCTGAACCTTGGAAACACACAGACTCCTTTAGAGCCCTGAACGTTTGCTTAAAGTCCTGGAAGTTGTGAGTTATTTTTTTCAATGGATCACACTTGCCGGTTCTGCCCAGGTAAACAGTGCGCAGGTGCCCGAACACCCTCAGGGTGGAAAAAGAAACGTACTGTAATTCATCACACTTGGCCACCTTCTTTGATTGTTCCATGGTCCAATTCTGATTTTCATGTACTCACTTTTGACTGCTCTGAAGCTCTGTTCACATTAAACTGTGATTCACTGTGTTTTCTGAGACCTTTGTATCAGAACCAGGATTGACTTCTTCAGTTTGAGCTGCAGTAGCTCATCTACTGGGAACACATGAACCAGTCTTCCATTCCAATCCCTCCATGAATGAGTCTCGGTCACCGCTAACCCTGTTGTTGGTTCAACACTGACCTTTCTTTGCATGTATTTGAATAGATTCTGACCACACTGCAGATCAGGAACAGTGAAAAGGATGGATATGCTCTGACCTAGTCATCTGGTCATCACAGTTTACCTGATATCAAACCTGAGGGAAAAGTTCTCACTTGCTGCCTAATAAATCCTACCATGATGAAAACTGGTCAGTTTTGCTAATTTTACATGCGAGGGGTCATAATGTTATGTCTAATTTGTATATATTTATAACAGTAGAACAAACAAATACAACAAAATGTGAAATCGACTGAGATTACACAGTGTTCACAGCATAGCACGTAATGTTATATTCGAAATGGGGTAGCAATAAATATAAACTTATTAAATCCTACTCCAGGTCCTCCAGATCAAAATGTTGATGGCTCGATCAGTAGCCATTAGGCATTATAATTATGCATGAACTTTCAGCATTGTCTTTAACATTCAAAAAAAATTGGTATATTCTGATGTTACAAGTAACATTAATTTAAACTGGGTAATTCTTGAATGATAGCAAAAGTAAAGTACAGTCATATTCAATAAATTTAAATATTAATAAAAAGTCAATTTGTTTCTGTCACGATTTGTCTACGGATGAACTCAGAACCACACACACGGGACTAAAATTGAGAGTCTTTATTGCAAGGTTGATGATGGAGGTTTGATGAGGCCAGAGGAGCAGGTAACACAGAACCGGAGTGAAGGTGATGGCAGGAGCTGACGGCCCGGAGTGAGAGAGAGTCACGACTATCCAGGCAGCAGGGAAAGCTTAGTACTGCTCGGCTAGCAGGCCCCGTAGCCACAACAGGTTAGCAGTTTGTTGCAGACACCAGGGCACAGGGCTGAGCTTCTCCAGGGCGGCTTGTCAGGTTAGCAACTCACAGGATACACCAGGGAACAGAGCAGAGCTTCTCCAGAGTAGCTTGTCAGGTTAGCAGTCCATAGCAGACAACAGGGCACAGAGCAGAGTTTCTCCAGAGCAGCTTGTCAGGTTAGCAGTCCATAGCAGACAACAGGGCACAGAGCAGAGTTTCTCCAGAGCAGCTTGTCAGGTTAGCAACTCACAGGATACACCAGGGAACAGAGCAGAGCTTCTCCAGAGTTGTTTGTCAGGTTAGCAGTCCACAGGAGACACCTGGACAAAAAGCAAAGCTTCTCCAAAAACGAGCAGCAGAATATAAAGACTTACAGAGGGACTGGCATGGAGAGGGTGTAGAATGATGACGGACCGGCAAAGGAGTGACAGCAGAGTGAGGCTTAAGTAGGGAGGCTGGCAGGTGAAGTGAGTCTGGCTAATTAGTGGCTGGCAGGTGTGACTAACTGCAGAGGAGGTGAAGTGAAGATGACAGAAAATAACTGAGGACAATGAAAACTAACAATAAATAAAGTCAAACCAAACCCGCATGAGATGAAAAATGAAAATAACAGCAAAATGAAGTCAAACCAGAACTCAACCATGACAGTTTCATTAACCCACTTTAAGGTAAACACATTATATAGATTTACTACTCAGACTGGTATTTTAACAATGTTAAAACCGCATTCTGCGAGTCGTTAAAGTCATTGTTATTATGTCTGTTAATAACAATGATTTGATTATATATAGTGACAAACTAACACTTAAAGGAACAATAAAAAATAATGACACCTAGTGGTTAAAATCAGAACAACAAATGCGCAATTCCTTTCATGGATACCCGCTATTTACTCAATGGTCCTGTGGCTGTAAAACTCCACTCAATTTTTATTTCCACAGGATAGGTATATTATGTTGTATTTTTTTCTATTTCTGGTCTGTTTCTCTTACTGACTTCCATTGCTAGCAGGCTCCTGCTCTTTTACCAAAAATTTTGGTAAATTTAATTTAATTCAAAATTCAATTAAATTTTATTTTTATTATTATAGTGCCAATTCACAACACATGTCATCTCAAGGCACTTTACAAAGTCAAATTCAATCAAATCATACAAATTGGTCAAAAAGTTTTCTATCTAAGGAAACTCAGCAAATTGCATCAAGTCTTGACAAGCAGCATTCACTCCTCCTGAAAGAGCGTAGAGCGACTTTGGAAAGTTGTCTGCACTGTTGATGGCTTTGCAGCAATCCCTCATACTGAGCATGCATAAAACGACAGTGGAGAGGAAAACTCCCTTTTAACAAGGATAAAACCTCCAGCAGAACCAGGCTCAGTGTGAACGGTCATCTATCGTGACCGACTGGGGGTTAGAGAAGACAGAGCAGAGACACAAAAAGCACAGAAGCACACATTGATCCAGGAATCCTTTCTATGTTATATCGTAATAGCGGAAGATCTGCCTCCCCTGCATGATGTCACAGCTAACAGCACACCAGACCAAGTGTACCTACTATGAAGAGAAAAATGAACAAAAAGTTGCAAGTTGAAATAACAATCAAGCAATGCAAATTGGAGAACAGCAGGAGAAATCAGTAGAGTGAGAAAAATAGGCCCTGATGTCCTCCAGTAGCCTAAGCCTATAGCAGCATAACAATAGAGATAGCTCAGGGTAACATAAGCCACACTAACTATAAACTTTGTCAAAAAGGAACGTTTTAAGATTAGTCTTAAAAGTAGACAGGGTGTCTGCCACATGGATCAAATCTGGGAGTTGGTTCCACAGGAGAGGAGCCTGATAACAAAAGCCTCTACCACCCATTCTACTTTTACAGACTCTAGGAAGCACAAATTCGCCTGCAGTGTGAGAATGAAGGCAAGGCAAGGCAAATTTATTTGTATAGCACATTTCAGTACAGAGACAATGCAAAGTGCTTTACATGATTAAAATATAGGAAAATAAAACAGAATAAAAGTAAGTAGGAATAAAATGTAGAAACAAAATAGAACATGGAAAGATAGAAACTAAAAGCAAACATTAAAAACAGTTGGACTACAAAGTTGAACTAATGATGTTTCAGTAAAACAGTTTAACTAGAACAGTCAAAGGTAATCCTAAACAAATGTGTTTTTAATATTGATTTAAAGGAACTCAGGCTTTCAGAACTTTTACAGTTTTCTGGAAGTTTGTTCCAGATCAGTGGAGCATAGGAACTAAATGCTGCATCTCCGTGTTTGGTTCGTGTTCTAGGTATGCAGAGTAGGATGGAGCCAGAAGACCTGAGTGGTCTGGAGGGTTTATATGCTGGTAACAAGTCTGTGATGTATTTAGGTGCTAAGCCATTCAGGGATTTATAGACTAACAGAAGTATTTTAAAGTCTATTATCTGAGATACAGGGAGCCAGTGTAAGGACTTTAGAACTGGGGTTATGTGCTCTACTTTCTTAGTCTTAGTGAGGACGCGGGCAGCAGCGTTCTGGATCAGCTGCAGCTGTCTGATCCACTTTTTAGGCAGACCTGTGAAAACACCGTTGTAGTAATCAATTCTACTAAAAATAAACGCATGGATTAGTTTTTCCAGATCCTGCTGAGACATTAGTCCTTTAATCCTGGAAATCTTCTTCAGGTGATAGAAAGCCGACCTTGTAATTGTCTTAGTCTTGTCTTTAATGAACTGTTAGGAATATATGAAGTAATATGATCTCTGATATATGATGGAGCTTGATTATTAGGGGCTTTATACGTTAGAAGGATACGTAGTGGTGGCATCAGAAGGAGTCTACAACCCACACAAGTGGCTCGGTAGTGCAGCTCATCCAGGATGGCACATCATAAGGTTTGCTGTGTCTGTAAGCGTAGTGTCCAGAGCATGGAGGCGCTACCAGGAGACAGGCCAGTACATCAGGCGACAGTGCCGCAGGGGTAAGGGAGTTTGTCCTGCAATTGGTGAGTTGCTGGTTTGATCCCCCGCTCCAACCGTCTCAGTCGTTGTGTCCTTGGGCAAGACACTTCACCCGAATTGCCGGCTGCCGGTGGTCAGATGGCCTGGTGGTGTTGATGTATGGCAGCATCAGTCTGCCCCAGGGACTGAAATAGCTCACCACCGTCAAGGTGTGAATGTGTGCGAGAATGGGTAAATGACTGATTGTAGTGTAAAGCGCTTTGGGGTTGTCAGACTAGTTAAAGTGCTATACAAGTATACGCCATTTGCCATCAAGAGACTGTAGGAGAGCAAAAACTCCGCAGAAGGACTGCTACCTCCGCCTTTGTGCAAGGAAGAATAAGAGGAGCAAAATGACCTCCAGCAGGTCACAAATGTGCATGTGTCTGCTCGACTCATCCCGGTCAGAACGTCCCATCTCGTCCAGTGTGATGTGCTCTGCCTACCAATTCCTGTGTGTTCAGCCAGCTGGACTCTTCCGTTAAAGTTGCCTGTGTCTGTGTGGTGCACAAAGTCTGCTTTTTTCCCTGTGAGTTCCAGCTGCTTGCTCTGCCCGTTCTGGTGGTTCCCCGGTCCACATCGCCTGTTCTGGTCTGTCACTACCTGCATCTTCTGCTCTCCTGCTCATCCCTGCCTGCCATTATTCATCTGTCGAGTCTGGTTCTGCTTGCCTGCCTCACCTGCATAAAACTCCCCTTCAATAAACCTTTTAAAATCTTTAAAAATATCTAGGTAAAACTGCTTTTATTACACATATTTCTCAAGATATTTTACATCCTGGTCCAAGGCATGCAGATATTTAAATATGTTGTAAAAACTCTGTTATAAAATACTTTTATCTAAGTCCCTTAAGAATAAAACAACACCTTTGCTTTCAGATTAATGGCAAATACTGGGTTAAAACTGAAGCATAATGTTAAACAGTTGACTTCCCATTGTTCTGGAGTGGAGTGGAATTGTGTGAACACATCAGAAGGGAAAATGTACAGGAGTGGAGGAAATCTGCCTCCTCAGCTCAGTTGGCTTTTCTCAACTTTAACAGACGCAGTATAGGGGAGGTGGAAACTTAAATTATACCACAATTATTGTATTGTAAAATCTGCCAAACTCTCAATGAGTATCCATATACAGTGGGAGAAAATAAAAACTGTTCCTGGTACAGAGATGGAAACCATTATGAACAGAAGGCAGTTATTCCTGTTTGAAATGGATACTCTGCCCGTTTACATGGAAAGTAGTTTGTTTAAATGACACCAAAGACTGATGAAGCATGACCAAAAATGAATCTATATATAGCGTAAGTATATACAGGTAAATACATGTATATTCTTGTTTTGTGTGCTTCCTTTGAATCCACTGTTCAGTTTGAAAAATAACAAAGTTCAGCAGAAAGGAATGGGAGGGGATAAGAGGAGGAGAAATAAGATATGAGGTTGTGGGTAGAATTTGAGTTGGGATAGAAATGCCTCGCTTGTTTTCCTGTTTCCTCTCCTGACTGTAGATCTATCCCTCCCCCCTCCTCCATGCAGTTGCCTCCCGAGCGTGCCTCAGGTGGACTTCTCAAGAACTCCACCCAGAGCTCCAGGGACAGGGGCTTCAAGCCATGTACTACTCTGCAAGGTCAACGGGTTTGTTCTGGCAAGCCCTGCAGCAGTGAATGGGCTTCATTACAGTTCCATTACAGCGGGAAGGAGCTGGAATGAGAGCTGTAGTTAATGTAGACGAGAGCTCCAGCAACACGTTGAAAGCCAGAGGAGAGCGAGGGGCAGACAGGGAGAGGAAGAAAGGTTAAAACGAATCGTGATGGTAAGGGGAGAAGAATGCCTTTTTAGGTTTCACATCTGGAGAAGCCTGTGGGATGAAAAGCACTTGGTTCAACAGACCTAATGTTTTAGACACCCCTGTTAAACCTTAGATCTGCCCCGTTTTCTGGGCTGTATATGTTGCAAAGTGATACTGATGTTTAGATATAAACAGATATATATTTAGGAATGGGTCTTTTCAAGCAAAGAGTTATGCTTCGCAAATGTGCAAAACCCAACACCTTAACAATGTGCAGAAACTAGAAGTTGGCTGGGATATCATTTTAACTGCATCATACAACCTTGAACTAAAACAGCATAGTTTCAAAGTATTATGGGATCAACACAAACTTCTAAAGCCAAAATATAAAAACCAGATATGCACAAACCAGACAAACACAACTTGATCTCTTCTTCTTGGCCTTTGGCACCATTTAAGATGTTAACTTTTTAAATTGTACTTATTATTATTTTTTATTTCCATTTTACTTCCCTTTTAAGGATTGTATGATTGGTCTATTATTGTAGTATAAGGCTGTTTTATTTTAGGTCTTATTCATTTTAATATTGGATGGTCATGGTATCACATGACTGCTGTTTATTTATTCTGTGTACAGTAATTTGGTCCTGTGAGTGCTTAAAGTGCTCTATAAATAAAGTATGATCGGCCCTGATCACGTGTCAATAGCACGCTTTGGTGTGGGGACTGTTATTGGGTGAAAAATACAAATTTAGCTATTTTTAGTATCACCGATGTGATCAATGACATCGAAAGCCATTTGAAAGGAAACCGCTTTCTGTTTTTCATTCAAGCTGTGAGGGATGAAGAGACAGTGAGAATCATTCGGTGGATAACAGGAAGGCTAAAGGAAGTTGTTTTATCTGTCAAAGTATTCAACCTTTTTCTATCACAGAATATAAGGAATTTGGAAATATTGGAAGCATTTCTTTTTTACTTTTTTAAAACAATAGTAAAAGCCAACAGAAAAATTCTGCCCCTTGACCCTCTCACAGGTAATCTCAAAACTTCAAAGGGATAAGAGAAGTGACAGCTCCAACACTGAAATAGCGTATTTGTGTTATATCCTCTCACCGTTAATCAAACAAACGTATATATATCTTTCATAATTCAACTGAAAAACAATCAAAGATAATCTGTCAGAATGAAAAATGTGAATTATACAAAAGCTGGAATAACATGGTTGCATCTTGTAGAAACACCTTTTGATTTTTTTCAGCATTAAGGCTTTTTGACCTTGTCCAAGACACTGATGATTTGCATCCTTTAGATCAGGGGTCACCAACATGGTGCCCACGGACACCAAGTAGCCCCTGAGGAACACGTGGCACCCACAAACCTGTTCTAAAAACAGCACAACCCACCAGTGAGCTGCATCTAGAAAATTATATTCCGTTACTCTTCCTGTTTATTCACACTTGCATTTATATAGATTTAAAAATGACATCTATAAACAAGCAAGAAAAATCTGTTTATTTTGCATAAAGTTAAGATGAACTCTGACTTTTCTTAGTCCTTCGTATGACACAACACCAATGAAGCAGCTCTCAGTTTCGAAAAGGCTGGTGAGCCCTGCTTTATATAAAGCTGTAGTTTGCAGACTGGTTCCAAATTCACTATGGTGCAGTAAACATGTTTTTCTTTTATTAAACACAACCACAATATCCCGTATTCCGCACATGCCTGGACGAAAGAGACTACAGGACAGAATTCCTCTTTTACAACTAAAACAGCTAGGTGTCCTATAACCTCTCCCAAGCCCATTGGAAGAATGTGTCAAGTTCATATGAGGTAGGCTTGACACAACCACAACATTCCACAACCTGCGAGGGACAGCACACCCATGGTCAAACATGGTGGCAGCATCATGACCCTGGGTTACTTCTCTTTGGATGGAACTGGGGTTTTGGTCAAGCTGAATGGAAAAAAATGAACAGTTCCAAATATTAAGTAGCTTTGACCAAAATCTTTTGCTGGAAAACTAAATGTGAAGTGAGGTTTTATCTTCCACCTTCATATTGAGTATTCAAATCAACAAAGAATCACTTTGTGAGAAAAAAAGTTTCAGAACGGCCTATCCAGAGTCCAGAATGTACATTGATCAAATCTGCAGGCACCAAAGCAGGGCTGTGGGTAACATAAATATACAGAACTAGTCACTTTATATTGATATAAACCCTTCTGCATGAACTGCACCATCTCCATTATCATTTTCATTGATTGTTGCAATTCATCCCGCTTGTACCTATACTTGACCTATTCATATAGTCTTGCACATAACTTTTCTACACAGAAAAGTTTGCTCAAATGTGTATTGTGAATGTGCAGTTGAATGACAATCAACTCTGTCTTATATCTAACAGATCTCTTCAGATTCCGACAGATTTATGAGTCCTTAGAAGTAAAGTTAACAAATATCACCAAATCACAACATGGAATGCTGGAAAACCTGACCATTTGGGAGTTTTGTAATAGTGTTCCTGATATTCTTGATAGATGCCAATCTAAACATATACAGTTATATTCAATAAATTAGAATAATATTGAAAAGTTATTTCAATAACTCATTTCACTGAGGGAAACACTTTATATAGTGTTAATATAGATTGATGATGTTTTAAAGCCTTTATTTCTGTTAATGATGATTTCCACCTCCAGCTAATAAAAATACAGCAATAAAGATTAAAATATTGCATCAGACCAATAAAAAGCAACCATTTTCATGCCAAAATGGGGGTTTGATGAAAAGTATATTTAATATCTGCTTAAAGTTTTTTTTTTAAATGTGCTATTAGTCTGACAAACAAGCCTTTTAGAAATGCATATTCTAATTTATTGAATCTGACTGTAGTTGTGTTACGTGTAACAACAGCATGACAATACAATGATAAATAAAGCTTTTCCAAATATGAGTACAAAAAGAAGTACCTACAAAGGTAATGGCCATAATTATTTCTGTAAAAGCCGACTTCGTTTTATTTACCCTGTTTATAAAGGAAACAACTTAATCTGAACGCAATATTTCAAGGAACTAATTTAAATGTGTTATAAAGTCAAAAAATAGATTAGACATTTTTTACATGAAACAAATCTTGTCTGATGCACGGATCACAAAAAGGTCAAGACAAGTATGCTGGCAGTGTGCAGCTCTGAAGTAAAGAATTTATGCATGAACTTTCTTTCATCTTTAGCTTGAATAAATAAATAAGTAATTAAATGCAAAACCACATTCTCTCTGTATATAATGTGAAGGTTATGAACCATAAAGCATCTGAACAAGAATTCTGATATCTTGGGAGAATATTTGACTTTGATTAAAATGTTTCTTGTCAAATAAAACTTTGTTCGGCCTTTTCTTCAACCATTCAAGCCTTGTGAATTAAGCTTCAGACCATGTTCCAGACACGTCTTTTGTTCAAAGAGGTTTTTCTCTTATTTAGAAACTAGCCTGTCTCCTGGTCCAACTTTTGGTTTTAAATAGTTAGTTTAAAAAAATTCACACTTCTTACACTATATAAATCCTTTTTAATGTAAAGACAGAGAAACTTAGAGAGTCCCTGGAGTTTTTCTGGCAGTATGGAACACTGAGTCGTGCTCTGCTTCCTTCCCTCTCTGATGCTGTGCACAGCCTGTCAGCTGGCTGGAAGGCTGTGCACACATTCCACATTTTTATGCTTTCAAGCCGCCCACATCTATAGGATTTAATGCTAGATTTAATGCTAACTTTCTCATTCAGTTGAGAGGGAGAATGAGCCCGAGCCTTTGACTAGTATATTTACTTATATAAGACTTTTTATGTTATAGAAAAAGTATGTAGTTTGAGATTTGCTGTCTGCTTTTATCTTTAACTAAATGCTTGAACTTTTAATATTTGTTGACCTTATACACCTGGTTGAGGGACTACAGAAATGTTCATTAATGTGTACTGTCCCTGTTATATAAAAATAAATAAATAAATTATATCTCTCCTATTTAAAGCTTCACATGGAAAGCTACAAGCAGCTAATTACAGACTGGCTTTCTGAGCAGATAGACCAACTAATTAACCAGCTAAAATCCGATTGTTATAGCAATCATAATTATTTATAATAAGCACAAGAACAACTAAATTAAGTGGTTGTTTATTCCATATTTTTGCAAAAGTTGGTGAATTAGAATCAGAATAACAATAAGTAATTATTATAGATAAACTGATTATAATTTTCAGAACCATTAAATTATTTTAAAAGTAAATTAGTCATTTTTCCTTTTAGCTTTGTAGCTATATGGTGAAGCTGTGGTATTTAATTGTAGCAGGCCTGAAACTAGAATCATCCAATCATCACTGTATCCTTTTTTCAGCACTTCATTCTAGAAATCTGACAAATATTTTGCTCACTTCATATTCATATACCTGCACTGAATTTGTATTATATTAAGCAATCAAACATTTTATTGAAGGTTCAGGAAAACCATATTATTTTAATACATTAAATTAAATGACAAACTATATTTCAAACAATGGTCCCAGACTTAAATAGAGGGAGCATGATAATATTAATACAACAAACAGAAAGTGGAGGAAATATTTTAATGACTAAGGCCAACCCGACTCCCTCCAGAATGAAGCACAGTAAAACAGTTACTACCTATGTTTTACTTAGAAGATCTTTCACAATATGACGAACGTGTCTGAGGGTCAATGAAGTTGAGACTGATTTCAGTTCTGTTGCAAACAAAAGCAACATTTTTACCAAATTGTGGTGAGCATTGGGAAAATTTCACAGTAATTTTCTAGGAGACTATATTTATGCTGCAACAACGTCCCATAAATATGGAGGCAGCTTACATAACAAACTGGATCATGTGCATTTTCTTTACTTTATTTTCCCTTCCTATTTGCCTGTTATGTAAAATAAGAATATACTGTAATATAAAACTGTTACACATTAACACAATACAAACACTTAAAACTGTGCAGCAACAGTCCTACCACACCAAGACAGGGACTGACAAAGATGTCCAAAAAACAGAAGTTTATTTCAGAGAGATGGCGTGAGGCAGAGGTTCATCAGGACAAATTCTCCGGCTGAAGTTTGCGAATGCAGCTTCGGGGCTGGGAATAAATGTTGTTGAGCATACATAACAAAAAAGGAACAAATCAATAGCTTCTTTTCTTTTGCTTCTGTGAAGCCTTGAGGAAACATTGGCCATTAAGGAATTCATGGATTGACTGCATAGTTTAGGCCCTCTGCAGAAAATGAAAGCTTTTAAAGTCTCCACAAAAATATGACAGACATTACTGCAAATACTTTATTTGATCACCTATAGCTTTTATTTGGACTTATTAGAACAAGCACAGAAAGAATGTATTTATTGTTCAGTTCATATTATTTTACAAAATCCTAACACAACTTATATTGTCATCAACCGTTAAAAATCCTATTTTATTTCTTAGTTAATATATTTTATCAAAAATCATATTGACAGTTAAGCTTTTATCTCTGTGACTGAAGACAGACCAACACCTGAATATAGATCCTGAAATGTGAGAGATAATTTCCTGCAGAAAACAACCCACCATTAAAGCATGAACAGGGCTTCCAGAAGTGAAAGATATTCCTAAATTACCGTTGCATTTTTCCTTCCCCGCCCATCCGTACCTCGGACTGTGCCTCTGCCTTGTCCTCAGATTGCTTTTGGCCTACTTTTGGCAGCAGAGAGCCCCAGCGTGTGAGCCAAATCTCAGTGTGGATTTTAAGGCAGAGCGCGTGAGCAATGAGAGGGCAAGAGACAGCAAAAAGCAGAAAACAAAGATAACTTACATCTTTATCTGTGTATTTCTTTCAATATTCCCTTTAACCAACTATTTGTAGCTGACATTCTCTACATTTCATGTGGAAAACATCAGTGAGCAGAAAAGTAATGGATACATTTTTTCTGATGGCTAAAGTGAAGTTTACTTTTGAGCCTCATTTTGTGTTTTTGCATCATTTCTTTACCTTGTATAAAGAATATCCATTTTACTGTATATTTTCCATAATTATAGATTTTAAGGCAACTTTTAAACAAGAATATGAGGAAGCATGCATGCATTCAGTTTATTCCAATTTAAATGTAAGTTTTTAGCAGATAAAAATATGCAATCTTCCTGAAATCTGAATTGAAATCATACTAAATACATTTTTAGTTTTTAACCAAGTAAATATTTTGTTCTTCCTACTAAATTCGATCATAAAAAGCCTCCATTATTTGACAAATCTGGTGCCTTCTGTTGATCAGTCTTAGTTTATTGGTTAATGCATCCTTAACTAAATAATTAAATGATAGCACCAATATCAGTTTCACTTAACTAAAGAAATATGAATCATTGCTCACTACAAAGCATTTAAAATGACCATTTGCCGTCTGGCTATAATTTAATTTCTCTTATTTTTGCAAATAGGCTGTAAATAATCAAAAAATGAGTACATTTTTAACATTAAAATAAGTTCTGTGTTACTTTAGTGATTGAAAAACCAAAGAAAGTTTGCAATAATATTTTGCACTAGGCTGACAGAATAAAATGTCTGATGAAATGATCATAACAATAGCAAGATCCTGGACAGCCAACGAGTAAAACCTTCAGTTGAGTTTGCTGAAAGGGAAGCTTGGTGTTACACATATTGACTCACACTTTTACCTGATATTCACACTGTTGAAGAACATGTCTCAAGATGTACGAAATCATGGGATTTGTTTTAAAAAAAAGGACAAAAGAACTGATTCCTCCTCTGATGATCTTAAAATATCCAGTTGTATTTTCTG